>CM046842.1:16517142-16542416 GCA_025618425.1 Heliocidaris tuberculata | reverse complement strand
TCAGTTCCAATATTATTACAATGGGTATATAGTCGTTAGTTCAATTTTGCAAACTACTGTAGCGTCTTTTTTGTGAAAGTGTTTTATTATCTATAATATTTCAAAAATTTAATTGGGGAAAACTACCTGTAGAAATGGGGATTTTAACGTAAAAAATAGTTTGTCCCACTTCACCCAGTGGCGGCACCAGGATTTTTAAAGTGGGGGGGGGGAGGGCAAATGGGGGGGGGCAAAAGAAAATGTTGGGGGGGGCAAGGGCGGACAAAAAAAAATTGCGTGTACATCGCAAAATCAAGCGCGAGTGGGTAGGGTCCAGGGAATCACCTTGAGGCCCCGGGTGAGTTCCAGGGGCGGAGCACCCCCCCCCCCCCACCTTGATGCCGCCACTGCTTTCCAAGTTTCCGTTTTCTTTCTTTTTCCTTCTTTTCTCCATTCCTTTTTACGTTTTTCTTTCCTTTTCTTTTCTTTCTCATTTTCCACCCTTTTATTTTTTTTTCACTCCGAAAATTATGGGGGGGGGGGGGCAAAGCTTCTGACTGGGGGGGGGGCAAATGTCCCCCATGCCCCCCCCCCCCCCTTGGTGCCGCCACTGACTTCACCCTCAGCTCTGTCCCAGTTTTACCCAGGAAATCACCCACTTCTCCCTGTGCAAGACCCTTTTAAAACCCGTTGACTACTGAACTACTTTCATTCCCCTAGGCTAATACAGGTGCCTTTGGGGCCCTTTTAGGAGGGGGGGGGGGGGCTCTGGGGGCCAAGCCCGACAGCTTCGTGCGAGCTAACAAGCTTTTCGTGAACGATATGGAAGGTCTAAATAACTTTGAGGGGTCACACCTCATATGTAAAATGGGGTGACTATTTCGGGACAGTCTCCCAGACTATAAGACCTAAATGCTGTATGCGGGATGTTCACTATAGTTAAGTGCTATTGTTATAAAACACTTGAAAACTAGGCTGAAAAATAGAGGGAAAAAAAGTGGGGGGAAAAAAGAATGACACTTAAAATAATGCAATTTGCAATATAGCTGTAGATATATTTGTGAACATTGGTAGTTAATACCTTTTGTAGTATTCGATCTAATTAATGTGACCAGGGCCCTCTTGCATGAAAAGTTGCGATTAGACGCAACTCAAAAAATTAAACGCAAGTCCCAAATACGTGATCCTGATTGCTTGAAAATTGAGTGCGTTTAATCAAACGCAACTCAAAAAATCAAACGCAACTCGATTTTCAACCAATCAGGATCGCGTATTTTGGACTTGCGGTCATATTTATACAATTTTGATTAATTTGAGCTAGAGGTGGTGTCCCAGTTCACCCGTCCTTCCCTCTGCACGAATGAAAATAGGAAATGATAATGTTTGTTATTTTGATTTTAAAAATGGCGACACCTAAATAAGACCTTCTCTTTTCTTAAATGATATATTAAAGAATGCCGCATATACTGGTTTACTCGAGAAGGTGTGATCGAATCTATGAGTTTGAACGGTACCGATCGCCAGGTCCATTACTCCGACCCATCGACAACCTCTGCTCCATATGCCATATACAAATTTCGCGATATAATGTACTGGACTGACGAAGCACGAGGTGGAATCGGTGCCATCAACATCACCAGTGGAGAGGAGGTTGGCTTCGTGGAGGAGCTCTTAGGAAACGGACAAGAGACCTTTGACCTCTCAAATAACTTGTATGGGGTGACAATTGGACGAATGGTACAAGGTAAGAAATGTTTCCTAGATTCCTCGATACAAATCTATCGCAACTCTCTATAAAATACGGCTCTTTCGACTCTTAAGTATTATTTCGCGTTAAAAATAAGGGGGGGGGGGCTGAGACTCGCGGAATCTGTGAATAAACTATCACGGTTGAACTTTGCTGAAATTATGGCCTTTACGCTATTAATTAAAGTAGTCATGGCTGTGGTTTGTCGCGATCGCTTAAATGGGCCGCGGAACGGGGGGGGGGGGGCGGCGGGACTGCAGCCCCCCTCCCACCTTTTTTTTAGTTGACACGTGTTATAAAACCTCGGAAAAAAGGTGCGAAAATCGTCATGAGTGAAATCATATCAGTCCCCCCACTTTCAAAAACGCTCCGCGGCCCTGCTTAAAATAAAAGCTATACTACTGGCGAAAATTAATTAGATACCTCCTGTAAAAAAAAAAAGTGTTTTACTTTTTTCTCTAGAAATACAACCAAAAACTTTGTATAATGACAATGAAAGACAATGAAATCATCATTTCCAAACCAAAAATATTTGAAATGACTTATTTCTCTTAAAATCAATGAAAAAAAAGATGCATTTTCATGATAATAATACATCTTTTTACAGTCAATATTTGGTTGGTACCTCTTGCCTTGATTAAGGCATTTACGCGTATTGGCACACTATCAACAAATATTCATCTGGGATGACTTCCACTCCTGTTCAAGTCTTTCCTGTAGGCATGGTAGGTGAGCAGTATTCCTGAATCCAAATCCCTAATTGGAAGAAATTGGGAGGAAAAGGCCCCTGAAAACCCCTTAATGCTAATGATATATATGAAAACTATATGTACATATATATATAATATATATATAAAACTATTAGAAATGTCATGCTTTTATCCAACTTCTTTATATATATATATATATATATATATATATATATATATAATATATGCTTTTATCCAACTTCTTTATTTATATCCATGCTTTTATCCAACTTCTTTATATATACATGTATATATATATATATATATATATATATATATATATATATATGTATATATATTCTGTCTTTATCTCCATCTTTCCTCCTCTTTACATTTTTGTTCTTTCTAAAATTCTCGCTTATTTCTATCCTGCACGCACGCTACCTCCCTCTCTCTCTCTCTCTCTCTGTCTCTCTCTCTTCTATTCAGCCAATTTTTGCTGCGCCGTCACATGTCTTGCGGGAGGAACATGCGTCAATCAGGAAAGTGGAGCACTCTGTATCTGTCCGCCTCATTTGAACGGCTCGAGATGCGAGCTGGGTAAGCAAGAAGACCTTTTCTTCTTCTTCTTCTTCTTCTCTTCTTCTTCTTCTTCTTCTTCTTCTTCTTCCTCTTCTTCTTCTTCTTCTTCTTCTTCTTCTTCTTCTTCTTCTTCTTCTTCTTCTTCTTCTTCTTCTTCTTCTTCTTCTTCTTCTTCTTCTTCTTCTTCTTCTTCTTCTTCTTCTTCTTCTTCTTCTTCTTCTTCTTCTTCTTCTTCTTCAAGCTTTGTTGCCGAAAAGGCAACTTCTGGCAATTCGCATGATTTGCAAATCAATATCCAAAATGTTTTTCATCTTATGCAATGAACCTTACTCTCTGAATATAAGAGTGAAAAAGCACTGAAAAGTGAAAAACCAATCCTTTAAAGAGTGAAAATTTCATCACTAATGTGGACAGATTGGAGATAATTCACACCTTTCTGAGTGAAATTATGACCGCTGCAGATGGCTGGAGTTACCGGCACTCGACAATCGCCGGTACATTGTCGGTCTCGTTGGCTGAAGCCAAAGTAAACGACGATCAGCTATATCAGCAAGCAAAAAACTTTGATGAGCCAAGTTTGAGGAGAACACCTTTGGCAAACTGACATAGTTCCATCGGCAACGCCACCCACGCCACCACCTGGATCGGGATCGCAGAGGGGTAGACCTACATGTAGCCTAGCTAGAGCTAGACACCTTGTCGGTCGCTATTCAGCTCAGCTACTCCAAGCTGCTTGCATGATCTAACATGAGTCATTTGGCTAGGCTTAATTCGGTGATAGGACATTGACTATATGAATTTATGAATTTAATACATTGAATTTTGCCTCTGATACATTAGAACTGTAATAGTGAACTGGAATTTCTTTTAATACCGGCTGGGCTGGTCTTGCCTTCGGGCCGGCGTACGTCTGCTACATGGTCGTCTGCTAGCGCACGATCTCATTGGATGTCGTCGATCTCACGTGATCGATACTACACGCCCACATTACGTCATCAATAACAACAAACGGTTTTACGTGTTATATGACAAATTATTTTTTTTGGTCAAAAGCATGCATATTCCCGGGGATTTATGCGGGCTTTATTGGACTCATCGAGCATTAATTATACCTTTTCAGAGCTTTTAAATTTCATGTAAATCACATTTTTTATATTTTCAAATAAAAACAAAAGGAATTATAATCATCCTAAAATTCCTTGTTTTCGCGTGTAAACCTATGGCAGGCGAGACTTTTTTTGTCAAAAGCATGCATATTCACCGGGATTTACGTGGGGTCTTTTCAATTTTTTGAGCCTTCACTAAGCTTTTTCAAAGCCTCAAATTACATGTAAATCACAATTTTTATATTTTCAAATAAAAACTATGGGAATTATAATCATCCTAAAATTCCTAGTTTTTATCGTGTAAACCTATGGCAGGCGAGACTTTTTGGGGGTCAAAAGCATGCATATTCCCTGGGATTTATGGGGGGTCTGTTCGACTAGTTGAGTCTTAATTATACATTTTCAGAACTTTAAATTTTATTTAAGTCACATTTTTCAAAATTTCAATTTAATTCTGGGAGAACTATAATCATTCTTAAAATCCATGTTTTCACGTGTTAACCCTATGGAAGATGACTCTCTGTCAAAAAGCAGGCATGATCCCGGGGATTCTAGTGGCGTTTATTGACAATAAAGGTTCAAGAAATGTTTTTTGACCTATCCATCCTTTCTCTCGTGCAAAAATCAGACTTGAAAGAGGTAGAGTAAGATATGAAATATCAAGAAAAATGAGACATCTTTTCACGTGTTATACCTATGGGGAACGTATTTTTCCGAGTCTTTTTTAAAACAGCAATTTACGCCTGCCGAATGTACTACGGAAGAAGGTGAGAGTAATCAGTCTTGATACTACTAAAAGTCTTTGATTTCGCCTGCTGCCGATCGTGCATGAACATGGTGGCATGCGAAGTTTTTTTTTTCCAAAGAGAATTATCCACGAGGCAAATATTCTGCATTTCTTTGGGGGGGGGGGGGGGGGGTAAAACATGTACTTCTTCTTTAGCAGAGTGAAACAAAATCAATTGTCAGTACCATTATGGATGTAACAGAGCTTACGTTTCATAGATGTTGGCCAAATTAATCTCTCTTTTTTTGCATGAAAAATGCTTTGGAAATGCTTTCGTTCAAAGTTGGCTGTCTTGCCGAAAATGATATGTTTCAGTCATGACGCGCCATTACTACAATACACAATTATGGCGTACGCAGCCCAATAAGCTCATAATTTCGGGGGGAAAAAACGTAAAATAGCTAGATGGCTAACTGTGTATGGTTCCATAGCACACCCTGTACCATGTGAATAGCTTTTATTTATCTTTGATTTATCCTTCCTTTGCAAGATTATTCGACGAAGCTGTGCGTCACCACAATGGAGCAGCAGAAACCCCGCCGAAGCGCTTTGCGCGTTCTCGTCGAACTAGCAACATCAGTGTTTTGGGTGGATTTTATTCACAAGCATTTTCGACATCGAATGGTGGCTGATTCCTTGACCAATTTGGTACTTTTTGACACATTATTTACCCAAAACTGTCAAGCCCCTCCACGACTGGTGACAGTACGGTACTCTAATTCATCAGTATCTGTTTTTGGTCTTTATTTTCTATAGCTCTCTTAATTCCCTTTCCCATTATCTCCTGTCAACAGATTGTGACGAGTGTTCCTTGCCTCCAGACACTTATCCCTGTGATCTAGAACACGGGACATGCAACAACAGTTACGGATCGTACGAATGCGGGTGTCAGGATGGTTACCATTTTTCAGGAGAAACACAATGTGTATTTACAGGTAAGCAATGTCCTAAGAACGCGTGACAAACACATAAAATATGAAATGTTGATCATTTCAAAATTATGGGGGGGGGGGGGGGGGTCGGGTAGCCTCGTTCCAGGACCTCTCTACTTCTTAATACCCAACCCCCTAAGAACTCAAGAATGACTATCTTGGCAGCGACTTACAAAGCATATCTTTCTTTTTACCTAATCTTATAGTCGACTGCACTGGAGATGAACCTTGTCTCAACGGAGGTACCTGTACGGACGACACATGCGTGTGTACGCCTGGTTTTACGGGCTACTACTGTGAGCTGAGTATGTGAGGCCGTGTATCTATAATAAATTAAATGACTCTCTAAAGTCCTAGTCCCGTCATTTCAATAACGATAAAAAGAGGTGGACTGGGACTGATAATTGATATTTGCTTGTGGAACTCTACAATATCTTATTGCATACAGGACCACCCATTTACTAAACTTTTCAACAGCAACAACAAAAAGAAAAAAAAAAAAAAGACAAACAACGGATGTGGTTGAAATTTGCATAGACAAAAAGGCCTAACCAGCTGGAAACGGTGGAGATGTCACACCAGAACCATGTAAGATTTAGGTTTGCAGTCTATTCTTTTATATGAAATATGAAATGTTGGTCATTTCAAAATTCGGGGCGGGGGCCTGGATCGTGCCCCTCCCCACATCTTAATACCAGATCCCCTTTAATCTATAGCAAGAATGTCTATATTCTTAGCAGCGACTCACGAAGTATATCTTCCTTTTTACCTAATCTTATAGTCAAATGCACTGCAGATGAACATTGTCTCAACGGCGGTAACTGTACGGACGGAACGTGCGTGTGTATGCTTGGTTTCACGGGCCACAACTGTGAGCTGGGTATGTAAGGCTGTGTATCTATAACATGTTAACCCTTTCAGGACAGGAATTATTTAAGGGCTAAATTGATCACATTTTGTTCTTCAAATTGGCAATAATAATATTTTTCTTTTAGTGCTACATGGTTCTAATAATGTGTGATGTTTTTTAAAAATAATATTCATGGTTAAAAAATTTGTTGAAAAGTTGGAAAATTGCCAATTTTGATGAAAAAGAATGATTTTGAACCTCTCATTGTGTTGCCAATTTAAGGATTTTAAAGCTTATTCTTGTTTTAAAAATTCCTGGCATCAAACGCAATATGGTCATGAAACAAAAGTTCATTAGTGTGTGCAGAAATTTTTGCTCTTTCTACTCATGCATCTGGTATATTTTCTAGAGCTCTGAATCAAAAGTTATTGAGCCAAACCACAAAATGTGGTCAATTGTCTTGAAAGGGTTAATATAGCTAATGAATTACATCACTCTAAAGGCCTAGCCCCGTCTGTTCAATAACGGTAACCAGAGGCAAACTGGGACTGATATTTGATATTTGCTTGTGGAAGTTCGATGCGACCGGCCCATTCAACATAATTACCAGCCCTCAAGATAAAATCTCGAGCGACCCGTGGGAAAGCATCGTCAACTACCCCCCCCCCCCCCCCCCCCCCCGCCCCAGTCCGTCCCATACGAGTACTACAATATATCTCTGGATACAGGGCCGCCCATTTACTTAACTTTAAAAAACAACAGTGGAAATGGTTAACTTTGCATAGGAAAAAGGGCCTTATCAGCTGGATATTGTGGAGATGTCAGACCAGGACCATATAAGATAAAGGTTTGCAATCAATTGCAAATTTGAAACAAAGATCCTGATGGTTAATGATTTGTTTTTATACAGTGTATGCATGCGACGATGATTTTGATTGGACATTGCCATTTTGCAATTAATTGCAAACCTGTATGTTACGGGGCCCATATGCACGAATGCCAAACGTCACGAAGCCAATTCAGCCTTGTCTCCGATTCGAACGCTTAGAATACCCTTTTATTTCAACATTAGCATTTTGAGACCAATCATCTGCACTTTGATTAAGAGAAAATAAGAATGGAATTTTACCTCCACCCCAAAATCCTATTTTATCGATTTGAAATCGAAAATTGGGTCGTCTGGTCCAATGCATGGCGTATCAATCAATTTGCCTGAAAGAGGGTGTATTTGAATTTCCTGTACTACAATGTATATAACCATTCCATAATGACTAATATATATATGGTTATTTTTCAACGGATTTCAAAAAAAAATTACCGTCTATACATATGATGATTTATTAAGATACTAGAAATATGCCACGACTTTTTCGTAAAACAAAAAACAACAAACAAACAACAACAAACAAACATTAATTTCGAGGATAGTAAATACTATATATATATTATATATATATATATATAAAGAAAACTGCTATAAGCGTTTGTAATGCATTGTGGCCAATTTTATTTTTCTACTCAAATTTTCGACGCTCCCTGGCGTCTTCTTCAGGAGAACAATAAATAATATATATATATATATATAATATATATATATATATATATATAAACAAACTATTAGACATTTCATGCTTTTATCCAACTTCTTTATTTACTCTCACGAATTTTCGACGGTGTTCACATCGTCTTTATAAGACGATGTGAACACCGTCGAAAATTCGTGAGAGTAAATAAAGAAGTTGGATAAAAGCATGAAATGTCTAATAGTTTGTTTTTTGATATTCTACCAACACGTGGACTTTGTATTTAATATATATATATATATATTAATATATTAATATATATATATATATAAACATGTTAAGGTTTCACGTATCGGCTCAAACAAATTTAAAGAAAACTGCTAAAAGCGTTTGTAATGCATTGTGGCCAATTTTATTTTTTCTACTCAAATTTTCGACGCTCCCTGGCGTCTTCTTCAGGAGAACAATAAATGATAAGGTATCATACAAATAATTGAAATAGTTATAGTTATAGCGCGCGCATCCTCAGTCAGATATAGGTTGCTTAGAAACCGTCTCTCTTGGAGATCTGACTGAGGATGCGCGCGCTTTACAAAAAAATGATGGATATAATTATGCAAATGAGAAAAGAGTACTGTGCGCGCTTCATTATTACGTAATTTACGTAATTAACGTAATAATACACAAAATCCCAAGTAGTATTAGCGGCAAAGATTCAAAATAATAGTATTGAAACAAAGAAGGAGAATTGATACCAAATCATTATTAAAGAACATGTGATTGAAAAGATACAAAAAAACCTAGCGAAAATATGTAAATCCATTGAGAAAGTAAAGATCTCTGTTAAGACCTTTTCCTTCAAAACTTCTGCTCTTAACAATTGCCCGTAATTCGGCAATTTTCCTATCGTCCGCTGACTTATAGCCTCCACCGAAAAGGCAAACCTTGACATCCGCAACTGAGTGATTGGGAAGGCTGAAGTGTTTAGCTACAGGGAGATCATTCCGTCTTTTGTTGATGGATGATCTGTGGTTGTTAAAACGCATCCGAAATTTGGTGCTAGTCTCACCAACATACACAACGTCTGGGCAGCGTGCGCAAAAGAGGCAGTAAAGAACATTGCTGGAATCGCAGTTATGACGTCCCGGCCGGAGAGTGAAATTGTCAGTGACCTTGATCGTGGTGTCAGTGATGAGATGTTTGCAAATCTGACATCTAGGTTTGGCGCAGGGAATATTGCCTCTCCGAGGTGAGAAGGTCGGGAGTTTGCTGCTAACAAGCAAATTCCTTAAGTTTGGGGGCTGACGTTGAGCATGAAGGGGAGGGTCACCAACCACTTTTCCTAGGTTTTGGTCAAGATGTAAGGTAGGCCACTCTAATCTGACCCGTTTAGCAAAGGATTTCGTGGCAGGATGGTAGGTTGTAACTAAGGGGATGCGCGTTTTATCCTTTGCGTTTGTGCATTGATTGAGGAGTTCTGTGCGGGATTTTCTCTTTACTCTGAGAATGGTTTCCTTGATCAGTCTGGCAGGATAGCCTCTTTTCAGGAACTGTTTTCCTAGTGTGAGTACTTCTTTTTCAAAGACTCTCTCATTAGAGATAATTCGTCGATAACGAAGCATCTGGCTGTATATAACCGAATGCTTGATATGACGAGGGTGAAATGAGTCATACCTCAAGTAAGAACACGAGTCAGTAGGCTTGCGAAACACTGCTGTTTCGATCTTCCCATTTTCCTGGTTAATTGACACACTGACGTCAAGGAAGCTGATTTCCTCTTTAGAGCTTTCCATTGTGAATTTGATATTTTCGTTGCAAGCATTGAAAGCATTGTGGAAGGCTGTCAGTTCTTCCATGGAATGTTCCCATATTATGAAAACATCGTCGATGTATCGAACGTAGAGGGAAGGTTTGCATGGATAGCTCGAGAGGAAATCCTCTTCCAGAATGGCCATATATATGTTTGCATATGCCGGTGCCATCTTGGTGCCCATGGCAGTGCCCTGTTTTTGAAGGTAGAATTTGTCATTAAATTGGAAATAATTATGTGTCAAAATGAATTCTACCATTTGGGCAAGGCCATTGACGTCTAGTGTTTCGTCATCATCAGTATGGTTATTAAGGAAACGACGCATAGCTTTGACACCTTCTTCATGAGGGATGTTGGTATAGAGACTTTTGACATCCATGGTGACGAGTGTTGATTCTGGAGCAACATTTACTGATTGTAACTTTTTCAGAAAATCAGTAGTGTCTTTTACGTAGCTTGTTATTTTGGGTAGAAAGGGTTGGAGTTGCATGTCAACAAATTGGGACATGGATTCAGTGAGGGAGCCAACACTTGACACAATGGGTCTGCCGGGAGGAATGATATTATGCTCTTTAGCTAAAGCTATAGTAGTTTCAGTACCAGTTACTTCTTGATTGGACACACTCGTCACCATTTTAGTCAGTTTGTGTACTTTAGGCAGGAGGTATAACTGACTGACTCTAGGATTCCGGGAACAGATACATTACTACCTACTACTTTGCTAACACACTCAGTGGCTTTTTCATGGAAATCGCCTGTAGGGTCTTTGTCTAGAGGCTCAAAGAAACTTTCGTCTGACAATTGTCGGATAGCTTCATTATGGTAATCTTTAACGTCCTGAATAACAACTGCACCACCTTTATCGGCAGGCTTGATAATGATATCGTTATTGTTCTTGAGTGAGTTAATCGACTTACGTCGTACCTTATCAGTAGTACTGGGTTCCCTCTGTTGGGTGTCACGTAGGAAGTTGTCCAAGTGGCGTTCGACTTTCGAGGTGAAGGAGTCAATGTGGGCGTTCCTCCCTGTCGGTGGAGTCCACTTGGGCTTGGTCATGGAGGGAGGAGCTTTATGGCCAGGAGACTTGTCGTTGGTGTTATATATATATATATATGTTCTTATTCAATTTTGTTATGAGTTAATTTTCATGATTTTGTTAACTTTTACTGTTACTTATTATTGCTATCAGGGCCTCATGGAAGACCACCACTATTGCTGATAATGAGAGACCCTGTCTAAAAATCATAATTAAATAAATAAATAAATAAATAAATAAATAAATAAATACGAAGAAAAAAAAAGTAATTGACACGAAAATAAACTACATATTTATCACTGCTAGTTTAGAATTAGGTCAACAGTATATATGTGAAACAAACAAACAACCAACCAAAGATATTACCTATTTGAGGCGACTTAAGGGTGGAAAAAATAATAAAGTGGGCACATTGAATGCCAATTTTATTTTGAAAGGGATTAAAATAAGGGGCACAACATCCCTTGCCTCCCTTTTAAAACCAAATTTGCATAATGTAAGACTGGATAAACATTTTCCTATTTCGTCCCTGATTTCTCTTTAATTAAGCTCCCACGACGGAAAGGGCTTTGCATTTGTCCGATGCGAGTAACACGCCAGACATGACTTCATTCAGCACCCAGAATATCGCTTGCTGCCGATCACGCAAAAAAATGAAGGCATGCGAAGTTCTTTTCAAAAAGAGAATTATGAACGAGGCTAATGTTCTGCCTTTTTTTTTTGGGGGGGGGGGGGAGGACATGAACTTCCTCTTTAGCAGAGTGAAACAAAATGAATTATCAGTACCGTATTTTCTGCTTATGAATGTAACAGAGCTTACATGTTGGCCAAATTAATCTTCTTTTTTTTTTTTTGCATGAAAAATACTTTAGAAATAAGTTATCTTATTTCAAAATTGGCTGTCTTGCTTGAAATGCTGTATGCTCCAGTCATGACGCGCCATTCCTACAATACACAAACATGGCGTAGGTAGCCCAATAAGATCATGACCGAGTGCGCATGTTGGGCAATTTCGGAAAGACGCACGATAGTCAGATAGCTAACTGCATGGCTTTGTAGCACGCCCTGTAGACCTACCATATGAATATTTTTTACATTTATCTTTGATTTATCTTTGATTTATCCTTCCTTCGCAAGATAATTTGACGAAGCTGTGCGTCACCACAGGGACGGATCCAGGATTTCGTATAAGGGGGGGGGGGGGGCACACAAATGCAGGATTGTCAACTTTGGGAAACTGCTTGGAGGGAGACCCATATTTTTTGGGTCTCGCCAGCCCTCCAAAAGTCGCTCAGTGTGGGGGTGGGGGGGGGGGGGGGGAGGGGGAGGGGGGGGGGAGGGGGAGGGGGGGGGGGGGGGGTGACGACAAAAAAAAAAAAATTCACCAGCCCTCCAAAAGTCGCTAAGTGGGGAGGGGGGGTTATGGGGTCCAGTTCCCCTCCATAATTCTCTGACAAGAAAAAAAAAAAAGTTTTCTGGTCGAAAAGGGGGGGGGGCACAATCGCAAATAGGAGGGGCACAATGCATTGTTTTCCCTCAAGGGGGGGGGGGCACGGGCCGGGATTGCCCCCCCCCCCCCCTAAATCCGCCACTGCGTCACCATACTGGAGCAGCAGAAGCCCCGCCGAAGCGCTTTGCTCGTTCTCGTCGAACTAGCAACATCAGTGTTTTGGGTGGATTTTATTCATGAGCATTTTCGACATCGAATGGTGGCTGAGTCCTTGACCAATTTGGTACTTTTTGAAAAATTATTTACCCAAAACTGTCAAGCCCCTCCACGACTGGTGACAGTATGGCACTCTAATTCATCAGTATCTGTTTTTCTTCTTTATCTTTATTCCCTATGGCTCTCTTATTTCCATTTCCTTTTAACTCCCATCAACAGATTATGACGAGTGTTCCTTGCCTGCAAACACGTATCCCTGTGATCTAACACACGGGACATGTAACAACACTTACGGATCGTACGAATGCGGGTGTCAGGATGGTTACCATTTTTCAGGAGAAACACAATGTGTATTTACAGGTAAGCAATGTCCTAAGAACGCGTGACAAACACTTATAAAATATGAAATGTTGGTCATTTCAAAATTATAGGGGAGGGGGGGGGGTTTGGGTAGCCTCGATCTATAGCCCCTCCCTACTTCTGAATACCCAATCCATTAAGAACTAAAGATTGTCTATTCTCGGCAGTTACTCACAAAGCATGTCTTTCTTCTTACTTAATCTTATAGTCGACTGCACTGGAGATGAACCTTGTCTCAACGGAGGTACCTGTACGAACGACACGTGCGTGTGTATGCCTGGTTTTACGGGCTACTACTGTGAGCTGGGTATGTAAGGCCGTGTATCTATAACATGTTAATATACCGTGTGAGTAAATATAAAGGGCTACATTTAGAATGTTGCTAATCATTTATATGGGGTATATGTTCACACTTTGATGAACAAGAGGCATTGTTTGCATGAATGCAAACATCGACTTGCGCCACAGCATTAAGTGAGGGGATGAAATAAATGTATCAGGCGAGGATCACATGTATGTGACTTCCCAGAAGCAAATACACAGGCACCCCCCCCCCCCACACACACACACACACACGCACACATGCGCACATGAGGAACACGCACTCACACATACATGCACCCACACACACACACGAGCAAACACACACACACGACGACAAACATTTACGCATA
This sequence comes from Heliocidaris tuberculata, assembly GCA_025618425.1. Taxonomy (NCBI): domain Eukaryota; kingdom Metazoa; phylum Echinodermata; class Echinoidea; order Camarodonta; family Echinometridae; genus Heliocidaris; species Heliocidaris tuberculata. The sequence continues at coordinate 16,528,675 of CM046842.1, read as the reverse complement.
TTATTTTTTAAGATGGACTTTTGGACGTTAAAGAACAATTAACATGATCATCATCATATCATGATCGTTAAACACTTTGAAGCAGCAAGTCAAAAACTAAAAGAGTTTGACAAAGTAAATTGAATCATAATATTATTAATGTTTATTTTACTCCAAATGAACACCATGAACGTGTGCTTGTTTGTGTGTGCATTTGTGATGCATTCGTGTTTGCATATGTCTGCTTATGGTGAGTGTACCATGTGAAAAAAAAAACAACTAAAATGTGTGCGTGGCTTTTTTTTTCATTTACCTGAGTGTGAGTGCGTGTGTGTGTGTGTGTGTAATTGTATGTGTGTTTTAATATGTGTGTCATGTTTAATTTTGTTTGGGACGGTTTGAGCGTTATTTGTATCTGCAAAGACCGAATTAATGTCCCTATTCAAAATCAAACATTACATAATGAGTACGTTAGCGCAAGTTGATTTTTAGACTCTCACAAACAATGCCCCCTGTTCATCCAAACGTAAACACATACCACACAAAAATGGTACCAAATGATGCGGGATAAGATACTTTTTCAAAATGTGCATGATAATTTGGCGTTCATAACTGAGTTTTAAACAAAGTACCAATTTTCTAAGTGAAGACCTTTTTTTTTTTTTTTTTTTTACTCACACGGAATATAATAAATTAAAAGACTCTTTAAAGGCCTATTTCCGTTTTGTCTTTCCAGTAACGATAAAAAGAGGCGGACTGGGACTGATATTTGATATTTGCTTGTGGAACTATAAAAAATCTTTGAATACAGGACCGCCCATTTACTTCACTTTTCACACACAAAAAAAAGTTTTTAAAAAAGTGGATATGGTTGAACTTTGCATAGACAAAAAGGCCTAACCAGCTGGAAATTTTGGAGATGTCACACAAGAACCATGTAAGATTTGGGTTTCCAGTCAATTTTTTCATATACAATGTGATATGTTGGTCATTTCAGAATTATCGGGGGGGGGGGGGGGGTAGCCTGGATCCTGCCCCTTCCCACTTCTGAATACCAGATCCCTTTAATCTAGCAATAATGTCTATATTCTTGGCAGCAACTCACGAAGTGTATCTTTCTTTTTACCTAATTATAGTCAAATGCACTGCAGATGAACATTGTCTCAACGGCGGTACCTGTACGGATGGAATGTGCGTGTGTATGCTTGGTTTCACGGGCCACAACTGTGAGCTTGGTATGTAAGGCTGCGTATCTATAACGTGTTAATATATCTAATAAATTAAATCACTCTAAAGGCCTAACCCGTCTATTCAATAACGATAACCTGAGGCGAACTAGGACTTAGATTTGATATTTGCTTGTGGAAGTTCGATGTGACCGGCCCATTCAACATAATTACCAGCCCTCGAGATAAAATCTCGAGCGGCCCGTGGAGGAAAAAAAATCGTCACCCCCCCCCCCCCCCCCCCCACCCCCAGTCGAGAACTATAATATATCTTTGAATACAAGACCGCCCCTTTACTTAAATTAAAACAAAAAATAAAATCAAAAATGGACATGGTTAACTTCGCATAGACAAAAAGGCCTTATCAGCTGGAAATTGTGGAGATTTCAGACTAGGACCATATAAGATAAAGGTTTGCAATCATTTGCAAATTTGAATCAACGATCCTGATTGATAAATGATTATTAGGTGGTCTGTCGTAGACAGATCACCTATTAATTTCGTCAGAATTTTCTTATTATTTTTATCCTCAAAATTTTGTGCGCACGATATCTCAAAATTGACAAGATCAATTTCCATGATTTTCATACCAGTTATAAAGCCCATAACGAAAATGTCACACAAAACTTTTCAAGGTCATCAGGTCATTGTGACGTCATCCAGGCGCCATTTTGTAAAATCACATTATTGATCATATCTTCATTACAAGTGATCAAAAATAAACTATATTTGGTACACATGAACTTCAGGTCAAGGGTCAACATCACATTTCATCAAAACGCGCGCGCGAGTCATGACGCGCACTTACGCGCGCGTCAAAATTTAGAAATGCTCAAAATCACTTTTTGATCAAAGTAGAGTACGGTTCAGGTCATTTTAAGCATTTCAAAATTTTCTGTACGTACGCGTCCGTGCGCGCGTTTTGCGCGTGCGCAGTACGTACGGAAGGTAGAAATGCCGTTTTTTTTGCATGGGATCGATTCCTGATGAAATTCTTGACAATTTCCAATTAGTTTCAGTCATTCTCGACATCTAATAATGCCACACGCTTGCGTCAAACTTTAAAATCCGCGCGTGCGTCAATGGGCAATATAATGTAAAAAGTGGTAAAAACATGCCTATCTAGAATCCGCCATAGCTCGTCAGAATGAACGGGTACCCCCAAATTTTATTACATATTCTGAAAGCCTATGAGTTGTAGATTTCGATTCATGCAAAATTTTGGCCAAAAAAATGTTGTGACTTCATCATATTTGCCTATGAACTCAAAAATTCAATTTTGAAAAAATGATGTCATAATTTTTGTATTCATTTGACAATATTTCAGTAATAGATTGTTGACTTTCTTCCAAATTTTGATATGTTGTAACTGAGACAATTCTCTACAAGATCAGTCATCACGATTTTTCATTTTGACAAAGGGATCATGGCGTATTTTTGCGATTAAAGGAGGCATGTCAATTTTTCACATTTTGCGTGTATTCTCTATGGAACATGACTTTTTCTCAAATCTAGATTCTACATTCCCGTCTTCTTTGAGCAGTATCTTTGTAATTTCTGCTCGATTTTCTTCCAAATTTTAATATGTTATAGCTGAGACTATAAGCTTTCACAAATGTGCCCTCGAATTTTTGATCATGTGTCGGGATCATGCCCATTTTTTAACTACAAAATGTCATTTGAGAATCCCGTTTTTCGTCTACGTGTTATCTCTATTGGAAATATTTTGGTCCATTGGTAAAGCACTTGCCTCCCATTCCGGCGACCCCCGGATCGATTCCCGGTGGGACCATTTTTTTTTTTTTTTTTTTCACTTTTTTTTTTCCTTTCATTTTACCATCTTCTTCGACTATTATAACATATACCATCACAAACAATGTAATAAACTGCCTAATTTTGCGTGTTATGTCTATTGGAAAGTAGTGTGCAGTAGTTTGTGTACAATCTCATTCCCTGTCGTGTATTAAAGCTAAGGGGATAATCTCCCACATGTCCTGCAATATCATATCGTCCAGTTCGTTATCACGATTTCTCCAAATCGGCTCAGTCAATTTTCTTCATATTTTCGTCAGTCATCAGTCCTAATAAGGTCAAGTTCCCACATCTTTTTCAAGGTCATCAGGTTATCGTGACGTCATCCAGGCGCCATTTTGTGAAAATCAAGTTCTGGTCATATCTTCATAACGAAATGTCATTTCTCTTTCATATTTGGCACGGTTAAGGTCACTGTCATTCCAGTCAAGGTCTTTTCGTTAAACGCGCGCGTACGCGTCCGTACGCGCGTCCGTGCGTGCGCAAAATTTAAAAATGATCCAAATCCTCTTAAATTCATTTTGCACACGTTTTATGCCATTTCAAGCACTTTTCAAAAAATCGCCCCTAAAAGTGAACCTGAATGGGCGCTATGCGACTTCGGTTATCGTGGTTATTATCATCATTATTGTTGTCATTATGATCATCATTGTCAATATATCATTATCGTCATTGTTATCACTTATATGACCATCTTATCATCATTTTCGTCAGCATTATCATGATTATTATCTTGCAGAAATATTATCACATCTGACAAAGCAATTTGCCACAGGGACAGACAAGTGGTAAAAACATGCCATCCAGAAACCGCCATAGCTCGTCAGAATGCCCCCAAATTTAATTACATATTCTGAAAGCCTGTAAGTTGCAATAGATTTTAATTCATGCATAATTTTGGCAAACACAATGTTGTGACCTCATCATAATTGCATATCAACTCTAAAAGATGATTTTGAAAAAAATACGTCATAATTTTTGCATTCATTACACTAATTGGGGATCCTTTTTTCCAATTTTTTATATATTATAGCTGAGACAATTCTCTATAAGATTAGTCACCACCAATTTTCATTTTCATGACGTCATCACAGTGAAAAATTCGATTCAAAGTGACATATTAGAATTTTTCGTATTTGCGTGTTATGCCTATGGAACATGATAATTTTCTAATTATGAATCTACATGACATTGTTGTTTATTGAGCAGTATCCCGGTTGTTTTCTCAAAGATTTTAGTATGTTATAGCTGAGAGTATAATCTATCTTCTTATAGTAACCACCATTTTCAATTTTGACGTCGGGATCACATTCAAATTTCAAGGTCAACGTAACCATACATGCAAAATCTTTCTCTACTGGACATTCAGCTTTACGTGTTATGTCTATATGGAGAAATATTTTGATGTAGCGGTATGAGTATACCCTTTGTCTGCCATTCTTGTGGTCCGCGAGTTCGAATCCAGGTAGTGTCATTGATTTATTTTTTTAGTTTTTGCATTCTTTTTCGGTGGGCTATCATGGACACATCTTCCAACTATATATTAAACCTTTGGAAGTGATATTCCACTCATACAGTCGGGAAATTGAAAATTCAAAGTGACATATCAGAATTTTCCGTATTGGCGTGTTATGTCTACGGAAGATAATTTTTTTTTTTTCTAGTCATGAATCATTGCATGGGGGCGCTATGCTACTATTGTATTTGGATCTACAGTTGAAGTTGAATGGAGAGAAGTTGAACTTAAGTTGGACATGTATTATGACATCGTTATCATCATCGTGATTATTATCAGTATCATCGTCATCATGGTCATTATCATTATCATCGCCATCAACATTTATCTCATTATCATCGTCAAGATTATCAGAATTATCATCATGCGCAATCATCACTTTTTACAGAATAAGATTACCGTAAAGAAAAGATTTGGTGTAGTTGCACAATTCATCATCATAATAATCACATAATTATCATTATCATCATTATAATCATTATCATGCACCATTATTAAGATCATTTTCAAAATCAATATCATTACTATCATTATCGTCATTATCACTTTCCCAGTCATCAATGTCATCTTTACTATCGTTCTTATGATCATCATCATCATCCCTATCACAATCATCATTATCATCAACAATATTTATTTGTAATTGTCAATAAGGAACGTACTGTTCATATATTAACTTAGTCCTGTTTTGTGAACTGTTGTTGCGTAAGGATCTTCAAAATGTCCTAACGTTTTGTCTGTGTATCTCTGGTCAGTAAATCTGAAACTTGTTCGTTATTAGAGTACATGTACTAATCAAAATCAACCCTGTGAATATGAATGACGTGCAGTGAATCTTCCATCAGAGCATTCACAAAAAGTTGTGCTGATGTTATGTCTATGCCTTTTCATTCTTGTCTCCTTCTCTCCATTTGTGACATTTCTTTTCTTTCATTCATTTTTCTCTCAATCTTTGCACTAAGAAATAAATGCATATATCTTGTGTATTGTGGGAAATTGTTGTAAATGAATTATAACACAGAGAGGAGCTGGTTGTGTGTTGTATCAAAGGTATAGAAAATAAGAACAAGAAAGGGTATGATTTGGAAGTTTTAAAAGCATACATGTAAATGATGAGAATTGTGATTATAAGTAGAACTTCTGTCGAGGTAATTTTTTCCCTTTCTTTTGCAGTTTCTATTCCTAGCACACTCTCTTTTCTTTTGGTCTCCTTCTCAAATATGTTTCTCTCATTTTCTTTCTTCTTTCTCACTTCTTTCTTTGCACTTCTTTCCTTATTGACTTTTGTTCTTTTTCTTTTTATCTCCATTTTGTTTGTTAATTGCTGTCTTGTCTCTCCGTATCATTGCTGCTTCTATGGTTATTACCATGAGCATTTTCATATCTTATGCTACATGTATATACTAAAGGACTTAATAAAATAATGCCCACAGGTTTTAATGAAAGAGAGAGAGAAAAAAAGGCAAACTTTATTTTTATGTACAAACTTGAAAGAATAGATGACACATGAACATATTGCAGTAATCAGTGGTACTAAATGAAGTAAATAGGTTTCGAGAATTGCTGAATAAAGAACTGTTTATGGTACATGTACATGGTTCAAACAAATCAATTCAAATACATCATTATCAAGAGAAGAGTATATTAATCTAGAAAACTGTTATCTTTCGAAGCGTTTAGAAGAAGAAAAAAAAATCTGTGATATATGAGAAACTGGGTAGTAATTATTGAGCATTGGAGAATCCACGCCTTCTTAAATGACAAGAATATAGGTTGATTTCAGTAATTTGACAAAGTTAAGGAAGCTTCACAAACACAATTATAATCTAATCGATTATCAATAATGATAAATTTCTTTCGAACATGCTACTGAACGAGCAAAATTTGATGTACATGTATTTGAAAAATAATGGCCGCCCCTCTCACATTACTCCGTTTTTCATTTCCAGGCACTTTTAATGCCTTTTTAAAGAGGCATAATCCTATGATGTAGGTCTTCATTTTCTAATAATTTTAATTATAATAAAGATGAACCAAAGTAGGAGGTCTGGAGAGTAAATTACTGTCTTTCACATATGTATATCTTGTACTGTAGTCATCATTTCATGAGGCCAAGCCATAGGTGTGGCTTAAGATTTACTTTACTAGATATATCAATTTCTGAAAACTTTAAAGGGGGTACCCAATGCTGAAACAATGTTAGTTCATTTAAAAGATCATGATTTTATTAGAAGAAAATCATCTGCCTTAAATTTTTTTTAAAATTCGTGTTGCCAGAAAATCCCCGAAATATGGTAAGATTTCAGGATATTTTGGCCCCTCAGCTGTGTCCCAATTTCAGCTAGGTAACCACAATAACGTCAAAGTGGTTACCTTGTTGCGCAATTATAGCAAAATGCGCGCAAGGTGTAATGCATTTTGTACAGTCTAGCGCGCAACACATCTGCAGTACGCGAACCTGGGTAACCACTTTGACGTCATTGTGGTTACCTAGCTGAAATTGGGACACAGCTAGCTGAGGGGCCAAAATATCCTGAAGTCTTACCATATTTCGGGGATTTTTCTGGCAACACGAATTTAAAAAAAACTTAAGGCAGATGATTTTCTGCTAATAAAATCATGATCTTTTAAATGAACTAACATTGTTTCAGCTTTGGGTACCCCCTTTAAACAGTGCTATCCTTTTACTGTACAATAGCACCATACGTTTTCTCTTCAATAGGTGTAGATTAGGTAAAGGTTTTATGTAAACATTAACATTTTCTACAAATAAATCCGAAACAAAATGTGAAACATGACCCCACTGCTCTAATGATTGACAACTGCATACTTGCCAAGTCTACAGATTTAGGCGGTAGATTATCGCTTTTCACGGAATTTAATCACCTACCGACTTTGAAACCCTTTTTCAGTAGAAAATTTGTATAATTGAATGAACCATAGGTTTATTTTCATACCATTTTATTAGAATAATCAATGTATCACTCAATACTTATCACACTTTGAAGGATTCTCTTGTTTTTATTTCCACTTATGAAGTCATCAAATTTCAAATCTCAAGAATCTATAACTGGTTTTCCAAACTATTTACAGATAACTTATGTATATAGAATGTGATATCAATCACCTTTCAACGCAAGGATTTAATGTGCATCATGATGTACACTATTAGTTTCCTAATATTGAAATTGTCTTAAAAGTGGAAGGGAGATTTTTCAGAGGATTGTCCAACCAGAAATTTGGAACAAATTTTTTTGGAGTAAAGGTATGAAAAATAACAAGTGAAAGTTACAACAGGCTGTATGGATTTGGGTAAAGTGCTCTAAAATACAATGTTTGACTATTCAAAAAATGAAAAATTTTCTTGCTCCTTTGCAATGCTGCCTCACCAGTAATGGAAAGAATAAACTATTGAAGAGCCTTCAGATATAAGTAACGAAGCTAGCCAAGAAAAAATGGCTTATTACAATTCTGCGTTTGTTCAACTTTAAGCAAAGCTCCAAAACTTCACAAATTACAAGTATAACTGTTAACCAACATAGTTTCAAAATTGTTCAGTAACTTTGATGATATTACTAACAGGATATAACAAGAGTAATAATGCAGAAAAAAACCCAACAAACATCATAACATAAATCAATAAACATAGAGCTGTGCAAAAAAAAAGAACAACTGAAAAGTCCTGAAAGAATGAAAATTATGTTAATAATTCTGTAAGACCTTTGCTTTACCAGTAAAAACATAAAATGATTGTAAATCAGTTACTAGTTATTCCAGTATGCATACGTAGAAAACAAGTAGAAAGTGCTACGGAACAGGGAGTATTCTGTTAGAAAAAGAGTTCAACAATACATTTTTCACAGTAAAACATCTACATGAAGGCAGTGAGATAAGTCTTCACCAAGACAATTCCCCGGTCTGTATGCAATTAACCCTTTCAGGACAGGAATTATTCAAGGGATAAATTGATCACATTTTGTTCTTCAAATTGGCAACACTAATATTTCTTTTTTAGTACTACATGGTTCTAACAAAATGTAATGTCTTGGAAAACAATATACATCATTAGAAACTTAGTCGAAAGTTGAAAAAAATTGCCAATTTTGATAAGAACAGTGATTTTGAATCTCTCAGTATGTTGCCAATTTAAGGATTTTGAAGCTTATTCTCCTTTTTAAAATTCCTGGCATTAAACGTAATATGGTCATGCAACAAAAGTGGACAAAGTGTGTGCAGAAATTTTTGCTCTTTCTACTCATGAATCTGGTATATTTTTTAGGGCTCTGAATCAGATGTTATTCAGCCAAACCACAATTTGTGGTCAAATGTCCTGAAAGGGTTAACTAAACGTATGTATAGTATCACATTCTTCTTCTAGGAGAGGGGGGGGGGGGGCATTTGAAATATACTTCTGTACACACACATAACCACAGGTATTCCAAATCCTTCTAACCTTTAATCCTCTGTAACATATTCCGGATACCCCTTTTCCTGAGTTTTATCCTATATGACACCCTAAACATGTCATGCACTTTAACTAGCACAAATGGGCATTGAATCCATGACCAAGTGTCGCAACATCTTGATCTACATGAACGTTTGATAAGAATGGGTACAGTTTCGGTGGTGAATATATGAAGCTCAGGTTAAGGTAAATCCTGTAGTTCTTGGACATGTAGTGGAGCTGCTGCTTGACTTGAGACGGGCATTTGTAGGTTGAGCACTTTGTTCCTGGGAACCTTCTTCTTCAGTTGGAGACACTGACATGACATCTTATGCATGTCTCTACCTGTGATTTATGTCATTATTTGTGAGGCTAGGAATTTTGGTGCACTGTACATGTAAGTACAGTGCAGTGCCAAGCCATTGCCCTTACTTTACCCTGCAGCCTCCAAGATTGGAGTCTACAAGATAGGATATGCACACTGGAGCATGTTGAAGAAAGTGCAATCACCATTCAAGGCATGACTGGTCACAGGGTGAATGAACTTAGCCTCTATGTCAGATGTAGTTGTTCTGGACTCTCTACCCTGTTGTCTTCTACAAGTTCTCACATCTTTTTCAAGGTCATCAGGTTATCGTGACGTCATCCAAGTAAAGTGCAGTAGTTTGTGTACAATGTGATTCCCTGCCGTATATTAAGCTATGGGGTTCATCTCCCACGTATCCTCAAAATGGTCTTAGTCAATTTTCTTCATACTTTCGTCAGTCATCAGTCCTAATAAGGTCAAGTTCCCGCATCTTTTTCAAGGTCATCAGGCTATCGTGCCGTCATCCAGGAGCCATTTTGTGAAAATCAACTTATAGTCATATCTTCATAACGAAATGTCATTTCTCTTTCATATTATTTTGGTATGGTTAAGGTCAATGTCATTCCAGTCAAGGTCATTTCGTTAAGCGCGCGTACGCGTACGTCCGCGCGTCAGTGAAATGCTCCAAATCTTCCCCAATTATTTTGCACACGTTTTATGCCATTTCAAGCACTTTCAAAAAATCGCCCAGAAAATTGAACCTGAAGGGGTGCTATATATGATCATCATTATCATTATATCATTATCGTCATCATCGTCATCGTTAATCTTACCATATTATCATGTATTATTATCTTGCACAATCATCACATTTTACAATTTACTATTTAAAGACAGACCACCTAATTCGTCCTCATTGACGAATTGAATTTCTAGTTATTATTTTTTTTTTTTTACAATGTATGCATGCGATGGCTTTTACTAGACAGTCGGGTCTCGGCGTGGCCCGGCGCGGCTCGCTGGGTAGAAAATTTTCCCAACATTTTTATAAAGGAATTTATGTATGGTATCTTTCTTTTCTGAGCAGCAAAACAACAAGGAATTTTTTTCCCCCCGAACATTTTTCAGGAATTTCATGTATGATTTTTTTTTTTGAGCAATTAAAAAAAAAAAAAAAAAAAAAAAGGATTATTTTTTTTTCAAACATTTTAAAGGATATTTTTGATGTATGGAATCTTTTTTCTGAGAACTTTTTTTTTGACAGAAATGCTGCACCCTAATCTCAAAAAAAAAAAAAGATCTAGAAATAAGCTGCCCAAATATGAAGTGGTGGTTCCCCGAATATCAGAACTTTGAAAATCCGGGGGGGGGGGGGGAGAGGGGGGCAGGGCTGCAGCCTATTGCCGAAGGGGGACCCCTTTTGCCCAAATATTAACTTCCCAGTGTTGCTCGCGAACAAAACAATTGGCCTGATTTTCCTTCTTTTTCTTTCCTTCCTTTTCCATTCCTTCTTTTCTTTCTAACTTGTTTTCTTTTCCTTTTCCTTTTTTTTTCCTTTTCTTTTTTCTTTTCCTTTTTGAGTGTGTGTGTGTGTGTGTGGGGGGGGGTGGGAACATCCTCCCACCTCCCCCCCCCTAGCGACGCCCTTATTTATACTTCTTATTGAAATGTTCCCGCTTAAATGATCCCAGATTAAGAATGTTCTCTAAACTTAACATGATCTTAACTGATCTTTTTTTTTTTTTTTTTTTTTTAAATCAAGTTCTGATGACTTTGTAATCCTCTTATATTGATCAATAAAAACTTAATGAAAAAAATAATCTTAGGAATAGGCGAAATGTATGAAACGATCAGAACTGCTGAAAAGCAATAAATCATAAAATCAACATAATGCCCCCCCCCCCCCGATGCACAATCAGGGGCCTGTTGCACAAAAACTTGCGTTTAATCGCAACTCCTAAAAATCAAACGCAAGTCCTTAATGCGCACTTCTGATTGGCTGAAAATAAAGTTGCGTTTGATTTTCCTGAGTTGCGTTCAAACGCAAGTTTTGTGCAACGGGCCCCAGATCTCTGTTGCGTTTCCAGCGAGAGCAGCAAATGACGCAATTTCCCCACATTTCCTATAATGATTATTTAGTGTTCCTTTCTGCTCAGCTGTTTTTCTTTCTTGCTTACTTTTTACTATATACTCGTGTCATAATATCCTGTGACGTCTCATTTTTTTTCTCTTCACTGCAATCAAACAAG
>CM046842.1:16439642-16514642 GCA_025618425.1 Heliocidaris tuberculata | reverse complement strand
GTGCGTTGAATTGCAATAGGCCTTTTTAAATTGAACTTAAGGGATGATCTGTAATTCTATTATTATTTTATGATTATCATTTGCTTTTCTTTCATAATTAATCATATCGTTTTTGTTATTGTTGTGTCTTCCAGTAGAATGTCCGCCCTTACCATCCCCTATCAATGGAAGAGCAATAGTGAGAGGATTTAGCGCTGGGGATGTGGCCGTATTCACATGTGACGAAGGCTTTGAGATAAGCCATGACATCACTCTAACCTGCGAGCCTGGTGGGAGATGGAGCGATGGGGATATGCCCCATTGTAGCAGTGCTCCTCGGCCGTCTTCTGGTCCTACCGAGATTACCGAGGTTTTACAAACCAAAGGTAATGTCCATTAAGGCAACACTCAAGATTGAACCACAAAAAAGTAATATGTTTTATTAGTGCAAAAACGATGAATATTGTTTGCATGAATCCCCCAAAAGTTTGATCTTTCGTTGACCAATGCCCCAAAAGATTGATTGATGTTTTATTTGTTTTGTTTTGTTTTTTCTTTTTTTAACAAATCAAAGATAACCAATGTGAGTATTAGCCACCTCTCGGTCAAAAAACGAAACAAACAGATCTGTCAGAGATTTTATGTGAAGATCACCTTTGATCTTTCTATTTCCTTAGAATCTTGGGTTGAGTGATCTGATCGATGGGCGCCTGATTCTCGATCTTTGATGGGTTAATAATGTCTGCGATGTTAAAACATAGATCTTTCATCGATTGTTAAAAAGGTCGTTCCTAATAGATTTAAATCTTTATGGCACGAAATGCAAGCAATACTTCATCGTGGTGTAAGAACAATACATGTTGCACAAGATGGATTCATTTGGACATGAAATTAAAATCTGGGGAGGATTTATAGTTTTGGAACAGAAATTAATGCAGTCTAAAGCCCCTCCGCCGCACACTACACGATCCGACGGTGATCCTTTTTTCGGAAGAAATCGCAGTTGCATTGGATATAGAAATTTAAACAAAAACAATATTATCAAATTTTTCCCCCGACTTTTTCTAAAAGAGTGCAATATACCATTTCAATTCATTGGTCACGCACAAAAATAAAACATACATCTGCATACAGATTATGGTTGGTCTCCGCCAAGCGAATCCCTTCTCATTAATTCCAATCGACCTGCAATTCCTTAGCAACAGCTTTACTGAGTTTTCGTTATCATAGAGTCATATCTACATAAGATTTAGTTGTTGTCACTGTGTATTAATTTTACCAAGTTCCCGGGTCAAAGAGCTTTAAACCTGGCTGCATGCTTTTATAGACCTAAATTGTTTCTCAAGAGTACATAGGCAATGGCATAGCCATACTGGTTCAACGGAGGGGGGGGGGGGGTGGGTACAGTTGTATTCACCCAAGAGTCCACACTGGTTTCTTCCTATTTTCTATTTTATTTTCTAAAGTGAGTATACTTTTTCGTATTTCAGGCTTTCCCATGTCGGTCATCTTAACGATCGTAGGACTTGTAATTTTTGCCATTGTTACATCACTCGTGACTGTTGGAATCTACAAAAAGAAGAAGAAGAAGGAGTCATCAAAAAACAAGTAAGCTGAAAATAAGGAAAATCAACATTTTTGGATCATTGTTTTCTTTGTTAATAATTATCCTTTGTAATTCCTCAATATTAATTCATATTTTATGTTAAGGGAAAAGATTCTACATGCTGCTTCAGAATATTTTTTTTAGCGTACTGCGCTTCAAATTGTCCACGATTGTCCATGCATTTTATCCCGTTTGTGATTAGTCAGTTCCTGGGAGATGGCAATTATTATAGATGGATGAAGCATCTTTTGGAAACAAGCTCTTTTTATTTTAATCCTGTGTGGTGGTGAATATACGTAAGAATATCAAGTTTTCAATTCCTTCTCATGAACGTATGTCTTCTCGAAAAGTCAAGAGTGCGTCTTTTAGTTATGTTCTGCATGTGCCGGAGTTTCTCGCCTTTACCATTCGGGCCAATAACTTCTAAGTGATTTTTCTTAATCCTAAAAATATTTTCTTATAAATTTGTCTTGTTTAGAAAATTTGCCATGGATGTATTCTTAAAACGTTGAAGTGGCATTAAACTGGTAGAACTTGAACAGCGCCATCTTACAGTGACTGCTAAATCAAGATTATAATTTGAAAATTAATTGCACTTTATTTTGAATTTTGACAAACAGCGTTTTTGGATAATAAGCACATTTTATAGTTCAAACTATTATTTTAGACATTGCAGATGTGGAAAATTGCCTATAAGTATGTTGTAAGCTTCTACAACTAGAGAGGGGCATGATGGGAAAATGAGAGGCACAGCCACTTTTCAAATCATGTTAAAAGATGGCGCCATTAAGAGCTTCAGTTTACTGTCACTTTAATTAAGCTGTTGTAAATAAGCAAAACATATTGCTCTGTGTGTAACAGGTTGAATGTCGCTAAACTATATTTAAAATATATGCTTTAAATACTTCTATAAAGAGATATTGCAAGTTTGATTACACCCCTGAATAAATGTAAAGCGATATGTAGGTAGACTTGTCGAGGCACCTGCTGATTAGAGCAGGCACGGAGCCCAAGTGCGAGTTGGGTTCCGTGCGCCCACTTTTATGCTATTGTTTCTTGCCTTCGTTATCCTGGACTTTTGACTCATAGAATGCCTTTCTTTTTTGTAGATTTATTTTAAAAATTATAGCTGTAAACATAATTAATAACTTTTATGTGATTCGTACACTTTTTTTAAATGCTACGTTTACATTATGTTCCCGGTGGCTGGGGCGCGTATTATTATTATTTTTTTTTTTTCTGTCAGGATTTGCGCCACTGACAAGAGAAGACAGTATTTGAGCGTCAAGAAGCCCCGTTTTGGAGACTTTGAGAGAGACTACCACTTTAAGACTTGTATTTTCTCTCAGTTTCACCTTTATTTCAACAAAAAATGTTGTCAATGATAATTTCCTAAATTCTCACCCCTTACCCTGCCGAGACTCGAACTCGTGATTCCATCATGACGAGCACAATTACGTGGATCTGAATGCGCCACACAAGGAACTGCGAGATTGGTTCGCTTATTCTATTATATCCCTACAATTTGTTTTTCATGAATATTCATGCCGACTAGTCTTGACGGAATAAACCGTATTGTCACCCCTCTTGACTAGAGTACCTTTATATAGAGGGACTCTTAGAGTACCTCTATATAAAGGTACTCTAGTCAAGAGGGGTGACAATACGGTTTATACTCTTGATGCTCAAATACTGCCCTCTCTCGTCGGGTGGCGCAAGTCCTGACAGAAAAAAAAATATATAGCGGCCGGGGCAGCCCCTTTTTGCCCGAAACGTAGTGCCGTAGGATTTTAGCCATTTTTTTCTCTCTCCGTATTCAAGTTTTGTTAGGTCTTGCTAAGTTTTCTCACGATCTATCACGGTACCCGTGACGGGCCGTGGGGGTAGGGGCTGCTGATTCACGGAGGCTCAAAGGCGCACTACGGTTCGGATGCTAGTACGTTGCCTCCTCGCCCGTCACGTTCTGATCGGGCCCCTCACGTTTCTCACGGTCTGATCAAGGTCTGAGAGATTCCGGGGAATAAACATGATTCCTGTCCAACTACGGACCGCCTCCAAGTTTGTTACTGCCTATTAAGTACTCTCACGTTTTGTTGTGTTCCCCCCGTTTTACTACGGCCTACTAGATTCTCATCCGTACCGTCAGTCTGCCGTGGCAATTTTTTTGACAGTTTAAAAATCTGGCACGGCATCCACGGCAATCACGGCCTCTCACGTTCATCCATCCAGTCCCCCCGCTTTTTCTCACGTCCATCCCGTTTTGTCCACGGTGGCCTGAAACGTGACTGCCGTGGCCGCCGGGAACAGAATGTAAACGTAGCATTATAAATTTTACATAATGCGGGGCTTGGTGTTAAAACAGATGACGTAGACACAGTTTAAGCAATACAATTAATGTTCTATCGACATCTTTGAATAACAGGGTAGGACCCACAGATAATGACATATCCCCAGCGAAAGACAGTGACGAGTGAGTACAATATATATATATATATATATATATATATATATATATATATATATATACATATAAAACATAGTGGGATGAATTCAAACCAAAGATGACGCAGGACACTCAGAAATTTAAGCTTTCTAAGACGAAAGCTTAAATTTCGTGAGTATCCTGCGTCATCTTTGGTTTGAATTCATCCCACTATGTTTTATATCACCCAAACCAAAGCGAATGGTAAAAATAGACTCAACATCATCACATCATATATATATATATATATATATATATATATATATATATATATATATATTGAAATGTCAAATATGCCTTTTTAAGAGCTAGAAGCTTTAAAAAAAAATGAAATACGATATCATTTTTCGTGAAATGGCGTACACCAAATAAAAGTAAAACAAATAACATTCTACATGTATTCCGGTCCGTAAAAGTACTGATATGACAAATTTATAGAACATTTTGGCAAAGTTTGTAGAAACGCGAAAACAACAAGAACAGCAGAATGTTAATACTAATGCTCATAACATTGATCATGATGATGATAATAACATTAATAGTAATATCATATGCTAAACGTATTGAGGTGAACATTTGTATTTTAGCATTAAACAGAGCTTATTGATATCGTTATAGTTATTTTAATTGAGATCGACAGATAAAACTTTACACTAGTTTATTGATGTAAAAATTAATGTTTGCCTCGATCATGAAAGTAAATATTTACCAAAACCTTTTTTCTCCACAAGTCGTCTATTTAGAGATTTCTCTCTCTCTTTCATATTCAGGATTGTATTTTAATCATTTAATTTATATTTTTGTCTCTTTTTTTTAATTTTGCGATCTTTTTTTCTTATGATTTTATAGGAAACATATTATGGACAGCTAACCTTTGTGTCATCAAGACAGTGCCCACGACGAAAAGGGACTATGTGATGAAAGAAAATCACCTTGAGAAGTCCTTACATTTATTGCATCTAGTTTGCATTCTTTAGACGATTCTAAGTGCAAGCACCTATTGTGGTATACGGCTTGTTATGATGAAAAGAAATATTGATTACCTAACTTGACGTTTGAATGTAAATGTGTCATTATTAATTTGAACATAACAATCCCTTTGATGACATTACAAAACTATTTTACTATTTTTCCAGAGTGCTTGTATAAGATCACAGTTTGTGCGTCCCACTAAGTGACTGGCTTGCATAAATCGGCAGCTTTTGAGAACAGACAGACGCGATACAACGACAGGAAGCGCTTTTGTTATTTCCGCTTCCTATCTGAAAATAACGTCATTTTATGAAGTCACTTTTTGCTAATAGGGTGATAGAAGGTAGACCTGATTAATTTTACTTTAAACATATATATTTTTCCCTTACAAAATGCAATAAAACTAGCTATTCAAATACACTACATTTATTTGAGACACCAGCTACAGCTATGGAGTGTCGGCCACTACAATAATACAATATCCTTTGGGGCCTGACTAAATACTAATATCATAGGCAGATCGCCCCATAGATCCATCAGTGCAAAACAGGGATTATTCTAGTAATTCTACTATTTTTGTTTTTTGTTTTGAGAAATCAAGACCACAAAATATTTGCGTGTGTCAGTAATTAATTGAGAACACTTCAATAACCTTCGTTTACACCTACTTGCAATTTTTTGCTAAGCTTTGAGTAGACAGGTTTCTGGTAAAAGAAGTTAAAAAAAAAAAAAAGGGTGGGCGTGCTTTAATAATGGAGCCTTCGATGTGTGGGAGGCTTTGTCACCTCTCACATGGCATGAAGCTTTAAAATTAATCATTGAAATGGCAAGATTTCATGCACAGAAATGAAAAGATTTGCTTCCAATTGCAGGCCTCACCCGACACTGGCAATTTAGAGTCGGAATGTAGGCCCTATACAACTTCTTGTAGTTGGTATTTTCAACTTATTTATGTTAAGTAAACATTTTACAATGATATATTATTATCATTATCTGTATACTCTGTTATCTCACTGTAGGTTCGAATATTTTTCTAGGGGGGGGGGGGGGATCAAAGCCCCTCGTGGCTGCCCTGGCTGTGAATTTATGCGATGCTAAATTTCATTGAATTTAATCAGCAAAAATATAACAATCCCTGGAATTTTAGAACATTGGGGCCACAATGTACCCCACCCAGCCCATTGGGTCGTACTTTACAGTCGGCTAAATTGACTGTTTGATTAGAGTTTATAACCGAACATACAGGATTTTTCATAATTATAATTATATTTATTATCAATACTATCATAAATGTTATTATCATTATTATCGTCATCATTATTTTTACTACTGATGCCATTATTATAATTTGTGTGTTTGAGCTTTTGGGTGTGTGTGTGTGGGTGTGTGTGTGTGAGTGTGAGTGGGTCCCAGTTGTGCCTGAAATTATATGTTCCCCAAGGATTAATAAATGTCCCTAAAGGGTTATTTTTCTTAATTATAATGATTGACTTTCAGGTCATTATTTCGGTATGCTGAGTAAATAAAATTGGTCATCGTATCATTATCCTCAGTGTCGGTAGTGCAACTGTGTGCCCCGCCCCCCTCAAAGGGCCCTTTAAAAAAATCGAGATGTATTTATATATATAGAAAGAAAGGGAGAGGGAGAGAGAGAAGGGAGAGAGGGAGACATCGAGAAGTAAGCTATGAAAAAGAGTAAAGTGAAAATTTAGGAGGAGTATTATTTTGTGTTGGAAAATCCCTAAAAATATACACATTTTTAGATCTTAGTTTTAGGCATGAAATCATGTTTCAATTTTAAAATGTATGTTTAACTTCTTAATGTACTAAGTATTATGTCCTGCATTTTATGTTTTAGTCCTGGGGTCAGTGAGATAAAATACCCTTAAAATCGTTTTATATTGGTATTCTGAGAACCATTTTGGCTAAATGTTATCTCATCTAATAAACGCCCTTTTACACTGCCATAACCAATACGAAATGTTAGATATCACTTTCATAATCCTCAGCCAATAGAATCGCTCTCTGCATCTATGGGGCAAGAGAGAGCGAATGCGTATTTTTTTTTTACAATTTTCAATACGCGTGCCTCAAAGCGCAAATGCATATTTGCTAGGATTTCCTTGAAAATGACTGAAGTACTTTCAGAGGTTTTAGAACGCCATCACAAGCATTATTGCCAGTGCGATTATTAATTGGCAAAAATCTAGAAATGTAATTCAATAATCATATGAGAATGTTGCTTGAAAAAATTTGTTTTGATGGCACAAGAATCACCATATTTTTGTCCAAAAATATCGTGCTCACCGTGCGTCCCAGAGATAATTATAGCCCCTACCCTATTTTAAGTTTTATTTGATCTTTACCACAAATATGATGCGCTTATTAAGCGTTCAAAGCTGTACGTATCATGTGTACAACATGTATAGGCACGCAAGAGGTAGGAGACTGAGATAAAAATGAGATTAAAAAAAAGGCCAGGCAGCTCAGATTTTATCAAGCCTCTACAAAGTTACCAAATCACTTTAACGTGAGCGCGCGCGAAAGGTGACCTTTAATACGTATCATTTCCATGGATGATCGAGGGGGCCAGCGGCGACCATAACAACATGCGCAGTGGAAAACTGCGCATCTATACGATGTTTGTTTTTTTCTAATCGGTCGAGATATGTGTCTGAACGGTCCGTAGACTATATGATGAAAATTTTATACGACGTTTCTTTGTCGAGTTTCGGTATAAACATTTTGTGTCTGAACAGGGGCATAGAGAACAAACCTATGGAACAAACACACACAGGAGAATTAGGTCATAAAATGAGGCAAAAAAAAAAAAAAGTAATATCTTATAACCTCTTCTCTCGTCACCCCCAGTCGTCACCCCCGTTGGCCCCAAATCGGGGAAGGTTGTGTGTATTTTTCGCATAGGGGCACACATTCAGTAATACAATACCCTTTTCAAGGAACCAAAACGCCGCGTTGTTGGGAAGTGGTTCGCAGCTCGGAAGGGAATATCGTATGAAATCTACGTTGTCTTTTTCAAATTTCATCAACTTCTTTTTCTGTAAGAATTCATTATTATTATTCATTATGGAAGTTGGACATTGCAGATATTCATTTGATATTTTATTTGCTATCGCTAATTTTCTGAAAAGTGTTCGGTAATAGGTAATAGGTAATAATTCCGAAACAAAATTTAAGATACTGTGGAATTTAGCGGTTATAAAAAATGCTGCCTCTCGCCCTGGATCCGCCCTTCATAATGAAATTTGCATTAGTTCACAGCAAATAATCTAAAGCTGAATATTAATTGAGACATGCTCCAGCGACAATAATTGCTGCGCCGTCATTCCAAACCATAGTTCCAAACCCTAACCCTATATCCTTGACGAAATAAAGCCAGGAGCAATTATCTGTGGACCACCGTTAAGCAGACGTATCTGGAGGGGGGGGGGGGGCAGAAGGGGCACGTGCCCCGTGCGGCACTTAAAGGGGCGAAAAAAACCCAAAACACGCAAAACTGAGAAAGAGAGTGGGGAAAAAAGAAGAAATGTAGCTATTTCCAATGTTTAAAATGTGAAAGATACTCTAAATAACACTCGGGTGGTGTGTTCCTTCGTGATTTTTTTTTTTTTTTTTTTTTTTTAAGGGGCTGAACATATACGTAATTGTTTAAGGTTAAAAAGCGAGAATAACAAACGCTCAGTCCCTTCGCTTCCTCGCTTCTCCATATAGGAGTAGCTATATCAGAACCCATAAAAATGGCTTCCAATCTATGATTAGGTGCATCACAAATCATTTTTACGAAATGCTTTAGGCTTCAACTGGAATGAATTTGGACCCTGATTCATTAAAATTGTTATCAATAACAAATCACAGTGACTGTTATAACCCTGGTTTGTATTTTGAAGGTGTATGGTCGGGGGGGGGGGGGCACAATTCGATTGTTTGCGCCTGCCTTTTTTTTTTTTTTTTTTTTTTTTTTTGGTGTGTGTGTGTTTGTTCAGTTGTGTATTGTGTACGTACCAAATGAATGGTAAGTGGGGTGAAAAATATTGCTGCCGCAACGAACGTCCTGCGACGTGTACTCACGTATCTGAGTGTTTGGTTGTAACATACACTCTAAAAACATTTAAAAGGGCCGAGGAGTGACCACTTTTTCAAAATTGTAGATTAACACTTTTAACATGCTGGATACAACACTATAAAGGCTGAACCCAGCAGTTTAAAAGAGTTAATCTACCATTTTGAAAAAAAGTTGTCACTCCTCGGCCCTTTTAAATGGTGATTTAACACTTAAGTTTTCAGAGTGTACGAAAAATATGAACTACAGTACGGTACGCTTTATAAAAAAAAAATACCAAAAAAAAAAAAAAAATACAAAAACATTATACCGCGACGTATGTGAAAAAATCCTTTCGGCTTTCCAGGAAAAAAAAATGTATTGTGACGTCAAACTTATTGCCTGGTCTGGGCATGCGCCATGGACAGATGACAGCCAACCTGCGCGTTGCTATATGAGCGTTACGCAGACGACAAAGCAAATAGGTCAAAGTTAATATATAGTCTGTGCAGCGCGCGCAGAAACAAACGTACGTACACATCAAATATAAATAAGTTTTTATTATAGCAACTGTATGCCTTATCTACTTTCGTTTGCACTTTCGCCTTGAATAACTCGTATTGAGCAGAATAACATTATAATTCTATCAAGGGAAGAGGTTAAACTGAGCAGGAACAGACTGCCATCAACAGAGGATATAGACCATGTTGGTGAAGCTTTACCCGCTTTGAGGTGTGCATCCTGAGAAATCAATGATAAAACTAGTAAAGGTAAGCAACACACCCATGCTCGGGCTTTGACATTTAAAGGAAGGTTTATAGATCTAGGATGGGATTGTTTGTCCGGACACAATACAAACGTGGACTTTAATAGTAGAGTCACGTTGCCGTTGCCGATCCTCCAATGTTAAAGACCATCTCCGAACTGAAAAATGAAATGGATAAATGATATATCAAACTGAAGCTTATGAGTCACAGAATACGTAGTTGCTACTATTTGCTCACAAAGTGTCATGCAGAGGAGAAAGGATTGTTTGAAAGCTTCAAGAGCATCAAAACCCGGAAATAATCTCACGAAAAACGGAAGACGACTTGATGACATCAGGGGAGCGTTTCATGAAAGGAAGTTGTCGGATATTTTATCCGACAACTGACTTATAAGCTACTGAAATCCTTGCATCTGATTGGCTGAGAGCAAATTTGTCAGATAAAATATCTGACAAGTCCTTTCATGAAACGCCCCCCAGATATATACCGTATGTAGAGGATATAGGCCACCGGTTGTTTCTTCACGTGTGTTAACGTGCTGTCAACATGGTATGCACTATGTATACATCACTTTGTTTTTTCGTTATAGAGTCTTACATTCGAATATTTCAACGCATTACAAATAAATATCGAACAGCTCTATTGTTTCATTGAATCCTTATTAGTAAATTAGCTAAATCAATGTGACATAAACTTATCAGATTCTCTGAGAAGTGAAAAGTTTATTATGACTCCGAGGCTATCATGAGTTGATCTACGGTAAATATACGGCAATTATTGCAGTAGGATGGGGGTCGTGTGTCCTGACACTCTTTTGCCTTTGGATTTAACAAAACTATATTTATTAAATGGTACCGACCATCATGATCATTTGTGCTTTATAATAGTGTCAAACATAATTCTCAAACGATTTGTGAAATATAACTTGTAAACCTCTTCAAAATTAAATTGCCGTTTTGTCCGGATACACAACTTGTCGGGACAAACGACATCTTGGACCTGGGTATTGTACACGGGCCAGCCTACGCCGGTGCGACGGCTTGCAAAGACATGGTATTGTGGTATATGTGTACTCGAAGCGAGCGATATTTATAGATCGAGTCTTCTGTAACTATACCGATTAGCGCACTTTTGAAAACCCTACTACTATCAAATTCACTCCCTTTAATTTTAAGATTTAGGGTACAGTTGTAGAATTTGTAGAAACTTTCATAAACTTTCACAAACTTTCTCAGACAATTACTCGCGCACAATTGTTATTTGAATGGCTGGCCGGTTGCGACGTACAATTCGAGCTAGCTAGCTGGCGCGCTGCTCTACATACGATGACGTCATCACAATAGCGGCTTCTTTGTCATCTGTCGACCCCAAATTCAGAGGGGGCTGACAATGAGGTCTTTATCTGCTTATTGTACAAGGAAACAAAAGTTTCATATGTATGTTTTTGTATTCTACGTTCAATCAGCTTTCCATTGATATATAGTTGTATTTCATTGGAGAAGGTCATTAACCCTTTCAAGACAATTGACCACATTTTGTGGTTTGGCTCAATAACTTTTGATTCAGAGCTCTAAAAAATATACCTGACGCTTGAGTAGAAAGAGCAAAATTTTCTACACACACTATGTCCATTTTTATCGCATGACCATATTGCGTTTGATGCCAGGAATTTCAAAAAGGAGAATAAGCTTCATAATCCTTAAATTGGCAACACATTGAGAGGTTCAAAATCACTATTTTTTATCAAAATTTGCAATTTTTTCAACTTTTCGACTAAGTTTCTAATGATGTATATTGTTTTCAAAGACAATGCATTTTGTTAGAACCATGTAGCACTAAAAGAAAAATATTATTGTTGCCAATTTGAAGAACGAAATGTGATCAATTTGGCCTTTAAATAATTCCTGTCATGAAAGGGTTAATGACATGATAGGCCTACTTGGAAATTTAGAGGGGGCGATGGGGGGGGGGGGGCATTCGACCCCAAATGTGGTATTTATGTGTCACTGGCAAGACAAAAAAAAAATTAAAAAAAGGCGGGGGGGGGGCTTCGGAACTACATGTAGCGTATCATGAAAAGGATGGTCTTCGGAACTACTAACATTTGGGGGGAGGGGGGGGGGTCTTTGGAACTGGATTACAATATAAATACATGTATGATGCTACGGAACTGGTTGTTATTGAAATATAAAGATCATCGGAAGTGTGTTTTGCTTTGTTTTGTTTTGTTTTTATTTTTATTCATTTATTTATTTTATATATATATATATATATATATATATATAAAAAAGAAAGTGTTCTGCGTCGGTTTTGGTAATAGGAAAAGATAAATATAAATCAAAAAACCGTAGAGATGTCAATAATCCGATATTTCGGGCATAGCCCTTTGTCAAGGAATGACAAATTTATTAAGCGTCAAATTTATTAACGCTTAATTGTTGACGCTTAATAAATTTGTCCTTCCTTGACAAAGGGCTATGCCCGAATTATCGGATTATTGACATCTTTACGGTTTTTTGATTTATATTTGTCTTTTATGTATATATATATATATATATATATATATAAATATTAATTATCATTTTTATTTATTTTTTGTGGAGGGGGGACTGCATGCAGGGGCGGATCTAGCTTTTTTCCAAGGGGGGGGGGTTTGAGGGGCTGAGCTGGGTATTGCGAGGGAGCGTAGCGACCGAGCCCGAGCGAGCGAAGCGAGCGAGGGGGGAGGGTGGTGGGAGGGGGGATACCACAGTAGGGAGATTTTTCATTTTTAGGGTTGCCAGCTTGCGATTTTAAGCATACTTGCATGCTCTATTTTTTCTCTTTTTTTGTTTTCCTGTGCACATTAAATGTTTACTTGGCAGCCCAAGGGGGGGGGGGGGGGTTTAAACCCCCTAAACCCCCCCCCCCCCCGTAGATCCGCCACTGGCATGCCTTGGAACTAGTTTAATTTTCAAGGAGGAAATGGAACGGCTGGAACGCCGGAAAGAAAAAAAAAGCGGTGCATTGGAACGGTTTTCTCTCTTTATTTTCTCAACAAGAAAAAAATATGTGTTTGAAACGGAAATTTGAGTGTAAAAATGGGGGTCTTCTCGCGGCACATACCCACCACAAACCATATACTGAGTGTCCCCCCCCCCCCCAAAGGTCTTTCGAAATCTGTTGTTTTTAAAGCCACATTGGAACCAAAAACATTTGCAAATGGATATAACAACCAAGAAATCAAGGCCTTTTTTTTTTTTTTTTTTTTTGCTTTGTTATAAGTCGATCGAGTCATTTACTGAAATGTGCAGAAGGATAAATATGTTGATTAGATCTATGACTATGTGATATCAGACCGAAGAGAACAATCTAACATAGAAGTACACAATTTTAAACATCGAAAGATAAATAGGACGGGAGTGTGTGTCCAGACACTTAACAAAAATAAAGTTGTCATGTTTGCCGTTGCTTTTCACAAAAATACCTCAAATATAGAACTCACTAAACCTGTCCGGACACACAGCGCTTACATGTAGGTAGTCTGCTGGTAACTGGAAAAATGGTACAACGTTATCATATCACAAACTACCTGATAGATCAACTATACATTGGAATTACTATATGAGTGGAATAGTCAACAAATTATGAAAACCTTTCCCATACCTACAATAATAGGATTTATTGCACAACCATGAAATTCTAACATTTTGAAAACTGCTTCTGTTATACTTTTACAAGTGAATAGGCCTAGATAGCTAGATAAAAAAAAAATATACATGTATAGCCCCCACCCCAAACCAAAAGAGAGCAATATTTGAAGTTATATTATCATGCTCTGAAACATTATGATGCATAATTTACTTTGTGTTTAAATGACAAGATGCTATTTCACATTGCTCACGATTCTGCATGTGATTTGAATGTTCAAATATTCATTATTTCCCATAGCGTTTCTTTCATGCAGTCTCAGAATAAAAATTAAAAAATTGTTAACTTAGTGTTATTTGCTTTTTATTTTATACTTGCTGAATCACATTTGGATACTTTTGTATTGTAAATTCATTTTTGACTGTTTGTTTAATCATGATTTTTTGTGTTATTTTCATATCTTTTGTAGTACTGTCAATGTAATTTGAAGGGCCTCATTCCTGTAAACCATTGTCAGAATCAATGATGAAGCCACCCTGGTAAAACAAGACTAAATAAATAATAAGTAAATGAATGAATAAATAAATAAATAAATAAATGACAATTATCAAGAAACCATTAACATTTCTCGTCTCTGGTAGATGTCACTGATGTTTGAAACCGAAATCTTCTCTCTCGCGCTACTCCTGCTGACGTCACTGCCTGTGGCGATTGCTTGGATCGATGCTCCTCACGCGACAGGTAAGATCATTCGAATTTTGGTCAGTACGTGTTCAGACATTGTGTTCCGACTTAGTATATGATCCGGCAACCATTGCTCCTGGCTCTATTTTATCAGATAGGGTTAGGGTCTAGTTGGTATATAGTGTTTGGTCCAGGGTTGAAAATAAGAATTCGCCGACTTATGAAATTGGAGCATTTTTCGTCGCGGAACATATACAGTATCCCACAGCTCTTTGGTCAAACAGTCACTGTTCCTGCGTTGAATCAGGTACACATCATTACACTGTGCCCCCCCCCCCCCCCCAAGCCATTCTCCGTCAGCATGGCCTCGTCAACAGAAGGGAAAAGAAGAAGAAATCACAGAAGAAGGAGAGAAAGTAGAACAGGAAGAAAGAAGAAAAGAAGAACTGATAAGAAGAAGGAGAAAACAAGAACAACCACAATAACAACAAAAGAACGGCAGCAATTACCATTCTACTTATAAGGTCAATAGAAGTAGGAAAACGAGGTGAACTGGGAACGCGGGAGAAATAGCACACCACCTCTAATTATATATTACCAAAAGAAGCTTAATATATAAATTAGTTTGAATCTTACAAAAGATCTTGAGTATCAATGTTCACTTCTCTCTTTTTTGTTTAAACCCCCTTTTTTGTGGTCAGCATTGAGTGTCAAATTGTTTACAAATATACCACTTCATAGCTATAGTAAACATCCCGCACAGAGTATGTAGGTGTTACATGACCTGAGCCCTCTTGCATAAAACGTTGCGATTAAACGCAACTCCATTTTCAACCAATTAGGATCGCGCATTTGGGACTTGCGTTTAATTTTTGAGTTGCGTTTAATCGCAACTTTTTATGCAAGAGGGCCCTGATGCTTTGCAATAATATTTTTTGCGATAAATACCGACATTCATATGTTGCAGGCACTTCTTGTGTTTTTTTTTTTGGTTTTTTTTGGGTTTTTTTTTATACTATTGGGGTGAACTGGGACACCTTGTCCCACTTCACCCCGGTTACTTTTTGTGTATGTAAGGAAAATGCGCTTTAATCGGTCTTAATCCATAGACATATATACAAATCTTTCTTATACGTCAAAAAATCGTAATAAAGTCATATCGGTCTATTCCTTTTGACATCATTCATACTACTTCAGAGAAAATTTTGTTTTAAAAAAAGTTATAAATATTATGAAGAATATTCCCTTTTTTTGCGAATAACCGTCGAAATATAGGTAAAAACTTGTAAAATGCTTAGGGGAGGGGGGGGGGTGGAAAGCGGGAGAACTGGGACACCCCCTGTATCCAAAAAAATAATTAACCTTTTATAAATAAGCTTAAATCCTACGACAGGTCTTAACTATCAGTGTTCACAAATACATCCACAGCTATCATGGCTATACTGTGATTTGCTTGTAGATATAATTTTCGCTTCTTCTTTTTTTTAACCACTTTTTTTCCTTCTATTTTTCAGCATTCAGTGTCTGTTTTACAAGTATACCACTTAGCTATGGTAAACCGCCCGGATAGAGCATATAGGTCTTATATGACCCGATACTTTGCAGTGAAAGTTTTTATTGCGATAAATACCAACAATATATATTTCCAGGAATTAGTTGTCTTTTACTATCGGGGTGAACTCGGTCAAAATCCATAGACATATTACATGAAAATTTTTATTATATATCCGGTGGCGTATCTAGGTATTCTGGCGCCCGGGGCAAACTATCAAATCTGCGTTCCCTCATGCCAAAATTCAATTTAGAAATGATGGCACTACGTGAAAATAAGTTTTGATGCACATAACCCGGGGTCGTTAGCCTAAATTTGATGAATTATTGTATAAGCGAGGGAGCAACGCGACCGAGGGGCAGATTTTTTTTTTTTTTTCCTTCTCACCCCTCAAGGTGAAATTTCTTATGTATTTTCCCCTTACGGAAAAAAAAAATTCAAAGGGAATAGTACAGCGACCTAGCAATAGATTTTTAAAAACTTTTGAACATTCCTGTTTTGGGGGCGCAAATTAAATGAATGAAAACCCTGAAGAATTATGTTTGAGCAATTTAGCAATGCAATTGCAATGCAATTTTATGATTTATTTCGAATTCTATACTTTGAAAGTGCTTTTTCCCATCCCATGCACATCCCATCTGGGGGCTCAAAATTTAACAAGCTCCTGCCTTATGCGGGGGGGGGGGGGGGCAAAGCAGCTAGAGTCAATTAATGGTTAATACTTTATAAACGCCATTGTGGGAGCGAAATAGCTAGATTATAAACATAATTATGCGAGGGAGCAAAGCAACTTAGCTTTAGAAAAATTTTGCATTTCAAACCCTATAAAACACCATTTCTTACGCATTTTGTCCTTGATTGGGGCGCAAATAACCCTCAAAGACCAATAGTTTTCTTGTATTTCTCCCCCTTTTCTTTCTCTCTTTTGCGTTTTTTGCGCCCTTTTCAAGTGCCTCCCGGGACACGTGCTCCCTCTGCCCCCCGCAGATACGCCACTGTATATCAAACATATTAATAACGTCATATCAGTCAATCCCTTTTTACAGATTATTTATACTACTTCAGACAAACTTGTGTGTTACAAAAAACTGTAAAAATATTATGAAAAATTATTTGTTTTTAAAACTTACAAAACGCTCATCAATTCATGCAGTATTTTTTAATGGTCATGGATCTTTAAGTCAGCATTACTAGTGACTGTTAAGCAGTGGCGTATCCAGGATTTTTTAAAGGGGGGGGGGGGCAAATGCAGGGCTGTCAACTTTGAGGAACTGCATGGAGGGAGATTCGTATTTTTTTTCTTCTCGCCAGCCCTCCAAAAGTCGCTCAGTCGGGGGGGGGGGGGGGGCGCGAATTTATTTATTTTACCAGCCCTCAAAAAGTCACTCAGTGGGGGTGTGTGTGTGTGTGTGTGTGGGGGGGGGGGGGGGGTTATCAGATTTTTTGGGGTTCAGGTTTCCTCCATAATTCTCTGACAAGCAACAACAACAACAAAACATGATTTCCTCATAGCTTGAAAAAAAGTTTTGGCATGTATCCTATAAACTAATACAATTTAAAAAAATGAAAATCTTTAATAATCATTAACAGGTATGAATTTTGATAGTATATAAACCTTATACTGAATTATTATGAATATGTAATATCGGAAAACAATCTTAATATTTTTAGTACATTAAATCTTTTAGTGAAGGTGTACACGTATTCGTGCAAGTACAAGTTATGAGGAAATCATTTTCCAGGGCAAATATTGAGAATTGTATTATCAACATAAACAAATTCATTAGTGGGTTGCGGGGGGTAATGACGTCACAACTCATGTCCGAGTCCTTAGCCAATTTATCTAGTGATTCTAGTTTTCCTAAGGTTTTCGTGTCATTTCATTTTCCCCTATATTTTCATGTCAATAAAGAAATCAAAACTGTTTTATTAGTTGCCCGATTTTCCTCGATTTTTTTTTCTTGGCTCTGTTTCTCCTCTTTTTCTGCTTCTATTGAAAACAAGTTATTCTGCGACCGGACTTGCTCTTTCAGTTAACCTAGTGTAATCTTTAGGAAGTCTTATAAATCAAGTGAATTTATTTTTGACCACTTCGAATTCGGCTATAATACTATAATACTGTGCACTGATCGATGATGCTTTATAATTGCTATTCATTTTTTCCCTCATGCGTGAAAGTAAACATTGATTATTATTCCTTTAGATCACAGGGTTTTTGCTTTCGTCTCCGACTACGCAAATCAGACGATCTATATGGCAAACATCACGGACGATAGACTAATCACTGAGCTGAATTATACCACACTAGTGATAGGTAAGGAAAAACCTACATCATTTGCTTTTATAAAACTGGTTCAAGAATGTACATGTAGCCATCCTAATTGGTCAAATAACACCACGTGACCGTGCAAAAAAATTTACTAACGCACGGCGAGGGGACTAACGCTAGGCTAATCCGGATCAAACCGGATCTATAAACATGTAAACATGTAGCGCAGACGGTACGACTCGATTTGGCTATATATGTTTTTACACGCTAAGATTGTAGATTGTAGATTGCAGACTGTAGACCCGTTTTATAAAACTATAAATAAATGGTTGTGAGTTCGTGCGTTAGTGCGATCCGGCAACACACAGGTTTTTATCGTGGTGTCTAACACATTCGGCTACGCCTCGTGCGTTAGTACACCACGATAAAAAACCTTTGTGTTGCCGGATCGCACTAACGCACTCCCAACCATGTAGTAATAGTATAATAGTATGCTGAATTCAAGTGGTGTTTATGCTAACATATAAGACAAGATTAATCATAAACAGATTTTTATAAATCCAATTTTTTTCCATTCAACGGCATCATATTCAACAGTGAATGATAGTTCATTAAGCAACGATACATAGATAATATCTCCCTTCACCATGTTAAATACGCTTCTTCTGATTAATTTTACGTCATTAAAGTTATCAAAATTTGGATATGTTTGTTCATGCTATGTATCTTCATGTTAATTGAAAAGTACCCAATATAGGCCTACGTTTAATGTGATACTAATTTTTACGTCTTAATCATTTGAAAGCCTGTAAGACTTGACTCGACTCTTGAGTCGAGCCATTGGCTGATTCGAATCGACGACGGATTTCATCGCTAGCACATTTAGGGACTTTACTATTTGGTTGCAATATTCAGTGTTCTAACAAAATAATCACTCCAGCCACCTGCTGAACTAACTCGAACTAACTCTTTAAAGCCCACCGCAGACTATACGATTGGTTTGCGATCCGATTTCAGAAGAAAATGTAATAGCATTTGATATAGACATTCAAAAACATAAGATATTTCGGAATGAGGCTCTGAATAGTCATAAAGATAGTAAAATCGAAAAAACGGCCTACGGCGAGCTTTCTAGTCGGAGGAAAGGCCAAATCGGCTCCTAATCGTAGTGACGTCAGAGCAGCCCTACGATTGTCTACGATTTTAAACTAATTTGGTCCCCCTTTGACGGGGATTATTGTTCAGAACCTGAATCAGGTAGATTTTATTCTTTGAAACGCCTTTATTTAATGCTAGTGCTATTGTGATTCATTTCCGAAATCGGATCGCAGTCGATCGTAAAGTGTGCAGTGGGCTTAAGCTGACCAAAGTGACTCCTTAATGACTCAAGTGACTATTTGAGCTGACTCCAGTCAGTCTTCGAGCACACACAAGTGACTCTTGACTCGAGTGAGTCTTTGGACTGACTGAAGTTGGTCTATAAGCTGATTCGCGTGACTATCCGAGCTGATTCGAGTCACTCTTTAGCTGAATTTTGGGGGGTTTATCCGTGCTGACACTTTGAGCTAAATCTTTGAAACTACCCGATTGACTTCACTCGAGTCAGACGTAAACACGATTGACTAGACATTGAACACTACCTCTGTTGACTTCATACGTGGCCCGATGTTTAGAGACCCATTTGAAACGATCGCATGCCATTTTTACCCATTATCTACGGGAACAGATGGTTTCTGTATTAAGGCTACGTATAATTTGTATAATTTTTTCTGCCACCTTTGTTTATGTTTTTATTTATATATTTATTATTTTGTTTTTCTAATCATTGTGATTATGTTAATTACTTGTAAATGTTGACATTTCTATTGATTCAATAAAACATATAAATATTTAAAAAAACAAAAAAACTATTAATCAATGAAATTTCTGAACTGAACGAATTCTTGCAGGAGCTGGAAGAGAAGTCACAGGAGTACGGTATGACCCAAAACATCAGATGTTATACTGGGGCGACTACTCTGAAGGGAAAATGGGATTGTGGAAAGGCGAAATAGACGGCACCTTGTACATAAAGGTCAAAACAGGGATTCGTAAGTTTTTTTGTTTGTTTTTTTTTCCATTAATTTGTAGGCGTACACCTTGGATGTTTTTAATGCTTAAGACTCGTGCACACGTTGTAAGCATACCAAAAAGAGTGTTGCAGTCAGGCCCCTAAAGCTCCGCAATCTTGTCGGGGTCCATTAGAAGGCCCCATAAGAACCTTGCATAATTCATGAGCGTAAATACATTATTAATTTTGTAAGATGTTCCCCCGGAGAGTAGCATGTGTTTGTGTGGCGTGGAGGTGGGGTCCTTTAGTAAATTGATCTTTTTTATTTAACCATTTTATACAGTCTTGATGTAAATGAAATTTTGTCTTTTTGTTCTTTTTTGTTTTTTGGAAGCGTTTTTTTTTTAATTGACCGGAATAGTCAAATTACCGGGAAGAAGTATGTTCTATATTAACGTTTACTTTGCATTTATGAGTAAAATTTATATGTTGCCATTCCTTTCCAGTTTTCATGCCTGTAAGTCACCACTCAATCACAAGTCTTACAATATAAAACAAAACCAAAAAAACAACAACAACAACAAAATCACTTCCATCTACTTATGAATACCTTATTGTCTTCACTCTTCCTTTCAAGTAGGGGTGTCGCTAGAAAATTTTAAATGGGAAGAGGTGGGGCAATACTAACCGTGCCGAAAAAAAAGAAGAAAATTCCCACAAATTTTCTACAATGAAACAAGAAAATGGAAGTACATTTAGTTTAATTTTTTTGACATGCCAAAATACAGACAATTTGAAAATTTACAAATATTAAGGTGTATTACCCTCCCCACCCTAGGAGTGGAACCCGGATTTTGTAAAAGATGGGGCACACACTGCAGAAAATTCTCTGACAAGTTGAAAAAGATCATTTCAAGGGGGTGGGGGGGGGGGGCTACAGTCTTGAAGTTGTATACTGAAGTTATGTCACTTTGTATCAAGGGGGGGGGGCATGGGCCGCAAGTGCCCCCATTAAAACTGCCACTGCCCCCCCCCCCCCCCCCTCCAGCGATACCACTGCTTTTACTCTCATTTTTTATCTTTCTCGTTCCTTTCAATAAAAACGTAACTCTGGCTTACCTTTCACACAAACTTTGCATTTCACATTTCTAGTTATGGACCCCCCCCCCCCCCCCCGAATCCTATAATACGTAAAATTATATCACATGAACAATATCACTAAAATGATAATTTTAGATTTGACAAGCTCTAAAAACATATAAATATTTAAGGTAACTAGATAGATGACTTTTCATCTTCTTAACATCATAAAAGTGATGAACTAAAACTTTTTACGGGTTTTTTCTTTCTTGTTGTCTATTTAATAGCAATAAATATCAATTCAAATACGATAACAAGTTTATTACTGGAAAAAAAAAAAGAATAATGAAAATCTTGAAATTGCACATCTTTGCAGAAGTGCAGTGGTAAGTGAAATTTTCATATCACTTATATTATTGAATGAATATTCAGTTTTTCTCGTCAGTTCTAAAATAATTTGCATAACAACTATTTCCTTTTATTATACTGTTGAAAAGGTCATCGACATAAATTAAATGCAAGTTAGGTTCAGTTTCATTCAGCTGAAGGCACTTATTTTTCAGGCTCTTTAGCGAACACAATATTCCAACAAAAATCCTCCAAATCAGAAACCCTTGTTAGGAATATCTGTATTGTTTTATTTTGAATGAAATCCCAAACATCATTACATGTATCCAATTGTGAGATTGCTGCTTAATTGGGACCTTACAAAAATACATATTGAGTTAGTCACCGTGGTTATAAGTTGTTTTATAAGAAGCAGAAAAGTTAAAGAAACATATCAGTGAAGGTTTGAGCAAAATACGATGAGAAATAAGAAACTAGTTATGATTTTGTGAAGTTGTAATCAATCAAACATAAATTGTCAACTTCGTGTCGTAACTTGCGAGTTCCTGTCCCATTTGCCCTTTACCCCAAAAATCATTAATTTCCTTTTTTTTTTCTAAAAAAAAATAATCAAACATACATGCACCCTAGATATATAATCATTCCTCCAATATTTTTATACAAAACCTGTAGGGAAAAAATATATTCCTTCATCAGAAACTAAGAAAATTGAAATTCATGAACTTGTCTGTACTGAGCAAATAAGAGAGGAGGTCAAACCTTCACTGATCTGGGCCCTCTTGCAATAAAAAAGTTGCGATTAAACGCAACTCGATTTTCAACCAATCAGGATCGCGTATTTGGGACTTGCGTTTAATTTTTTGAGTTGCGTTTAATTGCAACTTTTTGAGGGCCCAGTTTCTTTAATTTTCTGCTTATTTCAAAACCAACTTAATATCCGGCTGGACTTTCTTGCTAAATTGCATTATTTTAATCGTTGAACAGTTTTTGAGCATCCCCTGCTGGCATCTGAAGCACATGGTATCATGATAAGGTAGATGTCTACTATACAGGGGACGTTTCATCAAGTGTCTTGTCTTGTCAGTGATTTTTACCGACAAATTTGCTATCAGCCAATTAGATGCAAGGATTTCAGTAGCTTATAACAGTTATTGTAAATTGTCAGTGAAAGCAAGTTTCATGAAACGGGGCCTAGCAACCACCAAAACTTGTGTCTAGTTACCAGGAGTGAAGAATTGTAGTGGTAATCCGTAAGTCCGTTGAATGAAAAGAGAAAATAGAACAAATTAAAACCTATTAAGCCCGGAAACAATAAGAAAGGACTGCAATGTGCCAGATATTTGTATATGTATGACTGAAACAGAGTAAATATAGCTTGATACAAAGCTAATTTACCCACATTCATTAAAATCAAGTTATTTTGTAAGCATGAAAATTAGAATGGTGAATCCTTATAAAAAGTAAATGAAGTTCCCATATTTGACCAAAAAGCTTCCTCTTTTTCAGGTCAGAGGGAAAGGAACTTACAATTGTTTTAAAAAGTCGCTTCTTCAACAAGTTGTGTACTGTTAATATATTTTATATTTTATGTATTTTTTATATTGATATATATATACATGTATATATATATTTTTTTTTTTACATTTTTTTATTTTTTATTTTTTTTTTTTTGGGGGGGGGGGGGGTATTGCCAAATTTGATTATGCACAGTACAGGTCTACCTCTCCAAGCTTGTGCAGGTCAGTATTTTGCTCTTTGTTCATTTCTCCTGACTGCGTATCTCAGTATTCTTTCACCATCCATGGAGAAGAATCATCCTGTGTGAAAAAAACATGAAGGATAAATAAATTTAGAAGTAGATGAAAGTAATTTAGAGGTGCACAATACGTATTTCGCAGAAAAAATGTACTCTACTTATTCTGAATTCTTCGATCTTCTCAAACATCTAGATACATCTAATTTAGATCATAGATCAAAGCTCAAAAGAGACCGTTTTCACAGAATGTATTGTGAATGTAAAGTGTATTCTTCTCCTCCTCCTTGCTTTCAATGCTGGGCTTTGTTGGTAATGGTTCAAAATATTGTTTAAATAGTTTTAGGACAAGCTATTAAAAAATCATTGGCAACTAGTGAGGGTGTCTGTATATGATTTTAACAAACACATTTAGAGACACCTGGAAGCCCTAATTGCTTTTATAGTTCATTTCCTTGTTTCCTGTTGTGATAAAATGTTTATGATAATTGTAAAATGATTTGAATTACATTATATAAGCATATAATACACTCTACCCATGACATATTAATCGAAATGTTCTGTAAACTTACCTGTAATTTAGGTGGGCTAAATTTCTGCTCCGTCATCACTAGCATAGCTGACAACTTCCCCCCCCCCCCTTTTTTTTTTTGGGGGGGGGGAGAATTATGGAGGAAAACTGAACTCCTTAAAATGTAAGGACCCCCCTCCATTGAGTGCCCCAGCCCCCCCCCCCCCCCCCCCCCCCCCCCCCCCCCCACTGAGCGACTTTTGGAGGCCTGGCGAGACGAAAAAAACAAAAAAACAAAAACGGATCGACTTTTTCAAACTTTTTTTTTGTTGTTGCTTGACAGAGAATTATGGAGGAAAATATCTGATAACACCCCTTCCCTCTCCCCCCCCCCCCCCCCCCCCCACTCAGCGACATTTTTGAGGGCTGGCGAAAAAAAATACGGCTTTCCATTTGATCCAGTCTTCTTCAAAAATGTAGAATACATGAAAAGTTTAGCATAACTAAAAATAGACTAGAATGATATGAAATTAATTTTCACCAAATAATTTTTTCTCACTCATAAATAAATTGGCACCTGTAAGGCAGTTGTAAGGGTATATCTCAGGGGTTCTCAAAGTACGGCCCGCGGGCCGGATCCGGCCCGCGGAGCTTCTCAATCCGGCCCGCGAGACTCAGCTTTTTTTCTCTCTCTCTTTTTAATCATTTTTTTAATCACAATGTGAAACATGCCTCAATACGATTACATTGTGTGTCCATGCAACCGTAATAAAAGTAATGACAGTCAAATTAATTGACTTTTAAACAAAGTCCTTTTGTGCCAAGGTTTAAGCAACTTGTTGCCGACAAAAAGTGCCACTTTTCCCACTAAAAGTAAGGAGAAACTTTACCAGAGTCTTCAACAGGCCTGGTCTACAACTCTACTTTGACTACAAAAGTTAATAATATTACAATACATTATCTGTCTCCTCAGTTCCAGGTATGCAATAAAACTGACATAGGTATAATAATGATTAATATCCTTTAAAAAAGTACAACAATTTTTTATTATCACTATTGACTCCCGCTGCATTTTGAATTTTTCTCAAATATTGCCTCTTTTTCATATAAAACTGTTATAAATTTGTTGGATAAAATACTCCCCAAATAAGGCTCAGATTGAACCAGAGAGCATCAAAAACCCCTGAGCTTCCAGGGCCCGCTTAAGTGCCCTGGACCTCGGCCGCAAGGGACTTCGCGCTACACGCTCGTGATGTGCGCTTCGCGCACATTGGTTATTTTTGAAGTCTCCAGTTCACTCTGGCCCTTTCAAGTTTCATTTGAGTCCCATCTGGCCCTTCAAGGAAAAAGTTTGAGAACCCCTGGTATATCTAAATCGCATTTTAGAGCACTAATCCCGAATCGTTCAAATTCCCTTAATTGCCGACCGAGCCTCAGCGCAGCCTGCGCCGGCCTAGGCCTTATTGACCAAATTTTGTCAGAAGAAAGAGCTATAGATGTACATTCCAAAAATATATAAATTGACATAATTTTTCATCGGGAAGTGGGTGTTCTGTGTTTCTTCAATATTCCTATTCTGTTTTAACAAAATTAAATTGTTGAAAAGTAAAAAAAAAAGAAAAAAAAAAAGTATTTCTAAACTTAGAGATTTACTTTTTTATGATTAATGTACAAGGTTCTGTGGGGTTCTGTGATGAGAGGACTGCAAAGGGGGGGGGGGGGGGTTATCGCTCGCGCTTAGATAGACTGGTAAATCATGCAACACTCTTTTTAGTATCTTTTAGTGATTTTTTTTTTTAAACCTCGATGAGATTTTTTTGACACTTACTCTTTAGAATATCAGGAATAATATAAGATGAGGCATCATAGAAATATTACAGA
Source organism: Heliocidaris tuberculata (assembly GCA_025618425.1). Lineage (NCBI taxonomy): Eukaryota > Metazoa > Echinodermata > Echinoidea > Camarodonta > Echinometridae > Heliocidaris > Heliocidaris tuberculata. The sequence continues at coordinate 16,489,018 of CM046842.1, read as the reverse complement.
TATTTTTGTTCAATGTCAAGTCAAATCTTAGGTGCGCTGACATTGGGCTTCCCTTGATATATGTTTGGCGTTATCATAAGTCACAATAGAAATATTACAGATATTTTTGTTCAATGTCAAGTCAAATCTTAGGTGCGCTGACATTGGGCTTCCCTTGATATATGTTTGGCGTTATCATAAGTCACAATTTTTTATGGTGTTGAGTGGGTTATTGTTGTTGGATACTTTTGTTTTGTGTGTGACATCCAACAGCAAATTTTGACAAAGTTATTTTTGTTAAGTGTCAATGCACAGCCCTCATTCTTCTTGTCCCAGCTCTTTGAAATATCATCTCTATCTGGATAATCCTGGTATGAACTTTGACCCGTCATTCGTTAGGCGACACTGTAGTATACGATTTATCAGGTTTTGTTTTGTTCTATTTTGTTTGTTTGAGTCTTTGTTATTTTTTGTTTATTTATTTACTCTTTTTGTGACAGGGGTTTTTTCTTTTGACTTGGACGAGGCCTATCATACTTTCTACTGGCTGGGGCACGAAAAGTTTATGGTTAGAAGGGCCGACTACTCAGAAGGGGTATTAGATACGGATTATATTGAAAATTTATTGAAAGAGTCTACGAGAGTCTACGGCATGCAAGTTGACATTCCACACAGGTAGGTTGATTATACGAAGTTACATCAGGCCTTGTTCATAAACAACGCGGTAAAAAAATAGGGGGGGGGGGGGGGGGGGGGCCAAAAAGAAAAGAAATGAATAAAAAACGCCGCGCCAAAATTGAAATGACACAGGCAGTTAAAATATGCTCCAATGAGTGGGGGATGGTAGTAATCAGGCTGCGAGGTTTCTCGTGCGAACGCTCCTTTGAGCGAAAACTCATAGACAATCAGACACACGCGAGCGCACACACACATGATGAATTGTACATTCACTTCGATGACCCAAAGCAGACAGAGGGTGTCCCCAATGTTTAAATTCCTGCGAACGGTTTAAAATCTTATGCTCTTTGTCCTTAGGGTAGGATGGATTTTAGGCCCTTGGTTTGCTGTACAAGGCCCGGGGGGAGGGGAGAGAGGGGGCACTTGACCCCAAAAGTGGTGGGTATGTGCCGCCGGCAAGACAAAAATAGGGGGCTTCGGAACGAGCGTATCATGAAAAGGATGGTCTTCGGAACTACTTACATTTTGGAAAAGGGGGGTCTTTGGAACTGGATTACAATATGAATATGATGCTACGGAACTGGTTCCCACAAGCTCCCATTAGCTAAATACGCTGTGTGTCATAGCAAGTCTATGGTGTGTGTATTCATAAGCGGGGTTAATTCGCATGCATGTGCTCAGCGTGAATGAAAACTAAATTCCCTGGGATGGATTGGAACCGGACTGGAAGCGATGGGGAAAGCCCGGAGAAAAAAGGCACCAGGAATGAAACTCGTTTTCAACTTTTCACCAAAAATAATATTCTTCGAAACGAATGAAAAAAACAAAGCGGTGCATTGAAACGGTTTTCTCTCTTCTTTTTCTCAACAAGAAACAAATAGTATGCTTTGGAACGGAAATTTGAGTGAAAAAATGGGGGTCTGTTGGGCGGTACATACCCAACGGCCACCGCACACTATATACTGATTGCCCCCCCCCCCCCCCCCCCGGGTACAAAGAAGGTCTTCGGTTAAATACAAAATTGAAATATCATCCTCAGTCTGTGATATTCCTACACACATGATGCGTTCTCGAATCTATAGTAAGATACAGGTGCATACATTATGAGTCCTCGATTTCCACCATTAACGCATAATTATGCGTGTCCTTGGTTTGATACCATCGACCAGCTCGCACACACACAAACACACCCGCAACCACACACACACACCCACCCACACTACACGAGTCACTTATATAAATTTTGTCAACATTTTAAGCAATTAATTTTAAGATAATTTTTCGTTGAAATGTGGAGGTTATATGCAATGTGCAATAAGTTTATCTCGCTTTTTTCCCCTACTCTTTTTCACGGTGTGATTAATTTTATGTCATGACTTTACGATATATGAGCATTATTTTTACAGTGTCAATGAACAAAGTTGTCAATTATTTTTTCAATATTTTTCCCCCTTTTCTAAAAATATGTTTATATATCAATATTCTGTCACTATTTAATGAATGTTTCTTTCAGACGTGCTTTCTGGACTGATGGGGAAACAATTTGGATGGAGAATATAGACATGTGGCTAAGCAAGCAGGAATTCGTTTATGTTGGAGCTTCAGCTGGTCTAAGGGATACGTACATTGACCAAGAAGGTACAGTAAAGAAGAAAGAAAGGGAAAAGAAAAGAAAAGAAAAGGAGCAAAGAAATATTCGTTTAACAAAATTGGCTATTCAAAATATTCAACAATATCGCCTACAAATTAACATATTCCCATTTCAAGAAGTAAACTGCTATAATAAACTGCAGCAAAATATATATTGTAGAAGGGAATAGAACAACTCTTAAATAAGAAGGGGTCCAAATAATGTGTGTGTGTGTGCGTGTACGTGTGTGTGTGTGTCTATACATGTAAATAGCAGAGAACGGGGTGGCTAGAGAAAAGGGGCACATCTTCTAACTCAGAACGTAAATAACATTTCATTATAACTTTGTATAAATTAATGTTCACAACTACATTGAAAACCATACCATGATTTTAATTGTTTAATTTTCACTTTCAATTTCATACCAATCTTCTCTATTTTTTTAAAATTCAATGTCAAATATTTTACAAATATACCACTTATAGGCCATGGGCCAAGCCTCAAAATTCTTCAGTTCCGTGGTCCATCACTGGGAAGTACTTTATTTTGTCATAAATGATTAATGGACATATATCTAAGAGCAGTGGTGAATGTTCCCATTTGCAGATTTTGGGCATATTTGGGCATATATTAGCTGTTGTAAACAATCTGCATACACCATATATGTATTTGATAATGACCGAATAATAGCTCCAGCGCTACGCGTTGTAGAGCCCAGGTACAACTAACCAATATCTTCCTCACCCATGGCATTAGTTTGGTCGGTCGCATCGCTTAATTTCAGCAGGTAAGATGAAAATTTGTACTTACATTTCAAGAGAATTACTGTAACCAGACCCGTCGGAGCCGCTACGGATGGTACGGAATTGACCGTACCACTTTTCAGCCTAAAAAAAAAGAAAAGGAAAAAAAGTTCCGATATTCGGGCAACCACCACTTCCTATTCGGGCAGCAAAATGAGGTGCGAGATTCCCAGATAGTAATGTAACTTCTGAATGTAACTTCTGTACCTTTTCTCTACGAAAACTTACAAAAATTGCTCGCTCGCTTCCCTCACTCGCAAAAATTAAGAAACTGAAAAGTTGATATTCGGGCAAAAGGCGTCCCCCTTTGGCAATGGGCTGCAGTCCCCCTCCCCCGAGGATTTTAAAAGTTCCGATATTTGGGCAACCAACATTTCATATTCAGGCAGCGAGGAGAAAGAATATCCACATATTTGGGCAGCGAGGTTCCGAGATAACTATGTAACTTTTGTATGTAACTTCTGTACATTTTCTCTACCAAAAGTTTTTTTTTTTTAAATTTGCTGGTTCGCTTCGCTCGCTCGAAAACATTTTGAAATTGAAAAGTTGATATTCGGGTAAAAAGCATCAGCCCCCTCCTTCCAAAAATGGCCCTGTATGATCAAGATCTCTACATCTGTAATTTTCTTTTCTTATTATTAGGGGGAGGGTTAGGGTGCAGCATTATTGTCGGCACATTTGGTGTCACATCCCCCCCCCCCCCCCCCCCATTCAAAATGTTCCCTTACACCGACACGAGGGGTTCTGTCCCTTCGAACCCTGCTTGGGGTTTCACCCCCAGCCAGACCTCCACTGAAACCGTACCACTTTAAAATTCCTTCCGACGGGCCTGACTGTAAGTATCCAGCAGGCACTTTTATTTCACGATTTGACGATTATTTCAATGAAAAAAGGGAATTTCCTCGCCGAGCCGATCGAGTCATTTGAATCGACGGTACAGTACGGGGGAAGATCGGCTCAGCGAGGAAATTCCATTTTTTTTCATCGAAATAATCGTCAAAACGTGAAATCAAAGTGCCTGATGGATAGTTACATTAATTCTCTAGAAATGTAAGTACAAATTTTTATCCTACCTGCCAAAATTACGCGATGCGACCAACCAAACCAATGGGCGAGGAAGACTTCTGTTATTTGTACCTGGGGCTCCAACGCTACGCGTTGGAGCTCCCTGGGGTTATAGGAAATGCAGATATATGCAAAGCCGGTTAAGACAAACAAAAGAAGGTACTAATAGCAGGAGTTAGCCCACAGCCGATCGCAGCTGAAAACACGCACGTGCAAAAACACCCACGATCCGTTGTGACCATAGCATTAATCATATACATACAAAAACTATATAAATCAGTCAATTTATGTTTATAGATCATTCAAACTTCTTCAGACAAACTTGTATGTAACAAACAGTAAAAATCTTATTAATCAGCGCCATTGTAAAAAAACAACCAAAAAACAAGCGCATAAGCGATATTGTGTCTCGCCCACTCGCAAAAATAACATGAATCTACCCCAAGTGCACGTATCACCCAAGTTTGTTTGCCATTGCAGCAACATGTGCAGAGTTATGTGTCATAAGAGAGTCTTACAGGTAAACTTTAACATATGACCTCAAATGACCTTTGACATTATCACGTGACCTCCGGCGGCACCATAACATGAATGTACTCCAAGTGCACCTATCACCCAAGTTTGGTTGCCATTGCAGCAACATGTGCAGAGTTATGTGTCATAAGAGAGTCTTGGAGGTAAACTTTAACATATGACCTCAAATGACCTTTGACCTTATCACGTGACCTCCGACGGCACCATAACATGCAGGTCCCCTTAGTGCATCTACAACCCAAGTTTGGTTGAAAAGTGAGTGACGGTTCCAAAGTTATCTGTCATAAGAGAGTCTTGCAGGTAAACTTTAACGTTTGACGTGAAATGACCTGTGACCTTACCATGTGACCTCCGAAGGCACCATAACATGAATGTACCCCAAGTGCACCTATCACCCAAGTTTGGTTTCCATTGCAGCAAAATGTGCAGAGTTATGTGTCATAAGAGAGTCTTGCAGGTAAACTTTAACATATGACCTCAAATGACCTTTGACCTTATCACGTGACCTCCGACGGCACCATAACATGCAGGTCCCCTAAGTGCATCTACAACCTAAGTTTGGTTGAAAAGCGAGTGGCGGTTCCAAAGTTATCTGTCATAAGAGAGTCTTGCAGGTAAACTTTAACGTTTGATGTGAAATGACCTTTGACCTTACCATGTGACCTCCGAAGGCACCATAACATGAATGTACCCCAAGTGCATCTACCACCCAACTTTGTTTGCCATTGCAGCAACATGTGCCGAGTTATGTGTCATAAGAGAGTCTTACAGGTAAACTTTAACATATGACCTCAAATGACCTTTGACCTTATCACATGACCTCCGACGGCACCATAACATGCAGGTCCCCTTAGTGCATGTACAACCCAAGTTTGGTTGAAAAGTGAGTGACGGTTCCAAAGTTATCTGTCATAAGAGAGTCTTGCAGGTAAACTTTAACGTTTGACGTGAAATGACCTGTGACCTTACCATGTGACCTCCGAAGGCACCATAACATGAATGTACCCCAAGTGCACCTATCACCCAAGTTTGGTTTCCATTGCAGCAAAATGTGCAGAGTTATGTGTCATAAGAGAGTCTTGCAGGTAAACTTTAACATATGACCTCAAATGACTTTTGACCTTATCACGTGACCTCCGACGGCACCATAACATGCAGGTCCCCTAAGTGCATCTACAACCCAAGTTTGGTTGAAAAGTGAGTGGCGGTTCCAAAGTTATCTGTCATAAGAGAGTCTTGCAGGTAAACTTTAACGTTTGATGTGAAATGACCTTTGACCTTACCATGTGACCTCCGAAGGCACCATAACATGAATGTACCCCAAGTGCATCTACCACCCAACTTTGATTGCCATTGCAGCAACATGTGCCGAGTTATGTGTCATAAGAGAGTCTTACAGGTAAACTTTAACATATGACCTCAAATGACCTTTGACCTTATCACGTGACCTCCGACGGCACCATAACATGCAGGTCCCCTAAGTGCATCTACAACCCAAGTTTGGTTGAAAAGTGAGTGGCGGTTCCAAAGTTATCTGTCATAAGAGAGTCTTGCAGGTAAACTTTAACGTTTGATGTGAAATGACCTTTGACCTTACCATGTGACCTCCGAAGGCACCATAACATGAATGTACCCCAAGTGCATCTACCACCCAACTTTGATTGCCATTGCAGCAACATGTGCCGAGTTATGTGTCATAAGAGAGTCTTACAGGTAAACTTTAACATATGACCTCAAATGACCTTTGACCTTATCACGTGACCTCCGACGGCACCATAACATGCAGGTCCCCTAAGTGCATCTACAACCCAAGTTTGGTTGAAAAGTGAGTGGCGGTTCCAAAGTTATCTGTCATAAGAGAGTCTTGCAGGTAAACTTTAACGTTTGATGTGAAATGACCTTTGACCTTACCATGTGACCTCCGAAGGCACCATAACATGAATGTACCCCAAGTGCATCTACCACCCAACTTTGATTGCCATTGCAGCAACATGTGCCGAGTTATGTATCATAAGAGAGTCTTGCAGGTAAACTTCAAACGTATGACCTCAAATGACCTTTGACCTTATCACATGACCTCCGACGGCACCATAGCATGAAGGTAGCCCCAATGCATCTATGACCCAAGTTAGGTTGTAATCCAAGCGACTGATGTGAAGTTATTTGTCAAAAGAGAGTCTTGCAGGTACTCTTTAATATATGATCTCAGATGACCTTTGACGTCATCATGTGACCTCCGACAACACCATAACATTAAGATACCCCTAGTGCTTCTATCACCCAAGTTTGGTTGCCATTACAGCAATAATTGCCAAGTTATGCGTCCTAAGAGAGTCTTGCAGGTAAACTTTAACATTTGTGACGGTCGACGGACGACGGACGGACGACGGACGGACGCCATTTGGATCCCTTAGTCTCGCCTTCACCTCCGGTGGGCGAGACAAAAAAGAAAAAGAAAAAGGAAATTTATGTTAAAACTGACAAACATTTTCATCAGTTTCGATGTTATTACAATGTCAATAGGTATAGTCAATTTTGCAAGCGACTGTAGTATCTTCTTTGTTAAAATGTTTAAAGGCCACCGCACACCTTACGATCGGTTTGCGATCCGATTTCAGAAGTAAATGTAATATCATTTGACAAATCATTTAAAAACGAAAAATATTTTTTGATTGGGGGTCTGAACAGTCATACAGATATTAAAATCGATAATACGGCCTATACCGAATTTTCTAGTCGGTGGAATGGTCAAATCGGCTCCGAGTCGGAGTGACGTCACAAAAATCGTGCGACTGCCTACGATTTGAATCTAATTTTGCCCTTATTCCCTGTAGAAAGCTGACAGCTCACCAAAATCCTCTGTTTAGCATTCATATTACTTTTCAGAACCTGAATAGGGTAGATTTCATTCGATAAAATGCCAATATTTAATGCCATAGCGATTTATTTCACAAATCGGATCGCAGACCGATCGTAAGGTGTGCGGTGGCCTTAACATGTTCAATTGTTATTTGTATGAAGGGTTTTCAGGCGACCAGAAAATTGGGGTATCTCATGGTTTGCGCTAAAGTTCTCGGGTGACCGTGCAATTTTAAAACAATATCTCATGTTTGTGTAAAAGTATCCGAATGACCGTGCAATATATCTCCATATCTCATGATTTGAGGTGCGCGTGACGCGTAAAAAAGTGAATACGCGTTTAAATACGCAAAGGTTAAGACAATGCAATGCGCGCAGCCCTTGTAAGATGCTTGGGTAAGGACAAAATTAATGTTTTTCTACCTGTGTTTTATGTTGAAGTTAATACAAAAACGTAAGCACATGTAATGGTGAAAATTGAGGAACTAGGTTTCATACAATTAATAATAATAATATTGAATGACTTTTCTTTCGTGGGACATAAGGGTATATCGCACTCGCTTTGAAAATATTTCACTCGTCGTGCCGACTCGTGAAATATGCTCATAGCTCGTGCGATATACCCTTGTATCCCACTCAAAGCCATTCAATATTATATAATTATCTACGATATCTCCATTTTTAAGGATTTCCTTAACCTGTAGAAATGGGAATTTTAACGTAAAAAAAAGTATATTTCATTCATTTGTTTGCTTCATTTGGGTTGTAGATTTTCCGTAAGTTAATCCCTAAATCAATTTTCGATTCGATAAAAAAAAAAAAAAGCATTCTGCGTTGCGTACTTCATTCATTTGTTGTTTCATTTTTGTTGTAGATTATGCGTAAGTTAGGCCCTAAATTAATTTTCGATTTGATAGTAGTATTTTGCCTAGTATATTTCATTCATTTCTAAATCAATTTTCGATTCGATTAAAGTAGTTTGCCTCTTATATTCTATTCAATTGTTTGTTTATTTGGGTTGTAGATTCTCCGTAATTTACTCCTCAAATAAAACTTCGAGTGTTTGTCAACCCCGTACCGGCGCAGCACATAGCAGCCGACAAAGCGTTAACGCGATTGCGATAATTCCACTGTCGCGTCTCGGCGTTCGCTGAATGTGCACGCCTGAAAAAAAAAACAGCAAAAAAAAAAACAAAAACAAACAAACAAACAAAAAACCGCACACGCATACAAAACTGCCCACGCGAAACGTTACTCGAGTTGAGTTCCGCGCGTTGATAGTTTATATGCTATCCTTTATGTTCTTTAAACTCCTTTACCGTTTACCTGTAGAATGCCGGTAAAGTTATTTGGGGTTAATTTTATACATTCTAAGTGTATACAAATTATTATTATTATTATTATTATTATTATTATTATCATTATTATTATATATATATATTTTTTTTTTTTTGGGGGGGGAGAAGATTATTCCTTCTTATTATTCATTTATGCAGTGTTTTTGTTTGTTTTTTTTTTTTTGTTGTTGTTGTTACACACAAGTTTGTTTGAAGTAGTATGATTGATCTTTTATAAAAATTGACCCAAATGTGTATGACTTTATTACGAATTTGTGATGTATAAGAAAGACATTTTCATGTTATACACTCACCGTCCAGAAGTATTAACATTCAACGAAATGGCTGCTTCTGTGATTAGTGGGCCTCTTTGTATGAAGCCTCTTTTGTTCATAACCATGGAATCTATTGAATGTTTCTGTATAAACAGTGTAGTAAAATCACGCAAAACCGTTATAACGGTTTAGCGTTATATTTGCTGATTGTTACGCAAGCCCCGCACAGCAAGGTCGTACGGTCCAGTGATTTTCCTAGTCTCTTATTAGTCGTTCGCCCGTATTTGACGCAAGTGTGTTGCATACTGAAAAGGAAGACAGAAGAAGAAAAACAAAGGAATACATAAGAAAAAAAAGAAGAGCGAAGAAAAACAAAGAAATACATAACGAAAAGGGAAGACAGAGAGAAGAAAAACAAAGAATTACATAAGTAAAAAAGGAAGACAGAGAGAAGAAAAACAAAGAAATACATAAGGAAAGGAAGACAGAGAGAAGAAAAACAAAAGAATACATAAGGAAAAAAGAAGAGCGAAGAAAAACAAAGAAAAACATAAGGAAAAAAGAAGATAGAAGAAAAACAAAGAAATACATAAAGAAAAAAGGAGATAGAAGAAAAACAAAGAAATACATAAGAAAAAAGGAAGATAGAGAGAAGAAAACAAAAGAATACATAAGAAAAAAAGAAGAGCGAAGAAAAACAAAGGAATATATAAGGAAAAAAGAAGAGCGAAGAAAAACAAAGAAATACATAAGGGAAAAAGGAAGACAGAGAGAAGACAAACAAAGAAATACATAAGGAAAGGAAGACAGAGAGAAGAAAAACAAAGGAATACATAAGGAAAAAAAAGAGCGAAGAAAAACAAAGAAATGCATAAGGAAAAAAGAAGATAGAAGAAAAACAAAGGAATACATAAGGAAAAAAGAAGAGGGAAGAAAAACAAAGAAACACATAAGGAAAAAAGAAAGAAGAAAAACAAAGAAATACATAAGAAAAAAAAAGGAAGACAGAGAGAAGAAAAACAAAAGAAATACATAAATAAAAAAGGAAGACAGAGAGAAGAAAAACAAAGAAATACATAAGAAAAAGAAGACAAGAGAGAAGTAAAACAAAGAAATTTATTAGAAAAGAATGAAGATAGAGAGAAGAAAAAACAAAGAAATACTATAGTACTGCTGCCACGCAAGCCGTGTTGGTCATCATACACACGTGGATATTGGACAAACAACGACTGTCATTGCATCTATCAGGCGTTCTTTTCAGCTGCTTGCAAAAGATGAATTATGATTTTGATTGATTTATAGCAAAACGCCACGGGAAAAAAAATTCGGCGCGGATAGATTGATCAAGTATAATTTTTTCATTAAAAGTATCGTATTTTGCAGCCGTCCCTTTGCTTTTAAAGCCGTCCCTGTGAATTTAAAGATTGAGAACGCATCTTGGAATCGTTCATGCCTTCTCCATTCACATAGGGCTTGCGTGCAAATTTTCTTGCACAGTGGAACGCGGAGAGTGATCTCCTGGTAATCGATTAACTATTTTGACGTCAATTTACTACGGGTTTGCTTTATAACGGTTTTGCGTGATTTTACTACACTGATAAAAGGAAGGTAGAGATAGTCCTTTTTTCTCTTTAATATGGTAGTAGAACACAAGACACAATCATGCCTAAGACAATAGAGTTAACAAACGGGCAAAGGCAGCAAGTCACCATCTTGAGAGCCGAGGTTGTTTCAGTGGTTCAAATCACGACACGATTGAATATCTGCCGTCAAACTGTGTACAGGGTTTGTAAACGTTTTATGCAAACAGGCAATGCAGATAAGTTGCCAAGATGTGGGCACAGGAAGATAACCACACCCAGAGAAGGCAGATGCCTCCGGCGCCAAACTCGCATGGCTAGAATTAATTTTGCAAAATTCTGGCCAAGACATCCAGGGCCCTCTTGCATAAAAAAGTTGTAATTAAACCCAAGTAAACTGAATTAAATGCAACTTGATTTTCAACCAGTCAGGATCACGTATTTGGGACTTGCATTTAATATTTTGAGTTGCAATTAAACGCAACTTTTTATGCAAGAGGGCCCTGGAGACCCACTTGCTACCATCGATTGAGAACATCTTTGGTGATCGAGGCCATCCGTTCATCTTTCAAGAATACAAACGCTCCTTGTCACAGGGCTACTGCGATGGCCCTGTGACGAGGAGCGCTTGTCTTTGTCACAGGGCTACTGCGATGGCCGAGTGGATGGCTGATAAAAGGTATCAACAGGGTCTGTTGGCCGGCGCAGTCTCCAGATGCGAACCCAATGGTGAACCTGTGGGGTGACATCGCCAGAGCATTTGTGCGGGGCGGGCCCACCACCAAGTATGACCTGATCCGATCTGTTTTCAGGGCTTGGGGAAATCTCACCCCCGACAGAGTGTGCCAGCTGTTTGAGACATTGCCGAGGAGGATGCACGCCGTCATGATAGCGCGCTGTTAGTCGACAAAATACTAGAACTTTGTACAGATGTTTTGGAAATGTCTTGCACTCTGTTAATCACAAATAGTAACTAGGGTGAGCTGGGAGAGTGTACGTGTCCCAGTTCAACCCGATAGTGAAAAAAAAGTGCCTGCAAGATATTAGTGCTTTTGTGTTGGTATTTTTTGCAAAAAACATTATTAATAATAACAATAATGATGGATTCTTATATAGCGCACATGTCTGTCAGATATAACGCTCCTGGCGCTCCACATTATTACCCTGGCTTTTAATAGCATGGCTGCTCTTACGGCGCTCTAGCATATCAAGGAATTAGTTCTTGCCAGGTACCAATTTACCTCGCCTGGGTCAAGTCTGGCAAATGTAGATTAATATCTTGCCAAAAGACACTAGTGCTGGGCCAGGGATTCGAATCCCGTACCTTGTGGTTCACAGCCCGGAGACTTATCCACTAGACCACAACATCTCTAATGCAAAGTATCGGGTCTTAATGATAAGACCTATATGCTGTATTATTAAGCCCTTGACTACGACCGCTGAAAAAGGGAGGAAAAAGGTGGGGGAAAGGGAATGAAAATTAAAGCTACAAGCAAAATCGCATTATTGCTGTAGATATATTTGTGAGCATTAGTAGTTAAGACCTTTTGTAGTATACTAACTAGTTTATACAGTTTTGATTACTTTTTGAGTTAGAGGTTGTGTCCCAGTTCTCCAACGTCCCAGTCCACCCGTCCTCCCCTCTGCCCGAATGAAAATGGGAAATCATAATTGTTGTTATTGTTATTTTAAAAATCTAAAGAAGACCTTCTCTTTTCTTAAATGATTCATTAAAGAATGCCGCATATACTGGTTCACTCGAGAAGGTGTGATCGAATCGATGAATTTGAACGGTACCGATCGCCAGGTCCATTACTCCGACCCATCGACAACCTCTGCTCCATATGTCATCAGCAAGTTTCGCGGCATATTGTACTGGACTGACGAAGCACGAGGTGGAATCGGTGCCATCAACATCACCAGTGGAGAGGAGGTAGGCTTCGCAGAGGAGCTCTTTGGATACGGACATGAGACTTTTGACCTCTCAAATAACATGTATGGGTTGACAATTGGACGAATGGTAGCAGGTGAGAAGTGATTCTTGGATTCCTCCATACGAATCTATCACAACTCTTTATAAAATAGGCCTCTGGCGAATCTAAGTGATATTTCGCATTTTTTTTTTAAAAAGGAGGGGGGAGGGGCTGAGACTCGCGGAATTTGTGATTGAAATATCACAGTTGAATTTTGCTGAAATTATACATCCTTTTCTATGTGATAATCTGCCTTTGAGTTCATCGCAGATTTAAAAAAAAAAAAAAAAAAAAAAAAAAAAAAAAAACCTTTCTCAGACTCCGTAGCGGCACTTGTCAACTTCTGTATGGCCTTTACGCTATTGATTAAAGTAGTTATGGCTATTATGTGGTTAAAAAACCCTTTGTCATAGGAAAGTGCAGGGGGGGGGGGGTTGGGTTAATTGTCAGGGGAAATTTGTCCGGGGCACTTGTGCTTGCTGTAGTCGTCATAGCTGTAATTGTCCTGCTGTAACAATATTGCCACAATGGTAATTATGAAGAGTAGAAATCGATTAATGATTAATTAGCTGTTAAAGGGATTTAGATCCGGCACTGAAGAGGGCGTGATACTCGCCGCCATCTTCATAACGAAGACTGACGACGTAAAGCTCACCGCACACCTTACGATCGGTCTGCGATCCGATTTGTGAAATAAATCGCTATGGTATTCAATACTGGCATTTTAACAAATGAAATCTACCCTATTCAGGTTCTGAAAAGTAATATGAATACTAAACATAAGGTTTTGGTGAGCTTTCAGCTTTCTTCAGGGAATAGGGGCAAGATTAGTTTCAAATCGTAGGCAGTCGTACGATTTTTGTGACGTCACTACGACTCGGAGCCGATTTGGCCATTCCATCAACTAGAAAACTCGGCAAAGGCCGTATTATCGATTTTTACTATCTGTATGACTATTCAGACCCTCAATCAAAAATATTTTTCGCTTGTAAATGTTTTTTAAATGATATTACATTTTCTTCTGAAATCGGATCGCAGACCGATCGTAAGGTGTGCGGTGGCCTTAAGTCGCATGTAGTTCGGGATTATTCGGGCATTCGGGACATGGCATCCTGCATAAGCGTCGAAATGTTGGTGTCAATTTGGGCAACTTGCAATGTCCGCCAGCGCATGCATTTTGAAAGCACCCTCTTGAATGCCAGGTCTAAATACCTTTATAAATCATTTTCCTAGTTCCATAGATAGTGAACTTAAAGGGAGCGAAAAGTCGCCAATCGTGGTGTTTTGGAGCTTGGAGGGGCAGGGAATATTCAGAAATCTCCATACATCTTCGGTAAATGCATGAATTGTGTGTATGCAGCACGCATTCAACCGAAGAAAGACGAACTAGAAAAACAAAAAGACAAACTACCCCACCCTCGACGGCAATTTTGTTTGCTGCTCCAAGATTGTTGTTATACATGGCCTTGCAATACGGGCAAGCGAATGAAATTGAACGTACATGGATATCTAGCGGTGGTTCCCTTTAAATCGCCTCCAAATTCAGCTAGTCCATTAATTCTTTTCCAGGGTTGCATAATTTTGATGGCTGCCTGCATCCTCACAAAATACTATCATGCTGTTTTTTTTTTTTGGGGGGAGGGGGTTCTCTCTCTCTCTTTCTCTTTCTCTTTCTCTTTTTTTTTTTTTTGTTGGTATTTTTTTGTATTTTCCTTTTTATTTATTTTTTCATTACTAGATAATTCTTCATGGACATTATATCTTAATCATTTGTGATCACATTCCTCTATGTTTGTGTTTTGCTACTAAATACTTTTAAAAATTGAGTTAGGTACATGTACATTTTGTGTTTGTCTTTCTCCCGGGGGGGGGGGGGGCACTCAGTATATAATGTGCGATGGGTATGTGCCGCCCAGAAGACCCCCATTTTTACACTCAAATTTCCGTTCCAAGCATACCATTTTTTTTTTCTTGTTGAGAAAAAGAAGAGAGAAAACCGTTCCAGAGCACCACTTTTTTTCTTTTTTCTTTTTTCTTTTTTCTTTTTTTTTAATTCTGTCGTTCCGGCCGTTCTGGCCAGCCCTGGCCCGTTTTTCGAAGAATATCATTTTTGGTGAAAAGTTCAAAACGAGTTTCATTCCAGGTGCTTAATTCCTCCGGGCTTTCTCCATTGCTTCCAATTCGGTTCCAATCCACCCCAGGGAATTCAGTTTTCATTCATGCTGAGCGCATGCATGCGAATTAACCCCGCTTATATATGAATGCACACACCATAGACTTGCCGTGACACACAGCGTATTTAGCTAATAGGAGCTTGTGGGAACCATTTCTGTAGCATCATATTTATATTGTAATCAAGTTCAAAAGACCCCCTTTTTCCAAAATTTTAGTAGTTCCGAAGACCATCCTTTTCATGATACGCTCGTTCCGAAGCCCACTTTTTTGTCTACCCATCACTTTTGGGGTCGAGTGCCCCCCCCCCCCTCCCCCCTCAGGGTCATTTTCAAATTTTCTTATATTCTATCCTCTGCACACACACTCCCCCATCTCACTACCACCTCCCTTCATTTCTATCTCCCCCCCCCCCTCTCTCTCTTTCTTCTTTTCAGTCAATTATTGCTGCGCCGTCACATGTCTTGCGGGAGGAACATGCGTCAATCAGGAAAGTGGAGCAGTCTGTATCTGCCCGCCTCATTTGAACGGTTCGAGATGTGAACTGGGTAAGCCAGAAGGATTTTTTTTTTTTCCTACCAAAACGTGCACTTTTCATGTTTATACATTAACACATGCAGAACAATGGCATCGGCCGTCACAACGCTTTTAGTCTTTTTGGCAGTCCTATGTAGCCAGTACACAACCTAGCAAAGTTCCTCCTTTTTTTTTTTTTTTTTTTTTTTTAGTGATACCATGTGGTCTCCAAACAAATTAAGGCTTGTTGCCGAGAAGGCAACTTTTGGCAATTCGCATGATTTGCATATTAAAATCCAAAATGTTGTTCATCTTATGCAATGAAACCTTAAGCCCTGTTTTAACAGACCTTGTACGGACAATGTGGCGACAACGTCCTGACAATAAACCCAGGGTAACATTCCTCAATTAGGCAATAACAACATGGATGAGGGCCTCACGCACCGTCTAAACAGACACACGCTGAAAATCTTCTCCTGGCTGTTTGATATGCCTATTCGTGTGGACATAAGGGTTTATGTTTTTTTGCAACAAAGCTGAAATTGTTTGGAGACGCATGTGATGACAAATTACCCCCCCCCCCCGAAAAAAACACCAAAAAAAACAAATAAAAATAAATAAATAAATAAATAAAATAAATAAATAAAATGAATAAAATAAAAATAAAAATTAAAATAAAATAAAATAAATAAATAAAATCCTTTAAATAGAAAAGAAAAGAAAATAAAAATAAAAATAAAACAGAAATAACGTTTCTGTATTCATAAGCCCAAAATGCTTAATGGATAAACCCTAATGGGCCATTCTTTGTAAAGTGAAACAAATGGTCACACACGTGGCCATCTAATTTAATTCAATTCAATTCAATTCAATTCAAGGTTTATTTCGAAAAAGAAAACACAGAATACAAATAAAATGCACATGCTGCAGTCAAAAGGCTGAAATGTACGTGCTCACAATGATAAAAGAGTAAAAATATAATACAATATATATATAAAAGAATAATTATTGATAAAATTTCTAGAGTGTAACATATATTAATATGAAAGTCAAAATGTTGGCCTGATTGAAAAGGGATAAGTATACAAAATAAAAATAGATATAAGTTTATTAAAAAATTCAAAAAAATCAACTATTATTAAGAAGATCAATAAAATATGGTATTGCACTTTGTTTGAAACGAGAGGTTTTACATTTATATTGAATATACTTTTGTATGTTTCTTAATGACATGCCAACAAGTTTTCGTTCAGGTAACCAACCTTTACAATATGGGTTTTTGGGTAAAGATTCAGCAAAATCGATACACAATTGTTCTCTCCTTATTTGCAATCGTTCAAGTTGGCATCGTTTCAGGGCATCTTCATAGTCTATATAACTTTTACCTAAAATAATTCTACATACTCTTTTCTGGATTCTTTCTAGACTTTGTATATGATTTACAGTAAGACCTCCGTTGAAAACAGGTGCGCAATACTCCAAAACAGGACGAATATATCCAACATAGATTTGAATTAAATCGGGAATTGGTAGTTTATATTGCTTAACCATTCTAAACATATAGAGTTTTCTATTGCACTTTTTTAAAACGTCATTTATGTGAGTGTCCCATTTCAAATTTTGTTGGATGTAGACTCCCAGGATTTTTACAGTTTCTACATATAACAATCGTGAATCACCAATACTCAATATCTGAGGTGTAGATGGATTTTTCATATATGTTATTCTCATTGCAGTGCATTTTTGAGGATTTAATTTCATGTGATTACTTTCTGTCCATTCCAATAATTGATCTAGTACATGTTGTAGTATTGATTGTTTTTGTAAAGATCGATCTTCAAGCAGAGTAAGATCATCAACATATTTGAAATATGACAATGACTGATTTTGGCATGCATCATTGAACATAACTAAAAATAAAATGGGACCCAACTTAGTACCTTGAGGGACACCGGCATGGGTAGTTACATATTCTGAAAGTACATTTTGATATTTCACACATTGTGATCGTTGTTCTAAGAAGCTTATTATCCAATTAATTAAACATGGTCTGACATTAAGATCAATCAATTTCCTGATCAATATATTGTGATCCAGTCTGTCAAATGCTTTCGAAAAGTCTGTACAAACAATAGTTGACATAGATTTTGGTCTATCACAATTTTCAAAAATGATATGTAAAAGTTTAATAAGATAGTGAGATGTTGATAAACCGGGTCTGTTGCCATACTGATGAGGATCAATGTACTTTGATATGTCTTCCAGGAGCCACTTGGCAATAAATGATTCTGCTATTTTTGCAAAACGACTTGTTAACGCTATGGGGCGTAGTTGCTCAATCGTTGGTGGATGAGATTTCGGGATGGGAACAATTTGACTTCTCTTCCACTGCCATGGAACTATGCCCTGATGAAAAGATGCATTTAGGATATATGCTACTGGTTGACTTAATTCGTAAGCGAATTCGCGAATAATACGAGGTGGTAGGTCTTCCTTCAATCCCGCTTTGTTACTTTTTACTTTTTTAAGCATGGTGTAGACCTCATATGGTTGAACCTCTGGGCATATTGATGGTGAAGGTAAGTACGCTGGCAATCTGCTCCTGTCCAAGGGTCGGAGGTCTGTCGTTATTGATATAAACTGCTTGTTAATAGCGTCCGCTGTTTTCTCGTAGCATTTAGGGTCATCATCTGCAATACCTAGTACCTTTATGACTGGTGAGTCTAAATTTCTTTTAGTTATAATCTTAATCTGCCTATACCATACGCCTGGGTTTGTTGTTTTAAGATGTGATACACGAGTATTATAATAACGATTTTTATTATACATTATCATTCGATTGACCTTATTCCGCAAACGTCGCCAAAGCGGTTTATCTTTGCATTGAAAAGCCTCTTCTCTTTGATTAAACATGGCCTTTAATTGTGGAGTCATCCATTCCTTATCTTTGTTATTGAGTTCAACTTCTTTGATAGGTAAGTATTTATTCAACTTTGACAATATAGAATCAAGAAATAATGAACATTTATCAGAAGGATCTAATAACTGTGATACTTCACTCCATGAATTCTGAGTGATCCACTGACCAAATAATCGCAAACCACTATCAGGAAGAGGGCGAACAACTCTTCTCTTAATTTTCCTTTTTGGTCGCGATATAGATGGAAGTGGGGATAACAATACACAGTTATGATCACTTCTGCCAAGAGGTGACATTAACGCAACCGGTGAATAAAATTTACTACAATTTGTAATAATTTTATCTAGAACATTATTCTCTCTAGTTGGTACATTTACAACCTGGTCAAAATTCTCATTATTAAGAATACTTTGAATATTAAGGTCATTCATGTCTCCTACTATGAATATACCAGCATCTGGGTGTTGGAGGAGTACATTATCAACTGTTGAGGTAATGTGTTCAATATATTCATTTTGAAATTGATTACGTGGTGGAAAATACAAAACGCAAATAACAATACATGAAATTTCACGTGGTAACAACTTTGGCCTCATAATAACCCATATTGCCTCAATTTCATCAGGTACAATGACAGGAAGAATACGAGGATTAAAACGATCGTTCACGTACAATGCAACCCCGCCACCTCTTCTTCCGATTCTAGGTTTCGAGAATAAAGTGAAACCATTTACAGATAATGAATCAGGCGGAGTATTTTCATCAATCCATGTTTCTGTCAATGCAATTAAATCAACTTTCTTATCACTAGCAACAACCTCTATTTCATCAATCTTATTACTTATTGAGCGAACATTGCTCAAAATGATACGAGGTATATCATATAGCATATCATTTGCTTTTAACAAGGTAACTGATTTTAAATTAGTTTTACTTATATGTCTTTTTCTTTTATATATTACTTTCCGTTCTCTGATCAGAGATGGTATTGTTTGCAGGTTTGTGTCTGTAGTCGAGGACGTTGATCCTGTCGGTAGATATCGACTATTATTCAACCTTCCTCTTCCTTTTGTTCCGCGATGCGTTTTGCGCTTTCGCGAAATTCCAAGCTCATGGATCCTTTTCCAAACATCATAGTCGAGCTCGAAGGTTTGCGATGCATGGTGTGAAGATGGATGGTCGCTGAGATGCAAGCAGCAAGAATTTCTTCTGTATCGACAGGCTCCAGCAGTACATGTAGGTTCTTCATCACCGTTACTGATCCAGGGGTGGGGTCCTGGTCGTCTGTGTCGATCGCTGTTACTGTTGCGGGGGTGGGGTCCTGGGTTGGGTTCTATATCTCCATAAATGGTGAGGGATATCTGGAAAGTAGCTGTTGAATTTGAGTAATACTGAATATGTCTACCCAAATATTTCAGTGTTCTTATGCTCCTTATTACTGGTGTCTGTGGTGAAGGTTTTCCACACCCATAGTGTATGGGAGAATTGAGACTGAAATGACCCCATTCATTCCATTCATGATGAGACGTACACAAAAAGAGAGTTAGTATAAGAAGGCCAGTAATCCATTTCAGGGCCATTATGTAGTTACTGTCTTTATGTCACTGAAAGGAGCACTATCAATAGATGAATGAGCCATCTGCTATTCATCTCCACTGCACAAACTTGGCACTGACTGCATGTAGTGAAGACAATATGGTGTCTATATAGCTCTTGTACATACAGGACCAACATTTTACTTTCAAAGGTTCCTCACGATCCCAGCAATAAAACTCACCAAAAGTTGTCCACAAGGTGCTTGATGTTCTAATATAACTCTGGGTATAA
Organism: Heliocidaris tuberculata; assembly: GCA_025618425.1. Classification (NCBI taxonomy): domain Eukaryota; kingdom Metazoa; phylum Echinodermata; class Echinoidea; order Camarodonta; family Echinometridae; genus Heliocidaris; species Heliocidaris tuberculata. Next base: position 16,468,870 of record CM046842.1, on the reverse strand, counting down.
TATCAAAAAGGTGCAGTGCATATAAACCATATAAAATCAGCAATTCGCAGAGAGCTAATAGGGGGCAACCTCTCAGGTGCACACAAATTTTGCCTCATTTCCTGAAAATCAGATTACATTTTACTGATTTTTTGATAACACCAATTTCTTACATGAAAAAGAATTCCCTTTCTTTCTTTGACAAGAACAAGTCATTTCTCAACCATAATATTTTCACAGAGACATTTAAAAACGTCCTTTCTTGACTGGTCAGACACGTGACCGACCCAGTTTACACATCTAAAGAGAAAACGGTGTTCACTCATTTATGGGGAAAAAAATCCTTTCTTTCAGAGCAATCCCATCATACAGCAATGACAATTCGAAACTTGCACTTCAAAGGAGATACGAGAAAAGTAGGTTTGAATATCAACGAGTAAGACCACTTTTCGCACGAAGTCACACGCGTGAGCGACCTTATTCACCGCTGAAAATAAATTATGTACTTTTATTTAAAATAATTACCCTCCATCTGTTGGAGGTAAGATTGTTGTTCAAATCTCCAAAATGAGCGACTTCTACTACAACACAAATACTGAAAAATCAGGTTTAAATGAAGTATTTTTCAGGATTATGGTCACACACGTGACTAAGATTGGCCCTAATGGACAAAATCAGTTTAACATCTACCAATCACCTGAAAAAAAAAAGGGGGGGGGGGGGGGGGGGGGGGGGCTTCGCGGTTCCGCGCTGGCCCTATTCTTTGTGAGCGCGTACGGGCGCGTCGTTTAATCTGCTTCACAAGTCGCTTTTACGATTAATGAGAGTATTGAAGCTTGATTTATCTTTTCGTATTTTCAACCCTAATTTTGAGGTATAGCGACGTGAAACCTCAGAGGTACTTTTTACTGATTGCTACATTTTGTCACCAGTCGTCTATATCGACTGCTATCCGATTTTGGAAATATATCGCAATAGCATTGAATTTTGTGTTTTCACGAAATGACGGTTATGTTTACAGCTCACCCCCCCCCCCCCCCAATATAAACAATTAGGCAAATGATTAAACACAAAACTAAACATTGAAATAAGATCTTTCCCAGGATATAAAATTTATTTACCCTTCCTACATTAAAAGAGGTTGAGATTATGCTTTAAAACTTTGAAAGCAATTTATTCAATACTAACTTTCTTTTACTTGCGCGCTCATCCGTCACTTCGTGAAAAATAGTGTGCAGTGAGCTATATACAGCTTCACTGTCGCAACGACCTATGTCAACTGCCCCAGTTTCTCCGGTGCGTTAAGGATTGACGCTATTGGCTCGCAGATATTGTATACCCAAACGTTGTGTGTCCGACGGGTCCTTTTTAGACAGTAAATCGAACAACTTTTCCTGCAAATTGTCACAAAGTCTTTCACAGGATAGGTTACAATTATGTGAATTACAAAATATTCTCTGATTTTAGTGTTACTTGAAGCATATTTTTCGTAAAATTTGACGTCGAAATTGACAGGCTAATGTTTGTTAAGTGTCCGGAAACACAAAGCTCATCATACCACAATGAACTAGGAACATTACAAGTATGAAGCGTTTCTCTTGCTGCAGATCGTGCGCGCAAAATAATAATCCTTAGCAAGATGATTCGACAAAACTATTCGTCACCATACTGGAGCAGCAGAAGCCCCACCGAAGCGCTGTGCGCATTCTCGCTGTACTAGCAACATCAGTGTTTTTGGTGGATTTTATTTATAAGCATTTTCGACATCGAATGGTGGCTGATTCCTCGACCAATTCGGTACTTTAAAAAAAAATAAATAAATAAAAAAACAATAAACCCATAACTGTCAAGCCCCTCCACGACTGGTGACAGTACGGTACTCTAATTCATTAGTATTTGCTTTTGTTCCTTTATCTCTATTCTCTATAGCTCTCTTGATTCCATTTCCTTTTAACTCCCATCAACAGATTATGACGAGTGTTCCTTGCCTGCAGCCACATATCCGTGTGATCTAACACACGGGACTTGTAACAACAGCTATGGATCGTACGAATGCGGGTGTCAGGATGGTTACCATTTTTCAGGAGAAACACAGTGTGTATTTACAGGTAAGACATCTCCTAAGAACGCATGACAAGCACATTATGAAATGTTGGTCATTTCAAAATGATCGGGGGGGGGGGGGGGGGTAATTAGCCTCGATCCAGCCCTCCCTAATTCTGAATACCCGATCCTCTATGTACTGAAGAATGTCTATATTCTTAGCAGCGACTCACAAAGCATATCTTTCTTTTTACCTAATCTTATAGTCGACTGTACTGGAGATGAACCCTGTCTCAACGGAGGTACCTGTACGGACGACACGTGCGTGTGTATGCCTGGTTTTACGGGCTATTACTGTGAGCTGGGTATGTAATGCCTCGTATCTATAACATGTTAATATATAATAGATTAAATGACTCTCTAGAGGCCTAGTTCCGTCTTTTCAATAATGATAAAAAGAGGCGGATTGAGACTGATATCTGATATTTGCTTGTGGAACTATACGATATCTTCGAATACAGGACCGCCCATTTACTTAAATTTTCAACAAAAACAAAAAGATAAACAACCCCAAAACAAAAAACAAAACAAACAGTGGATATGGTTGAACTTTGCATAGACAAAAAGGCCTAACCAGCTGGAAATTGTGGAGATGTCACACCAGAACCATGTAAGATAAAGGTTTGCAGTCAATTGCTTCATATAAAATATTAATTGTTGGTCATTTAAAAATTATCGGGGGGGGGGCATAGCCTGGATCCTGCCCCTCCCCACTTTTGAATACCCGATCCCCTTTAATCTAGCAATCATGTCTATATTCTTGGCAGCGACTCACAAAGTATATCTTTCTTTTTTATCTAATCTTATAGAAAAATGCACTGCAGATGAACATTGTCTCAACAACGGTACCTGTACGAACGGAACATGCGTGTGTATGCTTGGTTTCACGGGTCACAACTGTGAGCTGGGTATGTAAGGCTGTGTATCTATAACATGTTAATATAGCTAATAAATTAAATCACTCTTCATATAAATATTTAAAAAAAAAAATTAAATCACTCTAAAGGCCTAGTCCCGTCTATTCAATAACGATAACCAGAGGCGAACTAGGACTTAGATTTGATATTTGCTTGTGGAAGTTCGATGCGACTGGCCCATTCAACATAATTACCAGCCCTCAAGATAAAATCTCGAGCGGCCCGTGGATGAATAAAATAGTCACCCCCCCCAAGTCCACCCCAGACGAGAACTAAAATATATATTTGAATACAGGATCGCAAATGGACATGGTCAACTTTGCCTAGTCAGCCGACTGACTCACATTCTTATCTAAGTTATGACTCCTGTCATCCCCCATCCTGCAAGAAGGCGATCCCTTTTTCCCAGTTCTTGAGGCTTCGACTCTCTATTCGAAAGAAGGGTTGATGAGATGGCAGCCTTCTTGACCGACATAGGTTACCCGCTAAAACTGTTAAAGAGGGTAAGGTTAAGGCTAGCATGATTACCCGGCAAGAAGCACTCACCAAGAGGCCCAACACTTCCAACCAATCTGGTCATGACGTGCAACAAGACGACGGAGCGCATCGCCCGTGCTGTTCGTGCCAACCTATAGGTTCCGACCAATCCACAGAGAAGATCTTTGGTGTGGATCCTATTATTACTGCATACAGGAGAGATCGCAATCTGAAAAACCATCTGGTCTGCTCCAAACTTTTAGCCAATAGAGATGTCACTTCTCCAGGCACAACTAGATGCATGTGACCCAGATGCAAGACCTGCGCCCTTGTCTCTTCGGGTAATGTCGTGGGTCCCCAAGGTACATGGCATAATGAGGGTAGTACACCTGTGCTACAAGCAACGTCATATACCAATTGACGTGCACTCTCTGTGGCATGGTGTATATCGGCGAGACGAAAAGACGACTGGCAGACAGAGTCATCCAGCACCTGAAGTCTATTCGACTGAACACCCCTGGGCTCCCGGTTGCTCGTCATTTGAACCTCGCCAACCACACTTGGAACGATGTTGTTAAAGTATGTGTACTACGAACCTGCCTTGATGAGAGAGAGAGAGAGAGAGAGAGAGAAAGAAGATGGAGGAGAAAATCATCTTCAAGCTCGGGACTTTCTAGCCTCATGGGATCAGTGCTACATTTCGATCGTTTAAAATTAATCAATGAACTTTAATACTGTGAACTTTACATTCTCAGTAATTATTCTATCCACAAAAAAAAATATATATATATATATTTCGTTTTTAGGCAGCGCATCTCACGTCTCTGATCTTTTTCTGGACTTTGATTTTTTTTTTCTCTCTCTCTTTTTTCTTTCTTTGTTACATCTTTCCTTTAGCACTTTGCGCAACTTTCCTTTTATGACGTCTCTCTCTAGATGCGCTTTTTGCTTATCTTACGTTTCTTATCATGGACCTATTTGTATTTTATTGCGCAGTATTTCTTTTCAATCTCCTTTTGTGACACCCTCTTTTTTATGAATTGCGCTTTTCATTTTTCATTTTTTTTTTTTTAAGCATCAGTCCATAGGCCTACTTTCCTTTATTGCGTCATTTCTTAGCGCTTACTTTACGCGGCCAGCTTCTTCTTATTTTTTATTTTTTATTTATTTTTATTTTTTAAAACTTCTATCATGGCTCGTCATGCGTCACCTTTAAGCCCGGCGCACACTGTACGATCCGACTGCGATGCGACTGATTTTTGATCGGGTCGTGTAGTGCTCCCGTCCCCCCCCCCCCCCCCTCCTACTCAGTATTATTTAGGGTACGCGTATGCTCGTTCCATCCCTTTGAAAGACCCACCCCCATCCCCTATCTCAGGTCTGCCAAATTTTCTGAACCCCCCTTTCGCGGGCTTTTCGCGGGCTTTTCCTGCCTTGGAAACCCCTTTAAATTCGGAACACTGCTCAATGTACCCCCTGTCTCAGGTGGGCTCCCAATCCAACCCCATATCTCAGGACAGACACCCCCCCCCCCCCCCAATCTCAGGTAAGCTGTCATTACAATACCATAGGAGAGATTTTTTTAATGTTCAAAATGGAATCTCAGAACTCAATGCAGTCATTAAAAAAATAAATAAATAAATAAAATCTCATGAAATAAACGTTTGTTAATGGTAAGTCCTGTTAATAGGACAATTTCAACTGTTGTTACTTTCAATGATCACTTGTAACCAGAATCGCAAGGGGATGACATCAATAACAGGATAAAATCTAAGTTGTCTAAGGCACTTCCACGTGAGGTCAGAACTGAATCAATACCTTACAGGGTAAAGAAAGGAATGATCACAACCTGGACAAGAGGAGAGACTACTTGTTAGGACACCCTGTATATATTCACATAATATCATAACATACGGCTGTGAACTTAGAAAGGAGGTGTATTTTCCCAGTTCATACTCTGAAACACAGAACATATTTTACTCCACACTGAATAATTATAGGTTACTCCAAGTTCTAGATCCAAACAAACACTCTCCGATCCCTAGCAGACCGCCTCTGACCATTATCCTTTTGAGTGGCCAGTTTGGAATTGTAATTTGGATATATATATTTTTTTCGAATAGATGAAAATTAACCCCCTCCCCCCCCCCAAAAAAAAAATGATAATCCTGACATTGTTCCATAAATTATTAAATAAATAGACAAATTTTTAGAATATATCGAAGCTTTTGTGGTATCAATGATAGTTTGTAAGTTATCCCATTTAGAAAATTGTCCCCAGCGACTTTTTATAGACCTATACAGAACTTAGCCTAGATCGTGATTTACAAAACTAGACATCAATTCCACACATTCATTTTCAAGGGTGCAGGAAAATGAGTTAGAAAGTGTAAAAGGGCCCCTGCCATCCAAATGCAAGTTGATACCTGTTGGTGTGCAGTCCTACGTACATCCTATAATTTGATATTTAAACTTCTAAATACGTTTCATAGATTTAAAAATATTTTTTGAAATAATTTTCTAAAACCTGCTAAGCTCCACCCATTAAAAAAAAAATCCTCCAGGGGCGGTACTCTGAAAACTGTTTTATTTCTAGTATTGCTGTAACTCCACACTCAACTGCTCAAGATAAAATTGGTATTCTGAAAATTGTAACTTTTTTGTATCTTTGTTTACTCTGCGCATGATCCTAAAAGAAATAAGGAAGTTATAAACTTTTGAAGTTGTAATCGATCAAATACCAATTGGCAACTCCGTGATGTATCTTGCGAGCTCCTCTCCCATTTGCTCAGTACAGAAAATCTCATAAATTTTCATTTTCTTAGTTATTGATAAAGGAATAGATTTGATTCATACAGGTTTTGTGTAGAAAACATATGAGCAATGATTATATCTAAAGTGCATGTTTGAATGAATATTTTCTTTAGAGAAAATGGAAATCAATGAATTTTGGGGTACAGGGCAAATGGGAGAGGAGCTCGCAAGATACGTCACGGAGTTGCCAATTTGTGTTTGATTGATTACATTTTCAAAAAATCATAACTTTCTTATTTCCTATCCTTTTTTGCTCAAACCTTCTCTGATCTGTTTCTTTATTTTTCCTGCTCCTTTTAAAACCAACTTGTAATCAGGGTGGACTTTCCCTTTAACTTTGTCAGATCTGACCCTGTTACACTACAACATACAATACCAACATAGGGGTTGCTGTGTCAGACATGCTGTAGCATCAGCAGGAAAACAAAGGCAATGAGGAGGTATTGCATAAAATCATGCAATTCTATTATGAACATATTATGCTGAGCTGGTGGAAATTACATACCACTTTCTATTCTACAATACAATAGACAGTGGTCCCCCAGCTCAGCACACACTCATAATAGAATCGCATGCTTTCATGCAATACCTCTTCATTGCCTTTGTTTTCTTGCTGTTACTACAGCATGTCTGACATAGCAACTCTTATGTTGGTATTGTATGTTGTATTGTAACAGGTGTCAGCTTTGACAAAGTTATCTTTATTCTCGATATCTCTCTTAATTCCCGTTTCCCATTAACTCCCATCAACAGATTATGACGAGTGTTCCTTCCCTGCAAACACGTATCCCTGTGATCTAACACACGGGACATGTAACAACACTTACGGATCGTACGAATGCGGGTGTCAGGATGGTTACCATTTTTCAGGAGAAACACAGTGTGTATTTACAGGTAAGACATCTCCTAAAAACGCATGGCAAACACATTCACGAAGTGGCACAACCTCCCACGGATCTTTCAAAACGCATTCCGAGAAAAACGCGATTCAAATTTTCGCATATTAAAAACAGCAAATTTGACTTGTTGATATGACTTAGATTTGATAAATCATATATGTTAAGAACGAAAAGAATCTTGTTCACCCATTCATGCAGAAAAATAGAGTTGTTCATGTGAAATGTCAGTCAAACCGCAGGTCCCCCAAAAGTGCTCTATTTTATTTCCAGTTTTGCTTGACTGGGTCAGTCTCTGAATACATAATGAGCAGGAATCCCCTGGAACATCTGATTTCCAAATGATTGAATGGAGTGGTTAACATTAACTGATTCTCATGATTTATACATCAAATAAAAGAGGAGGAATTAGAGATTCATGACATACTCTATTTGTCTATGAAAAATGTGACAAAATTGGTGAAAAATAATGTTATTTTATGACAAAAATATGGAAATGAAATGAAAAGTAAACCTGTAAAAAACTCACATAGTTTTATTATGAGCCAGGCTGAATTTGACATGAGTGTAAAGGGCAATATCTATACTTTACAAATATTGAAATAATATTTATGTACACTTAATGACAGGGTCAGGATCCAGCAAAATGTAACCAAAGTACACATTGGCTGGAATTCACAAAGGTGGTTTTTGGTTTTAAGCAGATTTCGTGGTATAAATACGCTTGATTTAGCGCATACACTTGAAAAGGTCCAATAATGAACGCGCGCCGGTCGCGCGTGGTTGGCAAAAGCGCTAAATTCACGCTTGTTGCCATGGTTCAGCACCATGGTTTATTTAGATTAATTTACATAAACCATGGTCTGAACCATGGCAACAAGCGTGAATTTAGCGCTTTTGCCAAATATCGCGCCATAATCTTGCAGGGTGGCCTTGCCAGCCAATCACAGTGCTTGGATTCTATATGGTCTTGACAATTTCAAGGACAAATTATGTACTTGGGTTGAATATTGCTGGATCCTGACCCTGTCATAAATGTATGGATGTTTTGAATATAATAATGTAAAAGATGAAACTTCAACGCTTCCATACATATGCGTTTTAATAGTGGCTCATATACTTTTTATATGTCGTTTATTGACTTGAAATCTTATAAAGAAAAGTATTTTGTGTCACTCTTTTATCACATATTTTCAACTACTTATTCTTTGAATTATAACTTAAACAGGGTATGTCTGCATTGATAAACTATCCATTTATCTTTCCAGAAAATTTGATGAGCATAGCATTAGAATTTCTTGATTTAATTAACTTTGAATATGACCATGCAAAACAGCCCACTGGCTACAAGGAGAATGTGCCATTACAGGCACTGGAAATAAAATCAGCCCTTTTTGCTCATTTGCATACGACCTGCGGTCTGACTGATGTTAGCAGTGCAAGGCTGCAAACATTCGTGTCATTTTGTGCCACTTCGTGAATTCAACGACGACATATAAAATATGAAATGTTGGTCATTACAAAATTTTCGGGGGGGGGCGAGGGGTAGCCTCGATCCAGCCCCTCCTCACTTCTGAATACCCGATATATATATATATATATATATATATATAGTTTGCATTAGTTTGTCAATTTTAGGTTTGAATCTGTACGAATTGTATACATGTGAAGCGCCTAGAGATAGCTGTGCTATATAAGCCCTACAAGCTTTACCTATTATTATTATTATTATTATTATTATTATTATTATTATTATTATCCCCTTAGAATGTAAGAATGTCTATATTTTGGCAGCGACTCACAAAGCATATCCTTCTTTTCACCTAATCTTATAGTCGACTGCACTGGAGATGAACCTTGTCTCAACGGAGGTACCTGTACGAACGACACGTGCCTGTGTACGCCTGGTTTTACGGGCTACTACTGCGAGCTGGGTATGTAAGACCTATTATCTAAACACAACGAAAAAAGTAACTCCCCCTTAATCGAAATGGCGTAACTTTTCAACGAAAAGGTTTTAAGCAAAATAACTTGGCAGGAGTGTTCCTACACTTATTGACTAACTTTCTGTGAAAATGAGATTGATCCATCGAGTCATGCATGAGTGAGCAAACATTAAAGGAAAAATCGTCGTTTTCCAAAGTCACAGGGGTCATTTGGGGATTCTGTGAAACGAGATTTTAGCGAATTCGGTTTCTGGTGCATATTTATGTGTTGTTGTTGTTTATCATCCACAGCTTGACCCCCTCACACCTATCCTGACACTTTTCTCATTATTATGGTTGGGTGAGCACAATTTAAAAAAAAAAATCATCCCTCCTGAATATGAAATTGCCAAATCCATTCAGCTTATTGAAAAAAAAAAAAACTCCAAATATTTTTACCAAAATGTATCATCACATGTTATGTGAACATAAGATGTTGTCATCGTGTCATGGTTGAGTGAGCACACTTTAAATATCGCGCAAGAATTGCTAAAATGTAGGCCTACTGTTAATACAGCATAAGAAATGATCCTCTTGCCTTTTGAAAAGTGGCATTTTTGCCTTTAATATTTGCCCATTTATGCATGACTATTTATGCATAATTTGGTAATATCCTTTTCGTTAAGAAGTTACGCCAGTTTGATTAAGGGGGAGTTACTTTTTTGTTGTGTTTATAACTTGTTTATTATATATATATATATATATAATGAATTAAATGACTCTCTAGAGGCCTAATCACGTGACTCACGTCTATTCAATAACTATAAAAAGAGGCGGACTGGGACTGATATTTGACATTTGCTTGTAGAATTATAAACTATCTTTGAACAGGACCACCCATTTACTTAACTTAAAAAAAAAAAAAAGGATGGTTGAACTTTGCATAAACAAAAAGGCCTGACCAGCTGGAAATTGGGGAGGTGTTACACCAGGGCCCCATTGCATAAAACTTACCATTAACGGTAATTTTGCCATCAGTGGTAACTCCCATGGAAACCTTGATTTTGATTGGCTGTTGAGTGATGTTACCATGGTAGTTACCACTGATAGCATAGTTACCATTAATGGTAAGTTTTATGCAACGGGGCCCAGAACCATGTATGATAAAGGTTTGAAGTCAAATATTTCATATAAAATATGAAATGTTGGTCATTTCAAAATTCCTCAGGGAAAGAGGGGTGGGGGTAGCCTGGATCCTACCTCTCCTCACTTCTGAATACCGATCCCCTTTAATCCAGCAAGCATGTCTATATTCTTAAAGACTCATAAAGTATATTTTTCTTTTTACCTAATCTTATAGTCAAATGCACTGCAGATGAACATTGTCTCAACGGCGGTACCTGTACGGATGGAATGTGCGTGTGTATGCATGGTTTCATGGGCCACAACTGTGAGCTGGGTATGTAAGGCTGTGTATCTATAACATGTTAATATAGCTAATAAATCAAGTCACTCTAAAGGCCTAGTCCCGTCTATTCAATAACGATAACCAGAGGCGAACTGAGACTGATATTGGATATTTGCTTGTGGAAGCTCGATGCGACCGGCACATTCAACACAATTACCATCCCTCAAGATAAAATCTCGAGCGGCCTGTGGGGGGGGGGGGGGGGGAATCGTCAACCCCCCCCCCCCCCCCCCCAGTCCGCCCAGGACGAGAACTATGACATATCTTTGAATACAGGACCGCCCATTTAATTAACTTAATTTTTTTTTTTTTTTAATGGACATGGTTAACTTTGCATACCTTAATTTTGTGTTACGGGGCCCATATGCACGAATGCCAAACGTCACGAAGCCGATTCAGCCTTGTTTCCGATTCGAACGTTTAGAATACCCTGTCATTACAACATTAGCATTTTGAGACCAATCATCTGCACTTTAATTAAGAGAAAATAAGAATGGAATTTTACATCTACCCCATATGCAATTTCATCGATTTCAAATCGAAAATTGGGTCGTCTGGTCCAATGCATGGCGTATCATTGAATTTGCCTAAAAGAGGGCATACTTAAATTATCCTATAATATATAACCTTTTTATAATGACGAAAATATACACGATTATTTTTCGACGGATTTTAGAAAATAATTACCGTTTATACATATGATGATTTTTATCCTTTTTCCTTTTACCTTTTCGTAAAAAAAAAACACCCCTTAATTACGAGGATACTAAATACATATATATGTAAAACAAAATCATGAAAATAAACATAACAAAAATACATAAGAACATACATGAATATATATATATATATACATACACATACATGTATATATATATATATATTCTTTCTTAATGTTGTTGTTAGTTTATTTTCATGATTCTGTTAACTATTATTGTTACTTATCATTGCTATCAGGGCCTCATGGAAAACCACTACTATTGGTGATAATGAGTCACCCTGGCTAAATATTTGTTTTGGAAGGGATGAATATAAGGGGCACAACCACCCGTGCCTCCCTTTTAAAACCCAATGTGCATAACGTAAGACTTCCTTTTTCGTCCCTGTTTTCTTCTCCAAGCTTCCACTACGGAAAGGGCATTGCCAGACACGACTCAGACTACCGGAACAGAAATAACACAAGGTATTTAGAAATTTAAGTACTGCCCGTTACATTTAAAACGCCATTATTTTGCCTGACGGAAGGCTGGTTGAATTCAGTACGCTATGGCCTGACACAAGACCGGTGTAGTATTTCATGCACCATGAAAGAGGAATATCTAACAAAAAAAGTGAATACAAAATGAATAGTTGCAAACATTGTTTTGAATTACTGCCATATATAATAATAATAATAATAACAGTTGCTTATAAAGCGCTTTACAAGAATATACCAAAGCGCTTACATTATCATTATTACCCCGGTCACTGGATTCAAGTATACCATCCCGCACATCACAGTGCACAATCTCCACTCCCTGGGGAGCATTCCAGCCAGTCGCCTTTTTACGGGCGCGCACATGCTAATCCAATCACATTGACCTTCGCATCCTACCGGGTACCCAATTAGCACCTGGGTGGAGAGTGGCAAATGTAGATTAATGTCTTGCCAAAGGACATTAGTGCCGGGCTGGGATTTGAACCGCGTACCTTGTGATCTTCAGTCCGCTGACTTATCCACTAGACCACAACACCTCTACTTGCGCATATGCACTAATGACCTTCACAGGCTTGATTAGCGCAGGTAATAACGCAATCAAAATGACGCCTCGTGTGAAACGGGTATAAACAGAGTGTAACCAAGGAAGTTTCTATTTCTTGAATCTAGGCAAAACACTTGTGCCTTTGAAATATTCATGAAGCCAATGATGTGAGCTTTCTAAGAAGACGTTTCGAAGTGAGCGAACAATCATCACCTTCTTGTTGCATTACTGCTAGATATTGAATCATTGCATACCTTTTGACCCTTTATAGGAAACAAACATATTTCAAGAATATGTTACATTGTATAAAGGGCTTTCAGCCTTCTGGAAAATTCGTGTATCTCATGGTTTGCGCAAAAATACCCGGATGACCTTGCAGTAATTTTTCAATCGGGGCATTCACACAGTAGCCTATTTAGTGAGATTTAAATACCGATATTTGAATTGAGATTAGAAGCTCACCTTGTGAACCCAATAATCTCACTAAATAGTGAGATTCTGAGGAGAATCTCACTAAATAGTGAGATTCTGATGAGAATCTCACTATTAGTAAGATTTTTCAGAGAAATCTCACAAACACAGCCGAGCGCTGTGCGTGTGAGCAATAGTGAGATTTAAATATCGATATTTATATCCCACAATGCACCACGCGATCCTACAGTAGCATGTACATTAGTATCCTTGGCACAAACATCTACGAGTTTGAATCGCGCGTGCGCGCCAAATCAAGACGGGGTCATCGGACTCTGGTCCCATTTTGGGCATAGCAATGCGGGTCCAGTAATATCGATATTATTCGATAGTGAGGTTTTTCCCCAACGTGTGAATATTCGCAGTAAAAGCGAGATTCTGATCGCGATCAGAATCTCAGTTTTGTGTGGGTGTGAATGCCTATATTATCTCATGGTTTGGGAATACGACATGGAATACGCAAAGGCAAAAACAATAAATGCGCACATACCTTGTAAAATGCTTGGGTAGGGACAAAACAAGTTTTTCCTCTCGGTTTGTGTATTGTGCAAATTAATACAAAATCGCAATGGTGTAATGGTGGCAGTGAGGTTATAGGTTACATGCAATGAATAATAATATTAAATTATTTTCTTTCGTGGGTCACAAGGGTATATCGCAGTCATTTTGAAAAAAAAAATGCTCATAACTCGTGTGATATTATACAAATATACAATACCTTTCGAGGGTCTAGCAAAATCTATGAGCTAATGAAGAGGCATAAATAGTAACTTTCCCTCGGGAAAGTTACTATCTATGCCTCTGAATGCTCATAGTTTGCTAGAGGCAAGAAAGACATTGTATATATACATGTATATCTTGGCCCTGCTGCATAAAACTTACCATTAATGGTAACTCTGCTGTCAATGGTAACTACCATGGTAACATCACTCAACAGCCAATCAAAATCAAGGTTTCCATGGGAGTTACCATTGATTGCAAAGTTACCGTTAATGGTAAGTTTTATGCAACAGGGCCCTGTTTTATACCCCTCATGAGCATCTCACTATTACAAAGAAACATGAGAAGAGGGATATACAATGTCTTTCTTGCATCTACTTGTACTGTGTGCATTCAGCAGCATAGACCTAAATTAAATTTTAAAAAAGGAAGAAAAGGTGAATGACTAAATTGAAATACCTTCTTCTTAGTTTCCAGAAAATCAAAATTCATCCAAGTCAAGTGAATTCCCCCAAAACAAGTTTTTAAATGTCAGAACTTTCAAGTAACAGCGTCAAACAATTCAATATAAAGTCTCAAAGTCAAAGCGAAAACACGAACGTTTTTACATGGATGGCTTTTCTTTGTTTTATTTGTTGAAAATATTGACCGTACAGCCATGAAAAATATATTCTGGCTGTCGATTCTTAATGACGTCCATCGTGTAGGAGGCTCTGGTACTGGTGCTCCCAGTAGTGACCGTGGTGATGGTCGGCCCCATGGATTGAATGGATTTGCATCAGGTATTTGATCGAAAACCCACTCCAGCTGACTATCAGTCAATGGTGGCACGTTTTCAGTCTCAGGCTCAATAATCATGTCCTCAGTGACAGTTATCTTAGATGTAGATGGTTGTTCCTCAATATTTGCACTGCCACTGGTCTTCGGATTTGTGGGGTAGATTTCTGACAATGTTTATGACATCTTTTTTTTTTTTGGCTTCACTTGTGCGTGCGTAGTTCTTAATAGAAGTTTCAGCTCTATGGCCAGACACCGTCATTTTGTCTCGGGATGGATATCCTGCCTCGTCCAGAATTGAGATGCTAGTAGCTCGCAGGGAGGAGGCTCCTGCTTCTTCACAGATCTTCTTCAACATTGAGCCCAATGTATTCTTCCCAAGCGGTGCATTTGCATACCACGAAGCATCAGTTACTTTTGCTTTCGATTTCGGCCTCTGCCACATCCATTTACAGTCATTATTCACTTTGGACAGATACATTTTGAGGCTGGTTACGGGACAAACTGGATTTCCCGGCAAGGAACACATCTGTCCTGCCTGGCTCTCATCATCATCATCTGCATGATTTTTGGTATGCATATCACGGAGTGTAAAGTACTCACCGTCATTTCCGTCAGCTTCATGGAGGATAAAATCTCCCGGCGTCATGTTCCTGAAACTCTCCGTACCTCTGTTAGCAAAATACAGCATGGTGTCAAGGAAAACCTTCTTTTGAAGACCATCGGCAGAGGTTAAATCTAGACTTTGCAGAATCGTCGTCATGTCATCCTTCGAAATAGCAGGGTGGTGTTTCACGGCAGCTTTTCCTGTTGCTTTTAGATTTTTCACAACAGCTTTGAACGTTTGCCCACTTCTCGAAAACGAATCGTCTTTAATTGGTAATGTCCACATTTCTTGCCGACTCCAAGAAATGCCTTTGTAGGCTACATCGCAAAGCCTGCATTGTTTTATTGCTGTAGTATTCACCGTTTTGATTCCGAGCTCCAGCGTAGAACTGCGTAAGAAGGAGGTCTAAGGCTTCGTTATCCACAAGATCATCATCAAAATCGGCTTTTATTTCCTTACAAAAATCCCGAAACACAGAAAGTCCGTACTTGAATCTGTTTCTTCGTGTTTTTGCTGTCATTTCCTACGTTAAATTTCAAGTTCTTCCACATGTAACAGGTGAAAACGGTGATAGTTGTCGAACTATGTTTTTTCAGCTGCTTTTCTCAATGTGCTATCCTACGCGCACGCCGCGCCGGAACTCTGCCGATAGCTATGCACACCGTACCGGCTGAAGAAACTTCAAGCTGCGGATTGAGCTGGCGCCAGTGTGACCAGCGTTGAAAATGGAATTATGCTAGGGAGCAGGGCAAAATTCTGCTAAATGAAAAAAAAACAACCTGCCCCCCTCCCCCCAAAAAGAGAAGGTTTTTACGCATTTTTGGAGTGTATTTACTCCAAACTTCTCTGACAAGCAAAGAAAAAGGTTATCAGCGTTTTCTCTTTTTTTTTGGGGGGGGGGGGTATTTTCACTCAAAAATGTTCTGACAAGCAAACCCCCCCCCCAAAAAAAAAAAAAAAAAAAAAAAAAAACCACCAGAATTATGCTAAAATTCTGCTAAATTTTGTCAAATTATGCTAAGCATAATGCTAAGATGCTAAAGCGGTCAAAATTCTGCCAACTCTGGCAACGTTGGCTGGCGCGCTCGCTGCACTGCAACAATTGAAGAAATTTAGATATCGATCGCAGAAATATCAGTGCTCGCGGGGGAAAAGTGGATTCCGGAATGTACTATACCACCCCAAATAGGAGATTTTCTCCCGCTCGCAAATTTCTAGTGAAACTATTCCTTTTTCGTGCTCTGACAATGGAAATGCAAAAAAAACAAAAAAACTATACATGAGGAATATACAACTTTTATCCCACTCAAACTGCTCAAGGTGATATTTTTTAGCTATTGCCCTCAAATTACAACAAAGCTATTATTATATACCTTACTTTAATAATCTCTCCTAATCCTGTCATCTGATTTGTTGAAAGTGAAGACGTGTTTTTTACCATGCCCGCAAAAATGAACTTTGCCCACGGGCATAGTTAAATTTTGCTGCGATCCCCATTGGTTTACGTGTAAAGTTTATTAAACAAATTACTTTGTGTGAGCGCGAGCGCGGATACCATAATCGCAGTGCCATTTGATTGCTAAATTTAGGTCACTTGCGCAGAAGAGCGGCAATCTATTCGATTTTTTTCCTCCGATTTTTTAGTTTATTAACAGTTGATGATTTTTAAAATGTGAGGACCCCATGAATGGTAAGTCGCACATGTATTCTTTGACTCTTACGTGGCTTTGTTCGGTATATAAAAGATATATTGACTTCTTTAATATTCGAGGCACAGTTGTTTCTATAGGCTCTCGGGGACCTTACATCCTGCTTTGACCCCTCGGCGCGCTTCGGGGTCATAGCAGGATGTAAGGTCCCCTTGAGCCTATAGAAACAACTATGCCTCTATTAGCAATCCATATATCTATAATAGTACATGTGGGCCCTGCAGTTTTGACAAATCATAGATTGAGAATATTGATGCAGTTCTATTAATTTTTTTTTCTTTAAGTAATTTAAACCACGCTAAGTCTAAGTGTAGAATTATACTTCCCAAGTAATAAGTTCACATTCAAGAGAACTAAGTATTATAGATTTAAAATCATCAAAGAGTGCGTTGCATTGCAATAGGCCTTTAAAAACTTGAGCTTAAGGAATGACCTGTAATTTCTGTCATTATTTTGTCGTTATTTTTTTTCTTTCATGATTATTGTTATCATATCGTTGTTTTTGTTGTGTCTTCCAGTGGAATGTCCGCCCTTACCATCCCCTATCAATGGAAGAGCTATAGTGAGAGGATTTAGCGCTGGGGATGTGGCTGTATTCACATGTGACGAAGGCTTTGAGATAAGTCATGACATCACTCTAACCTGCGAGCCTGGTGGGAGATGGAGCGATGGGGATATGCCCCATTGTAGCAGTGCTCCTCGGCCGTCTTCTGGTCCTACCGATACCACTGAGGTTTTACAAGCCAAAGGTAATGTCCATTAGGGCAACACTCAAGATTGAACCACAAACAAAAAGTAAAATGTTTTATTAGTGCAAAAACAATGAATATTGTTTTTATCAATCCCAAAAAAGTTCGATCTTTCGTTGATCAATATCCCAAAAGATTGATTGATGTTTTTTTTTTGTTTTTTTTTAGTTTTAGTTTTAGTTGTTGTTGTTGTGTTTATTATTAAAACAAATCAAAAATAACCGATGTGAGTGAGTATTAGCCACTTTTCGGTCAAATAACGAAACAAACATATCTATCAGAGATTTTATGTGAAGATCACCTTTGATCTTTCTATTTCCTTATAATCTTGGGTGAGTGATCTGGGCCCTCTTGCATAAAAAGTTGCGTTTAATCGCAACTCAAAAAATTAAACGCAAGTCCCAAATACTCGATCCTGATTGGTTGAAAATCAAGTTGCGTTTAATTTTTTGAGTTGCGTTTAATCGCAACTTTTTATGCAAGAGGGCCCTGATCAATGAGCGCCAGATGCTTGATTTCTGATTGATTAATACTGTCTGCGGTGTTAAAAGATCTTTTATCGATTGTTAATAAAGGTCGTTCCTAATAGATTTCGATATTTATGGCATGAAATGCAAGCCATAATTCATCGTGGTGTAAAACAATAGATGTTGCACGAGATGAATTCATTTGGATATGAAATCGAAATCTGGTGAGTATTCATAGTTTTGAAACAGAGATTATGCAGTCTAAAACCCACCGCACACTGTACGATGCAACTGCGATCCTATATTAGGAAAAAATCGTACGTGCATTGGATATAGAAATGTAAACAACTAAACTATTCCTTTTCCCGACTTTTTCTAAAAAGAGTCAAATATACCATTCAATTCATTGGTCCCGCACAAAAATAAACATACGTCTGCATACAGGTTATGCTTGGTTTCAGGCTAGTTAACCCTCCTCATTGATTTCAATTGATCTGCAATACCTTAGCAACATATTTACTGAGTTTTCATTGTAACAGAGTAATATCTGCATAAGATTTAGTTGTCGCCCCTGTACATTAATTTTACCAAGCTCTCGCGTCAAAGAGTTTTAACGTGGCTATAAGGTTTTAAGAACGGGGGGGGGGGGGGGGGGATAGGTTACACACCAGGGACATCTTGCATAAAATGTTGCGATTAAATGCAACTCGAAAAATTAAACGCAAGTCCAAAAATACGCGATTTCGATTGGTTGGAAATCTTGCGTTTAATTGAAACTGTTTTATACAAGAGAGCCCAGATCACAGAGTCACATAGTTATACATGTACACAAACGAACACCCGTGTGGCCCCACAGATCCGTGGATGATTGATTGGGGGGGGGGGGGGGAGGGGGTGTTACATTTATATTCACTGTAGCAACTTCATATATTTTTCATATTGGACTGAACTGAAGTTCATTCAACTCCACAGTGTTTCGCATTTTTTTAAGCGTACAAACATTTCCTCTTTTGTCAAAAAAAATAAAAAATTCGCCAGCCCTCCAAAAGTCGCTCAGTGGGGGGGGGGGGGGGGGGGGGGGGGGGGGGGTTATTGGGTCCAGTTCCCCTCCATAATTCTCTGACAAGCAAAAAAAAAAAAAAAAAAAAGGTTTTCTGCTCGAAAAGGGGGGGGGGGGGCACAATGCATTGTTTTCCCTCAAAGGGGGGGGGGGGGGGACACGGGCCGGGATTGCCCCCCCCCCCTAAATCCGCCACTGGTCATCTTTATTTTTACGGGATTTGTGCAATATCTTGGACTTCACTTTCGCGGTGATATTTTCGCGATCGCTAGAGCTCTAGCTAGCTGAGAAGCGTTTTACGCCCTCAACGGACTATCGCTCGCGATTGTTATTCATACTCGCCCAGCGGAACATTTTGGATTGTTTTCTTTCCTGGATTCATGTGAGGCAACCGTTCTTAGACTAGAGTCGAGGATCATTTATATTAGGATCTGGTGAGTAGATATATACACCTTCTACTTTCACAATTCTAAATTCACCCAAGAGTCCACACTGATTTCTTCCTGTTTTCTATTCCATTGTTCTAAAGTGAGTATACTTTTTCATATTCCAGGCTTTCCCATGTCGGTCATCTTAACGATCGTAGGACTTGTAATTTTTGCCGTTGTTACATCACTTGTGACAGTTGGAATCTACAAGAAGAAGAAGAAGTCAAAAAACAAGTAAGCTGAAAAGAAGAAATATTGACGTTTTTTATCATTGTTTTCTTTATTAATGATCTGTATATCCTTTGTAAATCTTCAATATTAATTCATATTTTATGTAGAGGAAAATGATTCTACAGGTTCGTTCAAAAATGACGCTGTAAAGCGCCTCAAAAATACCGTTTTTTTGGTGTTTTTTTTTAAACTGTACTGTACTTCACAATTGACCATGATTGTCCATGCATTCAATGACGGTTTGTGATTAGTCAGTTCTTGAGAGAAGCCAATCGTTATAAATGGATGTCACATCTTTTGGGAACAAGCTTTTTGTATAGTAGTCCTATGTGATGGTGAATATATGTAAGAATATCAGTAGTAATTTACCAACAACAAAAACTTTGCTAGTCTCGTATTTTACACGACTTTGTATGTATTACCCCCCCCCCCCAACCTACATACACACACACACACACCCACACCCACATACACAACTCACGCAAACACAATTCGTCCCTGTTTTCACGAAGTGACGGTAATGCTGAAAAACGCATACCTTTTTTTTTCAATTTTGAGTTTTTTGCATTTTTGGACATCATTCACTAACATCTTGAACCTCAAAAAGTTTCAGATCATAATAATGTATAATTATGTAACTATGGCAATAACGTCAACAAGAAAATACGTAGTAAAATGATTTTCTGTTTTCACGAAGTGACGGCTTACAGCCGTCCCGTTTGTTTTACGTGCGCGGCTGAGATTCGTCACTTCGTGAAAACAAAGGAGAGCGCGTCCCCTGAATTGAGTTTGTGTTTTCACGAAATGACGGTTAAATGCGCAGTGATCAAGTCCCACATGTTTTACACGCGAGCGGCTGAGATCCGTCATTTCGTGAAAATCCGTCACTTCGTGTCCTTGAATTTTGTGTTTCCACGAAATGACGGTTATGTTTACAGCTCATTTCCCCCAAAACTATAAACAATCAGGCAAATGATTAAACATAAAACTAAACATTGAAACATATAAATCTATCCAAGGATATAAAATTTATTCACCCTTGCAGTGAGATTATGCTTTAAAACTTTGAAAGCGATTTATTCAAAACTAACTTTCTTTTAGTTGCGCTCATCCGTCACTTCGTGAAAACAGTAACAGTGACTTTATGTATTTCTTAGACCATTTCGTGAATACCGCGTAAACACGATTCTAAAGACATATGAAATTAGCCTCATATCATCATCTCTTTCAGTGGCGGATCCAGGCAGGGGCGTTCAGGCCGCCCCCTTTAATTTTTCTGTCTTGTGATTTTTTACCGTGGGAGGGGGGATACCATCCGCTCTCTCGCCGCTGGCGCCCCCCCCCCCCTCATTATTCCTGGATTGCCAATTTGAGATTCGCATAGATGTAGTGATCTCATTTTTCAAACATCCATAACTTTCTTAGTCCTTGTCCGATTTCTTTCAAACTTTCACCATCCTGTTTGTCTTATTTTTCTTCTTTCACACAAATCATCTTATTACCAAGGTTGGATTGCCCTTTAAAGAACAAAATAATTCTACACCGATTTTTTTTTTTTTTTTTTTTTAAGCATTGATGTTTCAATTCATTCTCATAAACGCATATCTTTTCGCAAAGTATAGAGTACGTCTTTGAGTTATGTTCTGCAATTGCCAGGGCACCTTGTCTTTAACACTTGGGCCCATATCAAATACACTTGGCAATTTGGCTTGTTTAGAAAATTTGCTTTGGACGTATTCTCAAAACGTTAAGCAGTTGTAAATCAGTTGTAAATAAACAAAATATATTGCTTTGTATGTTGCAGGGTGAATGTCGCTATACTAAGGCTTCAAATACTTCTATAAAGAGATATTGCAAGTTTGAATACACCCCTCAATAAAGTCAATAAACGTGAAGCGACATGTGGGTAGACTTGTTGACGCACCTGTAGATTAGGGCCGGTATTGAACCAAAGCGCGAGTTGAGTTTCTGTGCGCGCATGTTCATGCTATCGTTCATTACCTTCGTTATCCTGAACTGTAAAATCATAGAATGCCTTTTTTGTATAGATTGATTAAAACGTTCTAGCTGTAAACATAATTAATACCTTATAGGTAATTCATACACTTTTTACATGAGTGTTACATAATACGGGCCGTGGTATAAACAGATGACGTAGACACAATCTAAGCAATGAAATTAAAGTGTACACCAGTCACCTGAAAAAATAATTTGTGTACAGCTAGAAAGTATAAAATCAACCTCAAAGAACTTTGTCTGGTATTATATAGGTCAACAGTTAACGAGTATGAAGAAAATAAAGGATAACATGAAAATGCTCGCGCGGAACCGAACTCAGAGTTTGGTTCCGCGCGAGCCTTTACCTTGACGAGCGCGTACGGTGCGTCGAGTCGAGTAGTCTACGCACGAGTCGCTTTTACGCTTATAGAGAGTGTACTTAAAATTGCAATATCTCTTTATAGAATTAATATTTGAAGCCCATATCTTTGAATAAAGTATAACGACATGCAACCTCTAACATACAGAGCAAAATTATTTTTGGTGATTGGTACCCGTTAATGTTCTCTCCGCATCTTTGAATAACAGGGTCGGACCCACAGATATTGACCTAGCCCCAGCGCAAGATAATGACGAGTGAGTAAAATATATATATATACATACATAGCGGGTGTCCCCCCCCAAAAAAAAAAAAAAAAAAAAAAAAAAAAAAAAAAAGAGGGGGACGGGACGGCGGATTTTCAGTACCTTGCCTTCAAAAAGTATATATATATTTTACATCATTGGGTAAAGCATCTTCTACCGAAGAATGATATCAAAATCATTGAATTTGGTAAAACAATTTTGATTCTAAGCCCGTTTCTTAAAATACAGATATTTTCAAATTTCGCATGGTTTTTGCGGCCGATGACAGTATAATTGTGTCATGAATGGCCTTTCATATGGCATGTACAATTAATATGATTGTTTCCACTTGTCCCGAGCAACATATCACTAAAACCCATTCCTGATACGATTTTACACTCATCGGTCGCAAAAAGCAAGCGAAATTTGAAAATGACTGTGTTTGGAGAAACGGGTATAGAATTAAAATTACTTAACCAAATTCAGTGATCTTGGTATCATTCTCTTCGGTAGAACATGCTCTACCCAATTATTTAAAACAAATTATATACCTTTTGAAGCCAAAGAACTGAAAATCTGCCGTTCCGCTTTATCTGGGACACCCGGTATATATAAAATGTGTGAGAAATTTGTTCTAATACTATACCATCGGCAACTCTCGTGGGTAAATTTACATAATGTGAGAAATCAATTGAATTGAATGAGAGAAATAATTTTCGTAGCTAAATTCATTGTTCTTCCTTACTGACTTCCTTTTCTTGGAAATAACCGCAGAGGGTTGCAAAAAATGTCTCCTCCGGCTTTTCATTATTCAAAACTCCCCTGTCCCTCAAAAAAAAAGAGAGAATAAATTAACTGTGAAGGGATGGCAAGGGCTGCCTGGTGTAGCCGAATATCGCTCAAGACGCCTATGTGATCTAGTGGTTAGGCGTTTGGCGTACAGTGCCATAGACCTGGGTTCGACTCCCGGCGGATATAGTTTTAGCGACCCCTGCAGTTATTTCCATAGTCCAGCCTGGCCTCTTTGAGAGGGAAGTTACTATTACCGAAGCCCAACATAGAGGGAAACATAATACATAGTACACTCTTAAAATGTTTGGTAAATTTAGTTGGGTAACTGCTGGTTGGTTAAAAATATTCCCAATTCTGGGCTATTATTAACCAACTGGACACTCGAGTGGTGTAACCAATATTGGTCAATACTTTTTACCTAAATATTGGGCATATATTTACCAACAGTATTTGGTAATTATGGGTTGGGTACTTGTTGCCCTGTAGTTATGTAATTTTGTCACATTTCCTTTGCCAGTTGGGTAAATTTTGTTGGGTAACTGATGGTTGGTTAGAAATTCGCTTTTGCCCAACTTGTGGTAAATATTTTTACCCAATATTGGGGAAAACACTTATATGAATATTCATGAATTTTTAGTAGCGTATGGTTTGGGGTGGCCCGATTTACTAACTGTCACCGAATGCATAAAAAAATATAAGGGGTATATAAGAGCTTGCACTAGTTTGCACTAACTGGATAGGATAGGACTAGGACAGGATAGGTTAAGATATAGGATAGGATAGCTTAAAATAGGATAGGTTAGGATTGATTAGGTTAAGACCCAGAAGAACGTAACAAGCAGATTTCTTTTTTTTTTTTTATCTAGGTTGGAGGAAAAGGGAAACAATAAAAATTGGGCAGCTGAATTTGCCCAACCACATGATATTTGTTACCAAACAGCTGAACAAATAGAGGGTTGGGCAATCCTATTGGGTAAGATTGGTTGGGCAATAATTACCCAACTGAGAATATAACCAACAGTTGGGCAATTGTAGAGTTGGGTAAAATCTAATGGGTCACCAACTGATGGGCAATTTAATTTGCCCAACAACATAGTAAATGGATTGCCCAACATCAGTTGGGCAAATTTTAACCAAAAGTTGTGTGGACAGTATGTTGCCCAGTGTTGGTTAAAAATTGGGCATTTTTTTGCCCAACTTTTTTAAGAGTGTACAAGACATACTACAAGACCCCATAGCAGCCAACCCGACAAAGAGTCCAGTTCAGTACTTTCCCACCTTGGAAATCCTAGGCATCAGTCAAGAGATTCTTGACCCTGATTGGTCAAAGATCCCTGGAGGGTTGGGGAGAGGCGGTCCTCTGAACACAGTTGTTGGTCAGGGACGACTAGTCTCACGTACAAAACTTTTGTTCTTACCAAAAACAACTTTACTTCAAGGATGATGACAAATACTAAGTTTTTACGAATTCTGTACAAAATAAGGATATTTTCATGATATTGTAACAATAACCATCCGTTTTTTGTTATTCAAACAAATGCTTTTCCTTTGATTTCATCCATGAACTAAATATTACAGTTTGGATAATTAGACTAATACCAATCAGCTGGTTGGCATCCTTGGTTTATTTGCACAGCACACACTGGTTGCATTGTTTTTCCTATTCCCCGTTGTTTTTTTATATGATGCCAACCAGCTGATTGGTTCAGAGGACCGCCTCTCCCCAACCCTCCAGGGATCTTCGACCAATCAGGGTCAAGAATCTCTTGATTGATGCCTAGGATTTCCAAGGTGGGAAAGTATTGTACTGGACTCTTTGTCGGGTTGGCTGCTATGGGGTCTTGTACTATGTATTATGTCTCCCTCTATGTTGGGCTTCGGGAATAGTAACTTCCCTCTCAAAGAGGCCAGGCCGGACTATTATTTCCACGAAAAGGAAGTCAGTAAGGAGGAACAATGAATAATTTAGCTACGCACATTACTTCTCTCATTCGATTCAATTGATTTCTCACAATATATATATATATATTTTTTATTATTATTATTATTATTATTTTTTTTTTTTCAATGTCAAATACCCTTTTCAGAGCTAAACGCTTAAAAAAAATATCAAAATACGACATCATTTTTCATGACATGGCGTACACCAAAAAAAAAGTAAACTAAATAAGATTACAACATTCAAGTTTCGGTACATGAAAGTATTGATATGGCAAATCTATAGCAAAGTTTGTACACACGCAAAAACCACAAGAACATCGAAATGCTAATATTAATACTAATTAATATTGATCATGATGATGATAATAACATTAATAGTAATATAGAATGCTTAACCTATCGAGGTGAAAGTTCATATTTTAGCATTAAACTAAGCTTATGATATCGTTTTAGTGATTTTAATTGAAATCGACAAATAAAACATTTTTTTACGCTAGACATTATACATCAAAAAATAAATGTTTGCCTCGATCATGAAAGTAGATATTTACCAAAGCTTTCTTCTTAACAAATCGTCTATTTCGAGATCTGTCTGTCTCTGTCTCTCTGTATCATATTGAGGAATTTTGACTATTTAATTAATGTTTCTATCTTTTTTATTTTGGGATCTCTTTCTTATGATAGGCAACATACTATGGATAGCAAACCTTTGTGTCATCAAGACAGTGCCCACGACGAAAAGGGACTATGTGATAAAAGAAAATCACCTTGAGAAGTCCTTTCATTTATTGCATCTAGTTTGCATTCTTTAGACGATTTCAGATGCATGCACTTGTTGTGTTATATGGCTTGTTATGATTACGTAAATTGATTACGGGATTACGTAAAGTGACGTTTGAATTTAGATGTGTCATTATTTGAGCATCATTTATTAGCAACCATTTGGTGACAGAACAAAATTTTTTGACTATTTTTCTGGCGTGCTTGCGGAGATCACAGTTTGTGCGCCCTGCTAAGTTACTGGCTTGCCTAAATCGGCAGCTGTTGAGAACAGACAGGAAGCGCTAATGTTATTTCCGTTTCCTGTCTGAAAATAACGTCATTTTGCGAAGTCACGTTTTGCTAATAGGCTGATAAAAGGTAAGCCTGATTAATTTTTCTTGAAACATATGTTTTGTTCCTTAAAAATGCAATAAAACCAGCTATTCAAATACACTGCATTTATTTGGGACACCAGCTACAGCTATGGAGCCTCGGCCACTGCAGAAATATAATATTGTATAGTCCATCATGCACTCTACTGGATTATGTGCACGACAAATACTAAATTATCCCTGCACGGGGGATAATTTAGTATTTGGAGTTCATATAGTCCAGTAATGGTGCATAAATAGAACATGCACTAATTGTTGTAGTAAATAGACCCCTAGATCTCATCCCTAACACAGGATTCCCCGTGCAAAAATAAACACACACACAAAAAAAAAATAATAATAAAATTTTTTTTGCACGACATGTGATGGAAATTCAACCAATCACAGCGCGTATCATACGTACACTATTTACTATAATACAATACAATATAACTGGGCATTGTGGCGTGCGCCTGTTATCCAGCTAACAGTGGAAGTTATAAACTGATTTAGCGGACCCCGGTTTAAGAACAAGTCACGTCTGTCGGATGGTGACGTTAAAGGTCGGTCCCCAGACGTAAATAACCATATCTAATCGATACCAATTACCAATTTCACTATATCCTTTGGGGCCTGAATAATTCTAATATCATAGGCAGCTCGCCCAATAGATCCCCCAGTACGTAACAGTAATGTTACTCGTTTTTTTCTTTTTCATAACTTTTTTTTTTTAGATTCAAGACAAAAAAATATTTGTGTGTGTCACTAATTAATCTATAAAACTTCAATAACCTTGGAATACAACTCCTTGCAATTTTTGCTTAGCTTTGAGTGGACAGGTGTCAGGGAAAAGAATTAAAATGAAGGGGGGGGGGGGTGTGCTCTAATGATGGAGCCTTCGTTGTGAGGGAGGCGTCGTCACCTCTCACACATGGCATGGAGCTTTCAAATTTTTATTATTGAAACGGCAATATTTCATGGACAGAAATGAAAAGATTTGCTTCGAATTGCAGGCCTCACCCGACACTGTCGAATGTATACAACATTGGTAGTTGATATTTTCAACATATTTATTAATGTTGAGTAACATTTCATAATATATTTTTATTATCTGTATACTCTGTTATCTCAAGGTAGGTTCGAATATTTTTCTAAAGGGGGGGGGGGATTCAAAGCCCCTCGTAGAACAGTGGCTGCCCTGGCTGTGGATTTATGCATGTTAAATTTCATTGAATTTAATCAGCAAAAAGAATTCCAGAATTCCAGTTTTCGGATCGTGTTCGATAGCGTTCTGAATCATGTAAATTCTAATCACAATTTGAGAACAATGGGGCCCCAACGTCCCCCCCCCCCCCCCCCCGGTTCATTCGGTCTGACTAAAAAGCCGGCTTGATTGTTTGATTAGAGTTTATAACGGAACATAAAGGAATTTTCAATATGATTATTATTATTATAATTACTATCAATTTTACTATTATAAATTGTATTATTATCATAAATTTTATTATTAGTATTATTATCAGTTTTTATCATCACCATCATTATCATATAATAAAATGGCCTAAAGTTTTATTTTTTAATAATGTAATTATAACCTTCCATTTCCTTATTTCGGTGTGCTGAGTAAATAAAATTCGTGATCGTATCAATTATCCTCAGTGTGATCATGTGCCCCCCCCCCCCCCCCCGGGCCCTAAAACAAAAATAATTGAGATATATATACATATGTGTGTGTGTATATATATAGAGAGAGTGATAAAGGAAGAGAGGAAGACATCTCGAAGTAAGCTGTGAAAAAGAGTAAAGTCTAAATTTAGGACACTTAACATTGAGTAAGATTATGTGTTGGAAAATCCCTTAAAAATGTGCCATTTTTAGCCTCTTGGTTTTAAGCATAGAATCATGTTTAAATTTCTGCCTCCCCCCCCCCCCCCCCCCCCGGGAAAACGCAGTATCTGCATTTTGCACAAACTGAGATATTGAACATTTTATGTTTTTACCAAAGCCACTCGAAAATCAAAGATTTTTGAAGATTCCTTCATTATGTAGTTATAGTCTTGCATACATAGGAAATTGAGTTTTTGTTTTGTTTTTAAGATATCGATAAAAATGTAGATACTTTATGAAAAGCCCCAGCCCATGCCTGGTTTCCCCATGGAAAAACGCAGTATCTGCAAGGGAATAAGAAGGGTTAATTCGACTCCTTATGATTATTGATAAACCAAAGAATGCCTTACCCATTCATTATTTATGGTAGTGGCCCCTAATCCCGAACACTTTTCACAAAATCAACCGTAGGAAATAAAATATTAAATGAATATCTGTCAAGCATACATAATGATTGCTCAAAGTCGTACAGAAAAAGAAGTTGATGGAATTTTAAAAAGACAACGTAGATTTAATAAGATATTCCCCTCTGAGCGAACCCCTTCCCAACGACACGGCGTTTTAGTCCCTTGAAAATGGTATTGTATTTCCGAACATGCCCCCTATGGGGGGCACTTTTTGTTATCACTCGTAGTTCGGCGGGTCGATCGCACGTTCTACACGAACTTGCTTTATCGGGGGTTACCAATATATAAACAACGGCCACTGCAGTAATATCACTCTCTCTTTCTCTAAACGTTAGACAGGAACGAATCGGTCGTGAGATCTTTGAAATCGGCAGTTTTTAGGGTAAAGTTTTCAGAATAGGGGATTTTTCAACCAATTTTTTAAAATCGTTTTCATGGTTTCATGTAAAAATAAGATGTCATTTATGTTTGTTTGTTTGTTTTGTTTTGTTTTTGGCCTCATTTTATGAGCTGCTGCCCTTTGTTCTCTGTGTCAAATAGAGTGGAGAACATGCGCGTAGTCCTATATGGCGTAGTCCCACGCGTATGAAAGCCATTTTAATACGCCTAACTGTACACGTTCGGTAATACCATCCTGTTCAGAAATACAATCCTTGACTATATGTACATGTATTTAATCTATAAAAAAAAAAAAAAAAAAAAAAAAGAATAAATAGAGAGGGCTCTCTTTAGCACGGGCGCCCTCTCTGTTCAAGTCACCTATTTCCCCAAAATGGACCCCCAAAAATACATTAAAACACCTAGTGTAGGCTGAATAAAACAGTTTATATGTTTGTCTTGTGTATTGCTCTGTGTGTGTGCGTGTGTGTGTGTGTGTGTGTTTATAATTGAATTTGTCCTTTCGAT
>CM046842.1:16234642-16434642 GCA_025618425.1 Heliocidaris tuberculata | reverse complement strand
CGGAAATTGCGCAGATGAGGCACAACAGGATAAGACATTGAGCGCACAGTTCATGTACGGCCTGCGGGACAAGAATGTGAAAGACAGATTAGCACCGATGCGACCGAGGAACATGCCTTTTAAGGAACTGCGACGAGAACTCCGCCTGATCGCCGAGGAGAATCGGCAGATGCATGTGAGTCTGTTAAGACATGATGTCAAACCCAAGCCCAAGGAGGAACCGGGCATAATGCAGGATTTCCTTGAGCCCATGCGTTGTCAGTTGGCCCAAATTCAGCTTGCTCAGCAGCAACAGCTGGATACCATCCACCGACTAGTCGACGGCCATGGTCAACTGGGGAACCGCTTGGGAGCGCTGGAGGAATTTGTGGCTGCCCCAAGTGTGCCGACCCACGGTATACCAACCCCAGGTATGCCAGCCCAGGCATGCAAACACCGAGCAAGCGACCCCAAAGTATGAAGGCCACACAACGAGAGCCGCTGACGTGCTACACGTGTGGCCAGATCGGCCACATATCAAGGAGGTGCCCAACCCGCTCAAACAGCCATCACTCAAGGGGTTTAAACATGTAGGACCCACGGAGGAAGGGCGCTTCGTGGTGTGTGTTGCAACATGTCAGCCCATCCAGTGTACAAGAAACTGTTAGATCGGAAACGACAAAAGAGCCCTGTCAATTGTACCGTCATATCTGTCAGCGGCAAAAATTGTTCAGCACTGCTCGACACAGGATCACAGGTCACGACAATATCAGCCGATTTTGTTAAAGCCCATCCAGTCCTCAGCAAGCAAACAATTCAGCCTGCAGATATAACCGTGGAAGGCGCTGGTAGACAATCGGTACCATTTCTGGGCACCTTGAATATTGACATCGAAGTTAACGAATTAGGAATCACACTAGAATCTGTTCCAGCTTTGGTTGTTCCTGTGAAATACGGTGACGACAAAATGCCCTGTCTTCTCGGGACTAACGTTCTGCATGCATCTAGAGTTAAGCTCCATAAGAAACACGGTCGGTACTTCATGGCGAAGATAAAAGCCTCGACACCATGGTTTCTTGCCTGTCAGACTCTCAACGATGATGGATTAGACTTGGCTGACAAAGATGGTTCACTTGGAGTTCTCCGCTATGTGGGAAGGAAACCAATGTCAATACCGCCAGGACATCAACAGATGTTGACGGTTCAAGCACCTAGGATTGTCGGAGAGCGAACTCTAGTTGGACTCGTTGAAGAGTACTCTCCATACCATCACATAAACGTTGAAAGAAGTCTGGCCATCCTGGAAAGGAGGAAAGTCACCATTTCCGTCATCAACAGCACGGAGGACGCTGTTGTGTTAAGGACGAATACACCTGTGGCAAAGCTTGCAGTCGCCAATCTTGTGGATGGTGCGTCATTGGACGAACAATGTGAAGTGTCTGTTGATCAAGATGCCTCTCCCGAGTGCGATGGTACTGGACCAGCAGTAGGACTTGAGCTGTCGAAAATTGAGCTGACCGAGAAGGAAAGACAAGATCTTGAGAAACTACTGATCGCCAACAGAGACGTTTTCTCTAACGGGGCAAAAGACTTTGGTAGAACAAGCACGATCACACATGACATACCGCTGATAGACGAAACACCCTTCCGCTTACCATACAGACGGATAAGTCCAAATGATTACGTGGAAGTGAAGGAGCATCTACAAGAGTTACAAGAAGCAGGAATAATACGCCCAAGTAAGAGCCCGTTTGCATCACCAATAGTCATCGTCCGAAAAAAGGATGGAAAAATCCGGATGTGTGTAGACTACCGCAAACTGAACTCCCGTACAGTGCGTGATGCCTATCCCATTCCAAGGATCGAGGAGTCGCTTGATGCTCTGGGTAAGGCCAGGTACTTTTCTAGCCTTGATCTCATGTCGGGATATCTTCAAGTGGAAATGGCAGAAGCTGATCAAGCCAAGACAGCCTTCACTACACCTCTCGGACTCTTTGAATACACCCGCATGCCCTTCGGTCTCATGAATGCGCCTGCTACATTTCAGCGTCTCATGAATACTGTCCTTGGTGATCTGAACCTGTCTGAAGTTCTAATCTATCTCGATGACATTATCATCTTCAGTGAGACAATAGACGAGCACATCGCAAGGCTGCAACGAGTGTTCACCCGCCTTCGGGAACATGGCCTTAAGCTCAAGCCGAGCAAGTGTCACCTGCTGATGGAAAAGGTCCTTTATTTAGGACATGTCGTTTCCAGAGATGGCATCAAGACGGACCCAGCCAAGATCGATGTAGTGAAGAAGTGGCCAGTACCCAGGACTGTAAAAGAGGTGCGCAGCTTCCTGGGATTCACCGGGTATTACCGTCGCTTCATTGAGAAGTATGCTGCGGTGGCACAACCTCTGTTTGAACTTCTTGGTGGGAAGCGGGGTAAAAAAGAGATCATCGCCAAAACCCTTTGTATGGACCGACAAATGTCAGAATGCCTTTGATGAGCTCAGGATGAAACTGACATCAGCTCCAGTCCTAGCTTATCCGGACTTCACAAAACCGTTCATCCTTCAAACTGATGCCTCGCTTGATGGATGTGGAGCTGTTCTTGCCCAAGAACAGGAAGGCAAGGAGAGGGTCATCGCCTTTGCAAGCAGAAGCCTCCAACAAGGCGAGCGGCGATATCCAGCCCATAAACTGGAATTCAAAGCACTGCACTGGGCTGCTACCGTGAAATTCCGGGACTATGTTTATGGGCAGCGTGTCATTGCTGTGACAGACAACAATCCGCTGACATATGTTCTGAAGTCTGCAAAGCTCGACGCTCATGGACAGCGGTGGGTCAGCGACCTTGCTCAGTGTGACCTAGAGATAGTCTATCGCCCTGGCAAAACCAATGAAAATGCTGACAGCCTGTCGAGAATCCAACGTCGTGAAGTGCAGCTCCTGCTGGATCAAGCTTCGAGGGAAGAACCAAAGGTAAAGCTGAACACTATCCAGGCAACTGATGATAATGGCATATTCTCCACGCTGTTTGGAAGCGAGCTTGCAGAAGCACAGGCTAAGGACGAGACGATTGTCAGAGTCATCGAGTTAATGAGGAAAGGGCACAAACCAACCAGAAGACAAGCAGGGAAAGAGTCCAATCATGTACGGAAACTCCTTGGAAGGTGGAATCGCCTCGTCCTGGTAGGGGGAGTACTACACTACCAGGTCAACAAGGAGAGAGGTGCGGAGACTGTTCCCATCATCCCAAGGTGTAGTAGAAGGAATGTCCTGCAAAGTGTGCACGATCAGATGGCCCACATGGGATATGAACGAACCTTGGATCTGGCAAGTAGGCGCTGTTACTGGGTGGGTCTTGCCTCAGATGTAAAGAGACATCTTCATCGATGCAAGAGATGCACTCTCAGGAAAGTAGCTGAACCTCAAGGCAAGACCCAACTTACCAGCATTGAGACCTGTCGTCCATTAGAGTTAGTGTGCTTGGACTTCTTGAGCCTCGAGACTTCTGGAGGGGGCATTGAAAATGTGTTGGTTATAACGGACCACTTCACGCGCCATGCCCAAGCCTTCCCCACTCGTGACCAGACAGCGATCACTGTGGCAAGGACCTTCTGGAGAAAGTATGTTGTGCACTATGGAATCCCAGAAAGAATTCACTCAGACCAAGGGAAGTGTTTTGAGGCGGCAGTCATCAAGGAGCTGTGTGAACTTCTTGGAATGGCGAAGTCAAGGACAACTCCATACCACCCCCAGGGAAACGGTATGACCGAGCGCTTCAACAGTACGCTCTTGAACATGCTTGGGACCCTCCAGCCCTCCATGAAGACCAACTGGGTAGAGCATGTCGAGACACTCACTCATGCGTACAACTGTACGAAGCATGCTTCAACAGGGTTTTCACCGTTCTACCTCATGTTCATGAGAGAACCTCGGATCCCACTCGACGTGAAGATCCACAAAGAGAAGGAGGATGAAGACAGAGAGGATCAGGGGGAATACGTGGCACGATTGCGGAGATCCCTCAGAGAAGCACATCACCAAGCTGAAACGAATGCACAGGAGGCTCGTGCAAAACAGAAGGCACACCACGACCAGAGAGTGCGCCCAACAAAGTTCTATGCCGGCGATATCGTGCTTGTGTCTAGCAAAGGTCATCGGGGACGCCACAAGATAGCGGACCGGTGGGAAGAGACCCCATATGTAATCGTCCAGAAGATCGCCGACTCGCCTGTATATGTTGTGAAGCAACAGGGCACAGACAGGGAGCGCACCCTCCATCAAGACATGCTGATCCACTGTACCTTTAATCCCAATGAGCCGGATGACGACGACCAGGCGAATGACGCGGAAGACAATGACGCGGATGACGAAACAAGCTCATCCTCTTCGGACGAGGGTACTCTTGTGCCCACCCAATCCTCATAACCCCGTTCATTATGTGTAGGGACTTAAGTACTTTCTTTATTGTAATTTCTTCACTATATCTCGTATAATTAGTTATATATTAGTTATATATACATATACATATATATAAATATATACATGTTCTTATTATCTTATTATGCGACGGCAAATATTCGGCTGGTGGTGAGTGTGAGAGAACAAGTCTGTTCGGTATTTTATTTCGGTATGTATGTAAATATATTTTGTTATATTTAGTCATTACTATTATTATATTGCCTGGGACGGCAATAATTTGGCTGGTGGTGAGTGTGAGAGGACAGGATTGTCCTCTTTTTCGGTTGTCATGGCTGCCAGTATCCATTTCGCGCTCAATGTGAAAGCGCATCTTATGCGCGCTTATTTTGATGCTACATGTTTGTATTTTGATATTATGATAGCGCATAAAGCTAGTTTGTTTAATTATTGCAGACGACCTACTCGTTATCTCTACATCTCTTCATCTTTTCTGTATTGAGGTAAGCGAAATTATATTCTATTGATTAGTGTTTGATGCACAGGTTATCTTTCATTTGTTAATTTATATTGATTATGGAAATAGAGAGAGAGAGAGTTAACGATGTGTTGCGTTTCGCTATGATATATTACAATGTTCAGTGTTGTTACGCTCAGTATAATCACTATGTACAGGTTTCTTTATTATGATTTATTGTGAAGCGGTAATTCATTAAGTATAGATTGTTTCGGGATTTTACTCAGAGTAGTGAAATTGTTTCTATTTATTTTATTGTGTAGCCGTGGCTGCATTTACCTTCTATTGCATCAAGTTTGTCAAACCCGTTGGAGGTGGTGGTTGAGCTTGTCTGAAGACTTTCCACAGAAGGTAAATGCTTATGATGAATAATTGTTAATTGTATATATTTGCCATGCTTTCGCTTTATTTGTGATGGGGTTGATGTGATATCTTGGTTGTTAGGAGATATATTATGTATTCAGTTTACCATATTTGAGTCAACATTTATAGTCTTCGATTTAATCATTTTATTCACTGATTGTGATAAACATAAAATATACTTTTGGTCCGAGATTTATGTTATTATATATTTCGCATG
Source organism: Heliocidaris tuberculata (assembly GCA_025618425.1). Taxonomy (NCBI): domain Eukaryota; kingdom Metazoa; phylum Echinodermata; class Echinoidea; order Camarodonta; family Echinometridae; genus Heliocidaris; species Heliocidaris tuberculata. Next base: position 16,429,151 of record CM046842.1, on the reverse strand, counting down.
CAGTTGGTAAGCACATGATGTTATTTCTAAATATCTTTTATAAATGCTGGAAATTATTTATTGTATCATATTTTAATATTTTGTATTTTGTATTTCTTGTATTTTTATGCACATGGTAGACATCGTCACGTGCACTGTGCGCCGTGCGGCACGACGGTGCTGTGTTGGTTTTCTTTGGTTGTTATCATTAGTTGGTTTTCATCATTGGTCATAGTTGGTTGTTGACGAGATTATTGTTTAATAAAGACTATTATAATTGTTAGATTTGACATCCATAATACTGTTTAAATTGTCTTCCTTTTCGCCTTTTCTTCATGCGAATGAACCAGGGACGTGAGGTTGGTAGTTGTTATTTTGTGAATTTAATATATCTGTAAACGAATATTCAATTGTACACTTTCAGTCTGTCACATTATATATATATATACACACACACAGCGAGGGAGGTGTGGATATGTGTACCGTTCAATTAAACCATTTGAATCGAGATATGTGAATATATACGCTGGAACATAATGAAGCAGGTCACTAGGAGTATTTACAATCTTTCAGCTCCTGGCCTTCAAGTTTATTTGCTAATTCAAACAGAATGAGATGAATAATGATAATAACCAACTTAACAAAATTAAAGACAACAGAACAGAATTATACATATTATTTCAATGAAGGAAAATTTGTACTTTATAAAAGATCTATAATCAGTAAACCGTGCATTATTTTAACCCTTTCAGGACAGGAATTATTTAAGGGTTAAATTGATCACATTTTGTTCTTCAAATTGGCAACAATAATATTTTCTTTTAGTGCTACATAGTTCGAATAACTTGTAACGTCTTTGAAAACAATATACATGGTTAGGAATTTGCCGTAAAGTTTTAAAAATTGCCAGTTTTGATTAAAAAAACAATGATTTTGAACCTCTCAATGTGTTGCCAATTTAAGGATCTCTAAGTTAATTCTCGTTTTTAAAATTCCTGGCATCAAACGCAATATGGTCATGCAATAAAAATGGACATAGTGTGTGTAGAAAATTTTGTTTTTTCACCTCATGCATCTGGTATATTTTTTAGAGCTCTGAATCAAAAGTTATTGAGCCAAACCACAAAATGTGGTCAATTGTCTCAAAAGGGTTAACAAAGGCTAAAGGCTTGGGAAGAACTGTTTTTAGGGACAATATGGTAAAATAAGAAATTTGATACACTTTTATAAAAAAATATACAATTGATAATGAAAAAAAAGAGGTAATGAGTAAAAGGAAGTAATGAGTCTTATTAGATTTTCCTATTTCTTTCCATTAGAAAGTGATATATATGATTCTCTATGTATTTGAAAATTAATTTGTCTTTTAGGTTGTTTTATTTCTCTTAAATGACACTTTGTCTTTATTTTAAACCGCTTTCTAAGTGTGGTTAAAGCCCAGTCTGAACCTGCCCTTTAAACCGGAGTTTAAAAAAAAAAAAAAAAATCTCATTCTGAACTCCGGTTTAACTTAAAGTCCACTCTACGTGTGGTTTAACTTTGTAAGGAAATTTAGACTGGAATTGCGGTCTTAGAGTGCGTTTATGCTCACATTTTCAGGCCACAATGAGCTTTATGAAACGTATTTAGTTCAAAACACGGTTGCGTCCAAAGGCATGTTCACACGGGGCACGCGAACGAATCGCGAAGGATGCGATGTTCGCAAAATCTTCGTGAAACCCCCAAAAGATTCCGACAGTTTCGAGAATGTCTCGCGCATGTCTCGCGAAAGCAGCGAAGTTCGTGCGATTATTTCTCGAAATATGCACGAACTTTTCTCATACTTCTTAAGAACAGGTGACTTCGCCAAAGAAGCAAACGCGAGTCTTTCACGTCGAGGCCCTCTGTCAATTTGCCTACGGTTCGCGACGATTTGCGAATATCATTAAGCATACCCGAACTATTCGCGAGCTAGCTACACACGAATAAAAAGTGACGCTTTCGGGAATGTTTTGAGCAAGTTTTGCTCACGCGACATTCTCACTGAGTTAGTAGCACGTTTTCCGCATGTTTGGCAGCTAATCGGTACCACGTGACGTCTGGCCTACATGGCCGAGGTGTCTGACTTCATTCTGCGACTAGATAGCGAACTATTCACGAAGAGACCAATCAACTAAAGACAGCCGTCAACTCAGGTTTGCATTTTAGTCTCGTGTTCTTCGTGTATGTGGAATGGCCATAGTTCTGCAACGCTACACACGACATCCGCACATACATTGTGATAACTACGCAAAAACTGCACAAGAATGGTTTACGTCTCCATTTTCGCCACACATTCGGAGAAAAACTTATCCGAATGTTGGACTTTGCCATTTTTCGACATTCGCATCGTTCGCGTGCCCCGTGAAAACCCACCTTAAAAAGGTTTGTTTTGAAATGACGTTTCTCCAAAAAGACGGTTTCTGGGGAAACATAAACGCACAATCATTTGTAAACGCGTTTATAATGGCGTCATATAAACGTGTTTCCGGTTCACGTGCTTGTTTTGCTCGTTTTCTTTTGTTTTCTTTCTCAATGCATGCATGCACAGGCAGTCGGCATCTTAATACTTTTTTTATGATTATATTGAGTTGAACTCTATCATTACGTGTGTCAAGTTCTCAAATTATAGTGAAGACGAACTACGAGCCCTTCTCCTATATGGTCAAAACCGGAAACGCAACACGAATTCAATGGATTGACATGAAATAAACCCATCTACGACAAGTTGGCAAGCAGTACATACAGTAATTCCAAAACTTTCGAAAAAGCTCGCGCCCCAACTAGACCTGCCCTCCCGTGGTCAACGTAGCAGGTTTGCGAATCCAGCTGCAGAGCTCAAATTCGCCTGGAAAAAAGAAGCAAAAACAGTTCCCCGTGAAACTGCTTTTACATGAGCGATTCCAAACGCTCATTCTGCCTTCGCAAAGTAAGCATAAATGCACCCTAAGTCAGATTTAATTAAACTCTATTTAAACTTCTTCTTTTTTTAAAGTCAAACGAGGCGTGTAAATTCATAGAACAGGTCCAGGCATAATCTCTAACCGCAGACGCAGCCCTTTGAAGTAGGGTGAGGAGGCCGAGCGCAAGGTTTCGGTTTAGTCCGAAACCGACTTTTCGACAGAAAAACTAACGTAACAATCTATTTAAAAAAGAAAAAAAAAAGAAAAAGGAAAGAGAGTGCCGTCATTATCTCTAACGGCCATTGCTCACCTCGATGCGACATGTATTATATTGCACTGAACAATCCGTTTGCGTATTTAGCGAGAGTTTAAAAAGCCTTGTGTGCATCGGGCCTTAAGCCTGCCTAACACGCGCCATCATTAAGATCGCGTCATTACCTTTGTTAATCGAGCATGTTACCGCCATTGACCCATACACCAATTATGAAAAATATTGTTTGCACTAGCTGTTCAGTTTGAAATCACCTTTTAACCCTTTCATGACAGGAATTATTTCAGGTCTAAATTGATCTCATTTTGTTCTTCAAACTGGCAACAATATTCTTCTTATAGGGCTACATGGTTCTAATAAGTTGTAATGTCTTTGGAAACAATATGCATCGTTGGAAATATGTCGAAAAGTTGAAAAAATTGCCAATTTGTACCTCTCAATATGTTGCCAATTTAAGGATTTCAAAGCTTATTCTTGTTTTTAAAATGCCTGGCATCAAGCGCAATACGGTCAAGCAACAAAAATGGACATAGTGTGTGCAGAAATTGTTGCTCTTTCTACTCATGCATCTGGTATATTTGTTAGAGCTCTGAATCAAAAGTTATTGAGTCAAACCACAAAATGTGGTCAATTGTCTCGAAAGGGTTAAAAGATATCACTCTTTCATGAAGCGAAAAAGACCGTATAAATCACTGACGCGGTATAATAAAATCAGGAAATGACGCCTCGTTTATATGAAAACTGTGAACAATAAAAAGTATCCACTTTCCTTTTTTTATTTCTTTTCCTGAGTGTAGATACAAAATGATGTCAACGATAATCAGCAGTAATTGAAATAGGAAAAAAAAACCCCGTTTTATCACATAATTCATTCTGTCGGGAGCGCTGTCTCGGTGGCTTCAAGCTTGCTATCCATATTGCCTGTGATATAATTAGAAAACAGATTATGGAAAATAAAATATGCGATTCAATGTTAGGAATAACTAAGATGGAAACGTTTATGGACGCTGTGCTGTAGCCATTCTTTTTTTTTTCTTCTTTCTTTAAATGGGTAGCAATCTCTTTAAAAAATGATTTGTATACGGCTAGACTGTAAAATTAAAATCAACCCATAAATAATTCTACCTGGCATTCTAAGGGTTAAGGAGTGATAACACAAGACCCAAGGCCCGGAACCGATCCCATTATATGAGAGCGCTTACGGCTACGTTTAATACTAAACTATCTAGTGTCAATGACATAAATCAGTATTGTTCTTTATACTGTGATATTGTAAAATGTTTGATAGAATAATATATAGCAGTGTATAGATTAAAAATAAATGTCGACGGTAATCTGCTGTTGAGTATATTAAACTTTGCACTATCTATTTTTAGACGAAATATTCTAATTTCGAATACAATGTAGCAACATGGAACTCTTATCATACATTCCTATTTAAATATTACTTCTTAATAAGAGTAATAATGACCAGCCACCAAAAGTAGGCAGATAAATGAGATATGATATTTTAGTTAAGGTATGATTCTGAAAGAGGAGATTCTCAGCTTTAAAATAATATATATAACTCATTAGCACTGGATGTTCCTAACCCATTGAGTAGAATGCCCAATCCCACAAAGTGTTACGTTTAAGTTTGCAGTCTATATGAGGTGCTCTGACTCGCCATGCAGGCATTATGCAAAGGTGACAAAAAGAGGATTATAACATAATTTATTTTTTTTATGAAGAGATCATCGGATTGTTCTTAAGGATGGCGTACTAATTAAGCACATCCTCCTGATCATTTTTAATAAAATTTCGATGAAGGGATTATTAGATTGTCCTAAAACTTGGCATACTAATTAAGCATACCCTGCTCATTTTAGTGGACAAGAATCAATACAAGAGGTTACTCTGTTGTGAAGTTATGGAAAATGAAAATAAGACAAGTATTCAGGTTCGTAAACATAGATAACTAATACAACAAAATCCAGCCAGGACAAAAATAGGTTTGCTAAAATAAACTGTCCAAAATACCACTTTTAGATTGTTTGTTGCCACCCCCCCCCCCCCATTTTTTAATTATAAAAAAGTAAATTCACCTTGACTTAGGGAATTGTGCGCCCCCTCCCCTTCCACTCTCCACTGATTTTAAATTAAAGGTAGATCCCCCCCTAATATCAGAAACTACCACTAAACATAGCATACGCTTTGATTTTATCCATAGTTGATTAAAGGTACTTGATCTCTTTTGCAGACTAACACAAAATTCCGCAAAATTTTGCACAGGTTTAGTAGACATCCTGAAGATACTACCTATGAAATGTCAATGTCACAAGTTCTATAACACCTTTGTAAGACTTAAAATCTTGATTTCTTTTTTTTTTTTTTTTTTTTCTGCACAGGGAGCTATTAAGAAATCAACGCGACTATATAAACTACTGTAGTAACGGTTAAAAAAAAATACTGTTAAAAATTTAAGCGATTTTTTTTTTTTTTTTTTTTTTGTAGTCGAAAAAAAAAAAGTGTTACCAAACTGTTATTACTCGATTAAAAGCAAATTAATATCCTTTTCACATCCGCACAAGTTTTCTTAGTACAATTACTTTGTAATTTATTGCATTCTCACACAATTTCAAAATTCAAAGCTGCAAAAGGGATGAAGTATCTTTAAGGGTCCCCTAGCCGATCTATTCCATATCAAGGAAGTCGTTGTTATCCGTTACATGTCATTTTTCCGAAGATTCCTAATTCCAAAAGTTCGTTTGATACCCCAGAGGTTCGTTTACTCCGAAGGTTCGAAATTCCGAAAAAGAAAATAGCGTTAATAATTCCGAAGGTTCACACTTCCAAAAATGTAATAGAACTCTACAGCACATTTCGGATTTACGAACTTTCGGGATGTTGAACATTATTTCGTTTTCGGAATTATCAACCCTTTTTCACTTTCGGAAATACTATCACTCTTTCATTTGGGGAATGATTAACCTTGTGAATTAACGAACCTTCTTAACTATGAATTTTTTATAAGTAATACAACAAACGCCAAGGTATATGGGAAATTTGTGTTTTGGAATTTCGAACCTTCGGAAAAACGCGCCCCTCCCCCCGATGTTGGCGTACTTACCCGGCACTACCTTCCATGGGGGCCACAACGATACGCCTCTGAAAATTCCTATTGGGCAAAGATACATTTGAGGGGAAAAAAATCAAGTGTAACATCTGACGTCATCATTTACGATTAATATCTCAGTCACATCGCCAAACCGATTCCATAACGACTCCAAACCGACTGACTCTTGGCCATTTGGGTAATGTAATGTAATGTCTTTTCCCGTATAATATTATCTACTATCTGGGTCGCGTTTCATAAAACTTATGATCAGTAACAACTACAACATTTCTATGACAAATCTACTCTCAGCCAATCAGATGCAAGAATTTCAGTAGCTTATAACAACTCGTTACAGTTCTCACGAAGTGACGGATGAGCGCGCAACTAAAATAAAGTAAGTTTCGAATAAATCGCTTTCAAAGTTTTAAAGCATAATCTCAACCTCTTTAATGTATGAAGGGTGAACAAATTTTATATCCTGGGATAGATCATATTTCAGTGTTTAGTTCTATGTTTAATCATTTGCCTATTTGTTTGTATTGGAGGGGGGGGGGATGAGCTGTAAACATAACGGTCATTTTGTGAAACACAAAATTCAGGGAAGCGAAGTGACGGATCTCAGCCGCGCGCGTGTAAAACATATGGGTCTTGATCACTGCGCTTTTGAAGGTCATTTCGTGAAAACAGAAAGTCAATTCAAGGACTCACTCTTCTTTCTTTTCACGAAGTGACGGATCTCAGCCGCACACGTAAAACATACGGGACGGTTGTAAGCCGTCACTTCGTGTAAACAGAAAATCCTTTTACTAGGTATTTTCTTGTTGACGTTATCGGCATAGTTACATAATTATAGATTATTATAATCTGAAACTTTGTGAGGTTCAAGATGTTAGTGAATATGATGTCCAAAAATGAAAAAAAAAAAGACAAACAAACAAAACTCAAAATTGAAAAAAAATATGCGTTTTTCCTCATTACCGTCACTTCGTGAAAACAGGGACGAGTTTAATATTGCACCTTGTCATTGATGACAAGTTTTATGAAACAGAGCCCAGAAGGTCTAGACTACTGTACAATTAAAGATGACGGACATGGGCCAAATATAATCTATATTTGAGTCTCTGTTTAAACTATGATGCCCTCTGTGACTTGCTAACCTTGGACTCCATAGTTTATAACAGACCCTCCAATGACCATACAGTTATTATACCTGTATACTGTACAGATATCCATGGTCATTAAACCTCTCATTTAATTCTACAGTCTTCCTAAGCAAGATAATCCCACACAGAAAATCAACATATCACAAGGCTAAAAGTTATCCCGTGAAGACATGGGAAATGCAAATGTTTCTCAACAAATTCAGGATATACATTTTCATCCGATTGACCATTTTGTGAAGTGAATAAATGTCAATTTTTTTCTACTTACTTTTTCTTTCTTTTTTCTTTCGATTCCCTTTTTTTTTCTTCCTTTTTTTTGTTTGTAAATTACCTGATAAATGAAGCCCTCCCGCGTAAAAAAAAAAAAAGTTCTATTCAAATTTTTTATTTCATCTCAGTTTTGTTATCATTATTCAAACATGTGTCCGAATATAAACTTTGCAGTCAGTGATTTCTAAAAAGGTTTTGGCACTATTTTGTAGTGGAAATGAAAGATGTGTCTGCAGCATTATGAAAGAATAGCAAAATTAATACAATGAAGCGTAATAGGCTTAAGTGTATTTACCGTAATCTTAATATAGAAAAAGAAAAGGAAAATTGTATCCAAAGTAGACGGGTATTACATGTAAGTAAGAACTACAACATTAATAAGGGAATATATTACACACACACACACACACACACACACACACACATATATATATATATATAAAGGTTAAAAAGAGTATGATACCTGTTTTTTCGTCTTCATCTTACAAATAATATGGTTTAAGACACTTCCCCACCCTCCATTGCATCTATTCTCTCCTTTTCTTCTCTCTGCCTCTTCGTGAATATTTCTCTTTTCCGTACTCCTCTCATGTTGCACCTCCATTCCCCCCCCCCCTCTTTTTCCTCTTTCCCCCTCCTTTTCTTTTCTCTTTTCCTCCTCTCTTTTTTTTCCCCTCCAATCAAGCTCAGCGGTCTCTTTCTTTTTTTGTATGTAGTTATTTTCTTTTTTTATATATTTATTATGTAATAATGTATTATGTACTAAAGGCACCCTCGCCCCAAGCTTTTGCTTTTAGAGGTGTGTCCTCCAACTATGTATGTACCACATTAATGTACATTTTGTCATATTTTAGTTAAAAATACATGTACATTATTTTTGCTCATTTATAACTTTGTATACTGAAAAGTTGGAAATAGATGTCTTGAAATTGAAATTGAAATTGAATTATGCTTACTTGTTCTTTGGTGACTTCGAAACGAGTAAAATAATGATAAGTGAAGCAGCAATGGAATACAAGGCAAGAACAGCAATGGTGCCAATAACCCAGGCTGGAAAACCTGGACAGATACGAAGAAGAAAAAAAGAGAAAAGAATTAGAAGAGACGAGTGTCTTGTGCATTGGAGTGTATACTTAGAACTTTAGATTGGAATGAATAATTATTATTTTCTGAGCAACTCAATGTTGCTCAAAAATGGATTCGGGGGGGGGGGGGGGGGTCTTTTGTCCGCCAAACAAAAGATACTCCCAGTCCATTGTCCGAGCCCGATGTTCCGACGCCTCTGCGATTGCACCTATATACTTCCAAGAATTCTACAAAAGGGCAATTCCAATTCTTCACGCAATTTTCAACCAATCTTTGTTCTCTGGGGAAGTTTCAACTGATTGAAAATCGTAAAAGTAGAAATACGGTATTGTACTGCCGATAGAACCGGTGTTAAGTATCATTTCATTTAATTTCATTTCAAGGTGACGGACTGTGCTTATGAAGTGCCTTTAGTTGATTGATTTTTGTTGTTGTTGTTGTTGTTGTTGAAATCTTTGTTTAAAGCGAATGAACTGATTATTACCGCAGGATTCTTGAGTCTCCAAAGTTGTGGTGACTGTTGGCCGTTGAGGAATACTGTTACAACAGGGGATATCCCCAATGCTCCATGCCCCACCAGGCTCGCAGGTTAGAGTGATTTCATGGCTTAACTCAAAACCTTTGTAACATGTGAACATGGCCACATCATCGACGCTCAATCCGCTTACTATTGTCCTTCCATTGACCGGGGAAGCTAAGGGAGGACATTCTACTGAAAAAAGAGAAAGACCAAGACATCAGTCTACATTTGCCCAGGGGTGTCGCTAGAGGGGGGTTTGGGGTGTCACCCAGAGCGCGTTGATAGAGCTCTTGGTGTCACACCCCCACTAAAAAATGATGTCGGCTAATGCGCCACCTCTGCCGGCAAGGAAAGGAAAAGGGAAGGAAAGAAAAAGAATGAAAAACTGGTTTTTTTTTTTTTTGCTCGCTCACTTCGCTCGCTCGGAAAAGAAAACTGGAAACTAGTCAGGCCCTCCACGCGAAAATGGGCCCCGTATGATCCAGATCTCTACATCTGCGATTTTCTTTTCTTTCTTTTTTTTTATTTATTTTTTATTTATTAATTTATTCTATTTATTTACTTTATTTTATTTTATTTATTTATTTTTTTTTGATTTATTTATTTTTATTTTTATTTTTTTTTTTTTGGGGGGGGAGACATTACGGTGCAGCATTTTTGTCGGCAAATTTGGGTGTCACACCCTTAAAAATTTGTCGACAAATTTGGGTGTCACCCCCCCCCCCCTTCAAAATGTTCTAGCGACGCCCCTGCATTTGCCACTCTTCACCCAGGTGAAGAAAACGGATATACAGTAGGAAGAAATTCAACGCGTTATCATAGCCGCTCGGCGAAAGCCGGGTGATGATACTTTGTGAAGCGCAGTAGAGTATATTTGTATAGTACTGCGCTTGATATATTAAATGGAGTATATTTTTATTGTGATTATAAAATAAAAGGACTTGCACAGATATTCAGCAACACGATTTTAACATCATTTCTATTTCTTACCCTGTCTATACCTTCATTCAAAAAGATGGACTAATTGTTGTTAATGATTGCAGCAGCACCGAGGCAGTGTGGTATTTTAATGTATTGTTAGGTGAGTATTAGTATTAGTGTTAGTTTAAAATCAACAGTTTTCCCTCCAGTTTAAAAAAAAAAAGTTTTTCCTCATATTCACTGAGATTAAGCCCAATTCGTAAAGTGATTTAGTAGGTATCAAATAACGGTATTTTGGAGATAAATTATGAAAATAAAAATGTTATTTCCAGTAGATTAAGCACATGAAAATTTCGATAATCACATTCACTATTCATTTAGGTTTACCCTGTCAAAACGTTCATGTTGGTCTCGAGAGTTCCGAAATAAATTTAGTGTCATCTTTTTTGTTTGAGTATCGGTATTAGTTGAGTACTTTCTTTTTGCTTTCTTCTTCCTTTTCTTTGCATTATATTCATTGCAATAAAAAAAAAATGCAGAGTGATTTAGTGAGCTTTAAATTATTTTTTTTTCAAGGAAGAAGAAGGTGAAGAGGGCAAATTAAAGGCAAACGGCACGCAAAGATTTATCATTGTCCCCTCACTGCCAAGATAATCAAACATATAGTTTGAACAAGTTTGGATGCCTTATTTCAGGATCTTTTCAAATTTATATTAGATATTATTATAGAAGACAGATATTCATGGTGGTTAAAGGGACACGCCACCACGAGGCCGTGGGGAAAGTCAGGATTGCGTAAGCCCCATTCACTCGTACACAAAGTTTGTGCGTCGAACGCGTTCGTCGGACTACTGGGATTACATGTCGGACTGCACAAAATCGACCGAACCTCGCACGAGAGCTTGAGCTCAGGCGAAGCGTACATGTTGCACGGCGACCAGTCTGTCCGAAGTTTGCGCCCCGCGAGTCAACGGCATGATCAGGTAACGATCACGGTGCCCTCGCGCGGCGTAAAAACGTCCACAATCTGCGGTTGAGTATCCCTTTAAGTTAATCTTTAAAGAAATACTACGGCAAACGCGAAAGCTTCACTTCGAAGTTTCCGGACACCCCCCCCCCCCCCCCCCCCCCCCCCCCCCTTATACTATTCGAGTTACTTGTTGTGGCTTCAAGCTTTAGGTTCACAGACACATGGGTTCTGGTAATCTCCTCATTTACCTGATGCCCGAAATATATTAAAGGTGAATTTGTAATGGGGACGGAGTGGGTGGGGGAATAAGGGGTAACCTCGCTAGTCATAAGGACCGCTATCCATAACACGTGACTAAATGAATAGCGGTTTTGTACGAATAGCGGTCCTTCTGAATAGCGAGCAAACCATAGAAAATTTTCCTCGCTATTCATAAGGACATCCATTCATAAGGACCACTATTCAAAACTACTCATAAGGACCGCTATTCATAGCGCGTGTTAAATGAATAGCGGTTTTCTATGAATAGCGAGCGGACCCGGAGAATAATGGGCCTGTACCAACGTTACGTTTGCATGTGGATTTCACTTAAAAATATGTATTAAATAGAAATTAATATGGTTTCTGTCCAACATAAAAGATTCCTTAAGTATTGCATCAAACTTGTTCAAATCACTGTTTGAAATCATATGTGGGAATAAACTGTTTTAACCTTGTGCGCCCCCCCCCCCCCCTTTACATAATCCGCACACCTTGTGTCATTCCATTTGTGATGTGCGATGTGCTCGCCGAGCCGCCCATATCTACAGGTACCCTTGTCGTTTCACCCGCAACCAACGCCAACGTCACAGCAGAGGTCGAACTCAAAGCTATCGTTGAAAGTTTTGTCGTCAAACTCAAAGATATCGTTGAACGCTGTGTCGTCGAACTCAAAGGAGAGGTCATAGATGTCGTGTAAACGTTTTCAGTAGTTGGAGCATCGGTTGGACCTTAATTTGGCAATTAAAAATTGAGGGAAAGGGAAAGGAGTTTTTAAAAGTCTATCAACACTTATGATGCATAAAGAGCTGAAGTGTCTGTGCCAAATCATACGGTATATACGTACGCACTGCCTCAAAAAATAATGAGAATTCGCAATAGACGTCTACGTTTAGACAAACAAAAATGACTAGCGTACCCATAGCGCTCTTCACATTTATTTATAACGCACAGAAAAGTGCGTATACGCCAGGGGGGCCTTTTAATTAGCGTAACTGAAAGGGGGAAGTTTTACCCCCTCACCCGGCCTTATATTGATAATATTTACGCGTGAAATTTAAGTGAGGAAATTATTGCACGGTAAAAAAAATAAAAATAAATAAAAAATCTCGAAGGGCAGATAAAACTTTATAAATTTTGATCACATTCTCACAAATTTAATATTAACTACTGTTGTCTTATAGGATATGAAGCCAGATTTCGGCGAAGACAAAAGGAGAACATGGCTAACGTATCGTAGGTCTTATGTAAGGAATTGAAATAAATCTAAAATATCCTCTTGTTATCTTTCAATCTTTCAAACACGCACTTTCTCTCTCTCTATAGAGATAGGTCATTCATGCACCATAGCTAATTTTGCACCTGTCAAAAAACTGTAATTGAAATATGAAAAGCATAAAGAGTAAGACTCATTTTATTTATTGCTGATAAATAACTCTTAACTCGTTACATACTATCGCACTACACTCTCAAAGTCGTAAAATTTAGTGGGAAAAGGAAAATCCGGCACCCTCCCCCCCCCCCCCTCCCCGTCTACGCAAACTATGGCACAGCAAAGCAGCAAAGTGATTACCTTGCTGAAATACGTGGGTCCCCATTTTCTAGGATGTTTTGCCCTTTTGCCCGCAGATATGCTACCACACTAAAAGCCTATCGCACACTAAACGATCGGTCTGCGATCCGATTTCGGTATGAAATGTAATAGCATTTGATATAAACATTCAACGACAAAATATAATTTTGATTGAGTTTGTGAATGGTCATATAGATAGTAAAATCGAAAATACGGCCTATTGCGAGCTTCTAGTGGGATGAAAGGCCAAATCGGCTGCGAGTCGTAGCGGCGTCAGAGCAGTCCTAAGATTGTCTGCGATTTAAAAATGGTTTGGCCCTTACTCCGGGCATAAGCCCGACATCGCACCAAAACCCTATGTTTAGTATTCATTTTATTGCTCAGATTCTAAATCAGGTCAATTTATTTGTTAAAATACCCATAATTATTGAATGTTACTACCATTTGTTTTCCAAATTCGGATCGCAGTCGATCATTATATAGTGTGCGGTGGGTTTTAGTAACATCTAAAGAGGAAGCCCACCCTGATTACAACTTGGTTTTAAAAGAAGCAGAGAAATTAAAGAAACGTATCAGTGAAGGTTTCCGCAAAATACGATTAAAAAAAAAAAAGTTATGAATTTTTGAAGCTGTAATAAATCAGACAAGAATTGACAACTCCATGACGTATCTTGCGAGCTTCTCTCGCATTTGCTCTGTATACACACACACACACACACACACAAAATTTTAAAAAGTCATAAATTTCCCTTTTCTTTGTTTTTGATGAAGGAATAGATTTGTATCATACAGGTATTGTGTAAAAGTCTAAGTGATATGACTATAGGTGCATGTATGATAGAATATTTGTTTTTAAAAGAAAATGGAAATTTAATATTTTGGGGGGTTACAGAGCAAATGGAAGATGAGCTCGCAAAATATTGTATTATGTTATTAACAAATATTCCGAAAAGAGGTACACCGGCACATCTCAATGAGTTGTATCGGGAGGAGCCAACCGAGGTTACTGTGGTTCAGTGCTTTTTTTTCCCCCTCCCAGTCACAGGTGACGCAAGATACTTTATTAATTAGAATTATTACTGTATGAACAATGTAATATATATATTTATATATATATTATAGCCTCGCTTACCTACTTCACAGGTAGATCCTTTGAAACCCGTCATACACACGCATGTGTTATTCATACAAGTACCTCCATTTAGACACGGGTTCGCTCCAGTGCAGTTGACTGTATGATACAAAGATAAATAAGTCGTTGCAAATAAGGGGAAAGCACAACCCTCTCCCCCCCCCCCCCCCCGCCAACTCGGAGACCCAAGCGGTATTCATTAAGTATATACAACTCTGATAACTGTGCCTCCCCCTTTTTGATGTGATGGCCTTCTTTGGGGGTGGGGGCATGTTTCAGTTTTTGTTCTGTAATAAAGGATAGAGAGAAGCAATTTTTTTAAAAGTTCCATCAAAATCGGTTAAGAAATGAGAAAGTTTTGACAGTTTGAAAAGTCTCAATTTACTTTCTATGGCGATCATAAAATTGGCAATGTTGCTTCAAAGTAACAGGTTTAGTAGTACAACTCTCCATATGTTTTGTACACAAAATTTCACATTTTCCCCATCATCTCTCAAGGTGCAGCTTGTCTCCTTCTTAGATCATGATATATCATGGGAAAATGTATTTGACACAACATATGTTGAGTTCACAAAAAGACAAGTAGCATATTTAGAGATAATGGAGAAAATATGAAATTTTGTGTCCAAAACATATTGAGAGTTGTACTACTTAAACCTGCCATTTGGAGCAACATTGCCAATTTGAGGATCGCCATAGAAATAGATTGAGACTTTTCAAACTTTCATAACTTTTTCATTTCGTAACCGATGTTGATGGAACTTTTAAAAAAATTGCTTCTCTCTATCCTCTCTTTTCATTATAATTGATTTTCCCCAGGGTTTCATTCTCCTTTAATAACGGTTACATCATTATCGGACAATTCATAAGGAAAGTATTGCGTTAGTGTTCAACCGAAATTATGTCAAGGGTCAATGTTTTCAACGACGAAATATTTTTGCAAATATATTACGGAACTTAAAAAATAAAAAAGAGATATATATTATCTGTGACACCTGTGTGGATTCACTCGATGTCATTAAGTTCGGTCCAAAACATAAATCCCTTTTTCATATTTTTTATAATTGTTTTTTTTTTCTATCTCTCCTATTTTTAACCATTCCCTTCTAAAAAACGATCTTTTAGGAATTATTGATAATAATGATGATGGTAATAAACAAAGAAAATAATAATAAAAACAAATAGTATTAATAATGATAATAATGATAAGAAGAAGAAGATTTTTTTTTCATTTTTTCATTCTTTTTTTTTTGGGGGGGGGGGGGGGGTCGGACAGTATTGTTAGATCGTAAATCAAGAATCAGCCGTCCCTCAATCGAACCACGTATTTAAACATCTATCGAAGATCCTTGCATTTCCGGAAAAAAAAACGAAAAAAAAACAAAACATTTTAATAGATTTTCAGAATGCATGGTTTGATAGCGTGGTGACTGAATCTAGACCTCTGATAATGGTCAAAACTATCTTCAATAAAAAATGATCGACATCTTTTTTATGAATTCTTTAAATTATTAGTTAACGTTTTGTCATCGACTTTCTTTTCTTTTTTTCTTTTTTTTTACATTAAAAATATGCAATACAGCAATAACGCATGTAGTGAGGGAGAAGAACTAGAGAAATTAGCTTCATTTTCACTTTAAAAAAAATGAAAAAATAAAGAGATAATGCCAGTATAAACACAGCCTTACATACCCAATTCACAGGTATAGCCCATGAAACCAAACATACACACACAGGTGTTGTCCATGCAAGTCCCTCCGTTGAGACAAGGTTCATCTCCAGTGCAGTTTACTATGTAATACAACAAATCATAAAACAATTTTTGTGAATCGTTTGAAAAAAAACATATTTAAAATTAGTCTAGATTCCATCCGTTTTTTCTATATTTTGTTTATTTTCCTATGCTGCTCTTTCTCTCTCTCTCTCTCTCTCTCTCTTTCTGTATCCCACATAGAGCGCGATTCTCCACTAATCGCGCAGCGCGATACCCAAAATTTCACCCGTCGAAAAAAACTTTGAAATTGTAAAGGACTGTTATTGCTTTTACAGGGTGTACAGTATAATGGCTCAACATATCGGATCGCACGTTAAAGGCCACCGCACACCTTACGATCGGTCTGCGATCCGATTTGTGAAATAAATCGCTATGACATTAAATACTGGCATTTTAGCAAATGAAATCTACACTATTCAGGTTCTGAAAAGTAATATGAATACTAAACATAGGGTTTGGGTGAGCTGTTAGCTTTCTTCCGTGAATAAGGGCAAAATTAGTTCAAATCGTAGGCAGTCCTAAGAATTTTGTGACGTCACAACGACTCGGAGCCGATTTGGCCATTCCACCGACTAGAAAACTTCGCAAAGGCCGTACTATCGATTTTACTATCTGCATGACTATTCAGACCCTCAATCAATTTTTTTTTTCGTTTTTAAATGATTTGTCAAATGATATTACATTTCCTTCTGAAATCGGATCTCAGACCAATCGTAAGGTGTGCGGTGGCCTTTAGTGGACCAAGTCTTAATATGATTAAAGGCAAACGGAATATAAACCTACGTTACTGTTCAGTCTGTATTCTCCTGCCCTAAACACAGACTTTCCATAGTTTATGCAATAATGATAAAAAGAAATAATAGAATGTATTCATCTTTTGAATTTCAATGTATACAATCAAAGCTTTGCATGGTATTCTGAGATGCATCTCACCTAAAATCTGCTATTTTAAATAAAATAATAATAATAATAATAATAATGGTGGCCTCTTGTATAGCGCTCAGGTCCGTCACGCTGTGATGCTCACAGCGCTGCAACATTATTACCCCGATCGTAGCCAAGCGGCCAAATACGTAGCGCTCTAGCATATCGGGTACCCATTTACACCTGGGTGGAGAGTGGCAAAAGTGGATTAATTTCTTGCCAAAGGACGTTAGCGCCGGGCTGGGATTCGAACTCTCAACTTGATTGAGAGTCAAGTGCATGAACCACTATACCACGACACCTCCACCTTAAAGACACGTTCACACAACGCATTTTGGGTGCATTAAATTAAAGGGTACCAATCATCAAAAAATATTTTCCTCTGTATGTCAGAGGTTCCATGTCATTCTACTATATTCCAAATATGGGCTTCGAATATCACTTCTATAAAAAGATATTACAAGTTGAATTATACTCTCTATAAGCATAAAAGCGACTCGTGAGTAGACTTCTCGACACACCCGTACGATTCGCCAAGATAAGGGCTCGCGCGGAACCCAACTCGGAGGCTCGGTTCCGCACGAGCACCTTCATGTTATCCTTTATTTCCTTCATACTCCTAAACTGTTGACCTATAGGATTTCAGATAAAGGTCTTTGAGGTTAATTTTATACTTCCTAGCGGTATACAAAAAAAATTTTCAGGAGGTTGGTACACTTTAATGGTAATGGCGTAACAAAGGTCCTACTCGTACCGTGACGGGTACTCAATTGCATGTGCATTATAATATTAAGAAATTTTTACTGAAGCGGTTTAAAGCTTACTTGAACGAGCCTTAAGTCAGTGCTAGCCTTTGCTAGGATTTCCTTTCAGAAGTTTAAGAACAACCGCACAGGCATATTATTTACAAGTATGATATCAGTTGGAAAAAATCGTGAAATATAATTCGATAATCATACGAAAATGTTGCCTGAAATGTCAAGTCAATAGGCCTACTCAGTATTTTTTTTTTTTTTTATTTTGATCGAACAACTAGTACCATACTTGACTAAAATTATTCCTTTAACGGTGCCTTCTAGAGATTAAAAAAAAGTCCCTACCCTTTAAAGTTTAATGTTATCTTTGCCATAAAATATGATAGGCGTAAGCGGTTACAGCTGCGTGCATAATGCTTACAACTGAGGCACGCGAGAGATAGGAAGCGGAGATAAATTATGACATAAACTTCGAGATAAAAAGTGGTCTCAGAAAAACAAATTCTTTTTGTAAAGATAAAAATGAAAAGGATAAAATGGTGCTCAGAATACCACCCTTTTTACTTACGTTATGTCTGAGGTTTAATATAATGTAGTTCTGTCTCGCTACGTAATGAGCAAAAGACCTTACAGGTTCTATGCTGTGTCATCCTTTTTATGTGCGCGCGTGTGTGTGTGCTTGTGTCTTGTATCATTTTTTTAGGGGACGCGTTACCTGTAGATACACACTGGGTGTCATCTGATAAATGATAACCACTCTGACAGCTGCATTCATATGATCCGTGAGTGTTGTTACATGTCCCGTACGTTACGTCACACGGATAAGTGTCCGCAGGGAGGGAACACTCATCAACATCTGTGGAATGAGACCGTAGACAAAACAAAAACTCCGTTGAGAGAAGGTATGGTACACAGAAACAAAAAAAATATTAAAAAGTAATAAGTAACCTAGGTATCATCTTATTTGCAACAAGTGACGAAGTTAAGTGATCTTCAGCCAGGCTGCGGAATCTCTTTTTCGATACATGCGACGTATCAGTGAGGGTAGCCTACGGACATGGACAATAGTAAAAGTGTTGCTCTTCTAGTAGAAATATGTTTGATCAAGTGAAGTGCTTTTCACCAGTCCATAGTATTATGTTATGCAAGGGTAGACATGTCAGTACGGCTTACCCAGTTCACATCTCGAGCCGTTCAAAGTAGGCGGGCAGATACAGAGTGCTCCAGTTTCCTGATTGACGCATGTTCCTCCCCCGAGACATGTTACGGCGCAGCAATAATTGACTGAAGAGAAGAGAGAAAGAGAGAGGAAGAGAGAGAGAGAGAGGGAGAATGAAGACAGGCCGATAAGAAGCTCTTTACAAAAATATTCCAAAGGGGACGTGTTTTCATTCAAAGGAATTTTACAAGTGCGCATGGGGGAAATCTCTCTTCAAACGTGAAGGAAACACAACCAAAATTTTTTGGGGACAAAAATAAGCAAAAATAGTAATAAAAAATATAATTAACCCGTTGACTACTGGATTCTCTAATTCCCATAGGCTTAATACAGGGACCACCTAGTTACCGTAGGCAATGGGTTACGGGTCATTCGCTTACGGTGTGCACGTTTTTCTGACAAGCAAACAAATCAACAACAACAAAAAATCGAAAAGAGCCTGTGGGATGGGTCCAATAGGCCTGAGAGACTTGGGGGGGGGGGGGAATTAAAGGCAGCGCAATTATAGAGAAAGAAATGCATCGAAGGTTGTACCATGGACCTATGATTGTACAATATGAAACTGTGGCTAAGATTACTCAGTAGTCAATCTTAAACCCATTTTTATCATTTTTATTTTATCATTACGAAAATTCCTTACCAGTCAGGGAGAGTACCGATTTTTCGGGAATGATCAAAGTCCCCAACAAAAGGGACGATTGGCCTCAATGAATCATTCATGACCTTTCACCGCTTTCTGACCGTTGATCGTCATGTACAAAGTAAATGACAATCCTACACCGTTTTGACATATATATCTTTAAACATTCACCACAAAAAACCCTCAAGGAATGTTGATGTTGAAATTTCAGTCAATGAAAGATGGATATAAAATAAAGTTTATCCCCTCCAAAAATCAGGATTCACAAGCCATGTGGAAAATTCGTAATTGAAGGATGAAAACGCGATTCGAAAATGTATTTTTTGATTGTGCGTGTCACAGATTCGTTCAAGGCGTTCTTAGTTTGCTGCAGCAATGCAATGAAACCCACTGTGCCTGTAATGCCCTATGCATAGGCTGTGTGTACACCATACACACACATGCGTAAGCGTGTGTGTGTGTATCTGCGTGTATGTTGTGTGCGGGCCTCCGCCATCCCGCTTGATGCGGAGCTCTGTGTGTACGTTTTGTGTATTTCTTTCTCTCTCTCTCTCCCTCTCTCTCTCTCTCTCTCCCTCTCTCGCTCGCTTCGGTGAATAAGACTGGAATAAGAACATTTATAACGGTTCCCTGTGACCAGTTCGCTTCGCTCCTGCACATAACAACCTCTTGCGCTTCAGTGTACCCTAAAACGTGGGACTACGGGACGCCCTAAGATTCGGCTATCTCCCTGACTGCTTACCTTCCGCTTTTCGTCCAATTGTCAATCCATACAATTCATTTGAGAGGTCAAATGTCTCATGTACGTTTCCTAAGAGCTCGCCCGCGAAGACAACCTCCTTTCCACTGGTAATGTTGATGGCACCGATTCCACCTCGTGCTTCGTCAGTCCAGTACATCATTTCTCCAAACTTGTAGATGATATATGGAGCAGAGGTTGTCGATGGGTCGGAGTAATGGACCTGGCGATCGGTACCGTTTAAATTCATCGATTCGATCACACCTTCTCGAGTAAACCAGTATATGCGGCATTCTGTATCAACACAATGAGGAAAAGAGTTTTTCGAGGTGGTAAATGATACAATCGCCTATAGTTGATCAAATGTGGGTTAAGATCAATCGCAGCTCATTATAAGACTGGGCTCTCAACCGTTAACTGGATGATGATGCAACAAAAAAATGGCGCTCACTTATCGATGCAGTGATTGGTTTTCCATTTGACCATTAAAAGAGGCCCCGTAAAGAGGTAGATTCTAACTCTTTACGGATCATCGTTATTAATTGTTTGTATACGCCACACACAAAACACACACACACACACACACCCACACATCTCTTTTGGCTCTTTGTGTGTCTGTCCTTCTTTTCGTTTCAATTTGCTGTCTGTGATTTATTTTTACCCCTTTTTCAATTTCGTCTGTCTCTCTATCTTTTGTCTTTCTCTCTCTCTCTTCGTGTGTATTCATCTCTCCCTTTCTCTTTCTATTTCTCTCTTTGTTTGCCCCCTCCCCCCCCCCCTCTCTCTCTCTCTCTCTCTCTCTCTCTTTCTCTCCCTCGCTTACTGACCTCCATGATCAATATAGGTATCCCTTAGTTCAGCTGTTGCTCCTACATTAAGGAATTCTTCCTTTTCGTTCCCGGGTTCTACACCCACGTTCCAAATTATTTCTCCATCAGTCCAGAAAACACGTCTGAAAGAAACATTCATTAAATAATGACAAGAAATATATAGAAAACAATCATATGTTTAAAAAAAAATGGAAAACGTCGAAACGTTGAAAAATAATTTGTATATGACAACTTTATACATAAAATTACCCTCTTTTCCGGTCATAGGCCTATATCTTCGTCTACACATATAATACCGCGTTCATAATGTGACGCTGTAATCCGAAGAAATAAAGGTGTCGAGACAGAACTAGGTAAAATGAAATCAGATGACAAAACGCTTAAATTGGTCACGTCTATGTCACTGAGGTTGCCAAGCCCGGTGACATAGGCTAGACCCTGGGTTCTTAATTATTTTGTTAGGAGGGCCAGAAATTTATCTTGAAATTACGTCGAGGGCCACAGAGTATGATATATACATACAAAGACGCATGGGACTCACGAATCTTGCCAGAATACAGTGCGTATTAGCTTTCTGTTTTTTTGTTCGTTTTTTTTTTTTTTTTTATTATTATTATTATCATTCAGCGAGCGAGCGAAGCTTGCGAGCAAAAAAAATTGACACTTTAGAATTGTGAAAATTTAATTTCGTCGTCAAAATGTGCTAATCTAGATTAGATATAAAAAATTACAAAGAGACCATTTCACTGCCCAAAAATGAAATGGTGGGTGCCCGAATGCAGGAAATTTTTTTGATATTCTCGGGGGAGAGGGCTCCAGGCCCCATCCCCCGCCACAGACGTTAATGCATACATATCCGAATGGCTCATCTAAGGACGGTTAAACGATTTTAGAATACACCCTCCTTATTTTTTTCTTTGTTTGATTGAAAAAACAACAACCCAAAACTATAATAATGTGGTAGGGCAGGGAACAGATAAATAATGATACGCTATTTGCGAGCGAGCAAAAAATTTGATACTTTTATTCTTACCAATAGTTAGGATCATAGGCGCCGGAAGTAGGGGGGGGGCAGGGGGGGGTCACCCCCCAAACTAAAAAGTGGGGGGGGGGGGCAAAATGCATTTTCACCCCCCCCCCCCAAAAAAAAAAAAAAAAAAAGCCCCCCCCCCCCCCCATTAAAAAAAAATAAAAAAATCAGTAGTAAAGGAGTAAAAATCGTGGAGTGTGTATATTAAAAGCTTGATTGCTTTATTACGTAATTGTAAGCCTTTGTATTTATTTTTCGTATTCATGGAGATCACTGAAGACAGATAAAGCATTCAAACTTTAAAATTTAACGTAGTGGAGGTTTTGTATTAGACGCAAGGTTGCCAGAGTTGGCCGAATTCTGCTTTCTGGCAGAATTTTGACCGCTTTAGCATAATTTGACAAAATTTAGCAGAATTTTAGCATAATTCTGGTGTTTTGTTTTTTTTTTGCTTGTCAGAGAATTTTCGAGTAAAAATATACCCCAAAAATGCTTGTCAGAGAATTTTTGAGTAAAATTTTGATTTAGCAGTAGGATCTGTATTGTTGTGAGAGGGTGGGAAAGCGTGTGTGTTTTTTTAGGGGTGAGAAGACATGAGCCCTTGAAAGGTGAGCCCCCTTTAATGTTTGCCCCCCCCCCCCCCAATCCCAAACTGCTTCCGGCGCGCCTGGTTAGGTCAGCTGGTCAGCTGTCCTGGAACTTTACAAATCTATAGTGCTCCCGATACAAGAATACGGCATACCCGCGTTGAATTCCTCTAATCATGTTAACCCTTTCAGGACAGGAATTATTTAAGGGCTAAATTGATCACATTTTGTTCTTCAAACTGGCAACAATAATATTTTTCTTTTAGTTCTATTTGCTTTTAATAAGGTGCAATGTCTTTGAAAACAATATACATGGCTAAATATTTTGTAAAATAGTTGAAAAAAATTGCCAATTTTGATGAAAAACAAGGAGTTTGAACCTCCCAATGTATTGCAAATTTAAAGATTTCAAAGCTATTCTTGTTTTTAAAATTCCTGGCATCAAACACATTTTGGTCATGCAACAAAAATTGACAATGTATGTGCAGAAATTTTTGCTCTTTCTACTCATGCATCTGGTATATTTTTAGAACTCTGAATCAAAAGTTATTTAACCAAACCACAAAATGTGGTCAATTGTCTCGAAAGGGTTAAATAAGTTGTTGAATTTTGATATCTGTCTTGTATAATGATGTTCAGAAGAATAAACAGATAGCCAGGAATAGAAAGGTTTTCAAATATACAATGCTATTATTGAGATATCTATGACTGAATACTGCCATTTACGGCACCGTACTGGGGTACGCTTTATTCTAACAGTGCAGTCTATGGGGGGGGGGGGGGGGATGAGTCTGGCATTTCCGGTCACTTGTATATATTTACCTTTGTGAAGCACATGTTGATTTTAAAGTGCATATTTTCACACCATATTACATACACCAATAGCATGCAGGGCCAGGCAGCTCAGATTTTATCAAGCCTCTGCCAAGTTACCAATTCACTTTAAAGGGTCTCTGAGGCCCCCCCCCCCTAATTTCTTTTATACAAGTAGAATGTATAAAATTAACCCCAAATAACTTTACCCGGCATTCTACAGGTTAGCGGTTAAGGAATTTGAAGAAAAAAAAGGACAGCGTAAACGATCGACGCTCGGAACTCAACTCGAGTTTATGTCAAATAAAAAATTGGTTCGGCGCATAAATTACAAAGAATCTACAGACCAATGAAACAACAAAAAAATTAGAACTTAGACGTAAAATACATGTATCGAATCGAAAATTGATTTGGCGCTTAACCTAGGGATAATATACAACCCAAATAAAATATGAAATGAATGAAGTATACAACGCAAAATATTTTTATCGAAATGAAAATTATAAGTTGGCGCGTAATTTATAGAGAATCTACAACCCAAGTAAAACAACAAATGAATCAAGTATTCAACACAAAGCGTTTACGTCGAATATAACATTGGTTTGGCGCATAAATTACAAAGAATCTACAGACCAAATGAAACAATAAACAAATTAGAACTAAGACGCAAAATATATATATCGAATCAAAAATTGATTTGGCGCTTAGCTTAGGGATAATATACAACCCAAATAAAACATCAAATGAATGAAGTGTAAAAATTTTTTTTTATTTATTTTTTTTTTTTTTGTATCGAATTGAAAGTTGATTTGGCACGTATCTAATGGATATAAATATTATACAACCCAAATAAAACATCAAATGGATGAATTATACAACAAACTGTTTTTTATTCAGTTGGCGCGTAATTTATGGAGAATCTACAACCCAAACAAAAGAACTGATGAATCAAGTATTCAACACAAAACGTTTAAATCGAATAGAAAATTGGTTTGGCGCATAAATTTCAAGGAATCTACAGACCAAATGAAACAAGAAATAAATTAGAATGAAGCCTTCGCAAAATACATTTATCGAATCGAAAATTGAGAGTGAAAACGTTCCTGAATCGATATATCAGATTTTCAGATTTAGATTTTTTATTTCATTACATTTTCATTTTTTTAGTAAATAACAATAAGTATTATGAAATTGACAATATTCAAAATAATTGACAACACAACTTAGTGCAGAAACATTTTTCGACCATTACAAGCAAAACAAAGTGCATTAAAGTTTCAGTTGTGAGAGAGAGAAAAAAAAGAAGTAACATCAAAGAAGACTACGTAAGATTAATTTTATGAAAATTAGAATGAAAACAGAGACCAGCTTAGAAGCAGAGCTTGTAGAAGCGCTGGTCCCTGGCAAATGATTAATCATGAATACAGTACACAAAAAGAACTAGACTGGGCAATCATGCATAAAATGCCCAATAAAACAGAAAGAAGAAGAAAACAGATACATAAAATACATAAAATGGTAACGATTTAAAGGACTAAACTTTACAAAAGACGGAAGGAACAAGAAGGACAAAGTGACAGGTAGGGGTTAGGACGGGAGGGTGGGAAAGGGACAAGATCTTGAAGGTTTCATTTAGTCTATAGATTTTTCTACACAGGTAAACACCAATCGTCATCAGGGTCATTGAGGGATCAATGTGCATAAAAAGCAATTGGTGATTTTTAGGGGAGCTATCGTGATCGATCGACTAGTCTTTGCTCAAGTCTTATATTAATTTTTGGGGGGTATTTTATTTTCAAAAATCAACATCTCCTGTATGTTGTCACCGCTGAATGTCTTGTTAAGTTTTCTAGGGTTGCTTTTGTGTAAGCTAACTATACACAAATTATTTGTTCAGGCCTCAGGTACCCTTTACAGTTTCGAAAATATGGTCTGAAACTACAAGATAACTGCAAGTTAACTTAAAGTTTTGAAAGTACAGGCAAGCGAAACTTAAAGTTTAGCTCCCATCGTGTGAACCTGCCGAATAAGGTGCTAAAGGGGACGGTCTCCGGTCTTCATTTGTAAATCTTCCTTATGTTATTATTTGTTTTTATCCTTCTATCTTCTTTTTCCAATATTTCTTTATGTTATTCCTTGTTTTTATCCTATTATTTCCTCTTTCTATCTTCCTTACGTTATTCTTTGTTTTTTTCCTTCCGTCTTCTCCTCTTTCCACCTTTCCTTATGTTATTTTTTGTTTTTGTCATATTATATCCTCTTTATATCTTTCTTATATTATTCTGTTTTCTTTCTATCTTGTTCTTTTTCAGTGTTTCCTTATGTTATTCTTTCTATCTGTCCTTATCTTATTCTTTGTTTAATCCTTGTTATGTTATTTTTTATCCTTACCATTTCGTCTATCTTACGTTATTCTTTGTTTTTCCTTCTATCTTCTTCTCTTTCTATCTTTCCTTATGTTATTCTATGTTTTACCCTATCATTTCCTCTTTCTTTCTTATGTTACACTTTGTTTTTTATCCGTCTATCATTTCCTCTTTCTACCTTTCCTTGTTTTATTCTTAATTTTTATCATCCTATCTTCTTGTCTTTCTTTCTTCCTTATTCTATTATTTGTTTTTATCCTTCTATTTTTTTAATATTAGTTTGTCTTTATATCTTTTCTTATGAAATTTTTAGGGAGTTATAAAATAACGACTGCATTGAGCCTAGCAGTTACATCGAACTTGAGAGAAGTCATTGTGATTTTGCCTCCTCGACCGCTACGTAAAGTGATCATTCTGGAAAGAGGCTTGCTCTAGCTGTTAATCCTCATTACCAAGTCCCTCGGATAGGGCCTGAAGTCTTATGTCCCCTGGTTGCTGGTTGATTATCCCTACCCCACTCCTCGGAACGGATTTACGCCACTGCTTTTTTCATTTTATTTTGGGCGGCGGTTTACTTTTTTTCCGGCGTACTGCGTCATCTATGAGCAACGCTTGATCACTTATTATCATACCTGTATGCATTGTCGTATTTTATGCCGTATGGTCTCGTATTCTCGAACACTAAATTATAAAGTCGAAGAGAAGATTGTGGGTCTTCATACTCGGCCTTTTTAACCGTGAACGTCTCATGTCCCAGCCAGTAGATATCATGATAGTAGGTCTCGTCCATATCCAAAGAATAAACCCCTTTGACAAAAACAAACAATTAAAACAAAATAAATCAAAACAACATAACAAAACAAGATAAACCATATTATTATTTGTACGAAGGGTTTTCAGGCGACCCAAAACGTTGGCGTATCTCATGGTTTGCGCAAAAGCACCCGGAGGAAGATGAGGAACGTGCTATTTTAAACGACATACCATGGTTTGTGTAAAGTACCCGGATGACCGTGCAATATTCCATATCCTACTTTTTGAAAGTTTAAAAGTTTGAAAGTTTATTGAAAACTCAAGACCTCTTTGGGGTGCGCGTAACGCATAAAAAAAATGAATATACGCGTTATAATACGCAAGGCTAAGACAATGGATGTATGGCGGCCGCAGTCCTAGCAAGATGCTTGGGTAAGGATAATGCTTTTTGAAGTCAATACAAAAACACAAGGACATGACAAATGGTGAAAATTGAGGAACGAGGTTTCATACAATAATATCAATACTGAATTTTATCTTTTAGTGATCATGAATTCTGTAATCTCATTGGTCAATCATGTCTTTGATAAAATCCCGTATTACCCGTGTACTCGGTCACAAATACAGACCATCCACCAGTCAGACCCAACTCCGGAAAACCGAGCACAGGTATATACTCCGAAAACGGCGTGTGGAGCAAGATGAATAATATTATAGAGCCCTCATCGTTCAACGTCGACCTGCTGTTGACAATATATTTTTCAAAAATAATGCTGCTGATATACATGGTGTATTTATTTCAAACGTTTGTCATTTGAAAGTCATTTCATATGAATCATTCAAGGATTTTAAAGATAATTGGCACGCAGCATTATGTTTAAAAATATATATACCGTTGGCTGGTTGACTTTGCAAGATTTTCCCCATGCCTTTTGTACACACTGCCTCGCACTGAACGATGAGGGCTCTATATTCATACGCCGTTTTCGGAGTATATACCTGTGCTCGGTTTTCCGAAGTTGGGTCTGACTCTCCACTGAATATTTCCCGTATTCCGTGAATGAGGACATATGTCGCTGTTGTTGTTTTTATGTTTTGTATTGTTGTTATTTGCGCGCATGCGCTAAATCCATCCCTGAATATTTTCCGTATTCCATGATGACTTTATCATTACAGCTGCGCGCATGCATGCCCTTGATCTTGTTGCATGCAGAAAACAAACATGGCTGACAGCCGGCGATTTCAACATCATTTGCGGGAAGGGTGGGTAGACCAAAGTTTCTGAAGTATGAATTATGTTTTTAGCGTAACTTTACCAATGAGATTACACTACAGAATTCATGTAGATCTACCCTTAAAAAGATAAAATCGTTACCCCCTGCTTGTTCTCACGAAATACGGAAATATCTACGGTCTACTGCCATATTCCATAATTATTCCTCCGGCCTCATGGAATATGGCACCAGACCGTAGATATTTGCCCGTATTTCGTGAACAAGCAGGGGGTAACTAATAGTATTTCTTTCGCGGGACACAAAGGTATATCGCACTCGCTTTGAAAATATTTAACTAGTCGTGCCGACTCGTGATATATGCTCATAAGCTCGTGCGATATACCCTTGCATCCCACTCTAGGCCATTCAATATTATATTATTATTGACTGGTAGAGTGTGCAGTATAATATTCCTCGGACCGCCGCAGGCCAAATGCACTTTATATATATTATTATATATAAATAATGATCACGAGGGAAGATATAACTCCCTTGAGGTACACATAATGTATATTACAACCCCTCCGGTTAACATGGTTAATGTCTGTTATATTAGATAGTAGTGTATACAGCCACGTGTCATTATCAATCCCTGTGAATTCGGATACAGCCACACTCAAATGAAGTATCAAGGAATTTACCATTGGGCTACTCTCTCTCCAAATTTTAAATCCAAACCTCTCAATAAGATACTCTGCCTTCTTCTTTATTTATCCCTTTTAGCTTGTCAATCTGGGAGTTTATTACCTTGATGTTTTCTTTTTTTCTTCTTTTTTTTTGGGGGGGGGGGGTGGGGGGTTGGTGCGCTCTTCGTAAAAATTTAATCCCTCGGGTACAATATAACTCACTATATAGACATTTCCACAAATGTTATATTACAGTTGTAGGCCGATAATATAAAATGGACCTATCGTTTTCTTTGCATACTTACAGTAGGCTTCTGATGGGCACAAAGTAACTGCATGCAAAGTTTGGTGGAAATGACATGGGTTTTACTTTAACCCTTTCGAGACAATTGACCACATTTTATGGTTTGGCTCAATAATTTTCGATCCAGAACTCTGAAAAAATATACCAGATGCACGAGTAGAAATGATAAAAATTCGTTCTTCGTTCGAAGTTTAAGCGTAAAACTAAAATTCCATGGTATACTTGACAAGAAATACTTACGAACCCCCGTTCTGATGGACATGGACGAGTCTAATTCTATGGCGTCTATTTCGCCCTTCCGTAATCCCCTCCTGCCGCCAGTATAGTCTGCCCAGAATAACCACTGATGCCTTGGATCATAACGTATTCCTGTGACCTGATATCCCGCTCCTACGTGGAATCGTTCAATTCAGGAAATGTCATTGGTTAATGGTTGTTTAAATGGCATGCATTTGCATCAAATAAGTCTCTAAACATCGGACCCCGAGTGGAGTCAAGAGAGGATCAAGTATTTCGCATCAGGGCCCTCTTGAATAAAAAGTTGCGATTAAACGCAACTCAAAAAATTAAACGCAAGTCCAGAATACGCGATCCTGATTGGTTGAAAATCAAGTTGCGTTTAATTTTTTGAGTTGTGTTTAATCGCAACTTTTTATGAAAGAGGGCCCTGGTCAAAACTCTTTGACTCGATGCTCGGAAGAGCTAAATGATTTACTCAATTCAGTGCAAAGAGTCAGCTAAAGTGTTACTCGCGTCCGCTCAATGAGTCACTCAAGTCAGTTCAAAGAGGCTCAGTAGTCAGCTCTAGAGTTACGCGAATCGGCTCAAAGAGTCACTTTAATAGGTCAGCTCACAGACTCACTCGAGTCAGATCAAAGAGTGACTTAATTAAGTGTCACTCTAGTCATGAAAGAGTCATTTGAGTCAGCTCAAAGTGTCAGCTGGAGTGAGTTCAGACTGGGGTGTAGTTAAGTACTATAATTATTTGCTAGAATAATGTGAATATTGCAATCAAGTAGTCAATAATACCCTCGTGCTCGTGGTAAAGTCCGTCGTCGATTCTAGTCAACAGGGCCTCGACTCAAGAGTCGAGTCAAATCTTGAAGGCTCTCAAATGACTATGTAAAATCTAGCATCACAGTAAACATAGTCCTATATATTCCTATATATTAGGTACTTTTGAATTTAACATAACGATACATAGCATAAATAAAAATATCAAACTTTGATAACTTTACCTAATATTAATCAGAGGAAGTATTGCTAACATTGTAGACAGGTAGAGGGGTATATTATATATATATATTGCTACTGAACTATGAGTCGCTGTTCAATAAGATAACGTTGAGTGGAAAATTTGCATTTTCTTTAAACTTTTTGTTGTTCATCTTCGGAATCATTTATTTAAATGGTAGCATTAAAAAAAAAATTAATTAGGAATGCATATTATATAAATAAATGATGTAGGCTTTCACTTACCTATCGCTAGTTTGGTATAATTTAGCTCAGTGATTAGTCTATCGTCCGTCACGTTTGCCATATAGATCGCTCGATTGGCCTTATCGGAGACGAAAACCAAAACCCTTTGATCTAA
This sequence comes from Heliocidaris tuberculata, assembly GCA_025618425.1. Lineage (NCBI taxonomy): Eukaryota > Metazoa > Echinodermata > Echinoidea > Camarodonta > Echinometridae > Heliocidaris > Heliocidaris tuberculata. The sequence goes on along the minus strand of CM046842.1, from coordinate 16,398,762 downwards.
ATGGATTAGATCATATGTAAATAACGTTAACTTTTACTCATTATGATAAAAACGAATAGCAGTTATAGAACGCCATCGTCACTAGCGTGTTGAAAGGGGCAATGGGAGCCCCCCCCCCCCCCTTGAAAGTTTTCCCACAAAGAAAAAAAAATAGTGAGTCAATTACTTTAGGGTAAATTACCAATAAAAATAATGAAATCCAGTTATATAACCTCACAAATTACGGATATTTTCACCAAAAATTTCTCCTCGGCAGCAAAGCGACGTCGCAAAACGGTGAAGTTAAGTATGCAGGTTATATGTAGACATACTAGAAAAAATGAAGAGGACGGGAAATCTAAAACCCATCAGAGAAAAAATGAAAGCCAATCTTACGCAATGAATTCAAATCAAATGTGAAATATCAAACGCAAACATCAATAGACTATATCTGCATTATGAATAATTCCCCCCCCCCCCCGGGGCGCACTCAACATATTGGACAGACGGGTATGTGCCGCTTTGACGACCCCCTTTTTCAACGGCCGATAGCCTTTCTCAAGATACCCGAATTTCCCTAAACTGCCGTTCTCACCCTTCTCACGCATTCGCAAGATACCCGATCGGATCAAAAGCGCTCGTCTCTCTCCGTTTCCCCCGCGCGCCCCGTTCCCTTGCTCTCGCGTACATGTACGTCCATTCACTTGCATGCGGAATTGCATATGCATGCACTAAAGAATCCCCACACTAAGTGCCGCAGTTCCTTAGATCATGTGTTTTCGCTCAGCTGGGTATGGATCCACCGTTTCCAAGAGCCTGTGTTTTTCGCTTCTAGTCCGTTCCTTAGACGACCGTTTCGAGGGCGGCTGCGGCACACCCTCGTCTTAAAAAAATCTGAGTGCCCCCCCCCCCCTGGAATAATCCACCTGTCGTTTGCAAATAAATACCGATTTGCAATATCACATTGAAATAAAAAACATGAAATTTCGATAGGGGGGAAAAAATGTCTTTCGTCTACTCCCCCACACCCGTCCAATCAAAATAGGGGCTTTCTTGCTAAAATATATAAGTCAATTCCAGTATTTTTCCCCGCCCCCCGCCCCCGAAAATGATTTGTACATAACCAGAATACCGCCCCTGTTGATTTTCATGGTTTTCCCTAGTGTATCATGTGCCATTAGCAGAGTCTTAACTTGTTAATTGCCCGATTTTCCTCAAACTTTTATTGTTTATGAGATACATATATTTCTGCTTCTCTTATAGCCAAGTAATTATTGGCCCTTATCCCAGGACGAGATTGTGGTTAAAGTCCATGTGAATGTGAACTAAAGGTTAACCTGAATCTAGGTTTAAGTGGCTTTAAAACTTTAGTCAAATTAACCTTTAGCCTGAGTGAAAAACAAGGCAATTCTTAATTGCCATGATGATTCTACTGCACAGGCTTAGTAGAGGTATAGCAAGTAGTATCATATAAGTCTACCACTTCCATTGACCTTATAACTAGAATTATAACTGATGCTGTAAATGACTCTTTGGGAAGAAAAAAATAATGCTTTTTCTTCTTCTTCTGTTTTTTTTTTTTTTTTCGTTCTCGTTTTTCTTCTTCTCCTCCCTCTTAATCTTCTTCTTCTTCATCATCTTCTTCTTCTTCATCATCTTCTTCTTCATCACCTTCTCCTCCTTATTTTTCTTTTTTTTTCTTCTTCTTCTTCTTCTTCTTCTTCTTCTTCTTCTTCTTCTTCCTCTTCTTCTTCTTCCTCTTCTTCTTCTTCTTCTTCTTCTTCTTCTTCTTCTTCTTCTTCTTCTTCTTCTTCTTCTTTTTCTTCTTCTTCTTTTCCCTTATCTTAACGAGGCCATGGTGACGGAGAAAGAAAGGGGTGAGTGGAGGGGTGTGAGTAATGTGTACCTGATTCAACGCAGAGACAGTGCTGACCAAAGGCCTATGGGACACATGCCCTGCGGCTTTCAATACACTAGCCAAATTATTGACTTCATCCCTTGATCAAACATTATTGAAAGGCCTAATTAACACTAACCCTAAGGCAGGCCCGTCGGAGCCGCTACGGTTGGTACGGTATTGACCGTACCACTTTTCAGTCTAAAAAAAGAAAAAAGAAAAGAAGAGAGATGGAGAAGGAGAAGAAAAGAGAAGAAAAAAGAAGAGAGAAGGTGGGAGGGTGATAAATGTCATGATCATAGGCTGATCGTAGGCTTATCACCAGCTTAATGGAAGAACACGAACATCGAAGTGACTTTGCCCTTTTTCCATTATTATGAAACGCATTATCACATAAACCGAAGAACAGCATTATATGCCACAAAACTTTTCCCTCCAATCGCAAATCTTAAAAATAATATCCTCAAGAAAGTGAAAAATTAAGCTAGCCACCCGACCGTGAAACTTCCTATTTATAGGTTAGGCCTATATGGATTTTCCCACCCATTTTTCACCACCTCTTCATTAAATTTTTAAAAATTTGCTTTCAATTCCAACGAAGGCCTTTAGGACACGATCATTTGGACACCATTCTTCCCGTCCTTCTCTGGTAAATTCATGGGACAACCAGGGCCTACGGCATTTTTGCGGGGGTCTATTTGACCCATCTATTTATTTGATGGGGTTAGGGCGGATCCAGGGGGTGGGCCGGGGGGGGGGGGGGAGAAGTCAGCCAAATACGAAAAAGAAAATCTGATTTTTTTTAATTTTTATTTTGCTTGTCAGAAAATGTTGAAGTAAAAATGCACCCCCAAAATGCTGATGACCTATTTTTTTCTTATTTTTTTCTCTTTTGCTTGTCAGAAAATTTTCCGAATATTGGGCCCCCTCCCATCACAAATCCTGGATCCGGCGCTGATGGGATGACCTAACTTCGAGCAAATGTTTATTTTTTAAGGAACGCAATATTGAATCTATAATTTTCTCAAATTATACTGAAAATTATTAAGATTGATAATTACGAAAGGGAAAGGAAAATTAAGAACTACGGATGGGTACAAGAAGAAAAATATTATCGACCAAGAATACAAGAGATCGCGATCGCAATGCGCTTGCGCTATTAAACGCTAGCGGCGGGGAGAGACAACTACCGTACCAATAATAACAATAAATAATCTACTTGTATCCAAAATAGAGATCCACCAAAGATAAGATAATTGCATCACTACAGGCCTGCATCACTAGCGAGGCAAAAGGCAATAATTTGGTACCGTATGGCGGTTTACTTTCAGGGGCGTCGCTAGAGCTCCCCCCCCCCCCCCCCCGAGGATTTTCAAAGTTTCGATATTCGGGCAACAACTACTTCATATTTTGGCAACGAGGAGAAAGAATATTTACATATTTGGGCAGCGAGGTTCCGAGATAATTATGTAATTTCTGTACATTTTCTCCACGAAAAGTTCGAAAAAAAATTTGCGAGCGAGCGAAGCGACGCTCGTAAAGATTTAGGGATTGAAAATTTGATATTCGGACAAAAGGAGTCCCACTTCGGCAATTTATAGGCTGCAGTCGCCCTCCCCCGAGGATTTTCAAAGTTCCGATATTCGGGCAACAACCACTTCATATTTGGGCAACGAGGAGAAAGAATACTCAGTATTCACATATTTGGGCAGCTAGGTTCCGAGATAATTATGTAACTTCTGTATGTAACTTCTGTACTTTTTCTCTAAGAAAAGTTTTTTTTTTAATTCTCGCTCGCTTTGCTCGCTCGCAAAAATTTGAAAATTGAAATGTTGATATTCTGGCAAAAGGCGTCCCCATTCGGCGAAGTTCCGATATTCGGGGACCCCCACATTATTCGGGCAGCAAAGTGAGGTGCCGGAATATCCACATATTTGGGCAGCGAGGTTCCCAGATAATTATGTAACTTCTGTATGTAACTTCTGTACATTTTCACTACGAAAAGTTAAAAATATTTTGCTCGCTCGCTTCTCTCGCTCGCAAAGAATTAGAAATTCAAAATTCGGATAATTTTACCTGTTGTGTGGGGAGCGTCGATCCAACCAATCGCCATAGGCAGTGACGTCACCATGAGTAGCACAAGAGAGAAGAGTGTCTCGGTTTCAAACATCAGTAATACCTATCAGAAATGGGAAATCGTTCACTCCTAGAAAATTGTCATGGGAGCCTGTACATGTAGACCGTTTTTAATAATAATAATGACGATGATAACAATGATGATATGGTGCATGTCGCTACAATGATAAGGAGCGTTGTTCAAGCATTGAAGGAATTATTTTCTACGTAGACTATAGGCTTATAGCAGATACTCATTTACTTCACCTGGGAGGACAGTGGCAAATGTTGATTGTATTGTCAAAGGGCATTCAGGGATTCAAGCCCCATACATTGTGCTTTATAGTCCAGGGATTTTCCCACTAAACAACAACGTTGTGTGTCCGGACAGGTTGGTCATCTGGACAGGCTTTTAAACAGAAAATCGAACAACTTATCCTGCAAATTGCCATAGTTCTCTCTGAAGATAGATTGATAATTTGATGAATTGCGTAGACCTAGATCTATATTCACTGTTTTTTTATATGTTACTTGATGCATTTTTTTTTTTTTAATCTGCAAATTCACAGTTTATTTTTTGAAGTGTCATCATCTTCACCATGAACTTCACAGTCCAGTCACTTATCCAAGACCACGATACCACGACAAGTTTGAATGACAATAGATCTAACAGAACTTTAGTTCTAGATCTAACTGTTAGTTAGACGCGATAAATGATGTTAGTAAACATGAAAGAAAGCTTTATAAAATTGACTCACAAAAGTGCAAAATTTGCAAGAAAACATAACTTAACCATCCACATATTGTCAATGCTTTGCTTACCTTTTACAGATCGTAAAGAAGTCTGCAATACATCTGCACTCACACGCCAAAGCGCATAAAGCCTTCTGAACATAGTCTATCCTCCGTTGACGGCAGCCTGTTCTTGCCTAGTATAATCGTTTTCTGTACAGTAATTATGCTATCTTTTATATAAAATCTTGAAGACAAAAGTGGAAATGAAAAGAATAAATCTAGTAAATTCGTGTTTTGATGTTTTTCGTTCTTCTAGTTCTACCTGCTAGAGATACGACATGATTTAAAACAATGACCAACTTACCCGCGTATGTTGAAAAACTCAACGCGCATATAGCAACGCGCAGTAGTCTGGATGGATCGATCATTGCCCAGGCTAGGCAGGCAGTTTGACGTCACAATACAAATTGCTCCTGGAAAACTTTCACCTTAACGAAAATAATAGAAGAACTTCCTGCACATTTCGATGTCTCAATCAAAACTCCCAATAGTGACTGGGCGTTACAGCCACATTCCGAGAGCTGAACGTTTATGTACTCATTGTTCTATAAATGATATCGGTGATGAATTTCACTATTTGTTGGTATGTCCTTTCTTTGAAATCAAGCGTAAACAGTTCCTCCAGAGGTATTATTGGAAATTCCCTAACACATTTGAATTCAATGCAAAAAAGGACTTTATCAAATGTTCCGAAGTTTTGTAGAGAATTAATGTAATTTTTCTTTTTTTACTCTTTGTCATTATCTTGATCATTATTTATTTTTTTTATTTTTTACAACTTTATGTTTTACAATTTCAGGCAGTGCCTGCATTATTCTCTATATTGTTTTTATTTGTATTGTGATATTGGTAGATTTGTTTGTAATTATATTTTAATTTTGTGCATGCTTTGTATTATAATCCCATACCCCATTTGGGTCGTTGAGTCATAATAAACTTCAAACCTCAAACTTCCTCTAATAAAGCAGGGCGCTGATATTTTATCGGCAACAATTCTCCGGGCTAACATCGTCAAAGTCTCAAAGATATAGGCCCGTATTCTCGAAAGTGACCTAAATTCCTATTTTCTTAAAATTTATTTTATTTATGATGGATGACATTGTCAGTTTTAGATCTGCTTTCCACAACGGCCCTTTCAGCTTTACTATGTACATGTCAATATTTTAAGATTGACATACGGAAAAAAAGAATATAATCCCTTGTAAAAATTAGAAGGGAAGAAATAAATTAATGTACGTATATATATATATATATATATATATTTTTTTTTTTTTTTTTTTTTTTTTAATACAGATTTCAAGACCAACAAAGAATAATTAGACTAAAGAAATGTAAACGTTTGGAGAAAAAAAAACAACAAAAACCAAGGTAAACACCAAAAACAAACACCAACTTAAAAAAAGGGGGGGGGGGGCGATTTAACAGTTAACTTAAACTGACTGTTTTAAAGCTGACATTAAAAATGAGTGATTTAGATACATATTTAGAAAATAACATATTTCGGGATTTATCATATCTAAACACTTTGATGATGACATGTAGATCTACTATAAATTTGGGTTATTCAGTGAAAATTTAAAAGCATTCAACGACCGACTATTTTTTTATTCACATTAAGGCTGTTTCATCCTGTACATCCCATGTATTCAAAGGTACCACTTGCAGCATTGTTAACCCCTTCAGGACAGGAATTATTTGAGGGCTAAATTGATCACATTTTGTTCTTCAGTTAAATTGCAACAATAATATATATATATATATATATATATATATATAATGTGATGATGTTGAGTCTACTTTTACCATTCGCTTTGGTTTGGGTGATATAGAACATAGTGGGATGAACTCAAACCAAAGATGACGCAAGATACTCAGGAAATTTAAGCTTTCGTCTGTCGACTTCTTCAGAAATTTATTCTGAAACAGTTATAAAGAGAAGATACAATCACTAAGAAAGGCATGACAAAATTAACGAACAGAATAATTCACAAAATATATATATATGTGTATGTATATATGTATATGTATATATATATATATATATATATATATATATATATATATATGTATGTGTATATATAATAATAAAGGATGACTCGAATGCATTGAATGCCAATTCTAAGTATTTTTATTCTCCAAATTTTCGGGGGTCCTCCCCCTTCGTCAGGGAAAACGTCTTTACGTTTTCCCTGACGAAGGGGGAGGACCCCCGAAAATTTGGAGAATAAAAATACTTAGAATTGGCATTCAATGCATTCGAGTCATCCTTTATTATTTCTCATCATATGCCAATACGTGGAACATCATGAATTTATATATATACATAGTTCTGCATGGTTCTTATTAGGTGTAATGTCTTTGAAAACAATACATATGGTTAGAATTTTTGTCGAAAAGTTTTAAAAATTGCAAGTTTGATTTAAAAAACAATGATTTTGAACCTCTCAATGTGGTGCCAATTTAAGTATTTTAAAGCTTATTCTCGGTTTTAATATACCTGGCATCAAATGCAATATGGTGCATGCAAAAATAATGGACATAAGTGTGTGAAGAAATTTTTGCTCTTTCTATTCATGCATCTGGAATATTTTTAGAGCTCGGAATCAAAAGTTATTGAGGCAAACTGCAAAAAGTGGTCAATTGTCTTGAAAGGGTTGAATAATCTTAATGTATTATTAAGGGAGCCATTAATTCGGAATCTTTTGTCGAACAAATGAATCGGTCCGGTGAACAAATATTTCAAGTAATCGGGGACGAGATTGTTTATACATTTATACACTTAAGCCTGGCTTATTAAACTTAAGCAACTTATTTATGGCAGGCCAATTGTCAACCCCTAAGACCCATGTAATTATGTATTATTATATTTCTGACACATAGATTAGCGAGTAGGCTGTATTTATTTTTATCATCCGCACAAGCTATCCACTTACAGGTTAAATCATTGGCGGATCGGGGGGGGGGGGGAGGGGGCCGGGGGGCCCGGGCCCCCTCCCCTGGGACCAAAAAAGGGCCCCAAAAATGCTTAGGCCCCCCTTTTTTTTTTTCGTTTTGCTTGTCAGAAATTTTTGTGAATACTGAGCCCCCTTCCTCAAGAAATCCTGGATCCGCCACTGGGTTATTATTAAAATAGTCATTTTGCCTCCCCATGTGTAAACAAGCCTTCATTTTCCCAATCGCGGACCTTGTAATAAAGCAAAAAGAAGAAAACGAACCACTAATAGGTTTTTTAGTTACTAGTGACATATATTTCCACTGAAGCCACCCCCTCTCTCTCTCTCTCTCTCTCTCTCTCCAATATGTGGAATATTATGGGTACACATCTTGAAGAGGAGTGCACATACTTGGTCTCGGGTATTTCATTTCACCCTTACAAATACACTCAGCAAAAAAAAAAAAAAAAAAAAAAAGGAGAAAAAAAATAAAGTAAACACTTAAGTTTATATTTTTCTTACGAGATTGTAATAAAATCCATTAAATGAAATTATATATCAAATTAAATGAAAAGTAACTATCTTTCACTCTGTTAGGGTAACATAAAGATAATTTTTAGGCATGAGTTGTTTGACTTTTCAAAAAATAGTGTTTTTGTTTGCATTTTTGAAACTTTTACTTTTTCACATTGGAACATATAAATTAATGTGTTCACTCATACGTAAAGTTTCACTTTGTGTTCTCCTACCAGGTTAGAATACAATTAGATTCTCTTGAATTTGCTATATAATTTATTGATTTTTATTAAAGTTTTCTCTGAAAAATCTGAACTTGAAAAAGTGTTTACCTTCCTTTTGTGCTGAGCGTATTTCCAGGTGTGAATGGGATGAATATCTCTATCAATCTCTCTCCATCTCTCTATCTGTCTTTCTCAATCGCTCACTCTCTCTTTCATGTCAATTATTTTGCAAAAAAAAAAATTAAAACGTGGAAATAAATTGACGTTCAAAGCCGAATACACGGTTTGCCACGAAAAAAAAATAATAATGAAGCAGTGCATCAAAAGCACAGGGATTAAAACATTTCTAAAATGAATACATAAAGAATCAAAACAGGGTCTTCTCCGTTTATGTAATTTTAAGTATTTCTCTTTTTCAATTTCATCTTTAGTATCACAATCAATTGTATGTATACCATAATATTGCATTATACAGTGCGTCCCAGAAAAAACGAAACCCTAAAACAAAGGGTTATTGTGACCACACTATGTGCTGTATGACAATGAATATTAATTTTCTGTAAACTAAAAGTATTATGCTTTTAAATGATACCTTGATGGCATCCATCCGTACATTCTTTACCGAGCAGCAGCATTTCGAAAATGACATGTAAAAACTCAGTTGTGCCAGATTTGGGGAAAATCGTGAAAACGTTAGGATCACATGCGAACATGACACAAGGGAAATACCAGCTTTAAGAGATATGATACGTGAAATTCCTTCGTGTGATGACATGCATTCAATCAGAAATTCATAAAACACGAGCCAATACCAATTTCCAGTGGTGGCAGGGGTGTACGCCCCCAAAATTTCCTAAATCAGTAAATATCCCTTAAAAGATGAAAAAGTGTCCCTCCTGTGATAGAAAAGGTGCCCCTCCTGAGGTGGGAAATTGCCGTAATCTTGATATTTTTTTCTGCCTTATGTGCCCTTTTAACCTTGTATTTCCTTTCGATGACAATAAAAAGTGCCACTAACTTTACTTTTATGAAAAATATGACCTTTCTGTCCTCTTTGTTCTTAAAAGAAATTGCAGTTCCTCAAAATTCACAAAATTACTTTTCATTTCGATTGCAGGTATCATTTCAATACAAAACATGCCCTTTCTTTACCCCCAACATCAACAAAACATTGAACATCCTTTATTTCATGATGAGGGCATTATCCTTACCTTCGTTACTGAAAGAAACACATGGAAACAGTCTTTTTGCAGGGTTTTAAAAGTCATGTTACATTAGGGTTATGTTTGCATGTAATCCTAACATTTTCACGATTTTACCCAAATCTGGCACAACTGAGTTTTTACATGTCATTTTCAAAATGCAGCTGCTCGGTAAAGAATGTACGGATGGATGCCATCAAGGTATCATTTAAAAGCATAATACTTTTAGTTTATAGAAAATTAATAATCATTGTCATACAGCACATAGTGTGGTCACAATAACCCTTTGTTTTAGGGTTTCGTTTTTTCTGGGACGCACTGTACAATAGTATCGTACATTTCCTTGAAATGCATGTGCTAACAAATCTATCCTTCTCCATAGATATCGTTTGCCTTCTATATTCGGGGGGGGGGGGTGACAAAACGGAGGGGAGATAGATGAGTATCATTGTGTGTATAGATACATGGAACTAATACCACAATCCATAGTTTGGTATAGAGAAATTGGTAGGTAAAATTATACCGAATATAATGTTAAGTAATCACAAAATGGAAAATTTACTACGATACCCATAACCCGTTACATCCATAGAACAAAAGTCTGAGAAAAGGAGCAGTTTTTATTTTTTCAGATAAATCATTATTCAACATCGATTTGGAGTAATTTTGAACATTTCCTCATAGTATGACATCTTATAATGGGATAACAAAATGAATTATTTTAGAAATTCAAATGACTCGATTATCACTGATATTATTTTTATTTCATCAGCTTTACAATATGATAGTATTATCTTATTCTTAATATTTCTTAAATACATGATCTTCCTCCCAAACGTGGTATGTGGGCGTAAATGTGTGTGAGATTGCCCGATATCGCATTTTAACATTTAATAATAACATTGTTAGTCAATAACAAAATCTAAAACAAACAAACAAACGAAGGTTTGGCGCCATAATCTATTGGTTCCCCCGTGATAATAATTCGATCAAATAAAAGAAAGTGCTCTGGCATATTGTCCGACGACAAAGATATAGGATTATAGTTAGGGTTGAAATTGGGTTTTAGATTAGGTTTAAGGTGAGGACTACTGTTAACCCACTGATTACTGAATTGTCATATTACCCATAGCTTTAATACAGGAACCACCTAGTTCCAGTAGGCAAGAGGTTAATCATCGGCCGGAATTCACAAAGGTGGTTTCAATTCTGACCATGGTTTATGCAGATTTCGTGGTATAAATACGCTTGATTTAGCGCGTACACTTTAAAAAAGATCCAATAATGAACACGCGCTGGTCGCGCGTGGTTGGCAAAAGCGCTAAACTCACGCTTGATGCCATGGTTAAGACCATGGTTTATGTAAATTCAGACCATGGTTTATTTAAATCAATTAAGCGCTTTTGCCAACTACGCACGACCGGCGCACGTTCATCATTGGATCTTTTTAAGTGTACGCGCTAAATCAAGCGTATTTATACCACGAAATCTGCAATATATGGTCTGAATTGAAACCACCTTTGTGATTTCCGGCCATAGTGTTTGGCCAAGAGCTGAAGTTTCGAATTTGGTCAGTATACAAATTAGACGTGGAGCAATTGTCGCCGAAGCATACATGTGTCGTACAGCCCTCAAGAATGGTTCCCAGAACGGTTTATGGTGAAAGCGGCATCTTAAACCAGCATGTGATTCCAATGTATCCACTCGGGCAGTTGCAGGAGTCATTTTCACACAAACCACCATTGATACACGGGTCGATGTTACAATCAACTGCAACAAAGGTCACAAAGAAATAAATAGTTTGATGTCCGCATCTGTTTCATCTTCTGTTTCTCTTCAAGCTTAATTTCGCAACCACATGAACACAATCATGAAAAGGTGGAAATAAGATATAGACAGAAATTACCTATTTTTTCCTGCTTTCCTCCCATATTTTTTCCATTTGGAAACGTGATGTCCAATTTTTCGCACTTCATAAAATACGCTCAGTTTTAGCTCAAATACGTGTCCAGAAACTATACTTTTTATTGGTTCAACTCGTCGTAGTTTTCTTAATGTTAGCTCAATATCAAAAAGTAAAGCAGCTTTAAAAAAATTGACTGTTCAGCTTGAACATGCTATGAATCAATCTTCATTTCTTAAACAAAAATTACCGTCATTTTAGATTTTTTTTTTTTTAATGTTTTCCCCATTTTTGTGTGAGCGTGTGAGCGAGGACTAGTCTGCCAGGGCCTTTTCTGCCTTCTGCTCTTGATGGCTTCGTGCGAATTAACCATAGTCAAAAAGTGAAGCAGGAGCTGAAAGTTCAGATCATTCTGATTCTGATGATGTGACAGCTGTTTTGACTGCTTGAAAAGAAACCACCGTCATTTTTTTTTTTTTTTTGGTTCAATCACTGCTTCCGTTTTAAAATGTTACTTTTCCCACCTCACGTTGAGATTTAGCAATGCAAGGCTACGGTCGTACGCCTACCCCCTAGCCGGATAGGCCAGGCTAGGCACGTTTGACGTGCTGCATAGCCTACACACACATTCCCTGGAGGCCTGAAGGTTCTCGCCACTCAGACGTGCTTTTTCGGGGGGGGGGGGGGGGCTGCCTCATAATAAAATTCCTATCTGGGGCACAGTAACAGAACAAACATATTAGCAACTGATTGATCCATAACTACATACAACAACAAAAAAAAAGGGGGGGGGGGCTTTGCAGAATGCAATGATCAGCCCTTTTAATTTGTTACCACAGATTATGGTATCTTCAAGGAGAAAAATGAAATACCTGATTCGCATGTAACCCCATGAAATCCTGGTTGACACAGACATATGAAGTTACTGCAAGTCGACCCGACTTTACACGGGTTAATATCACAGTCAACTAAAAATAAGGGAGTAAAAGTTAAACATAAGTCAAAGGAAAGTATAATGTATTTCCCGGCATGTAAAAAAAAAGAAAGAAAGATAAACAACAACAACTACAACAACCACAAAATAACCATTAGACTCCTTTTTAAACTTTCCCACTAATGGTTCCTCACCAATCTTCGATCATTTTAGATGAAATCACAACGGATCCGCAACCGATGAGCGAAGGGTGTGCAACCGTTCGGCGCCCGGTCGCCGGGGAATATTTCTTAAAATTTTCTGAGGTTTAGTCGAAAGTGGTTTTCGATGGTTGCGGATTTTTCCGGTAATCGCTGGTCGGTGACCGGTCGCCACTCTAGTGTGTCTTAGGCTTTAGTTCTTAGAAACAGGGGTGGTATTCTGAACCGATGTTATCTTTTATGTTATACCCCCTTCCACAAAACTTTCTGCTCATCGGTCACTCTTCGGAAGCAAAGCTTTTTCTTCCGGCCATCCACTTAAGTGTATCGTATCACAGTCCGATGAATCCGATTTGTGATGGTCGACTATCGAGCGTTTCAAGCCGACATCCGATGACAGTCTGATGGGTGTCGATGATTAACAGTCATCGGACGCTCATCTGATTGCAATCTGCGGCCTGCCCGACGTGTTCGATAGCCGCCCAGCGGAAATTCAACACTCATCGGAGGGTAAACGATATTCTGCACCGTCCGATTACTATCCGTTGTGAAATCGGAGGGTAATAACTCATTAACTCAACTGTCACCCGACACTCATCGCATAACAAGTGGTGACATCTGACGGCCAACGGTCTATTTTTTAAAAAAAGGGGGTGATCCCAGGGTCAGCCAACACTCGCGCTTGACAGATTTTCCTCGGACAGTAACCGTGCTAGAGCGCTTCACCAAGATACTGCTTTTAAACACGATTTCCGATTTCGGCGAAAAATCCACCCAGTATCGGGTTCGTGTCCGATTACCCTTCGATTACTAAATGATTAGTCGGATTGGTGTCGGGCGATTGTCGGAATAGTCGGGTTAGATCACCCTCGAATTACCCTTCAACCCCAATCAGATGAATCGGACGCCGCCGATGAAAACGGCTGACAGGCGGCTACCAATCTTTCATCCGATTACCCCGGTCAATTGATGTCCGCTCTTTATTGGATTTGCCAGAAAAGAGGGCCCTCAAAATACGCCAGTCAGCTCAGATTTCATTGGAACTCATCAGAACGCTAAATTTTTCGCATTTTGGGGATCAGATGAGCCTCCGATGGTCAGTGGAAGGGAGGGAGGGTTGGGGGGGGGGGTTAAGTAAAACGATTTTAATCATAATTTTAGTCATAAGAAATCAAAATTAGGACAAGTCATTAGTTAATGCCTGCGTTCGTGTAAAGCTTCAAGAGACACCTGCACAAGCACCAATAATAATTGTTTATTTTGAAGATTTCACTTTGTTATGAAAATTAACATAGTTTTCCTTAACATTAAAAATAACATAGTTTTTAATAAGAATACGCCCCCAGGGCCCGTATTTTAAATTATTATTTGTATAAAGGCTATTCAGGCCACCAGAAAAAAATGGCGTATCTCATGCTTTGCGCAAAAGTACCCGGATGACCGTGCAATTTTAAAACAATATCTCATGGTCTGTGTAAAAGTACCCGGATGAGCTTGCAGTATTATATAAATAGTGCATGGTCTATCATGCACTATACTGGATTATGTGCACGACAAATATTTAATTATCCCGAGTGCAGTTTTGTTTCACCGAGGCTTGAACGAGGGATAATTTAGTATTTGGAGTTTCATATAGTCCAGCAATGGTGCATAAATAGAACATGCACTAATTGTTATAGTAAATATACCCCTAGATCTATAACTGTTATTGTGTATTAGGCCCGGATTCCCCGTGCAAAAATAACAAAATTTATGCGAATCTAACCAATCAAAGCGTGTATTTTACATACACTATTTACTATATTTCCATATCTCATGGTTTGGGGTGGGCGTGACGCCTTAAAAAAAGTGATTACGCGTTTAAATACGCAAAGGTTAAGACAATGGCTGTATGCGTGCCTTTCTAAGACAAACGGGGGTTTTCTTCGAGGTGGAGACCCGTGATATTCCGTTTTTTGTTTCTATTCTATTTGTGTGTGTGTGTGTGTGTGTGTGTGTTCTTTAGGTTTTTTGTGTTTTTTTTTTAAATCTCAGTATAACTTCGCAATTATGTGTGAGTGAACCTAGTATAATGTAGACTCTATCATCTGGGATCGTAGATAACCTCGCACCCCGTATCTATGCGGTATTCTGAGTGCTTACTGAAGTCTTTATTGGCGTGTTACTCGCATCGGACGAACGTTTTATGTCGTAGGAGCTTGAACAACAAAACAGGAATGAAATTGGAGAATGTGTATCCAAGCACTTTGAGTTACGAAAGGGGGCACGGGGTGGGTGTGCCTTCCCTAATCCACCCTGTTCAAAAACAAACTTGGTAAACAATTTGTCGCACTTCCCCCCTCCCCAGAGCTATACCCCCTTCAAAATTTTCCATCCTCAAGACACAATATCAAGTTTTCCTCCAAAGGCAGCACGATGTTTTGGTTTGAGGGCGGGATGATTACTGGTCAAAGGGTTGGTTGATAATTATGTTGAATGGGCCGGTCGCATCGAATATCCACAAGCATATTATCAGTCTTAGCTTTGTAGTCCGTCCCTGGATATTTGATAAATGGAAATAAGTCATTTGATTTGTTGAATATATTAACATATTATATTTTCATATCAACAAGGCCTTACATACTTAGCTCACATCTGGTGCCCATAAAACCAAGCATACACACGCACGTGTCGTTCGTACAGGTACCTCTGTTGAGACAAGGTTCATCTCCATTGCAGTTGACTATAAGATGCAAAGATAAAGATAAATATACTTTGTGAGTCGCTGCAGTGAATATATGTATATATATATACGTATTCTTGAATGGATTTCAGGGGAAGTCCACCCTGATTAAAAGTTGGTTTTAAAAGAAGCGTAAAATTTAAGAATCAGATCAGTGAAGGTTTCAGCAAAATACGTCACAGATTTGCTAATTTTTGTTTGATTCAACAACTTCAAAACTTCATAATTTTCTTATCAGATTTTTCTCGAACTTTCGCTAATCTGTTTCTCTCATTTTTCTTCTTTTATCCAAATCAATTTAACAACAGTGTATACTTTCCCCTGAATTTTGAAATGACCGCTATGTCATATTGAAATGTGTTTATCATGCATTCTTAACCCTTTCAGGACAGGAATTATTTACTGGCTAAATTGATCACATTTTGTTCTTCAAATTGGCAACAATAATATTTTTCTTTTAATGCTACGTGGTTCTAATAAAATGTAATGTCTTTAAAAACAACATACATGGTTAAAACCTTTATCAAAAAGTTGAAAAAGTTGCCAATTTTGACAAAAAACAATGATTTTGAACCTCTCAATGCGTTGCCAATTTAAAGATTTTAAAGCTTATTCTTGTTTTAAAAATTCCTGGCATCAAACACATCGTCTTGAAAGGGTTAAGAGGTGTTTTACCTGTAAATACACATTGTTTGTCTTCTGCAAAATGGTAGCCATCCTGACACCCGCATTCGTACGATCCGTAAGTGTTGTTACATGTCCCGTGTGTTAGATCACAGGGATAAGTGTCTGCAGGCAAGGAACACTCGTCAAGATCTATTGATAGGAGGTAAGTGGAAAATAGAATTAAGAGAAATAGAGAGAAGAAAGATAAAGACTATATATATATATATATATATATATATATATATATATATATATATATAGTGGGATGAATTCAAACCAAAGATGACGCAGGATACTCAGGAAATTTAAGCTTTCGTCTTTCGACTTCTTCAGAAATTCATTCTGTCGTAAACAGAAGTGATGCCAAGGTCTTGTTGAATTCCTTGAATAATGTTGAATTTTAACATAATAATGTTAATTCAATAACAATAACAAATTGTTAATAACAATAACAATAACATAATGTTAATTCAATAACAATAACATAATTAACAATAATAATTAGACTTCTTCAGAAATTTACTCTGTCGTAAACAGAAGTGATACCAAGGTCTTGTTGAATTCCTTGAATAATGTTGAATTTTAACATAATGTTAATTCAATAACAATAACATAATGTTAATAACAATAACAATAACATAATGTTAATTCAATAACAATAACATAATGTTAATTCAATAACATAATAATAATAATTCAACAATAATGTTGAATTTTATATGTATATATATATATATATATATATATATATATATATATACATATAAAATAAAAAGTCCACGTGTTGGTAGAATATCAAAAAAACAAACTATTAGAAATGTCATGCTTTTATCCAACTTCTTTATTTCCTCACGAATTTTCGACGGTATTCACACCGTCTTTATCAAGTGAATGACAAACTTTCGAAATTGTATCCATAGCGTTTCCAAAACAATGCGCAATTAGTTTATAAGTAACCGGGCGCATTGTCTTGGAAACGCTTTACAGCTCAAAAATATCTTTAAAACGTCACGAAGACGTCACAATTGAAATACACGTTTGTAGATTATGACCCAAAGCGTATGATAATATAATATAGTATAATAATAATTATATGTATATAATATAATATAATATATACATATATATATATTTCAAATATGTATTTCACTTTCAATCTTCCATGTTATAAAAGATAATTATGTTAATGTTATAGTTATTCTTGGGAACTTACACAAACAAGCTATGCTTTCTAGTAGGTTCCTTTTTCATTTCATGATTTTGTACTTTGTAAATCATATTGTTTTGTATTTGGAAATGAAATGAAATAAATCCTGCATCAATCAATAAGTATGATGCTACGGAACTGGTTCCCACAAGCTTCCATTAGCTAAATACGCTGTGTGTCATGGCAAGTCTATGGTGTGTGTATTCATACAAGCGGCGTTAATTCCCATGCATGAGCTCAGCATGAATGAAAACTGAATTCCCTGGGGTGGTGTGGAACCGGATTGGAAGCAATGGGGAAAGCCCGGAGGAATCATGCGCCTGGAATGACACTCGCCTTCAAATTTAACCAAGAATCATATTCTTCGAAACGGGCAGCGGCGGGCCATGACGAGTGGAACGACTAAATGATAAAAACAGCGGTGCTTTGGAACGGGTTTCTTCTCTTTTTTTCTCAACAAGAAAAAATGGTATGCTTTGGAACGGAAATTGAGTGTAAAAATGGGGGTCTTCTGGGCGGCACATACCCAACGCACAGTATATAGTGGGCGTCTTTTGAGTGATCACAAGGAAAAAAGTAAAACACAACGTAAAGTACTTGTGACTACTTTTCACCCAGAAGGTAGCTCCCTCGCGAAGAACATTCGCCGTGAATGGCCCATTCTCCAACAGGATCCTCAGTTGGTCCCCAAATTTGCTCTACCACCACTACACGCGCAAAGACAACCCAAAAATCTCCGTCGTTTACTGACTACCAATTTGAGCGGCTCTAATCGAGAGGGTAACAAACAATGCGGCAAAACAAGGTGTCAAATATGCAAGCACATGATTCTTGATCAAAGTATCAGGCTTTCTGAAAAATGCAGAATCAGACCCCCTCCATGTAACTGTGACGTAACGAATGCTGTGTATGCTATCAAATGTGCTAAATGCCCGAATGCCCTGTACATAGGAGAAACTCTCAGATTTAGGGAGAGATTTAACAATCACAAGAGCAGCATTGCTCGCAACCTCCATCACCCTGTGGCAGAACACTTCAATACAGCGGCACACTCAGTGAGCGACCTACAATGCTGTATTCTTAGAGACGGACTCGTGTCGTTTGAAGACCGACATTTGTATGAACTCAAAATGATCGTAAAAAATGAGAGCTTCAAGAAGCCAGGCATGAACATAGACATGTCTTGGCTGACTAACTACACTTTCTTTCGTTAATACTCCTTCTATTCTATTGTCAAACACCTATTTGACGTTTCTATTATGACGTCTTATTTCCATTATGACGTTTTAGTAATTATAATGCTCTCGCTCACTTATCATGCGCCTTGCGCTTATAAGCGCCCCTTATATTATTATACGCCTTGGGTCATAATCTACAAACTTGTATTTCAATTGTGACGTCTTCGTGACGTTTTAAAGATATTTTTGAGCTGTAAAGCGTTTCCAAGACAATGCGCCCGGTTACTTATAAACTAATTGCGCATTGTCTTGGAAACGCTACATGGATACAATTTCGGAAGTTTGTCATTCACTTGATAAAGACGATGTGAACACCGTCGAAAATTCGTGAGAGTAAATAAAGAAGTTGGATAAAAGCATGAAATGTCTAATAGTTTGCTTTTTTATATTCTACCAACACGTGGACTTTGTATTATTTATATATATATATATATATATATATATAAACATGTTAAGGTTTCACGTATCGGCTCAAACAAATTCAAAGAAAACTGCTAAAAGCGTTTGTAATGCATTATATATATATATATATATATATATATATATATATATATATATATATATGTATATAATAAAGGATGACTCGAATGCATTGAATGCCAATTCTAAGTATTTTTATTCTCCAAATTTTCGGGGGTCCTCCCCCTTCGTCAGGGAAAACGTAAAGTTATAATGTTAATAACGTTTTAATGTTTATAAACGTTTATATAAATATAAACGTATATATATATATATATATATATATATATATATATATATATATATTGGAGTGGAAACCAATGCATATGAATTGTCAAGATATGCACCAGCACACCCAGGAAGCGAGAGAGAGAGAGGGGGGGGGGGGGGAGGGGGTATAATGTCTTCTTGACCCTTATCCCATCCACCCAACAAAGTCCTACCCTATCTCACCTCCCCTGCAACATGTACTATCACCCCATCCTGACTCCCATGAACACACCACTGATCGCAAGTGATCATGAATATTTATCATATCACCCTCAATTTTGTAAGCTCCAAAGGACTCACCTCTCACAAATTGGAAGGCTAATTCATGCGCAACCTAATTTTCATACCCTTTACATAAGTGAGCAGTGCTCACCCAAGCATGAATTATTTTCGGACTTTTTGGTGTCATATGAAAGTTGAATCCATTAGCTATCCATACATATAAACCTTTTCCCCCAGAATCATATATTTTTTTTTTTTGGCAGCCATTTCAAAAGTGTCAAGATTTGTTTTAGACGCACGGTATATATATACATATATATATATATATATATATATATATATATATATATATATATATCGATAATGAAGAAACGAGAGTATGGAGATTTGAATGAAGAGAGAGAGAGAGAGAGTTAAAGTGTTCCAATCACCAACAAATAGTTTGTTCTGTATGAAAGAGGTTCCATGTCGCTATATTATATTAGAAATATGAGCTTTTGAAAATAACATCTATAAATTTTTAATACAAGCTTAAATACACTCTCAATAATCGCAAAAGCGAATTGTGAAGTAGACTATTTGAAGCACCCGTACGCGCTCACAAAGAATAGAGCGCCCGGGGAACCCAAGTCGGAGTTGGGTTCCATGCCTGCATATCTGTTTCCTTTATTGTCTTCATACTCTGAACTGTTTAATCAACAGAATCCGAGGTAAAGTCTGATGAGGGTGATTTCATACATTCTGACTGTATACACACATTATCTTGTTTAGCTGATTAGTACACTTTAAGCTGATTTTGTAAATTCAGGGTTATTCATAAACCAATTTAGCTTATAAATATTCTGTCTGACTACAGAAACACTTCCAAACTCTAAATTTTCAACCGTGTTATAATGATATACGGTGTTTTTGTTCTTCCTACTTTTTTCCTCCTTTTTTGTTTCTCTTTTTTTTTTCTCTTTTCGGCATTCGGCCATAGATAGGCCTAAACAAAACCCTAAATGAAAGGTAATATGACTGAAAATATAAAGGTGTTCTGATGCAGGTATATACTGGCTAAATGTGTGAATTTTCCGAGGCCACTGTGACGGCTTATTACAGTGTGGAATGTAATGGGGAATGCAATTGGGAAAGGCTGAACATGTCGAAACATAAGAATTGATGTACATGGTGAGGTTCTGGAATCATCAAAATGATAAGAAATTGACCCAATCTCGCTGAAAAGCTCATGCACTGCACACAGAAATGAGTATATGAGACTGCACACACATGTGGCATCAATGTTAGGCCTTAACAATTCCGCTATTTCACGTCATTTCTTGAATATGAAAGCATTTGAAAAGCAATCCTTTTTAGGGGACATTTCTTCTGTTATGTTCTTCCAAAACCAACAAAAAGGGAAGGAGAATACTTACAAATTATTTGTTACCTTTCCCAGAAATCAACCTTTCTATTAATATATAAACACAGGGGCGGCGCCAGGGTATTTTGATAGGAGGGGCAAGACGACCTAAAGATGACGTCATATTTTTTTCTCCATTAAATAACAGGGGTAATATAGAATTATATGTTTAAGACCTCTCTTTTTAATACTCCTCTTTCTTCTTTCTTCCCTTTTCTTCCCTTTTCTTCCTCCTTTTCTTCTTTTTTTTTTTCACTACTTGAAAAATCATAGGGGGGGGGGGGGGCGGTCGCCCCCTCTGCCCCCCCCCCCTGTAGCGCCGCCCCTGTATAAACATGAAAAGTGCACATCTTAGTAGGAGTACTCCCGGAGAAGTGAAAAAAAGTCATCTGGCTTACCCATTTCGCATCTTGTGCCGTTCAAATAAGACGGGCAGATACAGAATGCTCCATATTCCTGATTGACGCATGTTCCTCCTCCATGACATGTTACGGCGCAGCAATAATTGACTGAAGAGAAGAGAGAGAGAGAGAGAAAATTGGAGAGAGGACAGAGTGTGTGTGTGAGCAGAATGGAATAAGAGAGAATACGAGCATGAAAGAAAGTAAGGAGGAGGAAAGATAGAGGTAAAGAAAGAAGAACAAGAACAAAAAAAAAAAATTATGTGATTGTAGAAAGATTGAAAATAGGACATGATCATGACGATACCCTAGCTATACTGCTCCGAAGTCAATTTCTAATACATATCATTTCCTTTCTTCACAACCAGACAAATACAAAAAGTACCTAATACTTACCTTAGATCTACGCCTAACCATAAAACCAGTCGACACCGAAGCCCTTGTCACATGTCTTTGAATAAATAAAAACTGCTGCAAATGCTGTGGAACAAATATCATGTCAACATAAGGAGAGAGACAGAGACAGAGAAGGGAAGAGCAAGAGACAACAATGATGAGCATAAATAGGGGGAGGGGACATAGATAAAGATCCCAGGAAGTTAGGACTTTAAACGACTTTAAACGATCGCCAAAGAGAGTGTTTTGTCGCTAATTTTCAAATCCGTATCAAGAAATCCAGGAATCACTTGTTACCGTTTACTGTTCGTCCAATTGTCAATCCATACAATCCATTTGAGAGTTCAAAGGTCTCCAGTCCGTTTCCCAAGAGCTCCCCCGCGAAGCCAACCTCCTCTCCACTGGTGATGTTGAAGGCACCGATTCCACCGCGTGCTTCGTCAGTCCAGTACAACATGTCGCGAAACTTGTAGATGGCATATGGAGCAGAGGTTGTCGATGAGTCGGAATAATGGACATGACGATCGGTACCATTCAAATTCATGGATTCGATCACACCTTCTCGAGTAAACCAATATATGCGGCATTCTGTAATACATCATTTAAGAAAATAACTTTTTTAGATGTCGACTTTTTTACATGCAACAACATTAAAATATGATTTTTTGCATTTTCATTTGTGCATACATAATTTTATATACAGTATGCCCCCCCCCAAAAAAGAAAAATATATATAATATATATATATAAATTATATATATACAGTGACGTAGCCAGGATTTCTTAGAAGGAGGGCAAATTTTGTCAATTTTCAAATTCTGCTTGGAGGGAGACCCGTATTTTTTTCCTTCTCGCCATCCCTCAAAAAAGTCGCTCCACAATTCTCTGACAAGGGGGGAAAAAAAAAAAAAAAAAAAGGTTTTCAGCTCTAAAAAGGAGATCCGTATTTTTTTCTTCTCACCAGCCCTCCGAAAGTCGTTCAGGGGGGGAGGGGGGGGGGGGTCCTCAGATGTTAAGGGGTTCAAGTTTTTTTATTTTGGCAGCCTTAAAAAAGTCGCTCAGTGGGGGGGGGGGTGGAGATTATTAGATGTTTTCCTCCATAATATTCTGACAAGCAGAAAAAAAAGGTTTTCAGCTCTAAAAGGAAGATCCGTATTTTTTTCTTCTCGCCAGCCCTCCGAAAGTCGCTAAGTGTGTGTGTGTGTGTGGGGGGGGGGGGGGGGGGGGGGAGGGGGGAGGCAAATTTTCTATTTTATTATTTTTTTTGCTAGCCATCCAAAAGTCACTCAGTAGAGAGGGGGAGGGGTGGAGGTTCCTCAGATTTTAAGGGGTTCAGTTTTCCTCCATAATTCTCCACACACACAAAAAAAAAAATTGTGGGAAAAAGTTGTTTGTCGGGGGGGGGGGGGTTCGGCAGTCTGGCCCCCTGTTCACCCCCCCCCCCTCCTCAGCTACGCTAGTGTGTGTATTTGAGTGAGTTTTGGAGCGAAAAAAAATACGGATCTCCCTTTTCGCGCTGACTGCTAACCCTTTTTTTTTGGGGGGGGGGGGGCTTGTCAGGGAAAAATGGAGGAAAAACATCCGATAACACCCCCCCCCCCCCCCACTAAGCGACTTTTCTGAGGGCTGGCAAAAAAAATGTCCCGACCCAGTGATTCCACTGACTATTTACGTCAATCCTGTAGAAGCCCAATGTTGTAAGTGTTATTTATGTCAAATTCCGTAGTTAAGATGTTAAAGAATAGCATGATTCTTATTTTGTGATGATTTAAGGCATATTAGGAACTGTATTTGATGAGAAAGTTTATGAAATAGCTACATGGTTAGGCATTTCAAAATGGCCGCTCGCATGTATAAACAAGTGCATAGGATTGTACACGTATGTGAATCAGTAAAAGTACGCATAAATAGTAACATATTAGGTCAGGCATATGAATGTTATGAGGTTAATTTCAGCGAGAATATAGTCAAATATAGTCTCATGTTGTTCCCCTTGTATCAAAAGATGTCTGTAAGAGATCATTTGGTATTCCATCTATGATTTCTGGTGAATTTCAGTGTAAATATCTGTAAGGAATGCTTGATCACTGCCATTATGCTGGGACCCTTCCACCCCGACAGCTCCCCGCACAGCAATCTTGGGGCTTCGCATAGAGACAGCGTGTGTGCACTGTGTGTAGCTACTCATCATTGGTTTTACACGTGTGTTTGCAGTGTATAGCACATGCTGCCTTTGTTGGGATTTTACGTGCCTGTCCCGGCACATAAATTAGTTTTTGCCTCTTATTTGTTTGATATTAAACTTCAGGAGGCGAAATCTTCACAGTGTCTTAGTATTGCTAGTATCTTGCTATTTATCAACAAAAATTGAAGAAATCTGACGAACAGTTTTTGAGGGCTTACCAAAACTTTACATGACCTTTAAGGATGATGTGGTTTCATTTAAACCACAAAACTGGCATGGTTCAAGAATTTGACCCATAGGGTATAAATGGTGTATGTTTTGCATGGTTTTGTCCAGAAGGTTGATTTTACTAATTTGAGTTAGGCAGGGTTGACTATTTGCACTAATTGATGCTTATGATATAATGGTGTGTAGATAAAAGATTATTTTGCTTTGTTAAGTGACAAAGGGAGATGTCATTTACATGTTCATGAATATTGATGTAGCCAAGCTAAAGCAGATATGTGGTAATTAGGTTCAGGTATTTTGCTCAGAATGACACACTTAGCATTGCTTCTCATTGTAGAGGTCTAATGTATTCATGAAGGTCACCTTGACAGATAATACTGAATAATGCTTGGGATTGTTAATTTATAAAGCCAGGTATTTATTATTGTTTATGTCTTATTTGTTTATATACAGATTGAACCACTTCACTTCGCTTCATTTTGTGAGGCTTCGCGCTTTGCATCACTAAACGTCATGGTCTCATATAACTCGGCATTTCAGGACTTCTTTGTTTTTATAGTCGTTGGTGGATGAGGGTATTTGTGCTGCATTAACGATAATACTGGCTACGCCACTGGACCACACGACTTGTTATGACCAACAATTAATTTTCACGTAATATGTCTGTAGAGTGTGACTTGTTAAAGCCCATGTTCCTGACACACACAAAATGTGAACCGTGATAAATGGGACAATTAAATGTCCAGGGGGGTGATTCACTAACAGCTAAAATTAATCCCAAATAAGAAAAAATCAATTTTAGGAACAATATACATCCTAAGAGCGATATCGCTTTTAGTGACTGATTCACTAAGGTATTTGGGATTGATTCCAGCCTCTGAATTGATTTTAAGGTTGGGAGTGATCCGGATCGCTCCTTATAATCACAAACGGTCACTCCACAGTCTCCACTGCATGCCCGCCTGCGCCCCAACCTAGTACCTGGGCGCGGCTACGCTGTGCCTGCCTGCACGCCCATTGCCCTAGCCATAGGCCCTAGCCCTGTGTATGTCCAGTCGATGCGTGCGCGCAATTAATGCAGTAGCTAGGTAACGCGCACTAGCTACGCGCTAAGTAGAGAATTAGGTCGGGTGACTGAGGGGCGGTGACTGAAATTTGAGTACGTTGATTGGTTGGAATGAGTGCGCTCGTAAATATTCATTTGCGCTCATATATATTCATGATAAAATTGATTCCATCCTAAAAGCGATTTAGTGAATCAGTAAGGTGGAATTAATTTTAAGCTGGGAATGAAATCAATCCCGAAAATTGATTTTAGGAATGATATCAATCCCAGTTAGTGAATCACCCCCCAGGTTTCCCCCTGATATTAACCCTTTCAAGACAATTGACCACATTTTGTGGTTTGGGTCAATAATTTTTTATTCAGAGCTGTAAAAAATATACCAGATGTATGAGAAAAAAGAACAAAAATTTCTGCATAAACTATGTCCATTGTTGTTGCATGACCATATAGTATTTGAAGCCAGGAATTTCAAAATCAAGAATGAACTTTAAAATCCTTAAATTGGCAACACATTGAGATGTTCAAAATCATTACTTTTTATCAAAATTGGCAATTTTTTCAACTTTTCGAATACATTCTTAACCAGGTATATTGTTTTCAATGACATTTTACCTTATTAGAACCATGCAGCACTAAAAGAAAAATATTACTGTTGCCAATTTGAAGAACGAAATGTGATCAATTTAGCTCTTGAATAATTCCTGTCCTGAAAGGGTTAAACAATAACAAAATACCCCTAACTATTACCTCTTACTATTTGTCACAAAAAATAAATTGCAAAATATTGGGTCACGCTATATGGTGGTTGATCCAGTGTCCGAACACTTTTCAGAAAATCAACGATAGCAAATAAAATATGAAACGAATATCTGTCAAACTATACATATTGAATGCTCAAAGTCCTACAAAAAAAGAAGTTGATGGAATTTTAAAAAGACAACGTAGATTTAATACGATATTCCCTTCCGAGTGAACCCCTTCCCAACGACGCGGCGTTTTGGTCCCTTCAAAAAGGTACCGTAATTCCGAACGTGTGAAACCTATGGGAAAAAGACACAACCTTGGTATCAATAGTGTGGTTTTCATACGCGTAATCCCACGCGTATGAAAACCCATTTTAGGCGCTTAACTTTACACGTTCGGTAATACAATCTGTTCGGAGTTACAATACTTGACTATACCTATCTGGTGAATGCAGATTGTTTACAACAGCTAAGTGGTCTATTTGTAACTCATTTGATACCAAATGCCCCCGAAATAGAGAAGAATATGATCGAAAAAACTGAAAGTCAAAATTAAAACATTTAAATCATGGTATGGTTGTGGATGTAATTGAGAACATTAATTTAGGTAAAGTTATAATAAAGTATTTTTTTACTTTCTGAGTTAGACGATGTGTCCCATTTCTCCCAGCCACCCCTCCCCCTTTCCCTCCCCCCCCCCACACACACACACATACACATGCATGTACACGCTCACCCACAGTTATTTTGGCCCATTCTTATAAAGAGTTGTTCTGTTCCGTTGTACTATATTATAAGTATAGTTTATACCTCTTTAATTAAGAATTTGTAGGCCTTATATTTTTGAATATTTTGAGTAGCACATTTTATTAAGCGAAAATTTCTTTTCTTTTCTTCCCTTTTCTCTTTCTTTCTTTCTTCTTCACTGTACCTTCTTGATCAATGTACGTATCCCTTAGTTCAGCTGCAGCTCCAACATAAACGAATTCCTCCTTGCTTTGCCACGTGTCTATATCCCCCATCCAAATTGTTTCCCCATCAGTCCAGAAAGCACGTCTGAAAGAAACATTCGTGAGATATTGACAAGAGAGTGATAAAAAACATAATTTTTCGAAAGGAAAACGTGAAAATATTGAAAAATGTGACAAATTTGTTGTTTGATAATTGAAAAACAACGTTCATCTATCGTAAAGTCAACACATAAATTTTCCCCATTTGGGGGGTATATCTAGGTCTACGTCTTAGAAGGCCTCTCTCATATTTGATGCAGTAAACCGCAAAAAAAAAAAAAAAAAGGGCGAAACAGAACATGCATCACCCCCTGCCCCCCCCCCCCCAACAAAAGGCAAGATAAGCGTAGTTCGCACTGCGTGTATTCTAAACTTTTTAAAGAAATATTATTTTAAAGCCAATTGTTCAACATTTTTACAAAATGAATATAATTGACTCTTATAGTGACGGTGTGTGTGTGTGTGTGTGTGTGTGTGTGTGTGTGCGTGTGCGAGCTTATCGACGGTATCAAACCAAGGACACACTTATGCGTTAATGGTCTGAATCTTTCAATCGAGGACTCGTATGTATGCATCTGTATATCTTACTATGTATTCGAGAACACATATTGTTTGTCGGAATATCACAGACTGAGGATGATAATTATTAACATTTTCTTTATAACTGATAACCTACTTTGTTCAGCAAACCAAGGGCCTGAAATTCGTCATACCCCATAAAAAAAGGAATGAAATGTTCAACCGTTTTCTGGAATTTAGAAAGTGAGGGCGCACTTTGTTTGCTTTGGGTCCTCGAAGTGAATGTAAGTTCATATATGTGTTTGTGTGTGAGTGTGTGTGAATTTGTATACGTGTTCGCCCAAGGGCGCGTTCCCCGAGAAATCTTATGGCGATCATCCCCCACCCACAGGAACAGATATCCACTGCCTGATGTATCTACGTATAATCACCCTACCTGTATGGATTGTCAACTTTAATGCCGTAGGCTCTCTTTGACTCTTTCACTAAACTATCAATATCAGGATCCATTTGCCCTTGTGAAATATCGGCCTTTCTAACCATGTGAGTATCATGTCCCAGCCAAAAGACAGTATGATAGGCCTCGTCCATGTCAAAAGAATGAATACCTGTGACAAAAAAAGTAAGTCAATAATCCAAACAAAAACAGAACAAAACAAAAACAAAAACAAAAACAAGCAAAAAAAAAACCCTGATAAATCGTATACAACAGTGTTGCGTAACAAATGACGGGTCAAAGTTACCGGGATTAGCCAATCACAGAGGCCTTTTCAAAGAGCTTGGACTAGTAGGATGAGGGTTGTTAAGTTGACACTTAACGCTAATGTACAGTATTGCTAGCAACAAGTAAAATTTGAAAGAAACGTGTTAAATGTAATCTCGTGTTGTTCTCCTCGTATCAAAAGATGTTTGTAAGAGATCATAATGGTATTCCATCTATGATTTCCGGTGAATTTCAGTATAAATAATCATCAGTAAGGAACACCAGGGGCTCGTTGCACAAAACTTGCGTTTGAACGCAACTCAGGAAAATCAAACGCAACTTTATTTTCAGCCAATCAGAAGTGCGCATTAAGGACTTGCGTTTGATTTTTCGGAGTTGCGATTAAACGCAAGTTTTGTGCAAGGGGCCCCTGGTTACTGTCATACCCTGGGACCTTTCCACCCAGACTGCTCCCCGCGCAATAATCTTGGGGCTTCGCACAGTGATAACCTGTGAGTCACCCTGTGCAAGCGTATAGGCCTATGAATTAATTTTTAAAAAAGAACAACAACAACAACAACAAAAAAAAACAACTTACGAATCCCCAATTTGATGGATGTGGACGAGAGGCCGTCTATTTCGCCCTTCCATAATCCCATTTTGCCGTCAGTATAGTCGCCCCAGTTCAACACTTGATGTTTTGGGTCATACCGTAACGCTGTGACTGCTCTTCCAGCTCCTGCAAGGATTTGTTCAATTCAGGAAATTAAAATGGTCAATGGGTGTTAACCCTTTGACCACTGAATTCTCTCATTCCCATAGCCTTATTGCAGGAACCGAAAGTTCATGTGGGTATAATGGGTTAAAATGACATGAGATTGTTTCAAATGTGTCTCTAAACATCGGGCCCCGAGTAAAGTCAACGGAGGTACTGTTGAATGTCTAGTCATATCTTTTTTACGTCTCACTCGATTCGGGTTATTCGGGTCGTTTCAAAGATTTAGCTCAAAGTGTCAGCTCGGATAATAACCAGATTCAGAGCAAAAAGTCAGCTAAAGAGTTAGTCGAGTCAACTCAGAGAGTCACGCGAGTCAGTTCAAAGACTCACTCGAGTCAGCTCAGAGTCACTTGATTCATTAAGGTGTGTCAATTATTGAGTCAGCTTAAAGAGTCAGTTTGAGCCGGTTCAGACTGCAGTGGCTTCAGTGAAGTCGTAGACATTATTTGTTTAAACACTGAATATTGCAATCAAGTATAGTCAACTACCTAAAGGTGCTCGCGATAAAGTCCGTCGTCGATTCGAATCAACAGGGGCTCGACTCAAGCGTCGAGTCAAATCAAATGACTATGTAGAAATTAGTATCACAGTAAAGGTATGCCTATATAGGGTACATTTGAATTTAACATAAAAATACATAGCATGAACCAAAATGTCAAAACTTTGATAACTTTACGTAAAATTAATCAGAAGAAGCATATTTAATATGTTGAAAGGGGATATTATCTATGTATCGTTGCTTAATGAACTATCAGTCACTGTTGAATATGATTCCGTTGAATGGAAAACAATGCATTTTCTTTAATATGTTTGTTTTTCATCTTGTCTTTTATGTTAGCATAAAAACCACTTGAATTCAGGATAATAATAATAATAAACCGTTCTTGTATAGCGCATATCACATTATGATATAACGTCCCTATGCGCTTCCAAAGGGTTTGGATATTATTACCCTGGCTTTAGCTCCGGCAGCCGTCATCAGCGCACAGTGCATTTCAAGGAATAAATCCTGCCAGGTACCCATTTAGCACCAGGGTGGAGAGTAGAAAATGTGGATTAATGTCTTGCCAAAAGACGCTAGTGCCGGGCTGAGATTCGAACCCTCAACCCTTGGATTGAGAGTCAAGTGAATGAACCACTGTACCACGACACCTCCATGATGTACATGTAGGTTTTTTCCTTACCTATCACTAGTTTGGTATAATTCAGCTCAGTGATTAGTCTATCGTCCATGATGTTTGCCATATAGATCGATCGATTGGCGTAGTCGGAGACGAAAGCAAAAATCCTTTGATCTAAAGGAATTAGATCATAAATAATCAATGTTTACTTTTACACATTTTAGGCGGGTCAATATATGGAAAAAGTGGCTAACCCTTAAAAAAATTGCAACAAAAGGCTTTTAACGGTTTTCAATAGCATTTGACATCAGGAATAACATACTAAAAGATGATCTAACCTGAATTTGTGTGGGGAGCGTTGATCCAACCAATCGCCACAGGTAGTGACGTCACAAAGAGTAGCGTGAGAGGGAAGAAGGTCTCGGTTTCAAACATCAGTGATATCTATTAGAAATAGGAAATTGTTAACGGTTTCTCGATAATTGTCTTGAAAACTCGTAGACCATTTATTTGATTAACCCTTTCAGGACAGGAATTATTTAAGGGCTAAATTGATCACGTTTTTTTCTTCAAATTGGCAACAATAATATTTTTCTGTTAGTGCTACATGGTTCTAATAAAATGTTATGTCTTTGAAAACATTATACATGGTTAGAAACTTTGTCGAAAAGTTGAAAAAGCGGCCAATTTCGATAAAAAACAATGATTTTGAATCTCTCAATGTGTTGCCAATTTAAGGATTTTAAAGCTTAATCTCCTTTTTTAAATTCCTGGCATCGAACACAATATGGTCATGTAACAAAAATGGACACAGTGAGTGCAGAAATTTTTGGTCTTTCTACTCATGCATCTGGTATAATTTTTAGAGCTCTTAATCAAAAGTTATTAAGCCAAACCACAAAATGTGGTCAATTGTCTTGAAAGGGTTATGATAATGATGATCATCATCATAAGCATCATCATTGATGAAGATAGGCTAATGATGACATGGTGCATGTCGCTAAAATGGTAAGGACCGGTGTTCAAGCATTTAGGAATTATTTTCTTCGTAGCAGATATATACTCATTTACTTCACCTGGCCTGGGAGGACAGTGGCAAATGTAAATTAATGTATTGTCAAAGGGCATGAGTGCCGTGGCAGGGATTCGAGCCCCATACATTGTGCTTTATAGTCTAAAGGAATTTTTTACTAGACAATGTTGTGTGTCCGGAGAGGTTAGTTATCCGGACAGGTAACTTTAATAGTAAATCGAACAACTTATCCTAAAAATTTATATTATTGTCATAGTTCTTTCACAAAATAGTTTGACAGTTTTATGAATTGTGTGTAGAATATTCGCTGCTATAATGTTACGACAAGTTGACATATTAATTTTGTTAACCCCCCCCCCCCACACACACACACACACACACAATCATACCGTGAACTTCACAGTCCGCACCTGCATGTAAAAGAACATTGGAATCTCTTCATATATGCATTATGCAGTACTAGGCGTTTAACAAGATTCTTCCATACATGTGTGAATTTATCTGTTGTCAAACATTGCATTTTAGAACACTTCAGCTACGCGCGAACAGCATGTTATAGCCTTCACTCGTTATTTTCCACACTTTTTAAAATACTTTTTGTTCAAAAATTCCGCGGGACGATTCTCTGAAATATCTCGGAGGGGCGTGGGACACCACAGCCCGCAGCCTTTCAGCCACGTTTTTACAGTATGAAATAAATTTGATACATGTTTCTCGCACTTTTAGATTAAAAATTAGAACTAATGTGCGTTTTGGATATCACAGTGCATTGAAATTTATTTCATACCCTTTCTATTCCCTTTTCAGCTTTAAAATCTTAAGAGGTGTTATGGTTGATCATTCTAACTTTTCAAAGAAAATTGATGTCTAATTTATGTACAGTGATGTGTTCCCCCTCCCACCTTAAGAAAATGTCTACATTGATATGTGAGATCTAGAATGCTTGTTATGAGGCACATTGTGTTCTTGCTTCTAAAAGGTGATGGATGAGAACGCTATGATTTGAAAATTTTTGATATATGAAGTTTTGATGACTTAATAGATCTACGTGAAAGTGAAAAAAAAAAAAAGAATCCTTCCCTTGTGAATTGAGTGATAGTGCGACGGGTATTCGAAAATGGTAACAAAATATACAGGTACATATATTAGTGGTTTATTAAATTATCAAAAAGAGGTAGTTTTCATTCAAACTGATACACTCTAAAAATTCAAATGTTAAATATACATTTAAAAGGTAGGAGGAGTGACAAAATTTCCAAAATGGTAAATTAAAACTTATAACATGCTCGATGTAACTTTATGCTGTTGCATGCAGCATGTTAAAAGTGTCAATAGATTTGGCAAGTAGCAGTCCGGTGACTTTAAGGCCACCGCACACCTTACGATCGGTCGGTTTTTTTCCATTCCTACAAAAGGACTGCATGTCTCAAAGACTCCTTACTTTAAAAAGAAAGTATTGAATTGCTTAAGGTCACCGCACACCTTAATACGATCTGTATGCAATCCGATTTCAGAAGAAAATGTAATATCTTTTGACAAATCATTTAAAAACGAAAAACATTTTTGATTGAGGGTCTGAATAGTCATACAGATAGTAAAATCGATAATACGGCCTTTGCCGACTTTTCTTGACGGTGGAATGGCCAAATCGGCTCCGAGTCGTAGTGACGTCACAAAAATCGTACGACTGCCTACGATTTGAAACTAATTTTGCCCTTATTCCCTGTAGAAAGCTGACAGCTCACCCAAACCCTATGTTTAGTATTCTACTCTATAATTCAGAACCTGAATAGGGCAGATTTCATATGTTAAAATTCCAATATTTAATGCCATAGCGATTTATATCACAAATCGGATCGCAGACCGATCGTAAGGTGTGCGGTGGCCTTTACTTGGATACAAGACCATGTCCATGACACCTTCATGATTTTGAATGACAGTAGATCTAACTTTTTAGGTTTTACGAGACGCGATGAGTGATTTATAAATTGATTTTAAAAAGTGCGAAATTAGCAGGGAAAACACGAGTTAACAATCAACATATTGTCCGTCAACCCCTAAGTTCCGTATAAATTACTATATTTTTGTAACAAATAAAGAAACAAACTTATCTTCAGGTACAAAATGAGCATCAGAAATCAATTCTATCCTGTCTGTTTTTGTATTTGCATTTAGTCCCAGAACTATGGTGATTTTGTCGGATTAAAAAAGGGTGACATTTGGCTCTCCATAATTCGGTGGCCTAAATCTACACACTTAGGCGGGGGCTTATAGGAAGGCGCCTTTCGAGATTATGGGCCAATGTCTTTAAGCATGGAGTTTTGCTTACCTTTAGAAGCAAGTAAAGAAATCTTCAGTTTCTCAGCATGCACACATCAAAGCGCATAAAGGCTTCCGAACATAGTCTATCGTCTGATGGCAGCCGGTTCCTGTCAAGTTTCTTTTACAACAACTATGTTATTCTTATCAATATGAGATCTTGAAGGCAAAAGTGCAAACGAAAAATATTCAGTTTAGTAACTTATTCGCGGCTACATGCAGATGATACGATATTATTAATACTGTATTTACCTGCGTATGTTGAAAAACGCAACGCGCATATAGCAACGCACAGGAGTCAGAATCAGCCCAATGCATGCCCAGGCCAGAGTCTGACGTCACCAAAAATAAATTGTTTCTGGAAAGCCTGTTTTCTTATGACGGTGATCTGAAATTTTACCGGCTACAATTCGAGCGATCGCCAATAGGGTAAAAATGCCCGGATGCAGGTATCGGGGTGCGTTTGCAATGCAATGTGGGACAGCTTTTGTGACCTGGTTACTTCCGGAATCTGACCGGTCGGTGAATGACCCGGCGGCCGTGCATAACCTCTCAAATCAGCTTTCCAAGATACGGCTTTGTCATTTAAGTCTCGAACAGAGCCGTCCGCAGCGGGCACCCGTCGTCGCTTTCTGCCGGACGCCTCCCGGTCGCAAGGCTCAATAACGCTGTAACATTCAGCGGCTCTCCGTACTAGCAATTCCAATTCGAGTTTGCGTTTTCCGTTGCATGGAATGCCTCTTTCTGTCAGAAAAGCTTTCAGCTGCAGAACGGTCATATTCTTGAAGTCTTGAGAAACGCTCGCCATGACAATTCTACGATTACCTTAACTTTTATTAGATAAGTTTGAAGAAAAATTCCTGAAGTGTGTACCGCGGTTACTGTAACTTAGCATCCGTATACACCGGAAGTACACAGGTCCCGGAAGTTGAATGAGAATTCGCCAAAAACGGTACATCCGGGCATTTTTACCCTATTGGCGATCGCTCGAATTGCTCCGGGCTGACATAATCGAAGTTTCAAAGATGTAGAGCTAATTAACTCCATATGTGTGAACAGGCCTTAAGGCTTGTTCACACATGTTTGTTTGTTATTTTTTCTTGGGTTTTTTTTTTTTTTTTACGTGCAAATGAATGACAATTGGGATGAAAAATTCAGCTGCCCGCAACAAAGGCTCACTTATCTCTGTGCTATAAGGTACAGAAATGTTAAAAGCATTAACCTTTAATAACACAAAACCGCGGTAAACCCCCAAGGTAAGGGTCGTTCACAAAAAAAATTTATGACCCCTAAAGCAAACCGCACACTATACGATTGACTACGATCCGATTTTTAAAAGAAATCGCAATAGCATTAAATATAGGTATTTCATTTTAACAAGTGAAAGCTACCTGATTCAGCTTCCGAACAATAATATGAATACTCAACATAGGAATTTGGTGCGATGTCAGCCTTAAATCCGGAATAAGGGCCAAATCAGTTTCAAATCGTAGACAATCGCAGGAGTGCTCTGACGTCACTACGATTCGGAGCCGATTTGGCCTTTCATCCGACTAGAAGGCTCGTAATAGGCCGTAATTTCGATTTTACTCTCTATCAGAACCTCAATCAAACATATTTTATGTGTTTAACTGTTTATATCTAATGCTATAACGTTTTCTTTCAAAACAGGATCGTAGGATGGTAGACCGATCGTAGAGTGTGCGGTGGGCTTAATTATGCGGAGAGTGCAAACAGTGCAGCAACCACCTTCTATTGTGTGGGAAAATAACTGTCAGTGCGCGATCATATATCTCTCTTTCCTTCTCTCTCTCTCTCTCTCTCTCTCTCTCTCTCTCTCTCTAACTGTCTCTCTTTCATCATGTCAAGTATTTAAAAAATAAAATATTTAAAATTTTGAAATAAATTGACGATCAAAGCCGAATGCATGGTTTGCCATTTTAAAAAAATAAATGAATAAAGATGAAAGCAGTGCATCAGAAAGAGCAGCGATAGGAACACTTCTACAATGAGTTCATAAAGAATTCAAACAGGGTCTTCTTCGTTTATGTAATTTTATGTATTTTTTTCAGTTTCATCTTTATTATCACAATCAATTTTATCTATACCATGATATCCCATTATACAATGTTATCGTACATTTCATTCAAATGCATGTACTGCCAATTCAACCCTTCTCCATAGATATCGTTTGCCTTCTTTATTCAAGGGGGGGGGGGGGGAGTAACAAAAAAAAGGGAGATTGATGAATATCATTGTTTATATTGATACATGGAACTAATACCACAATCCATACTTTATTATAAAGCACTTGATAGGCCAAGTTATACCGAATAGATTGTAAAGTAATTAAAAACAAATGGAATATTTACTACGATACCCGTTCCATCCATACAACTAAATTCTGAGAAAAGGAGCGGTTTTTAATTTTCAAAATAAATTGTTTAATTATTGATTTGGAGTAATTTTGAGCATTTCATCATACAATGAGGTAACAAAATGAAAATATTTAACAAATTCAGATGACACGGTTATCATTACTATTACTGTTATTTCATCACTATTACTATATTATATTTATTCTTAGAATTCCTTAAATACACCCACCACAACCCGATTTTGGCAGGGTTTTTTTGTGTTTGTTTGTTTGTTTTTTGGTTTGTTTTTTGTTTTTTGTTTTTTGTATTTTGTTTTTTTGTTTTTGCACAGTCAACTGGATGTGATAACCAGAGAGAGAGAGAGAGAGAGAGAGAGTAAACTTGGAATGTGTGCGTAAATGTGTGTGAGATTGCCCGATGGCGCATTCTAGCCACTTTGACTGTTTTGTCAGACAATAACAAAATTAAAGAAAACAAACCAAACAAGGTTTGACGCCCTGTTATCTATAGGGCTCCGCTGATAATAATTTGATGAAATAAATCTGAAGAAAGTTCTCGCACATATGCTCCGGCGACAATTCTGGCGCCGGCTTTATTTCGTCAAAGACACACGGGCCCGTATTCTCAGTTAAACCAGAGTTGAATTAAAACTGACTTAGATCGTAGGTCCAGTATAAATTTCTGTACAAAGTTAAACCTCACTTAGACTGGAGTTCGGAATACGGGCCATACACAGTAAAAACGCTGTTTAAAAGGTTGTTTAAAACATATACAACCTGTTTAATATTTAAACAAATTGGATCGTAGGAACAGTATAAATTTCTGTACAAGGTTAAACCTCACTTAGACTGGAGTTCGGAATACGGGCCATACACAGTAAAAACGCTGTTTAAAAGGTTGTTTAAAACATATACAACCTGTTTAATATTTAAACAAATTGTTTACAATATGAACTGTACAACGGGTTGTTCAGTTTATATTGTAAACAACTGTTTGCATTTTTAAGCAGCGTTTTCTTTGTGTAGGGTTATGGTTAGCGTTGCAATTGGGTTTATGATTAGGTTTAAGGTTAGGATTATAGTGTTTGGTCAAGGGCTGAAGTTTAGAATTCGGTTAGTGTAAACACTTGACGTGGAGCAATGTCGCCGAAGCATACATGTGTCGTAAAACCCTCAAGAATGGTTCCCAGAACGGTTTATGGTGAAAGCGGCATCTTAAACCAGCATGTGATTCCA
Source organism: Heliocidaris tuberculata (assembly GCA_025618425.1). Classification (NCBI taxonomy): domain Eukaryota; kingdom Metazoa; phylum Echinodermata; class Echinoidea; order Camarodonta; family Echinometridae; genus Heliocidaris; species Heliocidaris tuberculata. Next base: position 16,361,763 of record CM046842.1, on the reverse strand, counting down.
ATGTATCCACTCGGGCAGCTGCAGGAGTCGTTTACACACAAACCACCATTGATACACGGGTCGATGTTGCAATCAACTGCAAAGGTCATAAAAAAAATAAAGGGTTTGATTTCCACGTCGGTTTCACCTTCTGTTTGTCCTTAAGCTTAATTTCTCAATAATTATATACGCGTGAAAATGTGGGAATAAGACATACAAAGTACTACCCTCTTTTTCCTGTATTCCTCTTCTTTTTTTCAAATTAATTTATTACTTTTTTATTTGATACTATTATTGTTATTTTATTTGTTCATTTATTTTAGGGGGGTGGATAAGTTAACTTCAACATTTTCGGAAAGGCCTTTAATGCACAAAATACACAAAACCATAGCATAGTGTAGAATTCTTTTTTCTACTCAAGCTTAATTTCTCAACAACATGAACATGTCAGAATGTGAAAATACGATATGAAAGGAAATGCCCTATTTTTCTCCTGTATTCCTCTAAATTATATATTTTTGTAAATCTATGTATTTTTTATTTTTATATTATTTTTTTTTTTCTGTTTTTTTTTTTTAGGGGGGGGGGGGGGGGTAGGCGGTGGGTAAGACAACTATACCATTTTCGGAAAGGCCTTTAACGCACACATCCATAGCATAGTAAAGAATAAATAACGAATATAAACATAATATTCAGGGCATGGGATTTTGGTTCTTAAAATTTACCCATTTTGCCAAAAGCATAAAATAAAACCTTTTACCTTCCTTCTCAAAAATGGAAAGCAGTAAACTTTGGTAATAATTGGAGTCTTCTTACATCCTTAAAAGGGGGAGGGAGGGGGGGGGGGGGGGGGTAATACGTGTTTTTTTTTTTTTTTTGTTTTTTTTTCGTGTGGGAGGGGAAGGGCTGCCTCACAATAAAATTCCAATCTGGGGCACACTAATCGAAAAATAGGTTAGTGATGGATTGATCACTAATTACTTACGCCAAAAAGGCATTGCAGAATGAAATTATCAGCCCTTTTAATTTGTTAACACAGATGATGGTATCTTCAAGGAGAAAAATGAAATACCTGATTCGCATGTAACCCCATGAAATCCTGGTTGACACAGACATGTGAAGTTACTGCATGTCGACCCGACTTTACACGGGTTAATATCACAGTCAACTAAAAATAAGGGAGTAAAAAGTTAAACATAGGTCAAAGGAAAGAGTTAATGCATTTCCCGGCATGTAAAAAAGAACGAATTATAAACAACAACAACAAAATAACCATTAGACTAAAGTGCCAACTTCCCAAAAATCGGTTGCTCAACAATCTTCCATCATTTCGGATTAAATTGAAACCGGTGGGCAAACGATCGGCGCCCAGTCGCCGAGGAAAATTTCTTTGAAATTGTTTAGGCTTCCTCGGGAGAGGTTTTCGATGGTTGCAGCTTTTTTTCCGGTAATCGCTGGTCAACGACTGGTCGCCACTCTAGTGGGATTAGGCTTCAGTTCTTAGAAACAGGAGTTTATATTCTTCTTTAATGTTCTGCATTCATTATCATTTCGAAATGAAACTCAGTCCAGTTGTACATGTATTAATACCCAATCAAATAATAAACTTACTCTTTAAAAGAGTTCTAGGCCAGTATTCAATTCTTAAGCAACTTAGGTATTCAATTGAATCATTTGGCTTAGTATTTTACCCTACTTCTAAGACAGTCACTTACAGTCTTAAGCCAATTTTATTGATTGGCATGTATGTGGCTTTCAGACATAAGCGGAGCAGTGTAAACTGCCCTCAAGCAAATCATATACGGGCATCTAATGCGAGGCATTTATCACAATGCATATCAGTAATTATTTTGCCTTGAAATCGGCTGGCTAGATCAAAGATCTGAAATCTAATCTCAATACGAGTTAAACCGTGTTACTTAACCAAGCCAAATGCTAACTTAATGTGCATAATTCAATACCGCCCCAGGTGTTTTTCCCCCTTAAATTAATCAATTACTATTACAAAACAACCGTCTATTTTGTGGGGAACGTAATGAGTGGGCGATCATTAAATTAATTATAAATTTTATAAAAACGGCATGCTGCTGTATGATTGGTCAATTCTCGAAAAAAAAACATCATTTTAAGGATTAAGCACGTTCTGGATATGAACTGAAATGGATATAGCATGTTTTGGAAGTAAGTTAATTTGATGGCGAGATTTCATGCTTCCCACTGGAAAAAGAAATGTATTTATTGAATTCTGATGCTGCTGATAATGATAATTATGATAATGATAGTAATATTAACAAAAACAATATGTTTTTATAAAAATACTGATAATAATAATAATAATAATAATAATGATAATAATAATAATAATAATAATAATGTTTAGAAAAATTTTATAGCCCGTTTTGCAACCGAATTGGGGGAAAACGCTACCACCAGCTCCCCCCCCCCCCTGCAAACACACACACGCACACACATACCTAGCTCACATTTGACACCAATGAAACCAAGTTTACACACGCAGCCGCTATTCGTGCATGTGCCTCCATTAAGACAAGGATCTATGTAGCAGTTGTCTGTAAGAATAGAAAGTTTACAAATCTACCACTGAAAGTTGCAAAAATTTACGGAGTTTCGATCGCGTTAAAAAGCACATAAGCCGCCTCAACAAAGAAACTGCGACAGAAAAAATAAGAGTAATGATGAGCTTCATACATGTATCTTATAATAAAAAGAAAATGGAGTACGCTTAGGGGCATTTGTTGCTACCAACTACTTTTTAAAATACATTCTTTTATACATCTTTTTAAAATACATTTTTTATACATCTTTTAAATATATATATTTTTATACATCTTTTAAAAATACATTTTTTGTTATACATCTTTTTAAAATACATTTATACATTATGGCCAGTATTTTTGAAAGGAGCCTAACTTAAACCCCCGCCTAAGTGTGTAGATTTAGGCCACCGAATTATGGAGAGCCAAATGTCACCCTCTTTTAATCCTACAAAATCACCATAGTTCTAGGACTAAATACAAATACAAAAACCGAGCGATAGAATTGATTTCTGATGCTCATTTCATGCCAGAAAATAATTTTGTTTCTTTATTTTGTTACATATATATAATCATTTATACGGGACTTAGGGGTTGACGAATGGCCTTCCATAAATCAGTGGCCTAAGATAAGCCAGGCTTAACTTAGGTCACTTTCGAGAATACGGGCCATTATGAATAGACAAATGAAACATTTCGAGAGTGATGTTATGTGTCATCGAAGTCTCAGTGCTTTATCGGAGCTATATTTTTGACTTTTCAGCCAATATGACACCTAATTCATTTGTTGCATACGTTAATATTGCAATTTCTTCTAAGCTCCTATCAGATCGCATAATAAGCGTCCCCCCCCCCCCCCCATTAATGGTAAAGCTGCATTCATACAGTTTTAAGAATGGTTTACTTTATAATCAATTATACGAACGGATGAAAAAGCTAGGCTTAAATACACGCCTTACATGTTTCTACACATTGCGTTTCCCCTGATAAATGATAACCACTATGACAGCCGCATTCATACGATCCGTAGGTGTTGTTACATGTTCCGTGCGCCGCGTTACACGGATACGTGTCCACAGGAAAAGAACACTCATCAACATCTGGTAAAAGAGACGGGAATAACGGGTGAGAAGAAAAAAAGGGGAATGTATTTAAGACCGTTTCAAATCTCATACCCAAATCTGTAACATATATATGCGTCTCTAATGCATTGTGGCCAATTTTTTTTTTTGACTCAAATTTTCGACGCTCCCTGGCATCTTCTTCAGGAGAACAATAAATGATAAGGGATCATAGAAATAACTGAAATAGTCATAGCGCAAATAGTTATAGCGCGTATATATATATATATATATATATATATACATCCATACATACATGTATGTATGTACAGTATGTGTATGTATATGTATGTATGTACATATATGCATACACCTATATACATGTATATTATATTGTGAAATAGTTCAACGTGTTGGAATAGATTAATAAAGAAAGATGCATCTTATTGTTTGAAATTACACACCAAGTCTTTCAGTCAGACCCAACTTCGGAAAGCCGAGCACAGGTATATATCCGAAAACGGCATATGAATAAAGAGCCCTCATCGTTCAGTGCGAGGCAGTGTGTATAAAAGGCATGGGGAAAATCTTGCAAAGTCAACCTGCTAACGATAAATATACTTTTAAAAATAATGCTGCGTGTCAGTTATCTTTAAAATCCCTGAATTATTCGTCCTATGAAATGACTTTCCAATGACAAACATTTGAAATAAATATATCTGCAGCATTATTTTTGAAAAATATGTTATCAACAGCTGCAGGTCGACTGTGCACGATTTTCCCTGTGCCTTTTGTAGACACTGTCTCGCATTGAACGATGAGGGCTCTATATTCATCTTGCTCTATACCCTGTTTTCGGAGAATATACCTGTGCTCGGTTTTCCGGAGTTGGGTCTGACTGTCTTTCTTGTCTGTCTAGCTTACTGTTATTATTATTATTTGTATCTTTGCAACTTAAACGTTTTCTTAATTTCTTACATCTGATTGTTTATGTTCAGTTTTACTTTGATATAGGTCTTTGACCGAAACGTCAGTCCAAATTTATGGCTCCTGCGGTGTTTTTATTTGACTCCTGAATACTCCGTCTTCGATATCTACACGCCGACGCAGAACTTTCATATTTTGTATATATTTTGTATATATATATATATATATATATATATATATATATATATATTAAATACAAAGTCCACGTGTTGGTAGAATATCAAAAAAACAAACTATTAGAAATGTCATGCTTTTATCGAACTTCTTTATTTGCTCACGAATTTTCGACGGTATTCACACCGTCTTTATCAAGTGAATGACAAACTTTCGAAATTGTATCCATAGCGTTTCCAAAACAATGCGCAATTACTTTATAAGTAACCGGGCGCATTGTCTTGGAAACGCTTTACAGCTCAAAAATATCTTTAAAACGTCACGAAGACGTCACAATTGAAATACACGTTTGTAGATTATGACCCAAAGCGTATAATAATAAAAGGGGCGCTTATAAGCGCAAGGCGCATGATAAGTGAGCGAGAGCATTATAATTACTAAAACGTCATAATGGAAATAAGACGTCATAATAGAAACGTCAAATTGGTGTTTGAGTAGATGCCTGGCAATAGAATATAAGGAGTATTAACGAAAGAAAGTATAGTTAGTCAGCCAGGACATGTCTATGTTCATGACTGGCTTCCTGAAGCTCTCATTTTTTACGATCATTTTGATTTCGTACAGATGTCGGTCTTCAAACGACACGAGTCCGTCTCTAAGAATACAGCATTGTAGGTCGCTCACTGAGTGTGCAGCTGTATTGAAGTGTTCTGCCACAGGGTGATGGAGGTTGCGAGCAATGCTGCTCTTGTGATTGTTAAATCTCTCCCTAAATCTGAGAGTTTCTCCTATGTACAGGGCATTCGGGCATTTACACTGTTAAAACATGTATTAAAAAAATACGGATTAAAAAATTGTTGATTAAAAATCGCTCAACATTGGTTATAAAATGAGTGTTGCTTAAAAAATGATTTTTAATCTTGCGTGGGTTAAAAATATTGTTGATTAAAATTATTGTTTTTAATCTTGTTGGTTACTTTGTAACCAACATTGATTAAAAACAGTGTTTTCTGCTTTCCCGCCAAAATGATAGTGCTAACTGTCGAGACACTTCATCTTTTTGTTGGTTAAAGTTTGATCAAAGTTGATTAAAATACCGATCGTGTGACTGATCTGAGCGCATGGATATTTGGAACAAATTTGCTGCGCGCATATCTATCGCAGAAATTGTTTGCGATAAAAATGGAAGGCGTTGTCATTCAAGTCGCTGAATGATTGGGGACTTTCAAAGAGATTGTCAGCGTGTTTGAAGGTGAGAAACTCTTTTCATATCTGTGATAGTTGTCTAGCTTAATCTTGGGAATAAATAGATCTATATAGTGTGATCTTTCTTTCTAATTAAAACGGCTTGGAAGCTAGTTCGACCTGCTCGATCTGGACTAGACCTGGCTAAGCCAGGCCCACTGGTAGATCTACTGACTACGCCTACGGTAGCTAGGAGGCGACACCGGCGGTATGGCGGTGTGTTCACCTTCGCGGATGTCCATATTTCGCGGACAGGTCAATACGACAAAAACTGAAACTAGAACTAGAACTTCAAAAAAAAAAAAGATATAGCATCAATGCAGGCGTAGGCGTAGTCAACGGCCGGTGGGCCTGGCTTAGTCAGGTCTAGTCCAGGTCTGAGCAGGTCGAACTTCCCAAACCGCTTACCTTAGAAAGCAAGATCACACAGTAGATATATTTCTTTATAAGATTAAGCTAGACAACAATCACAGATATGAAAAGAGTTTCTCACGTACCAAATGAGGCTAAATGGTTAAACATTTAACCAACAATTTGTTTAAGTTTAATCAACACCAATTTAACCAATGTTGAGCAAAATACGATTAACCAACAAATGGTTAAACATTTAACCAACAAAATAAAACTAACCAACAAATGGTTAAACAATTAACCAACAATATGTTTAAGTTTAATCAACACCGATTTAACCAACGTTGAGCGAAATACGATTAACCAACAAATGATTAAAACTTTTAATCAACCACAGGTTAAACTTTAATCAACAGGCCGTTGATTAAAGTTTTAACCTACAAATGTGTGGTTCACCTGGTAATCCTCGGTTGATTAAAATTTTAACCAACAAGATTAAAAATTTTAATCAACGTTCTAACAGTGGCACATTTGATAGCATACACAGCATTCGTTACGTCACAGTTACATGGAGGGGGTCTGATTCTGCATTTTTCAGAAAGCCTGATACTTTGATCAAGAATCATGTGCTTGCATATTTGACACCTTGTTTTGCCGCATTGTTTGTTACCCTCTCGATTAGAGCCGCTCAAATTGGTAGTCAGTAAACGACGGAGATTTTTGGGTTGTCTTTGCGCGTGTAGTGGTGGTAGAGCAAATTTGGGGACCAACTGAGGATCCTGTTGGAGAATGGGCCATTCACGGCGAATGTTCTTCGCGAGGGAGCTACCTTCTGGGTGAAATGTAGTCACAAGTACTTTACGTTGTGTTTTACATTTTTCCTTGTGATCACTCAAAAGACGCACCCTGTCACGATGTAATGCCTTTAATCTGCAAGTTTCTACCAAGTCCACAGGGTATCCTGCTTCAACGAAATGACGCGCTAATTTAAGAGATTCTTGAGCGAACTCTTGTTCGTTAGAAATGATCCGTCTGTAACGTAACATCTGGCTGTATACTATCGATGTCTTTAAGTGCTTAGGATGAAAGCTACTGTACTGGAGGTAGGAGAAACTGTCAGTGGGTTTGTGGTACACTGTAGTAGAAAGCTTGCCTTCCTTGTTGGTAATAGTGACGTCAAGAAAATTGATTCTTTCTATTGATTTTTCGATTGTGAATTTAATACCGGATTGTTCTGTATTAAAGCGATTGAAGAAAGAATCAAGTTCGAGTTCACTATGTGGCCAAATCATAAATATGTCATCAATATATCTGACATACATAGCGGGTTTCTTTTGGCATTTTGGGTACCAAATTTGCGCCTTCATATGCCTGCATATTCATGGCCATGCTTGAAGAAAATTTTCTTGCAAAATGCCAAAAGAAACCCGCTATGTATGTCAGATATATTGATGACATATTTATGATTTGGCCACATAGTGAACTCGAACTTGATTCTTTCTTCAATCGCTTTAATACAGAACAATCGCTTTACTTCAATCGCTTTACTGACTACCAATTTGAGCGGCTCTAATCGAGAGGGTAACAAACAATGCGGCAAAACAAGGTGTCAAATATGCAAGCACATGATTCTTGATCAAAGTATCAGGCTTTCTGAAAAATGCAGAATCAGACCATCTCCATGTAATTGTGACGTAACGAATGCTGTGTATGCTATCAAATGTGCTAAATGCCCGAATGCCCTGTACATAGGAGAAACTCTCAGATTTAGGGAGAGATTTAACAATCACAAGAGCAGCATTGCTCGCAACCTCCATCACCCTGTGGCAGAACACTTCAATACAGCTGCACACTCAGTGAGCGACCTACAATGCTGTATTCTTAGAGACGGACTCGTGTCGTTTGAACACCGACATCTGTACGAAATCAAAATGATCGTAAAAAATGAGAGCTTCAGGAAGCCAGGCATGAACATAGACATGTCCTGGCTGACTAACTATACTTTCTTTCGTTAATACTCCTTATATTCTATTGCCAGGCATCTACTCAAACACCAATTTGACGTTTCTATTATGACGTCTTATTTCCATTATGACGTTTTAGTAATTATAATGCTCTCGCTCACTTATCATGCGCCTTGCGCTTATAAGCGTCCCTTTTATTATTATACGCTTTGGGTCATAATCTACAAACGTGTATTTCAATTGTGACGTCTTCGTGACGTTTTAAAGATATTTTTGAGCTGTAAAGCGTTTCCAAGACAATGCGCCCGGTTACTTATAAAGTAATTGCGCATTGTTTTGGAAACGCTATGGATACAATTTCGAAAGTTTGTCATTCACTTGATAAAGACGGTGTGAGTACCGTCGAAAATTCGTGAGGAAATAAAGAAGTTGGATAAAAGCATGACATTTCTAATAGTTTGTTTTTATATATATATATATATATATATATATATATATATATATATATATATATATATATATTCCTCTCTGGTTTGGTCTATCTTAGCGTAAAGTGCTCAATGTCTACGCAGAGCAATATATATTGTATAAGACAAAGTAATGGAGCATGGCTGCTACTCGGAGTTTCACGCCTGAGGCGATCATCAGGCAAGTGATAGCTTCTTTAAAATTACATGATTCCTCTGCTATACATGTGTACAAATAAGACATTAACTACAATGGTGGTTACTCATGGGAAAGGGGGGCTATTGTAGATGCACAAGGGTTGGGGGTTAACAAAAGTGTTGGGGAAACACAAAACAAAGATAAAGACATGTAAGTTAAAGCCTGTGGAAGGAGGGGGTTTAGGTACACCTTACACAATAGTCTCCTCCAAGGCGCCAGTTTGATAAAAAAAGAACAATGATTTTGAACATCACAATGTGTTGCCAATTTAATGATTTTAAAGCTTATTTTCCTTTTTTCAAAATTTCTGGCATCAAACGCAATATGGTCACGCAACAAAACTGGACACAGTGTGTGCAGAAATTGTTGCTCTTTCCACTCATGTATCTGGTATATTCGTTAGGGCTTTGAATCAAAAGTTATTGAGCCAAACCACAAAATGTTGTCAATTGTCTCGAAAGGGTTCAAACATGTCAGCAGGTTTTATTGACAAAAGGTAGCTAAATACAATGGGTCTCATAAAATAAACGAAGCCCTAAATCAAATGATAATATTCATAGACCTCAAAGCTTGTTCACAATAACTCTTTGTGTTCGGGTTTCGTTTTGAGTTTTTTTTTTTCGTGGACGCAGTAAAGGATTTTCAGTTTTCCTATTTTGCATTGTCATTTCGAAATTAAACTCGGTCCTATTCTATACTTTCATCCAAACGAATAATACACTCATTTTTTTTTTCTAAAATTAACTCTTACTGTGCCAAGGGGTTTAGTTCTCTTCAAAATTCCCCCCCCCCCCACACACACACTCACATGCGCACAGGTAAAAACATACCTAACTCACAGTTGAGGCCCATGAAACCTAGTTTACACAAGCAGCCGTCATTCGTGCAATTGCCTCCATTAAGACAAGGATCTCCGCTGCAGTTGGCTGTAGGAATTTAACGGTTAATTTTTTGTATTTATTTTTATTTTTTTAAGGAAGCAAATTTATTGACAAAGGTTATAATTTAATATATATTAAATAAAAATTGCCGTAAACTGGTAGATTAGAGCAGCGCCATGTTACGGTCATTCCTAACTATTTTATGCAAATAAGATTATAATTAGAGATTAGTAGCATTTTATTTTGAATTTTAAAAAACAACCCACGTGGAAAATATGCATTTTTTTTTTAATTTCAACTCTTACTTTTTACTTGCAAACATACAAAATTGCCTGCAAGTATATTGTAAGTTTCTTCAAAGGAGAAAGGTGCATGCTGGGAAAATAGGAGACACAGACGTTTTCCAAATTCTGTCAAAAGATGACGCTATTTAAAAGGTTTGGTTCTTTTTGGTTCCGGTACTTTGAACTGATCATTTTGGAGGATATTTTCAAAGTGTGCACTTTTTCTATTCCCACTGTATATATATGTATATATATAAACACACACACATATATATATGAACTTACATCATCTCAAACCGGATTTGATTTCACGGAACCTCAACCAATGTTCGCGCAGACTTATGAGAGTCACCCTGGAATCCAACCTTAGGAGTGTGTCCTTTCATCACAAGCAACTGGAACAACTGCGCGGGGAACTTACTGGCCTGTGTTCTAGTGATCAACTTCGTCAGATTCGCCATTTGATTCATATCTACAATCGTGAGTACTTTGAATCACTTACTTCCAACAAGAAAAGAAAACTGGAGAAGCTTCGACCCATCGCTAACCGCGCCGACCGAGTTCCGTTGGATGACGAGAAGCTGGTTGTTACCATACCGCCTGATCTTCCTCTGACTAAAGATGAAACCTCTGTTCTCAAGCGCGGTTTATCTTTCATTCCCACATCAGAACGAGTGGATGAATTCGAGATACGTTCTGACTTCGAGAATTTTGCTCGTCGGCTACGTCTAAAAGCTCATTTCCACCACGATTCCGATGAAGAGGATACCAATCAGCCACCTGATGACAGCGATCAGCCTCTTCATGAGCCAGATCCTTTTGATGCGCTCAAGAAACGGAAGTCTTTATGGACCCCACAGGAAGGCAAGTACCCATCACTGGATGTTTTTATCTCAAAATGCAGATCTGACATTAATAACATTTTGAAATTTGACACTCCTGCTAAGCCTAATGTCACCCCTCAGGAGCGGCTTACCATCAAGCGGCTGATAACAAACAAAGACTATGTTATTAAATCTGCAGACAAAGGAGGTGCGATTGTGGTGTGGAGGCGTGATTTGTATGTGCAGGAGGCCATGCGTCAGTTGTCGAATGATGAGTTTTACTCCAGATTAGAAGCCGACCCTACCCAATATCAACATGACATCATCTCCAGAACGGTGAAGGAACTTATTAAGGAAGGGAAATTACCTGCCAGTGCTGATAACCTTATCCAAGATAGCCCTAAGTGTGCCACCTTCTATCTCCTGCCCAAGATTCATAAGGAGAATAACCCTGGACGTCCAATTGTCTCCACCATCAGCTGTCCGACGGAGCTCATCAGCAAATATTTAGACGGCATCTTTTCCCCACTAGTCACCAAGCTGCCCACCTACATCAAGGATACTTCAGACGCCATCCGACTCTTCAAAGACTTTGAGTTTGTTGGTAATGAGGAACAGCGTCTACTCTTCACCATGGACATTGCATCGTTATATACCAACATCCCCACCGCAGACGGTCTACGAGCCTTGAAGCATCATCTCGAGAGATACCCTTGTCCAGAAAGACCGAGCGATGTTACCCTGCTACGTTTGGCGGAATTCGTGCTCACCTTATCATCTTTTAATTTTGCTAACGAGTACTATGCCCAGAAGAAGGGAGTGGCTATGGGCACGAAGATGGGGCCAAGTTACGCGTGTCTCTTCGTCGGCCATGTTGAGGAGGACATGTTGGAGAATTATCAGCACGTCAAGCCTGTCCTCCTCAAACGCTACATTGACGACTACGTCGGCATCTTCACCTCGTCTCGTGATGATTTGGACAATTTCATCGAGCACTGCAACGGCTATCACCCTTCACTTAGATTCACCAAGGACATCTCTGATGAATGTGTTACGTTTTTGGACGTTTCTGTGAGCATCCTAGGCCGTCGTCTAGCCACCGATGTGCATTACAAGGCAACAGACTCACACTCATACCTCAGATTTGACTCCTGTCATCCACCTACATGTAAAAGGGCGATCCCTTTCTCCCAGTTCCTCAGGCTGAGAAGAATCTGCAGCGATGACAACCAATTCGAGAGCAGAGTCGACGAAATGGTAGATTTCTTTACAGACAGAGGTTACCCCGTCAAGATTATTGAAGAGGCTAAGGCAAAGGTTTCTACCATCACCCAACAACAAGCTCTCAGTAAGAGGCACAATACTGCAAGCTCTCGCACCCCTCTTGTGCTGACCTACAGCAGGACGACAGAACGGATAGCCCGTGCCATCCGTGGTAATCTCAACCTTCTGGAGTCCGACCCAGCAACGGAAAACATCTTTGGAGCGGACCCTTTCATCACTGCCTACAGAAAAGATAGGAATCTCAAGAACTTCCTGGTCCGCTCTAAACTGCCAGGCAATCGTGAGTGCCATGACGACGCCTCTCCCGGGACCACGAAATGCTCACGGCCTAGATGCAAGACCTGCGCCCTTGTTTCTTGTGATGACGTCTTGGGTCCCAAAGGCGCTTGGAGTACACGAGGAGAGTACAACTGCGTCACCAGTAACGTCGTATATGGGCTAACCTGCACCGTCTGCGGTATGGTCTACATTGGTGAAACCAAAAGAAGACTGGCGGATAGAGTGACAGAACACTTGCGATCCATACACCTCAACACTCCTGGGTTGCCAGTCGCTCGACACTTCAACTTAGCCAATCATTCATCGAAGGACGTCAAAGTTTCTGTTCTGCGAACCTGCGCGGACGAGAGACAGAGGAAGACCATGGAGGAGAGGATAATCTTCAAACTGGGAACTTTCCAGCCGCTTGGCATGAATGCCACTTTTCGTTCATTCAAGATCAGCCAATGAACTCTAATTGTATGAACTCTAATTGATTGGACTTTATTGGACTTTACTCTTCTCTTCTCCCCCCCCCCCCCCCCCCTCCTCCCTCTCTCTCTCTTTCTCTTACTGCTTTGCGCATATCCCCTTTTTTGCGTTTTTTTTTTTTTTTTTTTTTTTTATCTTTTTGGTGCCACCTTAATCTTGGCTTTTCATTTACTTTTCCCAAATTCGCACTATTTTGGGTTTCCTTTGTGGCGTCACTTGCTACCAGGCAACCGTCTGCTTCCCCGTCTGCTTTTTTTGCGCAGCAGACATACTTTTTGTTAAATTGCGCGTCTATTCATGTCTTGCCTCTTTGTTACTGCTTCTTACTGCTTTGATCATGGCTTTTAATTTTTTTTCAAAATACGCACAAAATTTTTTTTATTTTTCTTTGTGGCGTCACTTGCGACCAAAATCTCAATTCTCGCGCCTAATTTTTTGTATCCAAGCAACTGCCCGCGTCTTCATAATTCATGCATCTGATTATTATTACTTGAATGTGTTCAGTCTTTTACTTTGATAAAGGTCTGTGACCGAAACGTCAGTAAATTTTACGTCTTGCGGTGTTTTTATTTCAACATAATTGTTTGCTATCTATTTCAACACACCGACGCAGAACCTTCTTGATTTGTTTACGACTTATATATATATATATATATATATATATATATATATATATATATATATATTGCTTGCTCAATTCATTGTGAACTGACACATTTAACGTTTCCAGAGTAATAGTAAATGTCTAGTCGGCAGGTTGATGTTGAAAAGAATAATGCCTACAATACATTATCCAAGCCCTTGACTTGTTATGTTCGCGCACAAAAGGAAAAATATATATATATATATTGCTTGTGGTACACATAAAAAAAAAATTAGTGTCACGTGGCAGCTTTTCAGCAATAGAAAACTATATTTATTATCTTCATATTGCAATGTCTTCCAAGATCGTATCGCAATTAGATCGTATAATATGCCTTCGTCTTTAAATTATGTTTCCTGTAATAAATGATGGTAAAGCCGCATTCATAGTACTTTAAGAACGGTTTACTTTATAATAAATAACACGAACGTGAAAAATAGCTAGGTTTTTAGACATGCCTTACATGTTTCTACACATTGTGTTTCTCCTGATAAATGATAACCACTCTGACAGCCGCATTCGTACGATCCGTAAGTGTTGTTACATGTTCCGTGCGTTACGTCACACGGATACGTGTCCACAGGAAAGGAACAGTCATCAATATCTGATAAAAGAGAATTGGGACAATGAGTCAGAGCAAGAAAAAAAAAAAAGGAAATTAAATATCTTACACAATGTTAGAGAGGGCATCCCGACTCCCGTTTTTGTTTCCGTGACCCTTTCATACCCTAATCTCTTACCGCAAAATATTATATATATATATATATATATATATATATATATATATATATCCTATATCATATATCATATATTGCAGTTTTGTACTGAAGAAGCCCTCTAGGAGAAATATTGAATTTTTGTGTCTAACGGAGTGATTTATTCTCTGTCTCTCATTATTTTTAATCTCCGTCGCAGAACTTTTTGAACCATATTTCATGTTTTGTTTGTAATCCGTTTCCCTGAAGAAGGAACGTTGGATCGTTCCGGAAATTTGGATAATAAACTTTAATTGACAAATGATGCATCTCCACCTCCAAGTGGTTCGCCATATGTATCCAACTGTTTATTTTTCCTTAACAAATTTTTCTACCCGTGCCTCGGGTCTTCCTCAGTGTTTAGACAATGACAATATAATACAGACAAAATCTTAAAAATAATAGGTCCTTGGCAACGCTCTTCACGCGGTCCGCGCAGTGCGTTGCCAAGGACCTATTATTTTTAAGATTTTGTCTGTATTATTGTCATTGTCTAAACACTGAGGAAGACCCGAGGTACGGGTAGAAAAAGCCTGAACTCATAAGCGTTGCCAAGTAGGATAACTAAGAAGGGAAAAAAGAAAAAGAAAGGGAAAAGGGAAAGAAAAAGAGAGAGAGAAAAAAAAGGGGGAAATGGAAAAAAGAAAAAAGACAAGAAAAAAGACAAGAAAAAGAGAAGAAAAGAAAAGAAGAAAAGAAAAGAAAAAGAAAAGAAGAAAAAGAGAAGAAGGGGAGAAGAAAGGAAGAAAAGAAGAAAAGAAAAAAGGGGGAAACGGAGAGAAAAAGAGAAAAAAAAGAAAGAAAAAAGAAAAAAAGAAAAGAAAAAGAAGGAAAAAAAAGAGAAAAAGAGAAAAAAAGAAAAAAAAAAGTCAAGAAGGATAGGGGAAAAAGAAAAAAGAAAAGAAAATAGACAGGAACAAGAAAAAGGAAAAGAAAAGGAAAAGAAAAAAAGAGAGGGAAAAGAAAAGAAGACCCGAGGCACGCGTAGAAAATTTTGTTAAGGAAAAATAAACAGTTGGATACATATGGCGAACCACTTGATTGTTTTCAAGTTCTTTCTTCTTCTTATTATTATTATTATCCAACACGTGGAACTTTTTAATATGTATGTATGTATATATATATATTGCGCATTAGAGGCAGAAAATGGGGAGCGGAGATTTCGCTGAGGAGGTTGGGAGCAGAGATTTCTCTAACGGGACCCTTGGAATCGGATACATGCACAGAAGGCTGGGAATAAAGACTAGAGAGAGGAAGAAGCTGGAAGAGGAGGCGTGCGCCTGCGCACTTAGGGCCTCCTTCTGCCTATTGTTGAAAAGGAATGACGTCACCTGGGTTGGTGGGGATGACACCTAGGTTACCGGCCATAAAAGATGACGCGCTCTAGTTACTGACGCGCATCCTTAGTGATCGCGCATCAAATCTATCACCAGTGATGAGAAAGCGCAACGAATAACAGGTTAGTTCAAAATCCGTCTGGCCAGGGGCAGAGGCACATCGTTCATGTGCGTCTGTCTCAGAAACGGATTTATTTAACATCTTTGTCGCATCCTGGCTACTGACGACGAATGTGACGGGCTAACCTGTTTTAATTTCAATATTTAGATAACCCTTTGCCTGTAGGTTGGAGGGTTTTTCGATGCCGAATTTGGTTTTCTTCATCATATATATATATATATATTATATATATCCGTATATATATATATATATATATATATATAATAATATATATATATATATATATATATATATATATATATATATATATATATATATAAATCCGTATATATATATATATATATATATATATATATAATAATATATATATATATATATATGTGTGTGTGTGTGTGTGTGGGTTTATGTGTGTATGAATTTTATTCCAAAAGGGGCTAAATCCACATTTAGCGTTTTTGAGTAAATTAAGCGGTTTTGTTTTTTTGTGTTTTTTTTCACCACTTTATTTTGATATATGTGGTAGGGCTATAATTGTCTTAGATTAATTCAACCAATTTTTTTAAAAATCTAGCACTAAATTTCAATTATATCTTTTCTAGATTTTACTTGCCATGCATTAAGCTACTTTTGGAATTAAACCTTGGTCGATTGTCATTTTCTGCACACTTTAACACATTAATAGTGTGCTACCAGAGTACATGTTTCATTTTTTTCACATGTTTCTTTGTTGATATTTTTGTTTTTGATTTTTTTAATAAATTTCTTTTCTTTTATATTCCAAAAATATTCATATAAAATATTAAAACTTTGTTGATTTTATCAAAATTTTGCACTGATGACCTTTATTTAAGGAATGTGATTAACTGAACAAATCCTAAATGGATTTTTAATTTAGCCCCTTATGGAATGAAATCTATATTTGTAACAAATTTCTTTCAACTTTCATTGAATATTTTTTATGCAATATAGTGCATTTGATTCCATGTCGAGATGCACATACTTATCTTCAAAATTTCGGTCAAAAATCGATTTAGCTCCTTTTGGGAATTAATTTACATATATTACTATTTATATAGTCATAATGGTTCGTAATGGAAAAGTAGGTTAGCAATTCATTGATCCATAAATTATAACACAAATAGGAATTGCAGCAATGAAAAACAAAATCAAATCAGAAATTTTAATAACCCAAAAATATGGTATCTTCAAGGAGAAAGATGAAATACCTGATTCGCATGTCATTCCCTGAAATCCTGCTTGACACAGACATGTGTAGTTACTGCATGTCGACCCGACTTTACACGGGTTAATATCACAGTCAACTAAAAACAAGGGAGTAAAAAGTAAAAATTAGGTCTAAGGAAGATGGTTAAATGTTAACCGTCATGTAGCAACAACAACAACAAAAGATAATTATAACCGTTACGCTAGTCTAAGCCAATTATATCTTTCTGTTTTTTTTGGGGGGGGGTTTAGTTTTTTTTTTTTTTTTTTAGTTTTTAGTAGGGAGTCTTTGAGACATGCAGTCCTTTTGTAGGAAGAAAAAAAAAGCTTCCATCGACAAAGGGAAACCTTTTGATTTTTGTTTTTTGACAAGGTGAACTATACTTTTTATTTTATTTACTCAAAAAACACACAGTCATTGCGATAAGAAACTCGATATTACTGCACTACTATCTAAAATAATAATACATTTATACTTCCTTCTTTTTTTTCTTCAAGTTAACCAATTACTCTTACAACACCATCGCCAAGTGTGTGTGGAACCTGGGGAGCGTTTCATCAAGTGTTTTGTCAGTGATTTTTTACCGACAAATTTGCTCTCAGCCAATCAGATGCAAGGATTTCAGCAGCTTATAACAGTTGTCAGTAAAAAATCACTGACAAAACACTTGATGAAACGCTCCCCTGAAGGTGAGTGCGCGATTATTTATTTAATGGCAGGCTACTTTATGATTCGGCAACTCCGGAAAAGGTCCAGTCTTTCATGCATATTATCTGAAATGGATAGCATGTTTAGAAGTAAATAATTTGATGGTCAAATTTGATTACTTCCCCCAGGAAATACAAATGCATTCATGAAATGATAATTATGATACTACCAATGATAATGAAAAAAAAAAAAAAAAAAAACACACACAGACACAGACACACACACACAATGCGTACACGCGAAAACATACTTAGCTCACAGATGAGGCCCATGAAACCAAGCTTACACACGCAGCCGTCATTCGTGCAATTGCCTCCATTAAGACAAGGATCTCCGCTGCAGTTGACTATAGGAATTGAAAGGTGGAAATTTCACCATGGAAAGTTAAGAAAAGAATGACAAGGTTTTGAACACATTACAATTTTTTTTTAAGCATGAGGCGGTATATTAAAACCGCCAACAAAACTCAAAACGGGAAAAATAAACAAAGTGAGCTCCACACATCTGTATCTTATAAGATAATGAAATGCGATTAGAGGGTTTTGTTAGCTTGCAACTACTTTTTTTTCACTACCATTAATGAAATTTGTAATGGAGGTTTTGTGAGGCGGTTTAACATAATGATGATACGATCAGGAAGATTTTAGAAATTAAGACTATGAAATTTCAGAAATATTGCTTGCTCAGTTCAGTTCAGTAGGAACCTACAAAGTGAACATTCTCAGCGTGATGGTAATGTTCATTAAGTCCACAGGCTGATGTCGAAAAAATAATGGTTACAGTGCTACAACGCTATAACGAAAAAATAATGGCTAAAATGTAATTTTTGTAATTCTCGCGCAAAAAAGAAAAGAAAAGTAAAGAAAAACTGCATTCCTCGTGGTACACATGATAACAGATTTTGTAGTGTCACGTGACAGCTTTTCAGGCAATAAAAAACTATCTTTATTCTTTTTTGAAATAAATGTTGATACTGCAATGTATATCAAGATCGGATCGCAATCAGATTGTACTATATGCCTTGGTCTTTCCTCTTATAGATAATGGTAAGCATTTTCAATGCTTTAAAAATGGTTTAATTTCAACAAACAAAAAAGCAAAAACAAACAAAAAAACGAACGTGAGAAAAAGCTAGGTTTTTAGACACGTCTTACATGCTTCTACACACTGCATTTCTCCTGATAAATGATATCCAGTCTGACAGCCGCATTCATACGATCCGTAAGTGTTGTTACATGTTCCGTATGTTCCGTCACACGGATATGTGTCCCCAGGAAAAGAACACTCATCAACATCTTGTAAAAGAGACGGGGGGGGGGGGGGGGGGGAGATGGGTGAGAACAAGAAAATAAAGGGGAGGGGTGTGACATGTCTTACACTCAGTTAAGGGAGGGCAGAGTAATATATTCATTGTACCAACTCCTATATTTGTTTCTGATACCCTTTCATATGTCATACCAAAATCTGAAACCGCAAAATATGACAAAAGTTACCAATATATATATATATATATATATATATATATATATATATATATATGTGTGTGTGTGTGTGTGTGTGTGTGTATGTGTGTGTGTATATGTATATTTACATCAATTTATTCATTTATTTATGTGTGTAGGTATTCCATATACGTGTTGGCATATTAAGATGATGACGACTTGCAAACAAAAGTTTCATGCTTTGTAACCGAACAGTTTTTTTACCCCCAAAAAAGATAAATAAAAAAAAATCAAAAAATAATACAATATATATAAATATATACATTTCTACAGCAATAATGTGTGTGTGTGTGTGTGTGTGTATTAACTTCGTACACAAATAAGCACTGCAGCAATGAAAAAAAAATCAGCAATTTGAATATGAATATGATTTATTCAAGGAAAAAAGTGAAATACCTGATTTGCACGTAACCCCCTGAAATCCTGGTTGACACAGACATATGTAGTTACTGCATGTCGACCCGTCTTCACACGGGTTAATATCACAGTCAACTAAGAATAACGGATTAAAAAGTAAAAAAAAAAAAAAAAATAGGTCATAGGCCATGTAACAACAATCAAAATATTAATAACCATTACGCTAGTCTGAGCAAATCAATACTTTCTTTTTTTAAGTAAGGAGTCTTTGCGACATGCAGTACTGTAGGAAGGGGGGAAAAGGGTTCCATCGACAACGGGAAATGTTTGATTTTTGTTTTTGACAAGGTGAACTTTACGTTATCATTTATTTACTCCAAAAAAAAAAACAATCATTCTGATATGAAACTCAGTCCTACTGAATAACTATTTTTTTTCCCTTCAAATTTACCAGTTACTTTTACAACACCATCGCCAATTGGGTGGGGGAACTTAAAAGTTGAGTGCGCCATCATTTATGCAATGGCATGCTGCTATATTTTGATTGGGCAACTCCCGAAAAGGGCCAACGCTTCATGAATTAAGCACTTTCTAGATATTTTCTGAAATGGGTAGCATGTTTTGAAGTAAATTAATTTGATGGCCAAATTTGTTGCATTCATGAAATAATAATAATGATATAATTATTATTATTATTATTATTATTATTATTATTATTATTATTATAATGATATTGACAATGATAATAGAAATTTGATACCACTCCGCTAATCCCCCCCCCCCACACGCTCAAATACGCACACGCACAAACATACTTAGCTCACAGTTGAGGCCCATGAAACCAAGCTTACACACGCAGCCGTCATTCGTGCAATTGCCTCCATTAAGACAAGGATCTCCGCTGCAGTTGACTATAGGAATTGAAAGGTGGAAATTTTATCATGGAAATTTAAGAAAAGAATGACAAGGTTTTGAACACATTACAATTTTTTTTTTTACGCATGAGGCTGTATATTAAAACCGCCAACAAAAATCAAAACGGCAAAAATAAACAAAGTGAGGTCCATAAGGCGAAGATAATGGCACACTATTAGGGGGCTATGTTGCTCCAGGGGCTGCAGACCTTCTTTCAAAGTGGGGGCACCAGCAAAAAGGGCACTTTGGGGGGTAAAGGGGGCACCTACATTTAGTGAACATAAAACGAAAAAGGGACCATTTTGTTACATTGTTAATAACCTACAATCTAATCAATTTATTTATCAGGCATCATCTTCCTCATTTTTACTGTGGTTGTGGACACTGCTTCAGCTCCCCCAATTAGCAATGCGTGTAATGGTTTAATGATTCATGTGCGATTTTTTTTTTTTTTTTTCTTTCTAATGCTGAAGTCCTTGGGTTGCGGCGATATAATGAAATTGACATTAAATTTATTCGGGGGGAATGTCGAATGATGTTTTAATTCGTACATTGAACAAGTTTTTTTCTCTAGGATTACATCAATATCAACATACTTTATGCGATCTCCTTGATTTCGATCTACTATCGAGCGTAGCGCTTATTAGAGAGATAAGGAGCCAATTATAAGGTTTGTAAAGGGGGACATTATCAAAAGGAGAAAAGGGGGCACTTATCAGCTCATCAGAGAGAAAGGAGGCATGTTTGTTTCGGGTTTTTTTTTCAGAAATGAAAAGGGCACGTTTGGGGTACTTAAAAAAGTGGGGGGCACTCTGCCCCCTCCCCCCCCCCCCCCCCCCTCCCGGAGCTCCGCCTCTGCGTTGCTCGCAACGCCTTTCTTTTTTCATTACCATTAATGAAAATCGATTTTATTTTGTCACAGAGTTTTTTCTGAGGAGTTTTACAAGGGATTGTGCAAACGAGGCTTTAACGGTAATGTTTAGTTTGGGTTATCCCTCAAAAACTTTTCGTCAGATTTCTTGGATTTTTGTTGATAAATAGCAAGATACTAGCAATACTAAGTTGTTGTGAATATTTCACCTCCTAAAGTGAAATATTTTACAAATCAGAGATAAAAAATAATTTATATACCGGGCCAGGGATATAAACTCCCAACAACGGCAGCTTGCACTATACCCTATAACCCGTGCAAAAACCTATGAGGATTATGTGTATTCCACACACAGCGACACGCATGATATCTCCACGCGAAGCCTCGCGACTGTTGCATGGAGAGCCATCAGGGTGGAAAGGTCCTAGCTGAGGGCAGTATTTTACCGTGATCTAGCGTTCCTTAAAGATTCATCAGAAATCATTGATGGAATAGTACATGATATCGTAAAAATGAGATGCCAAGGTCAGAGACCAGCTAGGAGTGAGATTTTCCGCGCGTTAGCGCAGTAAATGCGAGGGAGAGAAGCGACCGAGCGAGGAGAGGGTTTGGAAGGGGTTGTCCCCCCCCCCCCCTTTCACAGTAGGGAGCTTTAGCATTTTTAAGCTCTAATTTTTGCGATCTTGTGCATAGTTAAGTGACTGTTTTAGCTTAGAATATTAAGGGGGAGATTTCGGCCACTTAAGACAAAATCTTATTTAGGGACTCTTTATTTCATATCTATTTTCACATTTTACTCAAATCATGAAAGCCAATATTGCTACTATTTTAACCCCGAAAAAAAAATCCCTGAAAAAAAAAATCAAAAGTTGCAATGATAATATTCATTTTCATTTTGCCTGTCTCGGATGCAGTTTTAGACCGCATGTATAGTCAATGGGGAGCGCGCGCGCGCGCTCCCCGTGCGTTCGCCCGCTGATCAAAAGTCCCAGCGGCCCACCCCGCAGCTCCATGCGTGCGATCCGGCAGAATTATACCTCCGCGCTATCAGAAACTAAAATCTCGAGACTAACAGCCTTAGATATGGCGTGTGCGTCTCACGCACCGACTGTACTATCTTTGACTGAAAAAAATCCCGATCGAAAACTGAAAATTTATTGAAATACAGCTCCGTTTTTGGAACCCATTTTCTTTACGGAAACGCATAAGATACACGATTTTTTTTTTTTTTTTTTTTTTGTGTTTTTTTTTTTGGGGGGGGGGGGGCTGTGAGGCGTACGAGGAAAACAACATGAGACTATAATGAACACGTCTCTTTTCAATTTCCTTTTGCTACCAAAACTGTCCATGAGCTTTAAGTATGAATTTAGCGAGCTGTTCGGTTCTCAATATATGAACTTACCAGTTTTTATCATCTTAAACCAAAGGCAAGCTGTTTTTATTCCATAAAGGATTTATTCGTACATTCTTCTAACCTACATTTTCTTTACCTGACTGTAAGGTCGGAAACTTGCTGAAAATGACAACGGGCTTACTAAACATGCTAAAAGGAACTATCGATGTATATCGGCCTATGTGCTTGACTAATTTTTAGGAAATGAATTAAACCAGCCCTACAATAAACATTCCAATTAGCGAAAAAATTTTGAGGCAAGAGCAAATATGTTAGAGATGAAAATTCAAAAATGTAAAATCTTCCTAAGATGTGTAATCATGGTCATATAAATAGCAAAATCAAAATGCAATCATGCGGACATTTAAGAAGTAAGGTAAACTCAGTTATCATTGTAGGTTTTGCGATTGGTCTAATGTCACTGCTTTTCTGAGCCAGTCGGGGGGGGAGGGGGGGGGGGGGGTCTTCGAAGTGGAGATTCACGATATGTTTGGGTTTTGTTTGTTTGTTTGTTTGTTTGTTTTTGTTTTGTTTGCTTTTTGTTTGTTTGTTTTTTGTTAGTTGCATCTTTCTCCTTTTTTAACTAATACAGTTGATACGATTATAGGTTCGGGGACATTGTACATGTTTAATTTGTGATATTACAGAAATATTGCTTCCTCAGTTCAGTTCAGTAGGAACCTATTAACTTAACAAGTTAAGATTAATGTTATGTGTCATCAAGTCGCAGGCTGATGTCGAATATTTGATGGCTACAATGCACTATCCGACCCTTTCAATTGATGATTATCTCGTCAAAAAAGAAAAGGAAAGAAAAGTGACGAAAAACCGTGTTGCTCGTGGTACACGTTAGAACAGATTTTTTAGTGTCACGTGACAGCTTTTCAGACAATGGGAAACTCTCTTTACTTTTTTAATATTTTGATACTGATGTATCTTCGAAGATCGGATCGCGATAGTATGCCTTGGTCTTTCCCTGATAAATAATGGTAGAGCCGCGATCTTACCACTTTAAGAATGGTTTACCTTATAAGGAATCATACGTACGTGAGAAAGAGCAAGGTTTTTAGACATGACTTACATGTTTCAACACATTGCGTTTCTCCTGATAAATGATATCCAGTCTGACAGCCGCAGTCATACGATCCATAAGTGTTGTTACATGTTCCGTAAGTCACTTCGCATGGATACGTGTCCACAGGAAAGGAACACTCATCAACATCTTGTAAAAGAGACGGGGGGAAATGGGTGAGAACACAAAAATAAAGGGGGAGGGGAAGTGACATATCTCACACTCAGTTAGGGAGGGCATAAATCTTTGTATTCATTGTGCCATCCCCAACTCCTATTTTTGTTTCTGATACCCTTTCATATGCCATACCCAAATCTGAAACCGCAAAATATGACAAAAGTAACCAGTATATAAATAAATAAATAAATAAATAAATAAATAAATAAATAAATAAATAAATAAATAAATAAATAAATGAATAAATATATACAGTGCGTCCCCCCCCCAAAAAAAAAAAACAGTTGGAAAAAGTCTCCCCAAATCAATATTTTAGAATATTTTCCATAAATTTTCATTCCTGTTGATAGCTTAGGGTCTCTCCTATGCAATAACATTAAAAAATCTGACTTTTTATTAAGCTTGAGTGATCAAAAACAAATTTTGTGAAAAGCTGCAAAATTCAGACTTGACAAGAATTGATATTTTTCCTGGCTTATATGAACGAAGTTAAGAACCATTTAAAATCGATAGTTGAAAAAAGTCTTTCCATTTAAATATTTATATAATATTGAATGGCCTTGAGTGGGATACAAGGATATATCGCACGAGCTATGAGCATATTTCACGAGTCGGCACGACGAGTGAAATATTTTCAAAGCGAGTACGATATATCCTTGTGTCCCATGAAAGAAAAGCCATTCAATATTATTATTATTAATTGTATGATACCTAGTTCCTCAATTTTCACCATTACATGTCCTTATGTTTTTGTATTGACTTCGACATAAAACACAGGTAGAAAAACATTTTTGTCCTTACCCAAGCATCTTGCAAGAGCTGCGCGCATACATCCATTGTCTTAACCTTTGCGTATTTAAGCGCGTATTCACTTTTTTACGCGTCACGCGCACCCCAAACCATGAGATATGGAGATATATTGCACGGTCATCCGGGTACTTTTACACAAACCATGAGATATTGTTTTAAATTTGCACGGTCATCCGGGAACTTTTGCGCAAACCATGAGATACGTCAATTTTTCTGGTCGCCTGAAAACCCTTCATACAAATAATAATTCAAAATATTATCAGGAAATGTTCGTACCTGTGGAAGGATTAGGGTCTCTTCTATCATATGACACCAAAATATCTCACAATACTTTACGCTTGAGTGAACAAAAGCCAATTTTTGTGAAAGGGTGCAAAATCCATACTTGATAAATGTTTATGTTCTGGCAGGTATCAACAAAGTTGAGAGTCATGAAAAAGCTTTGAAATATTATATTCTGATCATTAAAAGACAATTTATGAAAGAACAGACTTTGTTCACTGTATGTCCTGATATATCGCATCAAAAATTTACTGTCAAGTGAGCAGGCCAGATGAAATTAAAAGACTCACCAAAAGTAACATTGTGAAACACTCAACGGTTAATTGCTCACTCAAGCATAGAGTGACGGGATGTGTAAAGACATACATAGAACAAAGCCTGTTATTTCATAAATTGCCTTTTATTGACCAGAATATGGAAATTTCTAAGCCTTTTCATGACTCAGCTTGGCTGATACCAGCCAGAGCCAATATCAACTCTTGTCAAGTCTGGATTTTGTACCCTTTGGCCTTTGCTCACTCAAGCGTAGAAAATTGGTTGATATTTTGGTGTCATTTGATAGAAGAGACCCTTAGCTATCCACAGGTATGAAAATTTCCTTAGAATAGTTTGAAATATTTATTTGGGTAGACTTTTTCCAACTGTTAACTTTTTTCTGGGACGCATTGTATATATATATATATATATATATAAATATCATACATCTTAAACGAAATAAAACAATATAAAACAATTATATATATATATATATATATATATATATATATATATATATATATATATAATTGTTTTATATTGTTTTATTTCGTTTAAGATGTATGATATTTTGTGTATGATATTCACCATACAATTCGTATAGTACATGTAGTATATAAGTAGAATGTTGTATGAACTCGGTGACTTGTTTACTCTCAAATATATGCACTTGGTGCATTTCATGTATTTAATGAATATTCATGATATTACCCATGGCAACACATGCGCATTGGCAAAGCGCAGTACGCTTTTTAACACCAGTGGGTATCCAAGCAACTCAAAACTATCAAAACTATTAACATTATTCAAGGAATTCAAGAAGACCTTGGCATCACTTCTGTTTACGACAGGTATGTCGGCTTTATTATAATTCATTTGAAATTTCGGTATTTTTACATGATATTTCTACTGACAATAATATTAGTCCGTCAATTTTTGAATGATTGTGTCTTCTCTTTGTATTTTGTGAATTATTCTCTTCGTTAATTTTGTCATGCCTTTCTTAGTGATTGTATCTTCTCTTTATAACTGTTTCAGAATAAATTTCTGAAGAAGTCGAAAGACGAAAGCTTAAATTTCCTGAGTATCCTGCGTCATCTTTGGTTTGAATTCATCCCACTATGTTCTATATCACCCAAACCAAAGCGAATGGTAAAAGTAGACTCAACATCATCACATTATATATATATATATATATATATATCATATCCTCATCCAGTTTACATAGCAACCCTGTCTGTCTGAAAATGCGCCTTCTGCATCTTCATTTTTTTTTTTTTTTTTTTTTACAAGCAAATTCTGGACCTGATGTTGCCATCAAAAAGATGAAAAATGGCCCCAAGTTATTGATACCGCATTGTCGAAAATTTGAGTAGAAAAAATAAAACTGGCCACAATGCATTACAAACACTTCCAGCAGTTTTATTTCGATTTCTTTGAGCCAATACGTGAAACTTCAGATATATATATATGTTACCGACGGAATCGTTTACAAAGTTCAAAATCAATTAACAGATGAGGGAGAGCAAAAGCAATTTATACATTTAACTATGAAGGCTGGGGGAGAAAGATAAAACCAAAATCGGCAACTAAATTTGATTCGAATGGAACAATTTATTTGACAAAAGATAAAACAATTCTATAACAACAACACTGCCCAGGCAGAAGAAAAAGCTCGGCCTGACGCTAATATAAGAGATAAGCCAGATTGATGAAATTCCTCGTCATACCATAAAGGACGTAGAAACCCGATACATAACAAAGAGAAGAAGGGACAGCATCTGATGTTTGTTGGTAATAATGATGAAAGTCAATAAATTCAAAGTGACTGATAAGACTTGTCTTGCGCGCAGGCGCAGAAACAAATACAAAATATGGTCTCCAAGGACATTCCACTTTATAAGAGGGGTGGAATAAAAAACAAAACAGATAATGAAACAAATGATATTAACAATAATATTGTATCCTGCTATAACATATATTCGGATCGAATAAACTTCAGTTGGCAATTAATGCATTACTACTGTGTTCTTCTTAGTGCTTTGTTAGTTTTGTCATACCTTTCTGAGTGATTGTATCTTCTCTTTATAACTGTTCCAGAATAAATTTCTAATGAAGTCGAAAGACGAAAGCTTAAATTTCCTGAGTATCCCGCGTTATCTTTGTCTTGAATTCATCACACCATATATATTTTGTACTGAAGTATCACTAAGATGACGACTTGTAAACAAAAGTTTCATGCTTTGCATGTAATCCAACAGTTTTTGTCAAGTGATTTTGAAAAAAAAAAAATCAAGAATAATGCCATATATATATATATATATATATATATATATATACACACACACACAACAACAACAACACAGAGCAATAATGATATGTATAGCCCTAACTTCGCACACAAATACGCACTCCAGCAATGAAAAAAAAAAAAAAAAAAAAACAATAAGCGGTTTTCATATGATACCACAAAATATGATAGCTTCAAGGAGAAAAGTGAAATACCTGATGTGCACGTCATCCCCTGAAATCCTGGTTGACACAGACATGTGTAGTTACTGCATGTTGATCCAACTTTACACGGGTTAATATCACAGTTAACTAAAAATAAGGGAGCAAAAATTCAAACGTAGTTCAAAGGGAGGTGCTAACACTGGAGTACTGGTGGCGGGTTGGGGGGCTGCAGTCCCCCCTCCCCAACAAGAGGGACAAATAAGGGGTTTGTTCCACATAAGCTCCAACCAGGCTTCTATACAACTATGTTCTGAGTAAAATATATTTTCAGGATCCTCTTCCCCAAAAGGGTGCTTTTTATAAGCGTTTGTAGACGCAACTCAAAAGTTAAACGCAATTTGATTTTCAAACAATCAGGATCATGTACTTGGTACTTGCGTACAAGACGGCCCAATTCTGGCATTTTGCATTATCATTTCGAAATGATACTCGTTCCTACTGAACTACTATCGAATCAAATCATGAACTCTTTTTTTTTCTTCCTCAAATTAATCAGTTACTATTACAATTTGTGTGGGGGGAACCTAAAGATGAGGGAGCGATTATTTATGCAGTGGCATGCTCTTTTATGAGTAGAAAACTCTCGAAAAGGGCCATCGTTTCTTGAATTAAAGGCCAAGTCCACACTAATATCAAGTTGATTTGAATAAATAGAGTAAAATTTAAAAAGCATAACAGTGAAAAATTTCACTGAAATCGGATGTAAAATAAGTAAGTTACGGCACTTTAAAGTTTTACATGATTTCATGAAACAATGATATGCATAACATGGGCGCTATGCAAATGAGTGAACGAATGATGTCACACACTCACTTTTCTTTATGTATTTTATTATATGAAATTTCAAATATTTCATTTTTTTATGGATGTGATAATAAAGAATCTCAGCCTTGTATAAAAAAAGTTGCAATAATGATGATTGTATATGTTCCATAAGGAGTCAAACCATGTCTTACATTATTGAAGAAAAAAAAATTGAATTATATGATATTTCATATACAGTTGTAATAAAATACATAAGGAAAAGTGAGTGTGTGACATCATCGGTTCACTCATTTGCATACCGCCCATGTTATACACTAAAACTTCAAAATGCCGTAACTTTCTTATTTTACATCCGATTTCAATAAAATTTTCACTGTAAAATATGCATGTTTAATTTTACACTATTTATTAGTTGATTTGAATAAATAGTGTAAAATTAAACATGCATATTTTACAGTGAAAATTTTATTGAAATCGGATGTAAAATAAGAAAGTTACGGCATTTTGAAGTTTTGCATTATTTCTTGAAACAGTGATATGTATAACATGGGCGGTATGCAAGTGAGTGAACCGATGATGTCACACACTCACTTTTCCTTATCTATTTTATTATATTAGTGTAGACTTGGCCTTTAATGACGTTTCGGAAATTATCTGAAATGCATGTATTTCAACTAAATTAATTTGATGGCCAAGGCCCGTATTCTCGGAAGGCGCCTAACTTAAGTTCCCGCCTCTTTCAATCTTACAAAATCACAGTAGTTCTGGGACTAAATGCAAATACAAAAACCAACACGATAGAATTGATTTCTGATGCTCATTTCATGCAAGAAAAAAATTCAGTTCCTTTATTTTGTTACATAAATATAGTAATTTATACCGGACTTAGGGGTTGATGAATGGCCTTCCATAAATCTGTGGCCTAAGTTATTAAAACCCGGCTTAACTTTAGCCACTTTCGAGAATACGGGCCCACATTTCTTTACTCCCCCCTAAGAAATACAAATGCACTCAGACAAGCACACACACGCACCCTCACCCACACTGAGTTGTGGGGAACTGTATTGTTTTCTCCTATTGTATTTTGTACCCCACAAGCACTTCTCCTGCTGTATTTTGTACCCCACAAGCATGACAGAATAAAGGCCATCATAGTGCTTTATTGTTCTCTGCACCCCTACAAATGAATCTATGTAAGCCCACACACACACACACACGCACACACTTTTTTACATTAAAATTCTGCATTACAGCTGCAGTTAAGGAGAACAACTGGCTAAAATTTTTAGCTTTAAAAAACTGTTGTTTTGGGTGGGGTTTGGGGGGTTGTGGTTGTTTGTTTTTGTTTTTGTTGTTGTTTTTGTTTTTGTTTTTGTTGTTGTTTTGTTTGGTTGTATTTTTGTTGGGGGTTGTTTTGTTTTGTTTGTTTGTTTTGTTTTGTTTTGTTATGTTTTTGTGTGGGTTTTTTTCTTGTTTTTTGTTTTTTGTTTGTTTGTTTGTTGTTTTTTGTTTGTTGCTTTTTTTTTTCCTTTCATACTGGGGTGCCAGTATGAACAAAGTATTACATACCTAATTCACAGGTATAGCCCATCAGACCAAAGATACACACGCAGGTGTCGTCCATACAAGTCCCTCCGTTGAGACAAGGTTCGTCTCCAGTGCAGTTTACTTTGTATTAATACGAAATATACCAACAGGATTATGTTTAGTTGTTCCAAAAATGTTGATAGTCTTAATACGATTTAAGGCAAATAGGTATAGACCTACGTTACTGCGCAATCCGTATTATTCCGTCCTACACACATGCTACCATATTTTATTTCATTTCTTCTTTTTTTTTCAGAAGATATATGTAAGGTTCATCTCCAATGCAGTTTACTTTGTGATACGAAAGATAAAGAAACAGTTTATGTGAGCCGTTCCTAAACTGTTGATAGTCTTAATACGTATAGGTCTACGTTACTGCGCAATCACTATTATTCCGTCCTATACACATGCTACCATATTTTATTTCATTTTTTTTTTTAAAGATATTTTCAAAATTTGTCCTTTTTGGGAATTCGCATTAATTACGAATTATGCCTGAATTTTTATATAATGTAGTTCTAGCTTATTTTGTATAATGAGCAAATGACCATGGCCCTCTTGCATAAATAGTTGCGATTAAACGCAACTCAAAAAATTAAACACAAGTCCCAAATACGCGATCCTGATTGGTTGAAAATCGAGTTGCGTTTAATCGCAACTTTTTATGCAAGAGGGCCCAGGGGTGGTATTCTGAAAATTGTTGTAAGTTTTGTCTTAAGTATTTCGATGTTAATGTCATAGCAAATTGAAATTGCGCGGATAGACACTTATCATTGGTGCCTGCGCAGATGTCTTTTTCAACACGAACGCAGAAAGCTGTGAGCAGATAGTAACTAATGACTTATCCTAATTTTGATTTGCTATGACAATTAACATCGAAATACTTGAGATAAAAGTTACAACAATTTTCAGAATACCACCCTAGGTTCTATGTATGTTCGGTGCCATTTTTTTTATTTTTTTAATTGGGGGGGGGTATATGCGTGTGTGTTGTTTTAGTTTTTTAGGAGACGCGTTACCTGTTAATACACACTGCGTATCTTCTAACAAATGATAACCACTCTGACAGCCGCATTCATACGATCCATAAGTGTTGTTACATGTTCCGTGCGTTACGTCACACGGATACGTGTCGACAGGAAAAGAACACTCATCAGCATCTAGTAAAAGAGACGGGGGGAATCGGTGAGATGAAAAACTTGGGGATAACATATTTTACACTCAGTTAGAGAGGGCATATAAGTCTTAATGTTCAATGTGGCCACTCTAACTACTATTTTTCGTTTTGTGACCCTTCAATTGGCTACTACAATTTCTTTCTATTATTCGTTTTTGTTTCATAATTTTATGTTTTGTTTTGTATTCCCCTTGGATTTTGTTGTTGCTGTTGGTGTATTTTGTTGCGTTCTTTTTCTTTTCTTTCTTTCTTTATTTTTTTTTTTATTTTGTTTTTTATTTATTTATTTATTTTTATTATTATTTTTTTAAAATTAATTAATTTATTTTTTTTTTTTTTTTTTTTTTTTTATTTCATTTTTTATTTTTTATTTATTTATTTTTTTTTTATTTTTTTTTATTTTTTTTTTTTTTTTTTGGGGGGGGGGGGTCTTTTTTCTCCTGCTTGTTTGCTTGTCAGAGATTTATTTAATGGATTACCGTTTATAAAATCTGGATAACTTCTTTTTCCAGAATCTTCCCATCCCCGCCCCCAACCTTTTTAAACAAAGTCACTGATCTGCCCCAGTATACAATCATTACATTAAACACCCTCCTTTTATGGGTAAGAAATAACAGCGAGCGTGTATCCACCCATCTTGCTGTTTTGAAATAAGAAAGTGTGTCTTTCATGATGTTTTGCCAATATATGTATTATCATAATTTTTCTTCTACTTATCATCTAGCTTATTTTAATTTTTAAACGGTTTTAATCACGACCCATCTATTACTATCACCATTGTCCGTAATAATTATCTTTATAATTTATATTACTAATCATAATTACATAATGATACTGCTTAATGATTATCGTTTGCCCATTTATACCATTATCATTATGATTATTATTTCTACCCTTACATATTTTGTCGAAGCATAGTAATTTGTTGAATCTTCTTATCAATTCGTAATTATCATTATTATTATCTCATACTTGTCTGCCAGATTTTCCACCATAGCCCAAATACCAATATGTCGCTAAAGCGCGCGCCCTGCCGTTCGGGGCGCTCATCATTATACAATGTACAATTTACCTAATTCACATCTAGTGCCATTCCAGTTAGACAGACAAATACACAAGGCTCCCGTATCCTGATTGATGCATGTTCCTCCTCTAAGACACGTGACTGCGCAACAATAATCGACTGAAGAAAGAAAGAAGAAAGATAAAAATAACAAATTAATAATAATAATTTACAATTCTTATTAAGCGCTTGTCATAATGGGGGTCTTGGGGTGAAATGAAAATAAGAGAAGAAGAGGGAAAGGGATAGTTTCAGTTAAAATGCATCATAATTTAGGTTAAAAGAAATTTGACTCTACTGGTTAAAAATTATATTTTTAACATAGGCTTGAATTTCTCGGTGGAATCTGCTTATTTGATACATTTGGGTAGGTTGTTCCATTATTTTGGAAGCGTACATATTTTGATGAGAATCATTCCGGGTCCGTTCATTATCATTATCATTCCCATTTATTTTCTTACCGTCATATATTCGTCCAATCGTCAATCCATACAACTCATTTGAGAGGTCATAGGTCTCCTGTCCATTTCCCAAGAGCTCCTCCACAAAGCCAACCTCCTCTCCAGTGGTTATGTTGATGGCGCCGATTCCACCGCGAGCTTCGTCAGTCCAGTACAACATGTCGCCAAACTTGTAAATGATATATGGATCAGAAGTTGTCGATGGGTCGGAGTAATGGACCTGGCGATCGGTACCGTTTAAATTCATCGATTCGATCACACCTTCTCGAGTAAACCAGTAAATGCGGCATTCTGTATCAACAAAATTAGGAAAAAAGTTTTTCGAGGTGGTAAATGGGTAACCTTTTCCCTGTCACAATGGCAATAATATTTAGATAGCTGGATCAATCGCAAGTTCTGCAATTAATCAGAAAGATACAATATCCTTTAAGTCCCGGTTACACATACAAGACGCACAGCCCGCGCACTGAAAAATTAGCAGTTTTTGCCTGTGCGTTGTCTTTCGCTGGGTGTGCGTCAGCATTTGTTAATAGGTTTTCCATTTGACTATTAAGCTTTTTATGACAGGAATTATTCAAGGGCTAGATCGATCACATTTTGTTCTTCAAATTGGCAACAATATTTTTTTTTCTTTTAGTGCTACATGGTTCTTCTAAAATGTAAAGTCTATGCAAACAGTACACATGTTTAGAAACTTTGTCGAAAAGTAAAAAAAAACAAACAAAAAAACGTAAAAAAAACAAACAATTA
The DNA here is from genome assembly GCA_025618425.1 of Heliocidaris tuberculata. NCBI lineage: Eukaryota > Metazoa > Echinodermata > Echinoidea > Camarodonta > Echinometridae > Heliocidaris > Heliocidaris tuberculata. The sequence continues at coordinate 16,328,078 of CM046842.1, read as the reverse complement.
CTTTAAAACTCTCAATCTGTTGCCAATTTAAAGGGCCTCTGAGGCCAAAAAAAATAATTTGTATACAGTTAGAATGTATAAAATTAACCCCAAATAACTTTACCCGGCATTCTACAAGTTAGCGGTTAAGGAGTTTGAAGAAAATAAAGGACAGCGTAAACGATCGACGCGCGGAACTCAACTGGAGTTGAGTTCCGCGCAAGCAGTTTTCCGTGCGTGTGCGTTTTTTTAATGCGTGCACGTTCGGCGAACGCCAAGACGCGATAATGGAATTATCGCGATCGCATTATCGCTTTGTCGTCTGCTATGTGCAGCGCCGGGGCTGACAAACATTCGAAAATTGATTTGGGGCGGAACTTATGGAGAATCTACAACCCAAATAAAACAACAAATGAATCAAGTATTCAACAAAAAACGTTTCTGTTGAATATAAAATTGGTTTGGCGCATAAATTACAAAGTATCTACTGACCAAATGAAACAACAAATAAATTAGAACTAAGTTGTAAAATACATATATCGAATCGAAAATTGATTTGGCGCTTAACTCAGGGATAATATACAATCCAAATAAAATATGAAATGAATGAAGTATACAACGCAAAATGTTTTTTTATCAACTGGAAATTGATTTGGCGCGTAACTAATGGATAATATGTGACCCGTCACCTCAAAATGAGATAGAAATCGTATTTTTTCAAATTTAACTTTATTAATGATTATTATTCTCCATTTCATAAGCGTTAATTTGATATAAAGGTCAACTCTAGAGAGAGAGTATTAGTGGAGATAATGGCTTTTGAAACTCGAGAATAGTAGGGCTCTGGAAATGTATTTCTTCCAGAAAGACGCTTCCGAAGTTTGACTTCCATTTTGTATTCATGCACCAGTTTTTCATCTTTAATGCCATCTAGATTTTTTAAAAGTCCGTAGTAACCGTTTATCAATTTGAATAAAAACTAGTTCCTACGTTCCTTTAGGGTCTCTTCTCTTCAAAACATAAGTTTTAATTCATATAAGTCATGATTTCTAACGCTTTAATGGGTAGGTAAGTAAGTAGTTTCAAGCCACTGAAAAGGCTTCTCGCATCGACTTATTCCGTCTTTACCGTGCTATTTGTTATGATTTTTTTTAATGCTGGTATATATATAGTCGATTTTACATTTTAAAAACCTAGAAAAGTTCTTTTCGTTTCAGTTTTTTTTTTTTTTTAATAGATCCGTGATTGTGGTCTTCTAACAGTTTCAGCTTTGTTGCCGAAAAAGCAACTTTGGGTAATTTGCATATGCATAATTAGCATAAATTCATGGAAAATTTGCATAAATATTACGCAATCCAAGCCATTTTTCCATGAAAGTTCTACATGTACTTTCATTCAACCAGGAAATTGTAGGTCTATGTTCTAACTATAAGAAAAAAATTCACTTTCGGTTGTTCAAATATAATTAAATTTGTATTTACATGAACTGTACGTGATATCTAATTGAAAAAAAAAATATATTAAAATATAACTGTGTATTTCTTACAATTAGAACAAGGAACTACAATTTCATGGAAATTTCGCATAATTATACCCGCAGCGTTTTAAATGGCTATTATTGAATCTCTTTTCTTTCACCCACCTTGAAGGTGAAACTTGACACAATGCCTTCTGGTCTTTGCTCTCTCTTTGAAAGCTAAGATTTTTTTTCTCTTTGCTTTCTAATGATGCAGTATTAAAACCAGGAAGTATTTAAAGCCACGCTACAACAAACAAATCTTTTGTTTGAAATTTTCCTTTCTTCCTGCAAGGTATCTCCAAACTTTTGCAGTTGCAGCTTTCCTATAAGGTGTGCTTAAGAGCATGGAGTTCATGTCCTGGCGATTATTGATCGCACCCCCCCCCCCCCCCCGAATCACGCCTTTTATGTCGAATATAACATTGGTTTGGCGCATAAATTACAAAGAATCTACAGACCAAATGAAACAACAAACAAATTAGAACTAAGACGCAAAATACATTTATCGAATCAAAAACTGATTTGGCGCTTAACTTAGGGATAATATAGTACAACCTAAATAAAATATGAAATGAATGAAGTATACAACGCAAATTGTTTTTTTGTTTTTTTTTAAATCGAATTGGAAATCGATTTGGCGCTTAACTAATGGATAATCATAATATACAACCCAAACAAAACATTAAATGGATGAAGTATACAACGCAAACTGTTTTTATCGAACTGAAAATTCAGTTAGCGCGTAATTTATGGAGAATCTACAACCCAAAAGAAAACAACAGATGAATCAAGTATTCAACACAAAACATTTAAATCGAATAGAAAACTGGTTTGGCGCATAAATTACAAAGAATCTACAGACCGAATGAAACAACAAATAAATTAGAACTAAGTCGCAAAATACATTTATCGAATCTAAAATTGAAAGTGAAGACGTTCCTGAATCGATATATCGTTAGGTGAGCTATCGTGATCGATCGATTAGTCTTTGCTCAAGTCTTATTTATATTAATTTTGGGGGGTATTTTATTTTCAAAAATCAATATCTCCTGTATGCTGTCACCGTTGAATGTCGTGTTAAGTTTTCTGGGGTTGATTTTGTGTAAGCTAACTATACACAAATTATTTTTTCAGGCCTCAGGTACCCTTTAAGGATTTTAAAGCTTATTCTGCTTTTAAAAATTCATGGCATCAAACGCAATATGGTCATGGAACTAAAATGGACTCAGTGTGTGCAGAAATGTTTGCTCTTTCTACTCATGCATCTGGTATAATTTTCAGGGCTCTGAATCAAAAGTTATTGTGTCAAACCACAACATGTGTTCATTTTTTTAAAGGGTTAAAAAGAGACTCCGTAAAGAGGTGAGATTCTGACTCTTTGCATAACATCTTTTATTCCTTTTTTGTATAAACACACACCCACACACGTCCTCTTTACCTCTATGTGTGTCTGTCCTTCTTTTCGTTTCAATATATGTCTATAATTTATTTTTGTCTCTTTTCAATGTCACTTGTTATCCTTCTGTCTCTACTTTGTCTTAGCCTCACTCTGTGTTCATATTCAGCGCGCGCGCTCTCTCTCTCTGTCTAATTCTCTCTCTCTATTTGTGTCCCCCCCCCCCCCTCTCTCTCTCTCTTACTGACCTCCATGATCAATATATGTATCCCTAAGTTCAGCTGTAGCTCCAACATAAACGAATTCTTCCTTGTCTTCCCAGATGTCTACATCCACATTCCAAATTATTTCCCCATCAGTCCAGAAAACTCGTCTGAAAGAAACATTCAATAAATATAGACAAGAAATTGATGGGAACATTTATTTAAAAAAGGAAAACGTTAAAACAAGTGAAAAAAATAAAACTTTATTCATTGACAACTGAAAAGCAAAAAATAAAAAATAAAAATCTCCCAAATGAATAAGATAAAGTAAGAAAAAAAAGGGCAAAACAGAAGAAGCTTAACAAAACCAACAAAAAAAAAAAAAAACCCAAAAACATAAAAACAAAAAACAAAAAAATCAAGAGCATATTTAACACAGACATTAAAATTCATGAGTAGGCACCTTAGTTTCTTTTGTTTTTCACCTCAACTTCAGGCTTACTCATATATACCGCTGCAAACCCTTCTTATTTAGTATTATTGTTTGGGGGTTGGGGTTGTTTTTTTTTTTTTTTCAAATGGCACTGCATAGTGAAGACGCCCGAGCCGAATACTTGCGCGGTGCGCTCGCATATCGGTGTTGTCTAAATCGGGTCCGCTCGCTATATTCATAAGAACCGTTATTCATGGAAAACCGCTATTCATTTAACACGCGCTATGAAATAGCGGTCCTTATGAGTTATGAATAGTGGTCCTTATGAATGATGTCCCTATGAATAGCGAGGAAATTTGTCAATGGTTTGCTCGCTATTCAGGAGGACCGCTATTCTTACAAAACCACTATTCATTTAGTCACGCATTATGGATAGCGGTCCCCGTGAATAAGTGGTCCTTATGAATAGCGATGCTTATGACTAGGGAGGCTACCCCGTCTAAATTAAGGTTGATCTGAAAATTGTTACTGACGTTTCCCAGAAATTTCGGGACATTGACAGGTCTAAGAGCACTGTGAATATGCTGCGAAGGTGTTTTTATTTTTGTGCATGAGTTCGTACGATATTTCATTTGCCGTTAAACATTTTAAATTTTATTTGCAGTATTTCTTTTAAAGGGGCCGAAAAGTCGCCAATCATGGTGTTTTGGAGCTTGGCCTTGCTCGGGGAAAAAATATTCGACCTAAGAAAGACGAACTGAACAACCCAACTGACAAACTACCCTACCCTCGATGGCAATTTTGTTCGCTGCTCCAAGATTGTTGTTATGCACGGCCTTGCAATAGGGGCAAGCGAATGAAATTGAACGTAAATGGATATCGAGCGGTGGCTCCCTTTAATGTGAGGAGAGAGTTGTGACACGCGCATAATAAGCATGCGCGTACGCGGTCTTTGTTTAAAACATGGCGGATCATGGAGCTCCCAATAGTTCCCTTTCACGTACATTCTCTATGAGAGGGAACTTTTTGAAGCTCCATGAAATGACTGACCAATCAGAAGCGACCTCCAGTGTCAGGACTCTCTGTATGGATAGCTCTGATGTGAGGGTAAGGAATCGTCTTTAAATATTCTTCTATGGTAAAGAGGAGAAGAAAAAATTAGGGTTAACCGTAAAGGTGACTTTCAAGAGCCTCTTAGATTCTAAAAATGTCTGCTCTGTTGGCGAGATAAAAAAAAAAAAAACACGCAAGGCTCTAAGGACAGTAGCGTTAGCCGTTTTACCCTTTTATCCGGTGTACCGCGAAATCTTTGAACAAGGTATCGGTACATAAACCAGTTCGTAATTAACATCTGCGCATGTGCAGATGAAGGTAATTTTTACCAAATACAATTGACTTCTATACGCTTTCACAATATGCGCACTACGATGTACGCGCCAGTATAATTTTTTAAATCAGGTTCACACGATGGGAGCTAAACTTTCGCTTGTAGTTTCTAAACTTTAAGGCCGGAATTCACAAAGGTTATTTCAATTCAGACCATGGTTCATGCAGATTTCGTGGTATAAATACGCTTGATTTAGCGCGTACACTTACGCATGGTTGGCAAAAGAGCTAAATTCACGCTAATTGAAATGGTTCAGACCATGGTTTATCTGAATTAATTTAAATAAACCTTGGTCTGAATTTACATAAACCATGGTCTGAACCATGGCAACTAGCGTGAATTTAGCGCTTTTGCCAATCACGCGCGACCGGTGCGCGTTCATTATTGGATGGTTTTAAGTGTATGCGCTAAATCAAGCGTATTTATGCCACAAAATCTGCATAAACCATGGTCTGAATTGAAACCACCTTTGTGAATTCCGGCTAAAGTTAACTGGTATGGATATATTAACTGATTACAGATATATTATCTGTAATCGGATGGTGGTGGAAATTATCGCTCCCTCGGTGGTGTTCATACCGGCCCTTCTATATGATAGAAGGGCCGGTATGAACACCACCTTGGGATTGATAATTTCCACCATCATCCTCATGAGCAGTCAATATTTATATACTATGAGAGGCATAGTTGTTTATACACGCTCTCGGGGACCTTACATCCTGCTATTACCCCGAGGCTCGCCGAAGGGTCATAGCAGGTTGTAAGGTTCCCGAGAGCCTATAGAAACAACTGTGCCTCGAATATTGAAGCAGTCAATATATCTTTTATATACCGAACAATATATCTTTTTTTAATACCTCTTCTTTACAACTAATTCAAAATAATCCTCCTCATTTGTTTTTTGCAGCAATGTAGAATCTCGCTAAAACGCTGTCCAAATTTTGATTTGAAAGTTCCTCAAAAGTGACGTTAGTCACTCTGCAAAATTCACAAAAAACAACCAAACCAAACTTGATCACTTTCTTCGTATTTGAACTGTCAGTGGAAGCAATAAAATCGTCGATATCTGCCCCTTGTAAGAGGTCAAAGCGAACTTCCTCGGAGGCCGCCATGTTTGTTTACATATCCGATCCGAAGCGATTAGCTACCAGCTGATTTGGATCGAGCGCTATATAGCGCGGGGCTAAAGTACTTGCGCCGATACTGCAGGCGGCAAGGTTATGAGCAGTCCGTATAAGGACTCGCTTAGCGGGGTCGTCTGTGCGTTCGAATTTGACACAAATTTTGTCAATGAACAGTGAGCAAGCGCAATAATGCCTTGGAAGAAAATATTAAATGGAGCATGCGCAGTTCTGCCCAAGAAAAAATAGTTAAAGCTATTCGGAGCTCTGGCAGAGATTTGTATTTCCTAGTGAAATTATGTTTTATCACGTGAGCACCAATTGACTAATCATGTATTTAGAATACTCATGAATATTCATAAAAGGGGCTCTCGGGGACCTTACATCCTGCTATGACCCCGAGGCTCGCTGAGGGGTCATAGCAGGATATAAGGTCCCCGAGCGCATATAGAAACAACTGTGCCTTGAATAGTGAAGCAGTCAATATATCTCTTATATACCGTACAAAGCCAGGTAAGATTCAAAGAATACATGTGCGACTTACCAATCATGGGGTCCTCACACTTAAAAATCATCATCAAACTGTTAATAAACTAAAAAAATCGGAGATAAATCGAGATAGATTGCCGGTCTTCTACGCAAGTAAAATAAATTTAGCAACCAAATCGCACTGCTATTGTGGTTTCCGCGCTCGCGCTCGCACAAAGTAATTTCTTACACGTAAACCAATGGGGATCGCAGCAAAATTTAACTATGCCCGTGGGCATAGTTCATTTTTGCGGGCATGGTTAAAAGCACGACTTCACTTTCAACCTATCAGATGACAGGATTAGGACAGATTCTTAAAGTAAGGTATATAATATAGTATAGTATTTTTATTGGTCCAATGTATTCAACATGGATATTTGTTTTGATCACAGTAAATGGCTTACATATACATTCACATAACAGAACAATGATAATATGGCATGATAACTTGAAGTTATCATGTAGTTTCAGACCATATGAACGACTCGTAGTTTCGAAACTTTAAGGCCGGAATTCACGAAGGTGGTTTAGATTTAGACCGGGATTTATGCTCATTTCGTCGTATATACGCTTAATTTAGCGAGTACACTTAAAAAGATTAAAAGTAATGATGAACGCGCGTGTTTGGCAAAGGGCGCTAAATTCATGCTAGTTGCTATGGTTTAGACCACGGCTTATTTAAATTATTTTAAATAAACAGTCAGTTAATTTAAATAAACCGTGGTCTAAACCATAGCAACTAGCGTGAATTTAGTACCTTTGCCATAAACGTGCGTTCATTATTGTACCGTTCTAAGTGTACGATCTGAATCAGCGCCCTTATACCATGAAATCTGCGTAAACCGTAGTCTAAATCTAAACCGCGTTCGTGAATTCGGGCCTAAGTGTACTTGTAGTTCTAGAACCACACGCGAGCTCGTGGTTAACACCGAATTTGTCAACACATAATCCCATCCCCCGATCGGATGCCTCATAAAATGTTCCCTTATTTAATCAAGGCGATTGTGCTGCTCTGTCGATCCGATCCCCTGGCCAATCCATGGTCAATCCTTGAAATACGCGGAATAGTCCTCTGATTATTGCCCGGGACGTCTTTCTGCATCATAGACGTCCTGCGCAATAATCAGAGGAATATTCCGCGCGTTTCGAGGAGCGACCAGGGGATCGACAGAGCAGCACAAGGCGCCTTGATGCCACGTGAGGGGGGGGGGGGGGGAGGCTATTATTTTAAAACGAAAGCAATAATTGAACCAAAAAATTACGGTGTTTTTTCCGACAAATCAAAACAGCTGTCACATCATCAGAAACAGAATGATCTTGGGCCCGTTGCACAAAACTTGCGTTTGAACGCAACTCAGGAAAATCAAACGCAACTTTCTTTTCAGCCAATCGGAAGTGCGCATTTAGGACTTGTGTTTGATTTTAAGGAGTTGCGATGAAAAGCAAGTTTTGTGCAGCGGGCCCCTCAACTTTTAGCTGCTGCTGCTTCACTTTTTGACTTTTGTTAATTTGGCTGGAAGTTATCAAGAGCAGAAGGAAGAAAAGGCCTTGACCAGCAGTCCTCCCTCAAAAATGGGAAAAACATAAAGAAATAAATCTAAAATTACGGTACTTATTGTTTTAGAAATGAAGATTGATTTATATGACATTAAAACTGAAAAGACAAATTTTGTAGAACTGCTTCTTTTTTTATATTGAGTTAACATTAAAAAAAACTACGGCGAGTTGAAATAATAAAAAGTAGTTTCTGGACGCGTACATGAGCTAAAACGTGGCGTATTTTATCAAGTGCGAAAAAGTGTACATCACGTTTCCATAATGCTCTCTGTTCATGTTAAACTTCCGGGTCATACCCTTCTCACGAATTATGAACATAGGACCTGTATGTGTACTGTACACACAGTCGGTATCTATTTTCGGTGTTAACAACAACGATCGCTCGGCTTATAGTTTCAGGATAACGAGCATCGTTGTTTCGGGCCCATGTGAACCCTCGTTGTGGTTATTCAGTCATTGTTGCGTTAAAGTTTCGCCAACTTAAAGTTTCGATACCACAAGTCCCGTATGAACGTACAGCTTTACTTGTTAAAAAACAGATGAGCGTGCGCGTGAACTGGGGTCTTTTCAGGGTCATTTGTACCATGTACTAATTACGAACTTACTTATTATTAACTTACGGGCATTTTCATGATTGGTGAGACATGACACAACAATCAGAAATCGGTATTTCTTCCATCTTTAATCCCCAGGATGATTGAAATTAGGATTAAATATGTCCGAATTGAGTAAGGGAATTATTTTCTTACATTATTTTGACCCTTGCCTGCCTCCTTCATTGAGAATCTGAAAACGTACATGCGCTGACATTATGTTGGAGCACACAACACAATAGTGTATAAAATCTTGGTTTTATAGCATACTTTGTAATATGGTATTTTTGTTTTTGTTTTTGTTTTCGTTGTTGTTGTTGTTTTTTTTGGGGGAAGGGGGGTATGGAAATTCCCCAAATCAACGAGTCACAATATAAATTATATTTCTAGATGTTGAAAGAACAGAGCGTCTCATTCAAAATGTTTTAAAACACCATTATCTCCCGCTTTTCCCAGGTATGACATAACTAACATATAACGTATACTAACCATCATTTTTAAATGTCACTTTAAAAAAAAAAATCATACAGAAATAAGGGCTGAAACCTATAAATTAGCTGAAGAAAATGATTTCATTTAAGTTATCCTATTATTAAGCGTATCACGTTCGACCACAGATGGACGGCGAGTTTGCATGCCCTTTTTGGTAACGTAGCTAATCAAAATTTAAGTCACCGCTGTAGCTCCAAGCAATGCCCAAATTATTCTATTTTCCCAAAAGTTAAAGGTCCTCGGCCCTCCTGCATAAAAAGGCGCGATTTAACACAACTCGAAAAATTAAACGCAAGTCCAAAACACGCGATCCTGATTGGTTGAAAATCAAGTTGCTTTTAATTTTTTGAGTTGCGTTTAATCGCATATTTTTATGCAAGAGGGCCCATACCTTTGATATTAGAACACTGAACATTCATTAGTTTTATTTCATTGAGACATAAAGAACTGCCTCATAAATTCAATGTATTTTACTAACCGTGGAATTGCCCCTACCTGAATGCGATGTCGTATTTTATGCCGTATAGTCTCTTATTCTCTGTCAATAAATTATAAAGTCGAATCTCGCTTTGCGGGTCTGAATAGTCGGCCTTTTTAACGGAGAACGTCTCATACCCCAGCCAGAAGATATTATGATAAGTGTCGTCCATATCCAAAGAATAAATCCCTGTGACAAATCCAATAAAAATAAGATAAATCCAAACAGAACAAAAACAAAAACAAAAACAAAAAAAACACACACACATATAATAAACCATATAAAACCGTGTTGCGTAAGACGGGTCAAAGTTACCACGATCAGCCAATCACAGACGGGCAACACCATGGTTCAATTACAGAGGTATTGGGTTACATCTTCAACTCTAATTCTCTTATTACAGGTATCAGCTAAATCGGTTTTAGTTAACACAATGCATACATATTCAGGGGCCGCGGAGCGTTTTTGAAAGCGGGGGGAGGGGGGGGGGGTGATCTGATTTCACTTATTAATGACAATTTTCAAGCATTTTTTTCCGAGTATTTTTTTTTAACGTGTCTACTCAAAAAAAGTGTGTGTGTGTGGGTGGGGGGGGGGGGGAATGCAGCCCCCACCCACCCAGCCCCCCCCCCCTCTCCCCGGTTCCGCAACCCATGATATTGGAGTACCTGTATATAGAACCAAAATCTTAGGAGAGGAACAGTCATTACTGCTAGCCAAACTAATGTGTCGGTTACTCACGTTACATAAGTTGGATATGCATAAATTGCAAAGAGGACTTAAATGAAAAGTGGGCTAATATGAGGCTTTTTGAAAAATGATTTAACCATGCTAGGGAGACCTCCACTGGGTGACAATTGCAATTTACTGAAAATAATTTTCTGTGAGACCACCGTGTTTGGTATATTCCCGATATTAAATAAGCATATAATTAATATCAATGCATTGTACATTAAGGTTTGGGGGCAATAACTATGCGATGATGTCAGCTGTGTTAAAGAAATTTGACTGACAGTTATCATAATTATACATAATACACATACCCACCTAATTTCAAAGACGTAGGTTAAACTTCCCCAAATTTAGAGCATGTTTAAGTTATTTCGGCAATTCCGTAAATATCGTGATTTTAACGGGCAATTTTCCAATTTTAAAAAGTCGATAAGTGAGAAGGTATATATATATATATATATATATATATATATATTGGCTGAAAAGGTATATCTTGAGGTGTCTAAATCAAAAAAATGGTACTGGTTTACCCAGGCATGACGGAGATACAGCCACAAGAAGATAGTCAGTTCGAAAACTTTAGAGGGCGCTATTTTTACCATGCATAATTATTGATGCATGAAATTTAGCAGGAATATGTGCAATGATAAGACCAAATTTGAGACAAAATTGAATTCATATGAGAAAGTTATATAATTTTTCATATTCGGGAGTGAATATTTCTAGAAATTTAGCGTTTTTCAATATAGCCGATTTCGGACTTAAATTTAGAGGATGAAGATGGGGCATTTTTTGTATTAACTTTTTTTTCATTGTAATGTAAAGAGCGACGCTTGGACTATCTAAAGCATTTTATTAAAAGTCTGCAGGATGTAGGATAGTGGAGATAGGCAAGGAGAACGAAAGGCATGAAAATGGCCGAAAATGGAAAAAATTACGCCTGGACGGTCATGCTTGAGTGATTTCAAAAAAAAGAAAAAAAAGAGGAGGAGTTCAGTGACCAAGATGAAATGTCAAGGAATATGCATACGAAATTTGAAAGGGAATTGACATCAGGAAAGTACCTGGAAAGTGATCACAAGCACTACGTGCAAAAGAAAAGGGATTTCGGTGGAAGAAAAAGAAGAAGAAGAAGAAGAAGAAGAAGAAGAAGAAGATTTTTGATTTATTTTTTTTTAAATTTATTTACTTATTTGATTTTTTTTTTATGCAGAACATGAACGAGTCCAAGGCAATGACGTTAGTACGTCAATGCAAATGCGCTGAGGGAAAATGACAAATTTGATGACATTGATATTACCCGCTCGTTACAATATTTCTCTCAGCGGTGCGCGTTTCGTATTAAATCTGTTTGGGGATATAACTCCCTCGACAGTGCCACAAATATTTCCAGTCACTATATGTAGGCCTATAATATAAAGGGACCTATCTTTTCTTTGCATGCTTGGACTTCTGATGGGCCTTGGTAACCAGGGGCGGTGCTACAGGGGGGGGGGGGGCAGGGGGCGGTCGTCCCCCTATCATTTTTCAAGCGAGCAACAACAACAACAACAAAAAAAAGAGGAAGAAGGGGGGGGGGAAGGAGAAAGAGAAGGGGAAATGGAGAAGAGAAGGCTAGGCCATGCAATTATGACATAACTGTTATAGTCCTATTTGTTATTTCAAGATCCTCGACGTGCGACGTTGCTATACGCGTCATTTTGCCCCCCCCCCTATTTAAATACCCTGGCGTAGCCCCTGTTGGTAACTACATGCAAAGTTTAATGAAAATGAAATGGACTTTAATTACCTTAACTGACAAGCGTCTATAGTGCATGTTCACATGGCCGTTAACCATAAATGCGTTGGAAAATAATTAACAATTAAATAAAAGCGGTAATTGTCCTGTGCGGAGTGTATTTTATTCTCTCCATACTCCGATCATGAGACCCTCGATCAGCACCAGAGACGAGTTTCACCACCGGTTAATATTCTTTCGCAAAGTTTTTATCCGTCAGACGTAGGTTTACGCTATCTAGCAATATGTGAAAACTAAATTAAGCACACAGATCTATAAGAACAATATCCGCCACCATCAAACTTTTTGCAACAGTGGTTTGGAGCCTTGGAGGGGATGATCGTTTCATGTTTTGTTTTTGTTCTGTTCTATTTTTTTTTTCTAATGGTTTATAACGTCATGTGTGGACTACAAGGTACACTCTAAAATGTTGGGTAAATTTAGTAGAGTAACTGCTGGTTGGTTAAAAATATTCCCAATTCTGGGCTATTATTAACCAACTGGACACTCGAGTGGTGTAACCAATATTGGTCAATACTTTTTACCTAAATATTGGGCATATATTTACCAACAGTATTTGGTAATTATGGGTTGGGTACTTGTTGCCCTGTAGTTGTGTAATTTTGTCACATTTCCTTTGCCAGTTGGGTAAATTTTGTTGGGTAACTGATGGTTGGTTAGAAATTCGCTTTTGCCCAACTTGTGGTAAATATTTTTACCCAATATTGGGGAAAACACTTATATGAATATTCATGAATTTTTAGTAGCGTATGGTTTGGGGTGGCCCGATTTACTAACTGTCACCAAATGCATAAAAAAATATAAGGGGTATATAACAGCTTGCACTAGTTTGCACTAACTGGATAGGATTGGACTAGGATAGGATAGGTTAAGATATAGGATAGGATAGCTTAAAATAGGATAGGTTAGGATTGATTAGGTTAAGACCCAGAAGGACGTAACAAGCAGATTTCATTTTTTTTAACCTAGGTTGGAGGAAAAAGGAAACAATAAATTGGGCAGCTGAATTTGCCCAACCACATGATATTTGTTACCAAACAGCTGAACAAATAGAGGGTTGGGCAATCCTATTTGGTAAGATTGGTTGGGCAATAATTACCCAACTGAGAATATAACCAACAGTTGGGCAATTGTAGAGTTGGGTAAAATCTAATGGGTCACCAACTGATGGGAAATTTAATTTGCCCAACAACATAGTAAATGGATTGCCCAACATCAGTTGGGCAAATTTTAACCAAAAGTTGTGTGGACAGTATGTTGCCCAGTGTTGGTTAAAAATTGGGCATTTTTTTGCCCAACTTTTTTAAGAGTGTATGGGAAAACGGGGTGAACCGGTGGGACGCGGGAGAACTGGAACGCCACCTCTAAATAATAATAATTTAAAAAAATTTTTTTTTATAAAATTTGTTTGAATCCCAGAGAAGGTCTTAACTATTAATGTTCACATATACATCCACGGCTATACTGCGATTGTGCGAGTACTGTTAATTTTAATTTTTTTTTTAAACCACTTTTTGTTATATTTTTCAGCATTAATTGTCAAATGTTTACAAGTATACAACCTAGTTCACAATGGGACCCGATACTTTGCAATAGTTTTTGCAATAAATACCAACACTATTTTGCAGGCACTTGTTGTTTTTCCTGCTTTAAAACAATTTAAAACTTACAAAAATGCTCATCAATTCACCCATTTTTTTTTTCTTCAAATGGGAATGTATCTTTAGGTCAACTTTACTAGTGTGAAGGAAGTTGTTCAGATGAACTCCGGTTTGACTTAAACCGCGGTCTAAGTGTGGTTTAAATCCAGTCTAAATGTGCCCTTTAAACCCGAGATTTAGAAAATCACATTCTGAACTCCATTTTAACTTAAACTTAGTCTAAGTGTGGTTTAACTTTGTACAGAAATTGCGACTGGACTTGTGGTGTAAGTCAGTTTTAATTAAACTCTGGTTTAACTTAGACTGGAGTTTAAGTTAAACCGGAGTTCAGAATATATGGGCCATTGAGTTTAACATTCCTAGCACTTATTTGTAGACAACTGCCAGAAAAATAATGGTGAATCCAGCATCCAGCAATTTCGAGAGTTTTGTCCCATTTCTCCCCGACTGTCCCACTTAATCCTTATTACTGTCCTAGTTCACCTTAAGGGTGTCCTTCCCAAGTACCTCATTTCAAATCATCATTTGCATAAAAACTAACAAAACATAGGGATGTTTTCAAATACATGTAGCTGATTTTGTAGCCTAGTATTATCATTTACAATATATAAATTGAGAGACTACAATGAATTAAAAGTTACAACGCAAAAAGTGCCAAATCAAAATTCTTGTCGCACTTCACCATCTTCACAGTGTTCGGTTCATGTTTTTGTTTTTTGTCTTTGTTCATTTTTTTTCCTTATATGGTTTATAACGTCATGTGTAGACTAGGCTTAAGCGTAAAAAACAAAAATCCAAGGTACTTACGAACCCCAATTCTGATGGGTATTGAAGTGTTGCCTATTTCGCCTCTCCGTAACCCCCTCCTACCGCCAGTATAGTCTGCCCAGAATAACCATTGATGCTTTGGGTCATACCGTATCCCGGTGACTCTTGATCCAGCTCCTACATTCAATTTCAATTTAAAGATATTTATTTCCAACTTTTCAATATACAAATTAATAAATGAGCAAAATAATGTACATATATTTTGAACAAAAAATATGAAAAAATATACACTAATGTCATACATACATAGTTGGAGGACACACCTCTAAAAGCAAAAGCTTGGGGCGAGGGTGCCATTAGTACATAATACATTATTACATAATAAATATATAAAAAGAAAAATAGCTACATACAAAAAAAGAAAAAGACCGCTGAGCTTGATTGGAGGGGAAAAAGGGGGAGGAGAAAAGAAAAGAAAAAGAAGGGGAAAGAGGAAAAAGAGGGGGAGAATGGAGGTGCAACATGAGAATTGTACGGAAAAGAGAAATATTCACGAAGAGGCAGAGAGAAGAAAGAATAGAGAGAATAGATACAACGGAGGGTGTGGAAGTGTCTTAAACCATATTATTTGTAAGATGAAGTGAAATATTTTTTCATCCTTCTTGAGAAGCTAGCGAGAGATGCGGAGTATTTTATTGTGTCAGGGATAACGTTCCACAGCTTGGGTCCTGAGTACCGGATATTATGTTGGAATAATAGGGTTCTGTGCTTGGGTAGATGGATGTGATTTGCGTGTCTGGTTTCGTATTTATGAATCGTAGAATTTAATTGAAAAAGATTACAAAATTCTTCAGGAAATAAATTGTTTGTACATCTGTACATAAAAATGCTTTGTTGATGTTTATTTATATCGGTAAATTTTAGTATGTTAAATTGTTTGAACAAACGGTCGACGTGACACCGGGGAGCAGTACCTGTAGTTATACGAATTATTTTCTTTTGTAGAGTGATTAGTTTTTGCAATTTGGAGGTTGTAGAGTTCCCCCAGGCCAGGTTGCAGTATGATAGATATGGTAGAATAAGAGAGTTGTAAAGCATACGGAGGATGTTGTTTGGTAAAATGTGCCGCAGTCTAGAAATGATGCCAATGTTTTTAGAGACTTTGTTTTCTGTTTCAAGAATATGTTTTTTCCAAGACATAGAACTGTCGATGTGCACACCTAGAAATTTTGTGTTTTCAACTCTAGATAGTAGTACGTTGTCAAGATATATGGAAATGCTGTCTAAATCAATGTTTTTATTGTTGTGAAAAATCATATAGTTGCTTTTTTTTTAGATTGACGGACAATTTATTAGCCTTAAACCACTCGCATACAAGGCTTAGCTGTTGATTAACATTACTGCACAGAGAGGTAAGATTTGATCCACTACATAAAATATTCGTGTCGTCGGCATAAAGAACAAAAGTTAATGTTGCTGTTGATTTGAAGATGTCGTTTATATAAAGAATAAAAAGTAATGGACCAAGCAACGACCCTTGAGGTACACCACATGTGATATTACTCATGTTTGAGAAAACCGAGTCAATTTTAGTACACTGGAGGCGATTTCTAAGATAACTGGCAAACCAGTCGTATGCTATGCCACGGATTCCATACATGTAAAGTTTATTTAGTAGAATTGAGTGATTAATGGTATCGAAGGCTTTCGATAAGTCTATAAAGATTCCAATTGAATATTGATTTTTTTCAAATGAGTCAATTATATCGTTTGTTAGTTTAGATAATGCCATAGCTGTAGAAAAATTTTGGCGGAATCCAAATTGGTTTTTGTAAATAATGTCATGTTTAACAAGAAAGTCGTAAGTCCTGGTGTATACAATGCGTTCAAGAATTTTAGAAAAAACTGATAGAACAGATATTGGCCTGTAGTTAGTAAGCTGTCTTTTGTCCCCAGTCTTAAATATAGGTGTGACTCTAGCGATTTTCAGTTGGTCTGGAAAAATCCCTTTATTAAGTGATAAATTGAAAATATGACACAGCGGTTTAGATATATACTGAATCGCACTTTTAATTACCCTCGGACTGAATTCGTCTAAACCTGCAGATTTATTATTTTCAAACGAGCTGACAATATTACTTATTTCATTTTCATCTGAAATCGTTCAGTTCAGAAAATGTCATTGGTCAATGGTTGTTCGAATTTCATGCGATTTCAAACGAGTCACTAAAGATAATGGCCCCGACTGGAGTCAACATGCAGAGGTAGTGTTCATTGTGTAATAAAATCTCGTTTACGTCTGACTGGAGTCGAGTCACTCGGGTCTGTTCAAAGATTCAACTCAAAGAGAAGGTTCAAATAAGCCCTATGAGTAACCAGATTCAGAACAAAAGCTCAGCTAAAGAGTCCTCCAATCAGCTAAATGAGTCATCGGACTGTCAGCTCAAATACTCACTAGAGTCAGCTTAGAGATTCACTCGAGTTAGCTCAATTAGACACTCGAGTCAAGAGTCAATTGTTTCAGGCGGTTACTCTAGTAAAGTCCCAGACACGATTCGTTACAACTCTGTGAATATTGAAATCTAGTAGTCAAATCCCTGAAGATGACAGCGGTAGAGTCCGTAGTCGATTCGAGTCAACCGGATCTCGAATCAAGAGTCAAGTCAAGTTGTAGATGCTTTCAAAGGACTATAAAAGATAGTTCCACAGTAAATTTACTCCAATATAGGCTACCTTAATTCAGTATAAAGATACATAGCATAAACACAAATAAAAGAAGTTTAATATACCGGTAAACCGGTAGACTACCGGCCACTGTGCCAATGACATGAATGATGTCGTTGAAATTGCAGATCTCAGCTATGGTGTTGCATTTTTCTGGGCCACGCTGTATACATGTAAGTAAATGGTGTAGGCTTTTACTTACCTATTGCCAGTTTGGTATAATGCAGCTCAGTGATTAATTTACCGTCCGTGACATTTGCCATGTAGATTGCTTTATTGCGTTTGTCGGAGACGAAAGCCAAAACCCTTTGATCTAAAGGAATTAGATCATAAGTAATTCATGTTAACTTATACCCAATAGGATAAAATTTAATAGCAGCTATAATGCACCATCGATCAGTAAAGATTATTGGTATTATAACCCAGGTCAAAGTAGTCAAAAATAAATTCAGTTGATAATACACTGCAAAAGCCAAGGTGTTAATTCAACACCATCCCGGTTTCTATGAGCTACACCAGATAAGTGTTCAAACAACACCAGTTTCGAATCAAACTGGAGTTGTCTTCAAACTAACTTCTGTCTATTTAACACTTATCTGGTGTAGCCAAATATCAAACTGGTGTTGTTTTGATACTTTTCTGGTGTAGCCCAATATTGATACCTAGATGGCGTTGATATAACACCCTGGTTTTTGCAGTGTAAGTCTTCCTAAAGATAACACTAGGTTCACTAACACACTGAAAGGGGAAAGTCCGATTCAGAATAACTTCCTTTCAGTACAAACAGACCATTCAGAGAAACAAAAGAACAAAGAAACAAAAGAAAAAGTTTGAGGAATATCGGACAACTAATCAAACAGTTACCATTATTAATGACATGAAAACCTATAGGGAAAACAAAAAAAATCATTAGACAAACTGACAACTCGGTTTGTGACCTTATTCCCTACTCTGATTAAATATGACTTGGTTCAAGTTATGAGAAAATCATACTCTTAGACAAAATTGAAACTGTGTAATTAATACAAAGTAACTGGTGATTTGTGAGGAAATGTTGTCACAAAATCATGACCGGGTTGCCAATTTGTCTGGTGATTTTCACATTTTTAGTTTTTCCTAGTTGTTCATGTCATTAAAAAGTCCTAGCTTTCTTGTTAATTGACCGATTTTCTTTATTTTTTTTAAATCTTTTAATCTGTTTCTCTAATAATAATATTCAATTTTAGAACAAGTTAATTCTTGGCCCTTATCTCGGGACAAGCTTTTGGTTTAAGTCTGTGTGGTACTTAGTAAATAATACCTAGGTGTAAGATGGGGTTAAACATTTACGCAGTGTGAAATAAGAAGCCAATTTTTAATTGCCATGACAACTCTATACTGCAGGGGCTCAGCATATGCTATGTACAGGTCTAGAAAGTAGTATTAAATTAAAGCCTATTTCCCACTTCCATTGACCTTATAACTAGAATGGAAATTGCCACTGTAATGATGTCTTTTTAAAGCTTTTTTTTTCCCCTTCTACTTTTTCTTCTTCTTCTTCTTCTCCTTCTTCTTCTTCTTCTCCTCCTCCTTCTACTTTTTCTTCTGCTTCTTCTTCTTCTTCTTCTCCTCCTCCTTCTTCTTCTTTTTCTTCTGCTTCTTCTTCTTCTTCTTCTTCTTCTTCTAAGTATTGTTATTCTTGTTTGTTGTTGTTGTTGATGTTGTTGTTATTGTTGTTCTCCTTCTTCTCCCTCCTCATCATCTTCTTCCCGGGAGGGTCACTCTCAGGCAAATGTGCTACCAGTGTGGCCAGCGAAAAAGATACTATTCTGCCAGGGAGCAGCGAAAATTCTGCAAAATCAAAAATTCTACTGCTAAATCAAAATTGTGACCCTCCACCACAAAACGACCAATGAGTCGGAAATTTTGTTTTTTGTTTTTTATATTTTAGCATAATCTGAAAGCTTAGAGTCTAAGCTTTAAAATGATATATAACTTGTCTTGTATGGACTAAGCAAACCCTTGTAAATTACAATGAGAATGTCAACGTGTCACACAGGCTAATGACCAAAACAATAGAGAAAACGGGCTCTAAAGAACAGTGGCCATTTAAGAGCACCTACATGTAATCTGTGTCCTTTTGTTTGTTGCACAAAAGGTTGAGTCAAAATTCCCTAGCATACACTGTGAAGTACTAATTGGATTAGGTTGAAACTTTCCATACCTTTAGAATAGACATATTTCTTTGTTTCTTTAGATTTTGAGTATCAGACAGTGCATCATTTTTAAGCTATACCAGAAAAGCGATGTGAAGTACAATCCAAGCAAGTTGACATACAAAGTTTGATTGTCCAGAGAAAAAAAAAAATCATTTTGAATGAGAGTAAATACATATTTTAACATGGTATTTTACCCTGACATTTTGTCAGATGGTAGATAAATGAATCAACTTTCATGAAATACAAAAAACTTCAAATCAAAATTTCCACCCCAAAGCACCTTTTTCAGCTGTTTACTCTAAAACTCCCATTGCGACTTACTGGTTGTTTTGAGGTGGAGGGTCAAGCAAAAAAAAAAAAAAAAAAAAAGGGTTATCAGCAGTTTTTTTTTTTGGGGGGGGGACTTTTTGCTAAAAAATTCTCTGACAAGTAAAAAAAAAAAAAAAAAAAAAAAAAAAAAAAAAAAAGGTTATCAGCATTTTTTAGGTGTATTTGTACTCAAAAAATGTAACATCAGAAAAACATACCCTAAATGGCGTCAACAGGGTAATCACGCCACCCAAAAATACACTAAGTATACATTATTATGGTCCCAAGTACAATACCCTTAATGGCGTTTAAAATATATAACCCCTATTAAACAGGGAGGAAAAATAACGCTTTTCGAGTACAAACAGATAAACTTTTCGATTTTGCGCAAGGGGAACGAGTGAGCTCGAAATGACATGAATCATTATCTGTAAGTTGATCTTCACTGATGAAATGAAAATGGTAGTAAGAAAAATGAGAATTAACCATATCATAGAAAGAGATAAAAAGCAGAATTTAAGGATTATCAGACCGAATTTGTTATTTAATATAGTAAACGGCGATTGAAGCTGAAAAACACCCCTTTTTAAAGGAAAACGTCGACGACCGGTCTTAAGGCTGAAAATAGACCCTTTTCGACGATTTTTGTGGACGCGGTTGCGTAGACGTAATGTGGTGAGTGACCCCCCCCCCCCCCCGCCCGAATCTTCTTCTCCTTCCTCTTCTTCTTCCACTTTTTCCTTCTTTTTTTTCTTTTTCTTCTCCTTCTTTTCCTTCTTTTTCTTCTTTTTCTTCTCCTTCTTTTTCCTTGATCTTCTTCTTCTTCTTCTTCTTCTTCTTCTTCTTCTTCTTCTTCTTCTTCTTCTTCTTCTCTTGATGAGGCCATAATATAACGGAGAAAGATATGGGGGTTATGGGAGGCCGGAGAGGGGAGACGCACAGTGTAATAATAATAATTATAACATTTATATAGCGCTTTATACTGGTGTTTCTAAGCGCACAGTATTCTTGCTATTAATAGAGTAACCTGAATTATTATTCAATCAAAT
Source organism: Heliocidaris tuberculata (assembly GCA_025618425.1). Classification (NCBI taxonomy): domain Eukaryota; kingdom Metazoa; phylum Echinodermata; class Echinoidea; order Camarodonta; family Echinometridae; genus Heliocidaris; species Heliocidaris tuberculata. The sequence continues at coordinate 16,307,153 of CM046842.1, read as the reverse complement.
TGAATTAATATTCATATTTGAGGGGAAAAAAAAAAAAAAAAAAAAAAAAAAAAAAAAAAAAAGGAAAATGATGTGCACCTCCATAAGTATAGACCAACCCACAGCTGAGTGGAGAAAACTAAGCATTAAAAAGATGGGTTTTGAGTAAAGTCTTAAATTGTTCAAGGGAGTTGGCATTGTGGATATATGAGGGTAATCGATTCCAAAGGCATGGGGCAATTACAGAAAAGGCTCGATCACCATAATTGGTATTAGTTCGGGGTCCGCGGGTAAACTGCAAGGTTGTTGAAGAACGAAGAGGTCGGAGAGAACTAGAGGAGCGAAGGGAGATGAGATCAGAAAGATATACCGGAGACAGGCCATTAATAATCTTATAGGTTATTAGAAGAATTTTGAAAATGATGCGCTGGCGTATTGGAAGCCAGTGCAATGAGCGAAGAATTGGTGTTATATGTTCACATTTTTTTGACAGGGTAACAAGCCTTGCAGCAGTATTCTGAATTCTTTGTAGTGGACGAAGATGGGATTGTGGGATTCCGGAAAAGGTAGAGTTGCAGTAATCAAGATGAGCAGATACAAAGGCATGGGTTAGTTTAGCAGCTGTGGGTTGGTCGAGTAGCTTCCTAATTTTTCCTATCTTCATGATCTTGTGAATACCAAATGAGGCAGACGTGCAGACATTTTTGATGTGTTGTTGGAAAGTGAGATTCCTATCCACTGTGACCCCAAGGTCACGTACCCAATCATTACACTTTAGAGTGCTGGTGTTTCTGTTATCTGAACCGAATAACATTGGAAATGATTCTGTTTTTCTGTGTTTTGAGAACAAGTGGATCATTTCTGATTTCGTTTCATTAAGACAAAGCTTATTATCATGCGACCAGGCTTTTATGTCCTGAAGACATCTGCTGAGCTTCAGTGCAGCATCATCCTTCCCAGTAGGCTTGAGAATGATGTAAATTTGTGTGTCATCTGCATACATTGCGTGGCGAATGTCCTGGTGAGAGTCAATACATCTTGACAGAGGGCTTGTGTACATTATGAAGAGGAGAGGGCCGACTACCGAACCTTGCGGAACGCCGCAGACCAATGGGAAAGGTGCCGATGTGGTGCCATCGATGATGACTTGTTGTCTTCGATTGTGTAGGTACGGCCGGATCCAATCAAGAACAGTCCCAGAAATACCAAAGTCATTTTCCAGACGACGCAGCAACAATCCATGATCGATGGTATCGAAGGCAGCTGTGTAGTCAAGGAGAATAAGCACCGCCTCCTCGCCCCTGTCAATGGCCAGGAGGATATCGTTGAAGACTTTCACCAGGGCAGTCTCAGTGGAATGGTGATTCCGATAAGCCGACTGATGAACTGGAAGCATGCCGAAACCTTCAAGGTGATCCTTCAGCTGCGAAGTCACAACCTTTTCTAAAACCTTGCCAATGAAAGGCAGATTAGCAATGGGCCTGTAGTTGACAAGATTATTGTGATCAAGGCTCGGCTTTTTTAGAAGAGGAAGTAGAAGTGATGTTTTCATACCATCAGGGACACAACCAGATGACAAGGATAAATTGATAAACCTTGTGATGGTCGGAATTAGTTCGTCGAGACAGTCCTTTAGAAGCCATGTAGGAATCGGGTCAGAGTTACAGTGTTTTGATGGCAGAGAACGGATGAGCTTCTGGATGTCTGAATCGTTGACGTGACAGAAGTCTGAGAAGCTATGTTGAGATGGAGTCGGAGAAGATGCAGTTGCTGGATCTGAAACTGATGAATTGAAGGAAGATATCACAGTTGATACCTTTTCGCTGAAGAATTCGGCAAACTGATTGGCGAGGTTCTGAGCCGAAGAGTGGTCTGGTAGGCTAGTAGACTGATCTGGCGATGAAAGTGACCGAACAATGCTGAATAGCTGTTTAGTGTCCGACTCTGCAATGAGGTTTCTGAAATACGAAGACTTGGCATTAACTATACACTCATAGTAGGACTCACATTCTCTGCGATACTGTTCCCTATCAGCACAAAGTCCAGACTTGATCATGCGGCGTTCCGCCCGTCGCCTTCGCCTCATTGCTTCCGAGATGTCATCGGTGAACCAAGGTGATTTTGGTCTAATCGTGACAGTTTTAACTTGAAGGGGGGCATGTCTATCAATCAGAGACCTTAGGCAGGTGTTATAATGATCAAAGGCCTCAGAAGGACATGTCAGTTCGGAAGGTGGGCGAAACATGGCCCTAATGTCATTCTGGAATGTGTCCAAGACGATGCTGCGGAATTTTCTGGTGGAAACTCTCTTCTTGGGGTTTCGCAGGGAAGGAAGCTTCATTGTAGCAACAATAGCAGAATGATCAGAGGGCAGTGAAGACAAAACATTAACATTAACTACATCTTTGGAGTCCCTAGTAAATAAAAGATCGAGAGTATGTCCTGCAAGGTGGGTGGGACTGCAGACATGCTGCTTAAACCCAAGGGATTCAACTGCATTCATAAATGACTTAGCAAAGTTATCATTACGATCATCAATGTGAACATTAAAATCACCTAAGAGTATGGGAAAGTGGTCACTTATAACGGCACCCTCAAGAAGAGTTACAAACTCCTCACGGAAAACACTGTTACTCAAAGATGGAGGATGATATATGCAGTACATCCTAACAACAGAAGATGAGGTAAGATTCAGTGTGATATCAAATAATTCAAAGGAAGAGAAATCTCCATTAGGATTTACAGAACAGCGGCTTGTGGATTTAAATAGAACAAAAATACCTCCACCCCTAGAAGACAAGCGGGGTTGATGAATAAAACGATAATTTGGCAAACATGATTTCAAATCAGAAAGAATGAGACCATCCCTGTTTCTATCCCCAGAAAGCCAAGATTCCGTAATGACTAACACATCAAGATTTTTCTCCATAACAAGATCAATAACTGCATGTGTTTTATTGGTCAAGGATCGTGCATTCCAAAGACCAAGTCTAAGGCCAGAGGAAGGTGTGGGAGAGTATTGCGATCTGGGGACCTTGCGCCTTCGTCCGCGATGAGTTCGAGGTCGGCGACCGATGCCCAGATCGCACACTCTGCTCCACACCTGCTGAGGTAACAAAGAATGAGGCTGAATGTTCAGCTGACGTAAAGTATTTACATCGTAACAAATACGGCCTGGTGCATGATCAGTTGATAAAGAGCAATTAACATCAGGTTGAGAGTTACATGTATGATATCTATCATTCTGAGGGCCCGGGTTTGTCTGGATATCACCCCCCAGTAAAATACAAACTTGGAAACTAGCTGTGGCATTACCGTAATACAGAACATGTTTGCCACAATACTTCACATTAACTTTCTCAAAGTGTGTAGGCCTATTGAAACGCCATTTACTACCAACACAGGATTGTTCACTATCACTGTTATTGTATACAGAGGCAACTAGTATGGTACAAAAGAACACTATCAGAAGTCTGAAACACTCCATTGTGACAGTGAAATTCTTTTAGGTGGTTAACACAAAAGACAAATGCAAAGTCACGGCTTACTCAAAAAACACAAAGGAATACTAAGAGCCACTCGAGCAGAGCATTCAATAGGTACTGTGTACAGAAAAGTGAATGCATATGGCAGCACATTAGAAATCAAGTACAGGCAAAAGGTAGGTACAATAAATCAAACATTAAATATATGATAATCTTACCACCTTACTTTCTTGAAAACGTCTACACGACTTCTTGACCAATAAGATATCACTAATCAACAATAAATCTTACAAATAAGCAAAAATAACAGTTGAAATCAAACAAAAATGTGGAGCCTAAAGTGAAAGTGGCTACCCCTATGAAGGCGCACAAAAAAAAAAAAAAAAAAAAAGTGTAATGTATAGTACCTGATTCAACGCAGAAACAGTGCTGACCATAGGATTGTATACACATACGGTACTCCTCGGCAAAAAATACGGCGCCTTCAATACAGTAGGCAAATTCTCGACTTCAACCCCGGACCAAACACTAACCTCTACTCTAAACTTATTATGAAACCTAACTGTAATCCTGGCCCTAACCCTAGATATTTTACAACACAAAACCCTGAGGAATGGTCGCCGGAGCATATACTAGGTCGGACACACTATATCTGAACACCAACCAAAATTCGGATAATCTTACCCGTTGTGTGTGGAGCGTCGATCCAACCAATCGCCACAGGCAGTGACGTCAGCAGGAGTAGCGTGAGAGAGAAGAGTGTCTCGGTTTCAAACATCAGTAATATCTATCAGAAACGTGAAATTATTAATGGTTACTTGATAATTGCCATGGAAGCATGTAAACCCTTTTTCAATTAGCAGTATACCCACACATCGTGTGTCCGGACAGGTTTTGTCCCCGAAACGGGGGGGGGGGGGGGGGGGGGGGGGGGGGGGCGGTGGGGGGAGGGGTTGCAGGCCCTCCACCTTTTTAAAAGTACATACCGTATTTTTAAAATTACACATTATGGCTCTAGAATGCATAGTTTCAGTGAACATCCTCTTGCTCGGTCGCTCCGCTCCCTCGCTTAACATTATTTAAAAAATAATAGGCCTACATGTATATAATGGGGTCTAGTCTAAATTTAAATTACTTTAGAAGATCTGTAAAGGATGACAACTACTGATGATGTAAGCAATGGAGATTTCGTATTTTTAACAGAGCTAGAGAATGCATATTCCCATAAGGCCTGATAGAAGGTTTGTGATTCCAGGGGAACGGGGGGTGTCTCCTCTTGGAAATCTGTATAGAGGTTGTCTCCCAGCCTCCTCTCCGATATTTTTGAAATCTTGTCTACCCTCACTGAGAAAAAAAAAAGGAAAGGGGCTTTCAAAATTTGCCTGTGTGATCAGGACAGATCTGAAACGAAGGATTACAAACTACAAATTGATGCCAAAATTAATGAAAAACAAAAATAAAATCACTGGCTTAACTGCTCTCCAAGGAAGTCAATCTGAGCCCCCCCCCCCCCCTCCCTATAAATTCCAGAACCGAGCCTGCTCAGCCCCTCCGCGTTCCCTGGGTTTGGCAGTTAGTTTAACTTCTGTTAAGTGTCTAAACACCCCCCCCCCCCCTGTCCTATTTATTTCTTGATTGCTACATTTTTTGTTATTTTTTTATATTCTAGATCTATGTTAAAATCGTTATTGTCAGTACGATACACTCCATAGACAAAGTCATCTTATTTCTCCTTCTAAATCGATGGATCTCCTTATAACATGACAGATAAGCTTGCTGTCTTGGTTTTGATTTGGCCCAACTGCTCTCCAAGGAAGTCAATCTGAGCCCCCCCCCCCCCCCCCTCCCTATAAATTCCAGAACCGAGCCTGCTCAGCCCCTCCGCGTTCCCTGGGTTTGGCAGTTAGTTTAACTTCTGTTAAATGTCTAAACACCCCCCCCCCCCCTGTCCTATTTATTTCTTGATTGCTAGGCCTACATTTTTTGTTATTATTTTTTTATATTCTAGATCTATGTTAAAATCGTTATTGTCAGTACGATACACTCCATAGACATAGCCATCTTATTTCTCCTTCTAAATCGATGGATCTCCTTATAACATGACAGATAAGCTTGCTGTCTTGGTTTTGATTTTATGCAAATATTATTGGTTTCATTTTGGCTTTTAGAAACTTTACAGATTTAGACCCCACCCCCTTCTCTTCTTGTTTTCCATTTCCTACTAAAATCTATCATTGCATTTGACATTATTTTGCGGATCGGGATGGAACGAGGAGACGTGCTCCCCAAACGGCAACATGACAGCCTTACATAATTTGTTTATTAGTGTCCGGACAAAATACCCCCTTAAATTTCAAACCCCGGGCGTGAATGAGTTGCGTTGCTTACCTTTTATGTTTTCCACGAAATGTCTACTTTCTCAGCATGCACACCTCAAATGAAATAAAGTTTGATAAACATAGTCTATCCTCTTTTGATGGCAGCATGTTCTTGCACAGTTTAATCTGTTCCCTTACTAGAATTATGATGTTGTTCTTTTTAATATTTCAAAGGCAAAAGTGTAATCGTAAAGGAGATCACTTAATGAAAAATTATTTATATTTCTTATGCTTATGTCACAGACTACAGATTTTGACCTCGTCTACATCTGCGTATGTGTAAGTTGACAAACGCAACGCTCATTATAGCAACGCGCAGTAAGTAAGGCTATCATCTGTCCATGGCGCATGCCCAGACCAGGTTGAGACCAGGCATTAAGTTTGACGTCACAATACAAAAGCCTAAAGGTTTGTTCACATATTATATTCCGCGGTAAACTGCGGGGGGGGGGGGGGGGGGGGGGGGGTTACCGCGTTTTGGGGTTGCTTTTATTTTAACACATAAATGGTAGATTTCAGGATGGCAGCCACATAGCCCAGATTCTTAGCAAGCTCCTCTATTATGTCTTGTCAAACAATACAGGTGCAGATGGACAATGGGTGCATTTAAAAATTCTGGCAAGATTTCTTGCCTACTTTTTAGAAAGCAATACGATTTTCACAGTTTGATTACTTATTAATGAAATGATCATTTGACATTAAATTGCACTCCAAGAAAGTTGCAATGCTCAAGATTGTACTATGTAAGTTTTACCTAAATTGAATACAAAACTTTTGAGTTTTTAAGGTTGGAACTTTAAATAAGGGGGGGGGGGGCTTTTTCTCTACATCCAGAGCATTCTGGGGCAGACAAGCTTGGTCAAAGTACACCTTTTTTCAGGGGAGCGTTACAACCTCTTTCTGATTGAAAATTTTTGAAATTTTTATATTTATGTAATGTTTAGCCATTCCTCTTCCTTCTGACAAAATTTGGGGGAATTACCCAATTTTAGACGCAATCTGACAACCCATCCAGACGGGAATTTTTGTCATTTTTTATTTTATTTTTATCTTTGTATGTGTGTGTGTGTGTGTGTGCGTGTGTGTGAGTGTGTGTGCGTGGGCGTGTGTGTGTGTTTGTGTGTGTGTTTGTAATGTCCAGTCATACTACTTCCCTGCTGACAAAGTTTTTGCAAGGGTAGATGGGGTGAAATCGACCCGACTTTGGTCTCTTTTGGGGTCGGCTAAACCCGACGGCCATGGTCAAGCTGACTTCCGTTTGGCAATGACTTAAAGTAATTTTAAGGGGTTAATTTATTAAATGGGATGAATGTTTTCGGACAGGCTCCCCGATTATCACTGTAAAGTTCGCACATTTCAAAAGGTTATGCACATGCTATTGAAATTGAAGGGTTTATTTCGTGTAAACGAACTTTATAAAGGCTTTATGGTCGTGTTTGCAGCAAATAGGAGATGAGCATGATATAAAGAAATGAATAAATGGAACTTTTTTACAGCTATGTTTTCAAAACAAATGGTAGGCCTATTACGTACCTTGGCGTCAATACTTTTCCCCCCTCACCTGACTAAACATCAATCAGCCTTTTAAACGTCACTTTTATTCCGTACCCGTCTTAGAATTTGAAAAGGAAACAAATTTAACAAAATCTCTCGGGACCTAATAGATGCGGGGATTGAAGTAAGTTAAATCATAGGCTTTTATTTCCTAAAATTCATCTTCGTTATTTTTCAAACTATTGTGTGTTGCATGCCATGGTAGAATTTAATCATTTTTTTTTTTTTAAACCATATAAAAGAATACAATGATTCACGATCAGGGGCTCCGTACATTTCATTTCCGTACTTTATCATTGATTATCAACATAAATTGTGCATTCTTCTTCTTCATCTTACCCCACCCCCCCCTTTTTTTTTTTTGTTCTCCCTTTTTCTTCTTTTGATTGATGCAAGATTTTTATTTCATTTCATTTTTTTTCCAAATAAAAAACAATATGATTTTCAAAGTACAAAATCATGAAATAAAAAAGGAACCTACTGGAAAGCATAGCTTGTTTGTGTAGGTTCCCAAGAATAAATATAACATTAACATAATTATCTTTTATAACATGGAAGATTGAAAGTAAAATACATATTTGAAATATATATATATATATATATATATATATATATATATATATATATATTGGCATATCTCTCATAACAACATAATTAATTAAATAGTCATAAATCCTGTATCAATAATGATGAAAATTTTCATAGCAAGGTGCTGTACATTAGAGAACAAATGACAAGACAGAACTCAGAGGACAAGAAACTGACAAGATAGTACAAGACAGAACAGAACAAGACACGATAGGGTAAAACCAGGATAGGACAACACAAGACAAAACACGACAAAGAAAGAAAGGAAAGAAAGAAGAAAAAGACAAACAAAAGTCAAGAAAAACAAGAAATTGACAAGACAGAACAGGACAAAACCAGGACAGGACAACACAAGACAAAACAAGAAAAAGAAAGAAAGAAAAGGGGAAAAAAGGGGAAAGAAGAAAAAAAAGACAGGCAAAAATCAAGAAAAACAAGACAGAACAAAGGCAGAACTGCACTAGAAAAAAAGAAGAGAGTGACTTTAACTCCGAGATGAACTGTACTTTTGAAGTAAAAGTTTTTTAAACCCTCTATTGAAACTAAAATGTGTGGCTTTATTTCTGATTGGATCTGGGAGAGAGTTCCAGAGTTTTGACCCAGTAAATATTAACGTTTTATTTGAAATCAGGGTTCTCGTTCTTGGTAGATGAAAAAGCCCGGCAGACCTAGTAGGGTACTGATGAATATTGAGATTCTTTGAAAATATTGAATAAAATACATTGGGAAGTTCGTTTCTATCTAAATTATACATAAATATTCCAAGATTATAACTATATAAATCGCTTATCTTTAGTATGTTATGTTTATGAAAGAGTGCATCGGTGCGCGCTCGGTAATCCGAATGACATATAACACGAAGAGCTTTTTTCTGTAAAAGTAAAACTCTATTTAACTGATAGTCAGCACAACTGCCCCATGCTACTATACCATAGTTTAAATGTGGAAGGATCAGTGTGGAATACAGATTTAAAAGTATACGAGTTGGGAAGTAAAATTTGACCTTGTTTATTATACCAATATTTCTAGAAACGATTTTACAGATGTTATCTATGTGATCTTTCCACGATAGCTTATCATCAATAGTGATTCCCAAAAATTTAGTGTTTAGAACTCTTTGTATATTTGTATGATCAAAAACTACGTTACCTGGAAGCTCATTTATGATATTACTAAAGACCATGTAGTAGGCCTTTTGCAGATTGAGTGATAATTTGTTGGCTTTGATCCATTCAGAAACTCGTTCTAATTCTTGGTTGATTGTGGCAATCAAAACATGTGGGTCTTTGTGGGAAAAGAAAATATTAGAGTCTTCCGCAAAAAGAATAAATGATAAAACATCTGAGGATTGATAAAAATCATTTATATAGACAAGAAAAAGAAGCGGGCCCAAAATAGAACATTTTTTAAGTTAGAGTCGACGTTAGCAATAGAAACATACTGTTGCCTATTGAGGAGGTAGTTCCTGAACCACTCCAAGGCTATTCCTCTGATTCCATAATAACTGAGTTTATAAAGTAGTATATCATGATTAATTGTGTCGAAAGCCTTGGAGAAGTCCAGGAACACCCCAACAGTGTGTTCATACCTGTCAATCCCACTAGTAATGTTATTAAGCATTGTCAACAATGCATGTGTAGTACAATGTTTTTCACGAAACCCAAACTGCATCTGCATGGTATAATAATTCGTGCGCATTTAAAAACTTAGTTGTACGTACAAAAACAATTTTCTCCAAAACTTTAGATAGACATGTTAACAACGATATTGGTCGGTAATTTCCTAACATCATATTGTCTCCCTTTTTAAAAACAGGAATAATTCGAGCTAATTTCATAGCTGTAGGGACAACTGCAGTAGAGATGGACAAATTGCAAATATAAGTCAGGGGTTTAACAATTTCGTTTAAAGTTTTTTTAATTAAAACATTACTAATGGTATCATGCCCTGAACTATGTTTATTCTTTTACTCATGAATTATACCTGCAACCTCCGTCTCGTCTGTAGGTGAAAAGTATACTGTATTGAGTTAGGGTTAGGATCCTTAAGAAAATTTGTGAAATGATTAGAAGAGTCAGGAATGATACTGGCAAGATTTGGGCCAATACCGGCAAAAAAGTCGTTAAATGCATTTGACAATCTTTGAGGGTTTTCAATAATTTCCCCATCTAAACTTATTTTTGAAACCGAACACTTTTTTTGGTTGCCTTGTAAAACATTCTTAATAATTTTCCAAGTATTTTGTACGTCTGTTTTGTATAGGTCAAACTGGTTACAAAAGTACATTTTTTTTAAATCTTCTAAGTACACCTGTAAGTAGGTTCTTGTAATCAGTATACTTCTTTTTGTTCTTATCACATGGTTTTGAGATTGTTTTTAGATAAAGATTATTCTTCCTGTTAATTGAGCGTAAAATGCCTGGAGTGATCCAAGGGCATCTTGGAATCTTTTTATAATTAGAACGCTTCTTTTGTATTACCGGGAAACAACTATTCATTTTAGAAGAAACAATATTCATAAAAGAATCGAAGGCTTCACTAGCATTGTGTATACTGTAAATTACAGACCAATCAACCTTTCCAAGCTCTTCTTTGAAAAGATTCATATTATTTTGAGAAAAATCACGTTGGCTATTAATAGTTTCTGTATTCAATGCAGAGATGTTTTTAATTTCAAAATGCGAGAAAATAGGAAAATGGTCTGACAAATCTGAAAGAATTATACCGGAAGAAATGGTACAACGTGCATTTGTAAATACGTTATCAATGAGAGTGGCCGAATTGCCGAAGATTCTAGTTGGCTTAGTAATCAATGGAAGAAAACCAACAGTTAGTAGTACATCCATAAAAGTTTGTACAAATATTTCCGTATCATACTTTAGAGATTAACATTGTAGTCACCGAGTAAAAAACATTTTTTATTTACCATGTGGGGGTGCGCTAATAAATCATGAATACAAGTTAGAAATTCATCATGAAGAGAATTGGGTGGCCTGTAGATGATTCCAACTAGAATGTTTTTATCACCTGGAATAATAATTTCTACAAAAAGAGTTTCTATAAAGTCATTCATGTAATTCAATTCAGGCCTCAACTTGTACTCATAATGTTGCGATATAAACAAGCCAACACCTCCCCCTCCTTTTCCTATTCTGTTGTTTGTAATCAGATCATATCCAGGTAATGAATAAAAAGATAATTGGGTACTATTGGTAAACCAGGTTTCTGATAATCCTATTATAGAGCAATTGAGTTTAGAATTCATTAGAAGGGAACGAAATGAATCGAAATTTTTGTTGGCGCTGCGAATGTTGCAGTGTAACATTACAAAATCATTACTGAGGTGTTCAGATGCAAGCTGTATTTCCGTATAATAGAATGATGGTGTATGCTGATATGTATTATCATTTGGGTCAGAAACAGTATCAAGATTTTGACTTTGGGAATTCATAGATTGTACAACGGATTCATGAAAAGCGCTACTCGAGTTGTTAGTAAAGTTTGTATTCAGAACAGACTGAAAGGTATCATACAATTCATCATTATCTAGGGTGTGAAAAGGAACATTTTCATTAGCAGTCATCATGACGGAATTATAGAAATCTCCGGTGGAGTTAAGGTTGAGGATGGAAAATGTAACATACAATAGAGAACTAAGAAGAGAGAAGGTGTAAGGAGATGTGCAGAAAAACTAAAGGACATGACAACACATGTCATTAGAGACGAAAACACAAGAACAATCACATACAAACATGAAAGACGAGGAGAGATATGGACAATTGATAATCGGCGGAAGAGCATCTTAGCGATTTGCTAATTGACAGCAACCCGCTACAATCATGACAATACAAATGTTATTTTGAGAACACTTGTTCGATATTTAAATGAAACCTTAGAAAAAATAACAAAATAAAAACAACAAGGGAAAAAAGAAGAGAATACCATTTCATGCATCAAAGTTACGTTTATAAACATCTTCGTCCCTTTTCCCCTGTATACAAGCAGAGACTCGTATTAAGCCTGACTTGCAAAATATGAATACAAAGAACTGTTACATAACTACATGGAGAATTTTTCTAGTGGGTAACCAAGGAGTAACCGGTTGTAATCAAATTCAGTTATGTGCGTCCATCCTCCCAACATCAGCGATTAAACACAGTAAAGGCGCCGCTTAAAGAGTTTTTTTTTTAGGACTTATGCAAAATGTTTAATATCCAAGCAAATTGTTTACAACAATAGTCCTACAACAGGTTGATCAGCTCGTATATGTCATACCGCAAACAAATTTTTGCATTTTCAAACAGCGTTTCCCCTGTGAACCGCGCCGCTCACCTGCCACAAGCTACTGCATCCGAGCAGGCGGAATGCAACGTGCCATGCCCACGCTTGCTGTTACCAGGTCAGGCAAGGCATAATGTATGCTCGGCCCTGAAATAGCCCACTTTATGCACGCGCAGCTCGCACCGCGCCCAACCGGGCACAAAGACTCACATGGGACGAGCGGCACGCGACAAAGACAGCTGTTGAGTGGATGGACGAACTAAGTCAGGTTACATAAGACACTGTATTTGTTTAAAAGTATTTCACCCTGGATACAACCCTATCATAACAATGCCGTCATACCATGGTCATACAAACAGAGGAGATGCACATAAGTTATAGCATTCCTTAAACATGTAGAGTTCCCTCTGTTAATTGAGGGTGAAAACACATCGACGCCCGCACACAGCGACAACAACATCCAAAAACTGAGAATAATCACTGTAATTAATCTCAATTCCCGGATGCTGCCACCACTGCACACAGGCGCCGAGGCACCTCCAACCTCGACCAACAGAGGGAAGAGAAAGGATTTAAATCTCACGAAAAATCTCAATTCCCTTCTTTGAGAGAAAACGGATAACCAGACAAACCTGGCCAATTACACCAAAAGTCAGAAAGAAATAGTATAAAAGCACGAAATGGTTGTTCCATTCAGTCTAAAGTCGGGGGGGGGGGGGGGAAGAGTGAGGAAAAAATTTCATGTTTTCTTTCTTTCTTTCTTTTTTTTTTTTTAAACCTCTTACCAAACTATTGCAAACAGGTCAACAACTGCTAACTGGTAGACTTAACGGGTTAAAGGGGGTACCCAATGCTGAAACAATGTTAGTTCATTTAAAAGATCATGATTTTATTAGAAGAAAATCATCTGCCTTAAATTTTTTTAAAAATTCGTGTTGCCAGAAAATCCCCGAAATATAGTAGATTTCAGGATATTTTGGCCCCTCAGCTGTGTCCCAATTTCAGCTAGGTAACCACAATGACGTCAAAGTGGTTACCTTGTCGCGCAATTATAGCAAAATGCGCGCAAGGTGTAATGCATTTTGTACAGTCTAGCGCGCAACACATCTGCAATACGCGAACCTGGGTAACCACTTTGACGTCATTGTGGTTACCTAGCTGAAATTGGGACACAGCTGAGGGGCCAAAATATCCTGAAATCTTACCATATTTCGGGGATTTTCTGGCAACACGAATTTAAAAAAAAAATTTAAGGCAGATGATTTTCTTCTAATAAAATCATGATCTTTTAAATGAACTAACATTGTTTCACCATTGGGTACCCCTTTAACAACTGTTAACAACTGTTAACTGATAGAGTTAACAATCTAAATCCTTATTTCATTATCAGTATATATTTGTATTCACACCAGCATTAATCTTATAAAATGTAAAATGTGAAATGTGAAAACAACATACCATCGTGATTTCCACGTATGCAGTAACAACAACATTCAAAAATTAAAATTTCTTACATACTGACTGTGAAGAGAATGGATTATATATCCAAAAAAAGTTTCATCTCAAATTCCCTTGTTTTCAGAGGTCAAACGGATACCCAGTCCAACCTGACCAATTACACCAAAATCAGAAATAAAGTGAAAGCACAAAATTGATGTTCCATTCTGACCGTATTCCGTTTAAAGGGAAAAATTGTCAAGGAGGAAATTTCAGTTCCCCCCCCCCTCCCCTAAAAAAACAAAACAAAACAAAAAACCCTTTCGCCAAACCATTGTAAACAAGTTAACAACTGTTAACTGGTAGAGTTAGCAACTGTTAACTGGTAGAGTTAGCAACTGTTAACTGGTAGAGTTAGCAACTGTTAACTGGTAGAGTTAGCAACTGTTAACTGGTAGAGTTAGCAACTGTTAACTGGTAGAGTTAACAACTGTTAACTGGTATAGTTAACAACCTGACTTCCAATTTGATCACCAGTACATAAATTCTGTTTCCGTGCTCATTTTAGCATTAATCTTATAAAGTATTGAAAAACATTACAATATGAGCCGTAATCCTTCATCGTCAGCCTTCATTGACATAATTCAAGTTACTTTATAAGTCATAGGAAAAGCAACCAACATTGGAGCACAACGGTAAATTTATATAACAATCCATTCTTAATTATATAACCACCATAATATTTCCAGTAGTTCATGTTCGCACACATATCTTAGTGTGTGGTGACTATAACTTTATAAGTAGATGTACACAGTATGCCTTCTTTTGAAATGAAATTATTGTTAATTTATTTGTAAACCCATGAGTTATAACATTCCTTTGAGCATGCAGGGATTTCCTGTTAACCGAGTGTTAAAAATAAGTGTACGCCTGCAGTAACAACAACATCCAAAAATTAACATTTATCACAAAGTGACTGGAAATTGAAAGGATTTTGTATCTATCTCATGATAAAAGCTTCGTCTCAATTCCTTTACTTATGACAGAACGGATAACCAGACAAACCAGGCCAATTAGACCAAAAGCCAGAAAAAAAAAGCACAAAATGGTTGTTATACTCTGACCATGTACAGTCAATAGAGCAAAGGGAAAGAAAAATGCAAAAGAAGAGATTTCTTCTTCGTTTTTCATTTCCTTTTTTATTTATTTATTTTTTTTGCCTTTTGATTAACTCCTATAAACAAGTTTACAACTGGAGTTAACAACCTGATTCCATATTTCATCTTTTTTATACATAATTCCTGTATTCGTGTTCATTCCACCTTCAATCTTATAAAGTGTGGAATGACATTACTTTATGAGCCACAAGCAATATACAAAAACAAACAAAAAATAAAAACAACTTTTGGGCACAAGGTACATGTCTCTCTTTTTTGCGTGAACTTCAATAGTTTAAAACAGTCATGAGGTAAATCAACAATAAACATAATTCCTCTTTAAAAATTAACAATCCTTTTTTATATCATCAACCTAATAATGTAATTCGTACTAAGTCGTACTAACCCTTGTCTTATGCGTGACGACTATTAAATTGTGAGTAGATGTACTCTGTATGCCTTCTTGGAAATAACTGAAGTTATTATATTTGTGAACAGAGCATCAACAGCAGAAAAAAATGAAAGCAAGCAGCTATAGAATAAACGGAAGGCTACATCTCATTTTCCTGGTGAACTTTCCTTACTACGAAACTATCATAAAGTGGCTCGAAATTCGACAAAATTTCTCTTAGGTCAAGAACTGGTTCTCATTCATTTTTCCATTCCATCCACTTAGCCGGGGGTTCGCCGTTGTTGGGTCGTTTCCTCGTAATAGCAAGACAACTTTTGTCCCAATCACTCTAATGCTTGTGGCGAGGTGTTGACTCTTGCGAAGATTGTAAGCCGTGGCTGCAAGCCGACCTCTCTCTCGTTTCATACTTGGTGGAAGGTCGGTACGAATAGCGATACGTCGCAGTGGTGATCGTGATTCATCGTCATGACTTTCCCTCGCACGGTGTGGTTGATCGAAAGGAGCTTGTCGCGATCACTCATCTTGGCAAAGCGCACAATAATGGGAGGCGGTTGGTTGCTAGGCCCCGGCGTACCGTTGCTGCGCGAAGCTGGGAGACGGTGAGCATTCACCAGTGGAATTTTTGTAGCCTCGTCATGTGATATATTCAGGAAATGCATGAATACCGGAGTTAGAGCCGCGTACACGTTTTCGTTGGATGTAGCACTTACACCATACACCAGTAGATTTTGCTTCCTATCATGAATTTCAAGCTTCAGAAGCTTCTCTTCTAATTCTTTCTTCACATTTTTTATTTCTTCACTCAAATCGGGCATCTTCACAGATTCTAGATCATTTAAGCGGTCTGACGCATCGGTGAGACTGGCACCCAAATCAGAAACAGACGATTTAACTGTAGCCAATTCCCGTTTAAAGCCAGAAATTTCAAGCAGAATATGATCAAATCTTTCTTTAATCTGATTATTCAAGGACGAAATCATACCTCTCATTTCCGCCATAAAAACCTCTATAGTTGCAAGGCGACAGCTGGGTCTGCGTGCTGCGTTGTCGTAGACGGGCTAGGGTCGGCGTTTGTGGGAGGTGGCGAGTCGTTGACTGGGGTCTTAGTCGAGCTATCACTACTGCCTGCCACGCCCAGTTCCTTCAAGTCGTGGTTTTCCAGTTTGTTTGGTCGATTTAATTTCCTTAATTGGTAGTCATGTAGCGACTTACGATTTTTATTTCACAAAAATATCCAAAATGGCTACCATTTTGTTTTCATGCAAGTTCAGTTTTCAGATTTGTATAACCGGTTTGAACTTGTTTTTCAATCTACCGTAATTTTCCATTACGTCATGTCTAGACAAGCTATGTTTATTCATATTTTTCTTGTCATTTTAATTTTGACCAATCATTAATCCGTTTATATCGCGTCCAATTTTACGCGATCGCGGGCCAATCGTCGATCTCCTTATTTCACCGCGTCAACCAATCAGCCTTGGATTTCGCTCTCGCCGGTGCGCCTTTTTCATCGCGCGTTTTGCAGCTGGATTTTTGCTTCACTCCCCTTCATTACACGGTCGAGGCAACATCTCCCATCTCGTCTTGGGTCGAGTCAATTCAACAACTCCCACTCGCTAATCACAGTCGAGGCATCATTCTCTCGTCCATCATGTGGTCGAGTTTCCAACTTTCTTCTCATCTCCGATCGAGTCTTCAACTTTCTTCTCATCCCCGATCGAGTCAACTATTCGCACTTCATCTCTGCAAGCTTCTCTGGTTGTGGTTTACCTTCGGCAGTAGTCTCTCTCAGTCTACCTTCTAGACTGATCCGTTCCGGTGGCCGTAGCTAGTTATAAGCTCCTCATCATCAGCATGATTTGTTCTTCATCGACGGCGAACGACTCACTGCTTCGCCATGTCCTCCTCTGAACTCGATCATGCTTTTTCTTCTTCAATTTCGAGCCCCGACTCACTGGCTCTCGAACTCAGAACATTTCATCTCTCGGTCCATCTTCGGGCAACTCACCGTCCCGCGGACCTGCATCTATTTCATCCATCGTGGACCTGCGACTTTTTAGTCCCGAATCAGCGGTCTTCACATCAAGTCTCCGAGCGACATCTCGTCGAGCCCCTTTGTCTCCGACCTCCGTCGTCGAGCGCCCTTAGCACTTCAACTCAGCACAGTCTACATGAGCTAGCTATTAAACGCCTTCTCGCGTAAGTTACTTACAGCCAGCCATTTTTAGACTTTGAACTTTAATCGAACTCTGAACTCTAAATTAACAGCAGCAATTTTTCACGGACTTTTAATTCTGTCTTGTATCATTTTATTCATTTCTATGCAAAAGTTAAACTTAAATCTTTTGACATGTCAATGCATTTATCGATCTCGTATTTCTTTGCAATATTTCATTATAATTGTAACTGACACTGCGTTGTCAAGATACAGAGCTAAATTTTTATAATAAAAAGGGAAAAAGGGAATTACTTTTGGTATGGTATTTTTATTCATTGTCGGCGTCAAAATCGTAGCCTAACGTTATTGTTAACCGTAGTCTTAATCTTCTTAGTTTCATTTTCTCCATTCCTCAAAATAACATTTTTCCCGATGATTTTTTCCCTAAAGTCACTTTTACTCCTCGCACCCTGGGAAGTCATAATTACATCCATGGGCGGAAATCCCGGGGGGACGGGGGGGGGGGGACGCGTCCCCCCCCCCCCCACTATTTGGAAGGTAGGGGACACAATATCAAATGTCCCCCCCACAATTTGTGGTCTTTTATTATGAAAAAAAAATACATCATTCAAAACCGAAATTACCTACATGTACATGTATCCTCAAATTTCGAAATATATAATTTTCTTTTTGTAAAGAACTTGTGTATAAAAAAAAAAAAAGCGCTTGCAGCGTACGACTCGAACTCGCTATGCAAGCCATGGGTATTTTACTCTATGATGCCAGCCAATTGATGAGTGACATCGATCGCCACGTGTCTAGGAGCTATCTATACAGTACGCTTACATCTACCTTAGACAAACTGATGAACATGCAAGAAATTTCTGTCATCCATTGAAGAAATAAAGAGCATGTTCCAGTGCCTGACTAGTTCTGTACTAAAGGATAAAAAACAATGAAATAGTACTACAAAGAGAAGAAAACATGGGATTGTGAAATGCATGTACTTTCACTGCTTAAACTTTCATACCACAATAACTAAGTTTCTGGTCATGGTTTCTGGTATATGTATTCATTTCGCAATTAGCATGTAAATGAAGAAAGTCAAGTGACTAAATGTGATACTATTTGACATATAAGATATTACTGCTAAAAAAAAAATGAATACAACCAAAATAGAGTATGTAAAGTGAACATGTGATAATTTGACTTAAGTTTTCATGTTTCTACTGGCGGTGCTCAGTGCAGTCCAAGTACATACACCTACATGTATATATGACAGTGCATTGCAATGCTGCATTTCTGTGTCACATCTGGACATGAAATTTCTGTCATCCATTAAAAAATATAGAGCATGTTTCGAGTGCCTGACTAGTTTTGTACTAAAGGAAAAAATGAAATAGTAAAACAAAGAGGGGAAAACATGGGATTGTAAAATACATGTACTTTCACTGCTTAAAGGCATTGATTAACATTATTTCCAGTGAAAAAATCTGAGTTCTATGGTTCCGCTGCTTATTGGTGTCTTTGATAAGGTCTAAAAATGAAACCCTGAAAAAATTGTGCTTCAAAACTTTCATTAAGTGCTTTGAAAAGCCGAAAATCTATTGAGTAACCAGATTTACAATGCATGTGTTCCCCCATAGACGGTCGTTTTAATTATTATCGCCTACTATAATAAATAATCAAACCTCTGTTTGCGATCAGTATCTATAAGGTTTTGTTTATAATTTTTGTTGGTTTAAGAGTTTTTGAGTACATATGCAAGTATTCATATACATGTCTCATCTTGACATGAATTATTTTTAAATCAGGTGCTCACAATGTCTGCCTTTTAAACTTTCACACCGCAACAACTAAGTTTCTGGTATTTTTTTATATTCATTATGCAATTAGCATGTAAATGAAGAGGGTCAACAGACTGAATGTGAAAGTATTTGACATATAAAATATTACTGCTCGAAAAAAAAATGAATACAACAGGAATAGAGTATGTAAAGTGAACATGTGATCATTGAACTTAAATTTTCATGTTTCCACTGACGGTGCAGTCCAAGTACATATATCTATATCAATATCTCATTTGTTAAATGGGAGAATGGTTTGCTACATTAGTGATTACAGCATTTAAGTACCTGATGTACTACATGTATGTTTTATATTGTAGAAAACTGTTCAAGACTAGACTGCAAACGTTGCAAATGCTTAAGTTGTGAACTTGTAATCGATAAGCCGACGCCTTGTCTGCACACAATATTATGTATGTATATGAAGAGAGGTTATTCATGAAGATCAGGTTCTGACTTGTTAATTTCTACTATAATATTTAATTTGTAATAAAGTCGTACACTAATACAAGAAACGTGAGAGAGTTACAAGTGTATTAAGTATACAAATCTCATGCTGCAAAGCTAAGCCTGGCAATAACTGAAGGTACTGGGGAAGAGTGCAAAACTATATGCGAAATGAAGGATTGTATGTCAGTTTCATTGTTTATGCATGGAGGAGAATCTCTGAAAATTTCATACCAATCTGATTCATATTATCCGAGATATGAGTGAAAATATAAACAAAGAAAATAAAAGAAAATGAAGCGTTACAGTAATGCTCCCACACTATTATCATTAAATATATTCTTTTTCCACTGACTATTTTTCCAAAGCTTTGCCATAGTTGGGCTTCTGTGATACTATCTGAGATATTTCTTTGCCATTTCACTTCATAACTGAGCACTTTTGCATTCTTCCCTCCTACACTCTTACCCAGGATCTTTAACTTATAATCATTGGTCTTTCAATCCAGAGTACTTTCCTATTTTGTATGTTAACTATAAAGAGACTTGGTCTTATAGTAGACACTGTTTTACCTTTTTAACTGTTGAACAACTTTGTACTGAAGAATACACAGAACACTGGTTTCTTGAATATATTGTCTTTATTTACTAAGCAGCAATGAATGAAGAATATTCGCAAAATTTTCATAAGAAAAGGTATGGGAATTCATGACGGCATTTAGCTGTAGACAAGAAAGGCAATCTATGTGCATCACCTATAAGGTATTGAAGGTCTACTTAAATAAAGATGTACAATTTGCTGACTTTATTCAAATTTTGTTGCATAGATTGTTTTTTTATTTGTGAGCTTACGTTATGTATCAATCATTTTATTTATTTCTCATTCCTTATTTATTACTGATTCGTTTACTAATAAATAAAACAAGTATCTAATAGGATGAATTAAGTACACTCAAGGAAGCAACTGTAATCAAACAAATTTAGAAAGGGACAGAATAATGAACTAAATGATTGTGATCGCTACCACAATCATGCTGACCAGGAAGAAGAACTGATTGTGTAGAGGCTGCCTTAAACATTGACAAATGAATATGTGGGAGAGAAATGGGGATGAAAATACCATGTTTGTTAACATTTAAAGTGCGACCGATGAGACTGAGCAAATGAGTAATAGAGACTCACAATTTCTGGCATTCCTTTCGAGTTAGAATGTTTTCATTTATATTTATGCACGCACATTTATTCATGTACTGGAGTACTGATGGATCTAGGTAGAGGGGGGGGGGGGGGGGGGGGGGAGGCGGTTACTCCCAATACCCCATGCGTGTGTGTGTGTGTGTGTGTGTATATATATGTATATATATATGTATATATATATGTATATATATATATGTATATATATATATATGTATATATATATGTATATATATATATATATATATATATATATATATATATATATATATATATATATATATATATATAGGTGTGTGGGGGTGTGTGTTTGTGTTTGTTACTCTGCAGAACAGCAAAGTGGAAAACAAAAATGTGTCCCCCCACTTCTGAGGGCAGATTTCCGCCCATGATTACATCCAACTGAAAATAGTTCACGAAGAAGCTGAAACTATGCGTCGTTTTAGTGTTTGTTTCTTAGCTTGCTGTCACTACGTGACTCCTATCCAAACAGCGCCATCAAGAGATTGTTCGATTCTTCTTCTCGTCCTCCTCTTCGAACTTCTTATCATTCTCCTTCTTTATTATTTTTTTAAATCTATTTCACTTCTTTATTCTGGGTAGTTTGTTCAGTACATAATAAAAACTGGTCTGCCACAGAGCCCTAATAAAATCTTCTTCTTCTTCTTCTTCTTCTTCTTCTTCTTCTTCTTCTTCTTCATCCTTCTCTTGTCTACCCTTTTTTTTTCGAGGGGGGGGGGCACGAGGTAAAAGCATCGAGCTGGTAAAAGTCATTGGTTTAAAATAAAAATAAAAATAAAAAAAAGGTACTGTAGGGCACACATAAGTAATTCATCCGCTCGTAATGCATGCCGGTGAGGCGGAGCAAAGATGATTTGAAATTAATTGATTAGAAATATTCATATAAAATTGATTCATTGTTCTTAGTAAATTTAAAAAGCGTAAATGGTGTTTAATAAACATACTCTTTCCAATTTGAGACCTTAGCTGAAGTTGGCTAGCCTTTTATTATTTTTAAAGGATTTATTTTATCACTGGTGCACTTCCACTGTTTCAATGTGCGAATGGGCGGAAATTTCGGCTAGCCTTGTTTCAGCCTAAATATCTTTTTTAATCGCTGGGAAAGTGCCCAAATGAGGTACTTCATTTGGGAGATTTTTATATTTTGTCTCTGTTCTGTGAATTTAAACGATTTATACCCAGGGGTTTTCAAAATATGATTTTTAGATAACCTTCGTTATAACACGTAAGTGAACGGGGCCGTGAATTACTTATGTGAGCCCTATAGCGAACCTAGCCCAGCGTTGTTATGGAAATGTCGTCTGCTTTTGTTGGTCTGGGGTTGCTTTTAAACTGATGTAGATTCCTCTTTTTGGATGCTGAACTGCTTAAAGTATCATTTTGAGGTAAGTTGGGAACCAACACTAATAAAAGCATGCAACATTTGTCTAGTTTAACGTTATATCTTGTATGACGCTCGCCGCTAGTTCGAAATCTAACTTAATGCTGATGAAAGTAGATCTCACGATATCGTTAGATCTAAATTCTAACGTTAACGTTAGATCCGCTGTGCTTCGTCTAAGTTAGTACATATACACAGTAAGTAATGACAGCCAATTTCTGGTTGTATAGAATTCAAATAGAATTGATTTTAATCATATTTCTCAAAACGAACTGACATGTTAAGTTAGATTTAAACAGCTGCAAACTAAAAATAACTATTTCACCCTTGTTTTTGAAACACAGTTCATATGGCATGGATGGTCAGGAATTGGTAGGATCTAAATTAAACGATATCGAATGAAGTTGGAGTTAGACCAAGTCCTACAACAAACGTCATACTCATAGGCATAGCTACGCCTGTAGGCCTACATCGCCAAATTTGATTTGAATTGTTAAATTAATTTGCACCACTGAAATATGGCACGGTTCATCTTTTCTAAAGAGGAGTGGTGCATGCACATGTCTATAGTGAGATTCTGGAGAAAAAAACGAAAAAGAGTTGGGGAAATGGCTGTTGGCTCTTCACAGGGCCGGGCGAAAATACAAATCGGGCCATGGAAAGGTAACGTTAGATGTTGTCATCCCAGGATGGTGTTTGCAAGACAGTAGTGGCGCGTTCCACGCATCTGGGCTTGCCTATATGACGAATATTCATGGGTCATGAGACTTTCATAATTCATCTTCATCGATGCATCATATCTGAGCTTGAAGCATCACATTTATAAAACCTCAGAGCTTGCACGCTTCGCGCGGGAGGCCGGGGGGTGGGGACCCCTATGGGGGGGGGGGGGACCCCTCCTTGCCTGGGAAGCACGTACGTTTCGCGTGCTCACAACCACCCCCCCCCCTCCCACCCCCTAAAATGAAATCCTGGCTACGCGGTTGAGGTCTAGTTGTGATCTTCATATAATATAGACTCTAGACCTCTATTGACATTATGAATATTTCTTCTCTAGTGTCCCTTTTGATAGTTGTTTGCCAAGTCCTCATTCCATTGTCTCTCGCTCTTTCGTATAGCTCCCGTAGTTATATTGCCGGTGAATCGCCTTGCCCTTGGCCTTGGAGACGAGAAGATAAGACCTGGAACTGTTCCTTGCTCGCCAGTAGTAGCCCCTCCTCGCATGGAGATCTCGAACGTGGCTTCGAACTAAGCTTCCTCCCACCAGCCAGAGCTACCTCTGCCGCTGCTGCCTTGTCAAGAATTGTGGCCCCTGGTCCACTGTTGGTAAGCTGAATTTCACTCGAACTTCTGTTCGCATGGTTTCTTGTGAAGGTTTTAATAATGCTTAGGACTAGCTAACACCAAAGGAATGATTCATACTCTCGGCTTTCTGTGTCCACTGGAAAACATGTGTCTTGTATTTCAAACATTTCGGGGGGGGGGGGGGGGGTGTCGCTTCAGAATCTAAGCTAGGATTTTCTGTCGATCAAAGTTATTCAGGTTCATTTTCCGCCTCAGAGGTTTGCCTGAGATAGGGAAATTTAAATTTATCAATTAGTCTATCACCATTACAAAACGCTTAACACGCCTCCCATTCGAGCCGGCTAGTTTCGCTCTCCTCGATCTCCCGTCAGACTCAGTCTCATTTTTAAAATCTCTCTCTCTCCCTCTCTCTTCCTGCCGCCGCCCCCCCCCCCCCCCTTCACACTCACATCATACAACATCCATGGATAATTATGCGAAACGTCTGTCCCCTATCTCCACTTCTATCCGTATAGACGGAATATAGTGCGAGAATATGAAGGAAAGGTGATTAGCAACCTTTTCTTTTATATTCTTTGTTTTTAAAAGACAAAGACAAAAATTTAAATTCTCTATTTTGATCCAACAGGTGCCATTCAACATCATCAATCGGCCGACACTTCATTCAGGGTGCAAAGGAAGCAGTATTCTCTACTAATTCTAGAATTAGTGATCACGCGGAATCATACTCCCGCATCTACACGTCAATCGTCTTTTCATGCACGCAAATTGACAATAGTGAGTGATGTCACGGGGACCGTTCTCACTTGCCCGTCGTCATTACCCTTGATTAGATAATGAGAAATTGATATCAGTTTTATCAGTAGATGCAACTCTACTGTTTAGGGCTGAAATTATTCAGATTATAAAATTTTGACCTACTCTATAGGGCACACATAAGTAATTCATCCGCTCGTAATGCATGCCGGTGAGGCGGAGCAAAGATGATTTGAAATTAATTGATTAGAAATATTCATATAAAATTGATTCATTGTTCTTAGTAAATTTAAAAAGCGTAAATGGTGTTTAATAAACATACTCTTTCCAATTTGAGACCTTAGCTGAAGTTGGCTAGCCTTTTATTATTTTTAAAGGATTTATTTTATCACTGGTGCACTTCCACTGTTTCAATGTGCGAATGGGCGGAAATTTCGGCTAGCCTTGTTTCAGCCTAAATATCTTTTTTAATCGCTGGGAAAGTGCCCACATGAGGTACTTCATTTGGGAGATTTTTATATTTTGTCTCTGTTCTGTGAATTTAAACGATTTATACCCAGGGGTTTTCAAAATATGATTTTTAGATAACCTTCGTTATAACACGTAAGTGAACGGGGCCGTGAATTACTTATGTGAGCCCTGTATCAACTGTTTTCAAATTAACGTAGCGGTCGCGTAACTTGCGAAAAAATAATACGTGGAATCGAAGATCGACAGCCGCCTAAAGAAGCCCGCGAAATCTTCGTGAAATGTCTGATTGGGATTGGGGAGCACGAAAAAACGGTTTGTGTTATTACTTTCTTACAGTTTTGTGATTAATGTATTATTGTTTTCTAATTTAGAATGGTAATTTCAATGGAAACGCTATTTTCTGTCTTATTAACGTGTCCCATGTATTCATTTTTGCGTTTGTTTTGGTGGGGTTGATTTTATCGGGGTCGGGTTAACTCGGCACTAGGGCGAACTCGGCACTGCTCGGTGACTAGATCTATGTTTCAAAAGTTGAAGTCCACGCTACGCACCGTACCCTTTTTTAGCATTAAATTTCATGTTTCGCATAATTTTACTTCTTGAAATTTTCAACATTGCTTCTTTGATAATCATTTTACACATTGATATCAAATAATTTGAATTTAAGTGTTTTGAAATGTGTAATTAATGCGAAATTCAACACAAGTGTTTGCAATCAATTTAACTCTCTGGGCTCACTCAGCCGCGATTTTCCGCCAAGGCCGAGTTCGCCCTAGTGCCGAGTTAGCCCGCATCCGACTTTATCCTAGTCCAGGGCACTCATACTTATGCGAGGTTATGGGAGATAACCTCGCACTCTGTACCTTCATACCGTGAGCAATTGCCTACATAATAAGCAAGTGCACTTATACATGATGTACAAGTTTATCTGAAGATAACCTTGTACTCAGACTAGCTCTTTTAATGGTGAATAGGCTTCAATAGGGTGAATAGCTATTGTGTGTATCAGCAGGCCCTTTTCCAGGCTAGATCATTCATACAGGAGAGGAAAATAATTATTTAAAATTTCACTTTCAATTCTGAATCCCGTAATTTGTGGCACAGTAAGAGTGGAAGAGTCCATGAATCAGCCATTATCAGGTAATCTAGCAAATTTAAGAAAATTGAATCTTGCTTAGAGCAATTTTGTTGTCTGTTTTTGACTGCTGCAACAGTGAATGTTGGACACAGTCGCACATAGGGAAGGGCCCATGAGTGAAGCAAGTGTGTGATATCTTGCGCTTGCCCATATGTGTGCACGAGGGGAGCAACATCACCGACCAAAAACAGCCTGAAAATTTCACTTGATCAAGATGATAATCATAAAGATCCTATATCAGCCTATTGAAGGATCTGGCATGAAATTAGATATTCTATCATTCTAAAATGTAGAAGGAAGTATTTTCTCAAAATTTTGCCGATTATATTGGTGTTTTTACCTCTTCAACTTAGAGGTCCTGACAGCGGCAGCCCGAAAATGACACAGCCCCATACAGTAGAGGCGCACGGCCGATATCTGAGACTCTCTCCCATTTGGGAGACTGTCTCTCATATTGGAGACTTAGCTTACAAAAGGATAAAAGAAACAACACCAACAACAAGGCAGTTTATCCCAGCCAAATTTTTGCCTGACTGAGGTCAGGAACCCATTTTTTTGTGTGTGGGTCATAACAAAAAATGTTATGAAAACAAAAGTAGACGGTGAATCTTTGAAGTAGATGGTCAAAAGGGGTAATTTTTCATGAGCAATCTGCTTATCATGTTTTCATTTTGTGCCGAGGTAATCCCTTTGCCGCAAATGTAAACAAAGAAAATCGATCTCCCAAATGGGAGACTGTCTCCCATATCGGCTACCAAAAATATAATTTATAAAAGTCTCCGATAACAGAGATAATCTCCCAAATGGGAGAGAGTCTCCGAAATTGGCCGTGCGCCTCTACTGCCATATAGTGATGGTCCCGTGAATGAGTCCAGAGAGGGCCCTTGGCCTTGCCTATGATGCCTATGTGGGACTGTGTCCATTTATACATGTACAATCTTATCTGAAGATAAGCTTGTACTCCTCAATAGCTTTTATGGGTGAATAGGCTTCAATAGCTTTTGTGTGTTAGCAGGCTATGCTATGCCTATGGTCAATTCTACACCACGTATTAGTGGTCATACTGACCACTACGCGGGACGAATGCAAAAATACTAGTCATTTTCTATCGCATGTACTTAAGGTATGGGGGGAAAAGTAAGATAAATATTTCAAATACTTCTTTCAAATTCAGCACTTTAAAATCTCACTCCTACCTGAAATGGCTATTAGGAAGAACTTCTGATATTTCCAGCAAAATCCAAAGTAAAAATCATGTCCAAAACCTAAGAAATCCCCGCCAATTTTTTTTGGGATCGCATGTTGTTTTCATGGTGCCGATGTTTTAGACTAAACTCGGCCAATAAAATTTTGTCCACAAAGAAACTCGGTTCGCGCGCGCACATCGATCTCTACGATCGCGCACGATCGGGACTTTTACGTTTGCGCGATAGGGACCGAATTTTTAACGACCGGATTTTTTGGGGGGGGAGATGTCAGCGCTCGCGGCGATCAGGAAATGTATGCAATGCGTTGCGATACCCCGTTTCGCCAGAAGTGACAGTAAATTACTTACTTACTTACTTGGATTTACTTGGATGTCGAGACGTAAAGCATTATGCTTATGTGCCCCTCGTTGAGTCATATCATCTATGGTAAGGTCTGTATTTTAGAGGATGGTTGTGCCAGTATTTATCAAGCGCTGATTTGAACTGATTTACACTGGATGCACTTATTACTGACTCAGGCAAGGAGTTCCAGTTGTTACAGCTCCTCAAGGAAAAACAGTTTTGACGTAGGACAGATCTGCATCTCTGCTTCCTCAGTTTCATACTGTGTCCTCTTGTTCGAGAATCGTGAGTTCGCTCAAAAAATTGGTCAGCATCAATGTTGTCAATCCCTCTCATGATTTTGAAAATTTGGATGACTTCTGCCCTCTGCCTTCTGTATGCAAGCGTCTGCAGTCCAAGTGCTTTCAACCTGTCTGAGTATTCAAGATGGCGAAGATGGGAGAGTTGTCTTGTAGCCCTTTGCTGCACTTTCTCGAGCAGGTCTTCGTCCTTCTTAAGCTTTGGATACCAAACTGAGTTGCAGTACTCTAATGTTGGTCTAACAATGGTTTTATAAAGCTTGAGAAAGCATCTCTCATTCAAACTAGAAAAAGACCTCTTTATGATTCCAAGTTTAATGTTGGCTCTTTTGACAATATCTGCTACATGATCAGAGAAAGAGAGCGATGGGTCAAAGATAACACCTAAGTCTTTCTCACACATCCGTGTAGGTACGACACTCTCTTCGTCATTGTCATTTGGAATGGTGTAAATAAACTCCATATTCCGTCTCCCGTAGTGTATCACATTACATTTGCTGACATTGAATTGGAGCTGCCACTTGTTAGCCCAGTCTGAGACTTCAAGAAGATCCTTTTGTAAACAGCTAGCGTCTCTCTCATTGTCAACAATTCTGTACACTTTAGTGTCATCAGCAAACAATTTAACTCTTGATGCGACTGAATCTGGCAGATCATTGATAAAGCATACAAAGAGTACAGGTCCGAGGACACTACCTTGAGGAATTCCGCTAGTAACTTGCTGTGATAATGATCTACTTGCTCTAACAATCACCTTCTGGGATCTATCACTCAAGTATGCCTCAATCCATCTAAGGACATGTCCAGTTACACCATAGGCTGCTAATTTGGTGAGAAGGCGTTTATGTGGAACTGTATCAAATGCCTTGCGATAATCTAAGTATATGCAGTCCAAGCTATGTCCTTCATCAATATTAGATGTCCATTCCTCCAAGACTTCTAGGAGTTGAGTTGCACAAGACCTTCCTGAGCGGAAACCATGTTGGTCATTACATAGCAAATTATTATTTTCCAAGTGTTGAACCAATGCTTTCCTCACAAGTTTCTCCATAACCTTGCTTACTACTGAAGTGAGGCTAACTGGTCTATAGTTCGCGGGATCACTTCGTTTTCCTTGGTATGACAAATGCCTCCTTCCATACTTGTGGTACACTACCTTCCTGCATAAGCTTGGTAAATATAATCTGCAGTGGTTCAGCTAACTCGCTGTGAAGTTCCTTTAATACTCTTGAATGGATCCCATCGGGACCTGCAGACTTGTTAATGTCAAGATGCAAAAGCAGATTGCAAATTTCCATTACATCAAATTCAATGTTGCTCAGAAGTTTGTCCGTTTTACTTGTCATGTCCGGTAGAGATGTCAAATCTTCATTGGTAAACACACTGCCAAAGAATGCATTTAGGGTATCAGCTTTATCCTGATCAGACTTTGCCCAAGAGCCGTTCTCCTGTAGTAGATCTGGAATACCACCTTTCGATTTAGTTTGCTTCTTGACGTATCTCCAGAAACTCTTAACGTTTAATTTGATTTCATCGGCAATTTTGTTCTCAAGGTCTGACTTTGCTTTCTTGACCTCAGCAGTTGCTCTATTTCTAAGGTCAACAAAGGCAACCCAATCATCCTCAGATCTGCTTTTCTGGTACCTGTTCCATGCTCTATGTTTATTGTCTATTGCCTCTTTAGTACGTTGATTAAACCAATCAGGTTGTTTCCTCATTTGTCTCTTTTTCAAAGGAATATATAACTCTGTACACTTCTCAAGAACTTCCCTGAGGAAGTCCCAAGCCTCCTCTCCTGAAAGTTTAGTCAGATTTTCTTCCCAAGGAATCTCTTGAAGAGCTGACCTCATCTTGTCAAAGTCTGCATGATAATAGCTTCTCATCATCGGTTCCTCCTCATCTTCTTCTTTTCCAATGGACAGGCACAGCTTAAGAGTAACATGATCACTCTTCCCAACTGGTGAATCATAGCTGATATGTGACAGTAGCTCCTCTTCATTTGTAAATACCAAATCAAGAACGCTGGGAGTACACCCCTCTCTGAATCTGGTTGGAAGTTGAACATGTTGAAACAAGTAGAGATCATTAATACAGTCCAAGAATCTTGAAATATCCTCATTGCTGGTGCTTGTGTAGTTCACATCCCAGTTTATGTCTTTGTAATTGAAATCACCTAGAACCAGTAAGTAATCATATGATCTTAAACATGCCATTTCTAAAAGGTGACAGAGCTCGTTATTGTTCTCAGTAGTACTAGATGGTGATCGATATACACATCCAATTAGTAAGATTTTCTGGTTGATCTCTATCTCCACCCACACAGACTCTTGGAACTTGGCAGCTTCCATATCCACTAAACAGCTAGTAATGTTATTCTTTGTATAAATTGCAACTCCCCGTTGTGCGTGCGAAAACGCGGCTGGTAAGAACAGCTGATAGCCATCCAACTCTAATTCCACCTCCTGGATTTCTGTCTGAGTATGTTTAGGATAAATCTCAGTAAGTGCTATAACATCAGGTCTTTCCTCTGTAATTCTAGATTTTAGCTCATCTCTTTTATTAAGTAATGAGTCACAGTTAGTGTAAAAAACTGAAAAGGCTCTTATATTTGAGTTATTATTGCCTTCATGCGGTTCAGATACAAAAGAAGTTTTACTACGTGCATAAGGTGCTTGAACTACATAAGTTTCATCATGGTGTATTTCACAAGACGAGTCAGCATTGTCTAAAAATGGTGCATTCTCGGCACATTCGTGAAGATGGGTGCTCGTGCGACTATTTACAGGTGCACATCTAGTATAATGCCGAGTTCTAAGCGGATCTCTCGCTGTCGCGAAAGCTCGGCTGGGACATCCCAGAGCTATCATGGTTCATGTCGCTTTCTGAATTTATTTGATTGACATCTTTTCTCTCAGATCCTTCTTTTACAGCACCTTCCATGTTTCCACGATTGCTATATTTCCTTTTAGTCGGGTCCTTTTCGTTTTGTAGAATCCTCACATTCCCTGAGGCAACTTCTTTCTGCTCTCTTCCAGCCAGCCGAGATTGCTCAGACCGCTCTCCTTTCTTGTCACCTTCAGACTCGGCTTGCTTCATCATTTTCTTCCGTACAATTCGACCATTTCGAATTATCAAATCGTCTTCTCCTTTTTCCCGTCTCTCCAAAAGCTCTGTTTTCAGTTTCTTATACAACTCTCTTTCTGTTATGGTGCGATCCCTTGCTACATAGATCATTTTGCCTCCCTCATCTGGCTCTGGTTGGTATTTCCGTAAGACATCGTCCCTTGAAGACTCAGAATCCATCACAACTTTCAACGGTCGTATAGCTTCAGATCTTTTCCCAAGGCGATACAGTGACCTTATTTCATAAGGTCTAGCTCCGAGAGTCTTACTGACCAAAAAGTTTATCTTACTGAAATCGTCATTTTTCCTCACATCTGGATTCTCACCTTTTGATTCCAAAATTCCAAAGAAAATGAAGTTACACCTTCTTCTATTTCTTTCCTCTAATTCCTCAAGTTTGTCAGAAACAAGCTTTTCAACTCTTTCTACAGCTTCCACATTACCTACTGACTGGTGCCCTCTATTTTCTCCAATCTCGTCAAGCTTTCTGTTCATGATCTGGTATGTATCAATGCACTTCTCCCTATAGTCACTTACAACCTTCTTCAAGTCATCAACCTCTGACTGAAGGTTATTGTGTTGAGTTTGAAGCTGAGCCATTGATTTCAGTATACTTCTAGCAGTACCATTGCATATGTTACAGTACCAGTGGACTGCCTCTGGTTCTTCGTTGATGAGATCATACAGCTTTGAAGAAACATTTTGACAAGCACAATGGAACCAGTTGGTACAAAGCTCACATTCGATAGCATCATCTTTATCAAGTACCGCAAGTCTACATGAACCACAGCTGCTGTGAGAAGCACCTGGTGGAGTATCCACTGGAGTGTTATACCTCAAATCACTCATTAAACTTGCACTTCCTCTGGCAGGCCGCTTTCCTTGGATAGTTCCGCCAGCCCCTCTTTTGCGATTGGCCATCTTATTAATCAGCAATACAGTTTACCAATATTAGCTACTGCTCCAACAGGAGAGGCTGTAGGTGCAAGCAACTTATCAATGATGTACATGTGGTTCAGGACTATTATTCATAGATGCAACAGTGAGTTATTGACATCTCTGTTGGGCTGATGCTGAGTAAAGTACTTGTACAACATGCATCACACACGTACTTATGGATGGGACTGTACTATCAAAGGATCCATGTGAAGCTACAATGTAGGTTGGTCTCAAAAACAAACATCAAATTTCTTCAAAAAGGCACTTTTTACTGAAATATTTCTCAGGTACTTAGTGCCACCAGGTGCCGTTACGGATTTCATTTTTGGAATTATCTTTTCCAACATCGGTGAGTTAAATTTATTGTATTTCATGGATATGTTGGTGTCGGTTTTTGTAAATTAAATGCCGATTTTGAGTGAATGTTGGTGACTTTTGTTCAGTTGTGTTTTGAAAGTGTTGAGGTGTATGGCTGTTGATTACAGGCATGAAAATTTTCCGTGTATCCGCGGATTTTCGCTTTTTCCACCGAGCCTAGATTTTTTTTCTGCGTATTTCACACCCTCTTCTGAAAAAAATCTGAGTGCCCAAACAAAGCAAGGTCATCCTTAACCACAAGCTTGCGAAACTTAAAGTTTATTCTGTTCACATGGGCCGTAACTGTGATGGAGGACCCCCGCTGCTCATGGTTTCGGCCTTAACCACGAGCTCACTTGTGGTTCTTGAACTACAAGTTAAAGTTTCAAAACCACAAGTCCGTTCATATGGGCTGAAACTACAAGATGACTACAAGTTAACTTAAAGTTTTGAAACTACATGTACAAGCGGAACTTGAAGTTTAGCTCCGATCGTGTAACTTTATTTGGTCGTTTCTTTTCATGACAGGTGGACAAGGAGGAGGTAAAATGAGTACGGAGGACATGCTAGAGTCTGAGAATGACCGGATGACCCTTGGTCTAGCGGCCAAGGTCTCCACCTTAAAATCTGTAAGTATCAACTCTCTAGAGGGCTGGTCAGATCTCACCGATAAATGATAATGATAACTATTACATAGTGGTAAATCGTTCCCAAATAGGTCAACCATTGTTTAAGTGAAAAATGGATAGGAAATTGTTTGGTTGGTGAGAGGTCTATGATTTATGCAAATCAGCCTCCCTCAAAGATTTTATCATCTTGTTTGAATTGCCAGCCAATTTTTATCATAATTATTATTAATTATTCGGTGTCACCTGGCTGTGCCTAGGAGGGGAAAATCAAACTGAATCACTAACCCTCGAGTCTCTCCTCACGGTATAACTGATTGGGATGTGCAGGTGTATCACTACACTGGGGATTTCCCCTACTCTTATTCAAATAGTGCATTGGGTTCTTAAAGGAGAATGAAACTCGGGGGAAATATCCATTTTAATGAAAAGAGAGGATAGAGAGAAGCAATTTTTAAAAAGTTCCATCAAAATCGGTAACAAAATGAAAAAGTTTTGAAAGTTTAAAAATTCTCAATTTACTTTCTATAGCGATCCTCAAATTGGCAATGTTGCTTCGAAATGGCAGGTTTAGTAGTACAACTCTCAATGGCTGGAATTCACAAAGGTGGTTTCAATTCAGACCATGGTTTATGCAGATTTCGTGGTATAAATACGCTTGATTTAGCGCATACACTTAAAAAATCCATTAATGAACGCGCACCAGTCACGCATGATTGACAAAAGCACTAAATTCATGCTAGTTGCCATGGTTCAGACCACGGTTTATTTAAATTCAGACCATGGTTTATTTAAATTAATTTACATAAACATGGTCTGAACAATGGCAACTAGTGTGAATTTAGCTCTTTTGCCAACCACGCGCGACCGGCGAGCCTTCATTATTGGATCTTTTTAAGTGTATGCGCTAAATCAAGTGTATTTATACCACAAAATCTGCATTAACCATGGTCTGAATTGAAACCACCTTTGTGAATTCCGGCCAATAAGTTTTGTACACAAAACTTCATATTTTCTCCATTATCTCTAAAGATGCTGCTTGTCTTTACATAATGTTGAGTCAAATACATTTTCCCATGATATATCTTGAGCTTAGAAGGAGACAAGCTGCACCTTGAGAGATAATGGGTAAAATATGAAATTTTGTGTACAGAACATATGGAGAGTTGTACTACTAAACCTGTCACCTTGAAGCAACATTGCCATAGAAAGTAAATTGAGACTTTTCAAACTTTCATAACTTTCTCATTTCGTAACCGATTTTGATGGAACTTTTTTAAAAATTGCTTCTCTCTATCCTCTCTTTACATTAAAATTGAATTTTCCCCAGGGTTTCAATCTCTTTTAATGCACAAAGGTGGTGACTCTCCTCTACACGGGGGCCTCCATTTCATTTCCTTTCTGAGGGATGGAGTTTCTTCCACTGTAATATAACCAAGGTCTGTTAAAGGAAGGAGGAACGTTAACACACAAGGCAATATTCAGTCATTCACCCAGGTGGATTCGTACCTACTATCTTTGGTTCAGTAGGCAGACTATTTACCGACTGAGCCAACTTGCCTCCTCAGTAAGCCTCAACGATAATATCTATTATCTGCAAGCCAATAATTGTACTCGTAGTACGATCTGGTGGTAGAGGATGTGATTAGGCAGTGTCAGTAGTTTTTAATGGACAGAACCACCAATTTCTTTAGTTCGGACCACTTGTAGTTATCGGTTGTTCTTGGCAGCCTTCTCACCAGTACATCACTACGTACCACCTTCGGTGCTGATACCAAGCATGGAGAATTTCAGATAAGGAAAACCGGTTCCATGACATGTGCTTCTGCGACTATTGCTCTGGTCTAACTTTGCCATATTAATCCTAGTCCTAATCCTAATATTCACATTTTCCTGAACAAAAAAACAAATCATGACCTTGGCCTTAATCTTTGACCCTTCGAGATATGGAGGGCGGAGCAAATGTCGCAGGAGCAAATGTTGTGTCACCGGGAAACCACGTGTTGATTCTCCCCCGACAAGGGTAATGATATTGGGTAATAAATCTGTCAATGCCTGCTTTCAGTCTCTAATTTTGTTTTGGTCCTCCCAAACCACCTCCCTAGAATACATGTAGGATAAGGCCATATTGCACTCGATATGGACCAATGAATGTGTCAATGCCTACGTTAAACCTACAAATTGCTTTGGTCCCCTCCAGTCACCCCTTTGGGATTCAGCAAGAAGTTATACATGTATTCCTTTCAATCTGAACAATACGTAAACAGTGTTATGCCGAGAAGCCTGGTTTGTATGGGTGAGGTCTGACCAGCCCTTAACCCATTACGTACGGGAACCGGCTGGTCCTTGTGTTTTAAAAGCCTATGGGAATGAGAGAATTCAGTAGTCAACGGATTAATAGCAGCAGTGGATAGCAAATGATAATGATAGCAATTAAATATTCTTTGTAAGCTGCATATCACATTATGATACAGTGGAACCTCGCTGTAACATTTTCCTTGGGACCAAGAAAATGTCCTCTTTATATCAAAACCTTGTTATATCAGGGCTAAAAACCAACAAAATACAAAGAAAACTACCTTGTTATAATGAGATTTGTTTTAACCCTTTCGAGACAAGTGACCACATTTTGTGGTTTGGCTCAATAACTTTTGATTCAGAGCTGTAAAAATTGTACCAGATGCATGAGTAGAAAGAGCAAAAATTTCTGCACATACTACATGTATGTCCATTTTTGTTGCAAGACCATATTGCGTTTGATGCCAGGAATTTTAAAAACGAGAATAAGCTTTAAAATCCTTAAATTGGCAACACATTGAGAGGTTCAAAATCATTGTTTTTTTATCAAAATTGGCATTTTTTTCAACTTGTCGACAAAATTTGTAGCCTTGTATATTTTTTTCAAAGACATTACACCTTATTAGAACCATGTGGCACTAAAAGAAAAATATTAAATGTTGCCACTTTCAAGAACAATATATGTGATCAATTTAGCCCTTAAAGGTCATGTAAAGTTTTGGTAAGCCCTCAAAAACTGTTCGTCAGATTTCTTCAATTTTTGTTGATAAATAGCAAGATACTAGCAATACTAAGACACTGTGAAGATTTTGCCTCCTAAAGTTTAATATTAAACAAATAAGAGGCAAAAACTAATTTATGTGCCGGGACAGGCACGTAAAATCCCAACAAAGGCAGCATGTGCTATACACTGTAAACACACGTGTAAAACCAATGATGAGTACCTACACACAGTGCACACACGCTGTCTCTATGCGAAGCCCCAAGATTGCTGTGCGGGGAGCCGTCGGGGTGGAAGGGTCCTAGCATTATGGCAGTGATCAAGTATTCCTTACAGATATTTACACTGAAATTCACCAGAAATCATAGATGGAATACCAAATGACCTCTTACAGACATCTTTTGATACAAGGAGAACAACATGAGACTATATTTAACATGTTGCTTTCCAATTTCCTTTTTGCTACCAATACTGTATATGAGCTTTAAATAATTCCTGTCATGGAAGGTTTAACCCTTTCAGGACAGGAATTATTCAAGGGCTAAATTGATCACATTTTATTCTTCAAATTGGCAACAATAATATTTCACTTTTTAGTGCTACATGTTCTAATAAAATGTAATGTCTTTGAGGACAATATACACGGTTAGGAATTTTGTCCAAAAGTTGACAAAATTGCCAATTTTGACGAAAAACAATGATTTTGAACCCCTCAATATGTTGCCAATTTAAGGATTTTGAAGTTTACTCTCCTTTTTAAAATTCCTGGCATTAAACACAATATTATCATGCAACGAAAATGGACACAGTGTGTGCAGAAATGTTTGCTCTTTCTACCTGTGCATCTGGTATATTTTTTAGAGCTCTGAATCAAAAGTTATTGAACCAAACCACAAAATGTGGTCAATTGTCTCGAAAGGGTTAACAGTGTTCTTTATAACGTTCTCTTTCGTAACATCCCCATGCATTTCCTAATGTGTTTGGGTATTATTACATTAACTTTAGTTCCGGTGCTGTTATCATGGCACTTAAAAATAGCTCTGACAGCGAATAAGGAAATATCCTGCCATGCTCCCGTTGAACACAGGTAGAGGCAGACAACTGTAGGTAAAATGCCTTGTCGAAGGACATATGCACTGGGCAGAGATATGAACCCTCATCCTTTTAATTGAGAGTCAAGTGAATGAACCACTATACCACAATGCTCCCACAGAAGTTTTAGAATAGAGAGATACATGTA
Source organism: Heliocidaris tuberculata (assembly GCA_025618425.1). Classification (NCBI taxonomy): domain Eukaryota; kingdom Metazoa; phylum Echinodermata; class Echinoidea; order Camarodonta; family Echinometridae; genus Heliocidaris; species Heliocidaris tuberculata. The sequence continues at coordinate 16,270,013 of CM046842.1, read as the reverse complement.
GTTAATCCTTTCACAGTTGCCCTGTTTTAGGCAAATTGTCAAATATTGATTTGGAGAATGAAATTTGGACAGAAGAATTTGTTCTGTTCTTGATGAATTTGGCATAAATTAAAGGGCTGGTCACATTTGTCCAATAATCACAACTATAATGAGATTTTTCTTTAAAGGTTCGCCCTGTACGAGCATACTCATACGTACACACCATATAGCAGGGTGTACCTTTAATTAAGAATCTCATTATCGTTATTGGACAAATGTGACTAGCCCTTATACATGTACATGTATTCCATGGATAAGAACTTCACAAAAGAGGCAACTGTTACCTGTTTCTGGAATGCAGACCTTCTTCTTAGTCCAAACCCATTGTTCAACACTACATTCAATTTCTAATTTTCCAGTGGTAGAAAGGGGGGGGGGGGGGGGGGGGGCACGGGCCGGGATTGCCCCCCCCCCCCCCTTTCAGAACGGAAAAGCATTTTTTTTTTTTTCTTTGCTTGTCAGAGAATTATGAAGGGATACTGGACCCCATACCCCCCCCCCCACTTTGTGACTTTTGGAGGGCTGGTGAATTTTTTTTATTTGCTGCCCCCCCCCCCCCCCACCACTGAGCGACTTTTGGAGGGCTGGTGAGACCAAAAAAATATGGATCTCCCTCCAAGCAGTTTCCCAAAGTTGACAATCCTGCATTTGTGTGCCCCCCCCCCCCCCCCCGACAAAAAAATCCTGGATCCGCCCCTGAATTTTGTTTCCTTTTTTGTTTCTCCCTTACCTTCTTTCTCAAATTTCTAGAGTTCTCTTTTTTCTATCTTTCATTGTTTTGTTTTGGGGTTTTTTTTTCGTATAGATTGCCAAGGATATGGATAACGAGGCCAAAGATCAAAACGTATTTCTAGACGGAATGGTAAGATTTTTAGACAAGGAAATGATGATGTAGAAAAAAAATACTATTGTTAAAACCGGAAACGTTTGCAGCTATTTTACCAGCAAGAAACTTTCCCGAATCGCAATAATTTGATGTTGTGTGATTGAATAATTTCACGGCATGAATCTTTCTTGAAGATGAACCACTTGCGAAATTGGTGAATATTTCATAATGTGCATAAAAATCTCTGGTTTTACAGTAGCATCTAATAAAGTGTGTAATACTTATAAACATTCCCTTTTTGCATAACATTGATAAGTACTCTTGCTTTTAAAAGTAAGTAATCTCACCCTACAAAATATTAACAGTAACATAATAATGGTAAAAATGATCATTCTGATACCTTATACATGTAGTAATACTACTACTACATGTACAACTACTAATACATGTAGTAATACTCCTACTACTACAACTGCTACTGCTGCTAATGATATTAGTAATAATGATGAAAATGATATTATAATAATGATGATGGTGATGATGGTAATAATGATAATAATGATGATGATAGTAATGGTGGAATGATAGGTTTTTAAGGCAAGTAAATGATAATATTACTGATGAACATTCTGATTAATGAAAACAGTTATGAGAATAACATTACACATATATATTTCAGATAATAATTACAATTACTGGAGGAACCTCTATGTTTCTCTCTGTTAAACCTCGTATACTGCGATTTCTTCGAAAATCAGATTCTATAGGCCATATAGAAGTTATTAAAATTGCCCCATGGTTGTTTTCTTGAAAGTCTTATGTTTCGTAGGAAAGATTATTTATTTGACTTTTGGCTTTCTAGCTTGTAAAACAAATACCTCCTGTGCAAATGTATTAAAATCTCATACTGATGCCCAAATTTTCTTTCCATTTCCTTTCTCAGGGTGATGATTTCTCCAGTTCCGAAGGTCTCCTGAGCGGGACGGTCAAGCGACTGGATGGTCTGATGTCCTCGGGCCGCGGCAATCGCAAACTCATGTGCTACATGATAGTTGGACTGGTTTTATTCTTTGTGTTTGCGTATATACTGCTATCGCGAGTAACCGGCCACTGACAAGAGCTGTGTGTGGAATCTACAGAACTTGAAAAGACAATGTTTAGGGAGATCTGAGTTGGTTGAGCAGAATGGTCAGCTCTCTGTCTTTGCCTACAAACCGACTTGGACGGACCCTGGTCTTTAAATTGATGACATTAGCGGTTGGCACCCAGGCGTAACTTATAAGATGCAATTTAATTGATTCCCGTCGGTAAAAATCAAGTTACTGGCACTTTGTTTGCTTACTGCTTTTTTTCCTTTGGATGCTTGCAGGCCAGAAATGGAGAGACATAAGGCTGTAATTCCTATCAGAGGGACTTGATCGTCGTAAAAAAGATGTTTTATGGAAAGAAGTTTGTGGACTGACCTCCATTCAGACAGTGTTTTCGCCCTCTTGTGGTGAAGGATGTTACAGTGTAATTTTCAACAGCACAGATGTGTCACTTAGGGGATATTTCTGTGTTTACACTCGGAATGGAGTTTGTAAACTCTAAAACTGGAACCTTGTATGGATTGCCATTGATGTCCTTATTCGCAGCAAGATACTATCATGGACGGCTAGAATTCACTGTTCTAATTGTATCATGTTCAGGCATTGTAGTGTTCATACATGTAAATGTGCAATGGCTATCTAAATACTATGTAAGCCTTCAGCAACTCGAAAATCTTTTTCTTAAATTTGACTTTAAACTTCTTATTTTAATGGGTCTTGTAGCTCAACAAAATTAGATTCTTTGCCCTGTATTTTGTGGTTTGAACCTTAAAGAGTAATATGGGGTGGCATGAGCCTTCTTTTTCCATCTGTATTTATTCTTTCTCTCTTGCTCTCTTTCCTTTCTTCCTAAATTTAATTCAATTCCTCTCTATCTTCTTCCACTTCCTTTCTTTTCTCTTTATTTTCTTCTGTCCTTCTCTTCCTTTCTCTTGTTTTACTTGCTCCCTTGCTCCTTTCCCTCTCTCCTATTTCTTGATATCTTTCTTTCCCTCTCTCTTTCCTTCTTCCTTCTCTATCCTCCATCTTTTCTCTTTCTCCTTTTCTCCTTTCTTTCTCTTCCTCAATCACACTTTCTTTCTTCCTCTCTCTTTCCTTCTTCCTTCGCTATCCATCTTTTCTCTTTCTCCTTTTCTCCTTTCTTTCTCTTCCTCAATCACACTTTCTTTCTTCCTCTCTCTTTCCTTCTTCCTTCTCTATCCATCTTTTCTCTTTCTCCTTTTCTCCTTTCTTTCTCTTCCTCAATCACACTTTCTTTCTTCCTTCCTCTCTCTTTCCTTCTTCCTTCTCTATCCTCCATCTTTTCTCTTTCTCCTTTTCTCCTTTCTTTCTCTTCCTCTATCACACTTTCCTTCTTCCTCTCCTCTGTATTGCCTCCATCTTTTCTTCTCTCCCTCTATCTCCTCCCCTTCTCCCGCTCTCTCTTCTCTTTCTCTCCCTCCTTTCCCTTCCCTTCTTTGTTTCTTTCTGTCTTTCCCCTCCCTCTCTCTATATTAAATGAGAAAGTACATCATACTCATTAGCCAGGCTCTGCAGACGTGGTCTGTATACAAAATCTTCTCATTGGTTTCACTTCCATTTTAAAGAGAAGGTTAAGTTCTGGGTAAGGTGAAAAATAATCTGTGAGCTTTCTCACCGTTTTAATGTCAGTTTGAAAGAACATCATAGTAGAAATGTCCCCTGAAAAGGATTGCCCTTCAAAATGCCGTCATATTAGAAATGTGAGAAATAGCTGAAATGTTCAGGCCACACATTCATGCCGAATGTGTGTGCAGTCCCATATCCCAATTTCTGTGTATATAGTGCATGTGCTTTTCAGTGAGATTGGGTCACTTTGATAATATACACCGATTCTTACAAGTATGCAGACATGATCAACCTGTTACTTGATTACTTTTAGACAGTTTCTTTCACAATGGAATCGCGTGACCAGAAGTTCAGGACTCACTTGTCTTTGCGAATGAAAGGCTGAAAGTGAAAGTTATGATGTGATTGACATTTATATTCAGGCAAGCTTCATGTAGGTTGTGAATATACCTGTCAATGTTTTATTTAATGTAAATTGATGGTCTCATGTAGTCTCATGCACTTAATCACAATCCCCACAATTTTTTGTAAAGTCAGAGAGTGTACAGATAAATTTTTGTATAGTGTACACATGTATGCTTTAAAGAAATTAAAGGGCAATTCAACCTTGGAGTAAGATGGTTTGTGTGATAGCAGAAATATAAGAAAGACAGGATGGTGAGTATTTTTAAAGGAATCAGACAAGGATAAGAAAGAACTGGATGTTTGAAAAATGAGATCACTTCATTAAAAGCGAATCTCAAATTGGCAATTTGGTGTGTCGATTCCCTCGGGGCAGAGCTTAAAATATATTGTAGATAGCATAATTGTTACAGGTCCTCATTTAAAAGAGAAAGATCCTACTGAGTAATATATTTTGATGAAAAAAGTGACATTTCAGTCAGTTTGTGTGTTGGATCAAATAGGGGAGTAGTCCGCCACTACATCACAGTCACATTACTGATTCGGCCAATTTGAAGTTCCCCTATGTATTGTGATTACAATTTTCCAAAATCCATTTCTTATTGCTTGTCTGATTTCGTTCAAACTTTCACAAATCTACTTCTCTGATTTTTCCTCTTTCTTTCGGAACAACTTGACATCAAGGATGGATTTCCCTTTAAAGAAAACATGAATAATAGTTTACCAAGGAAAATGGATGAAGGTAGTGCTAGCTACTGTACTTTGGAACAAAATCAGTCTTGACCTGAAATTGAAAGTAACATCTGGGCAAAATATAGTTGGCATTTTATGCCAGAGAGTCTCAGCCTCGTACCAATAAAAACTGAACTATTTTGCAAATACATGTACACCTGATACATGTACTACCTTAAATTTTAAGCATGTTACATAAGTTGTTATGCTATGTATGCTATTATTTATTGATGATTTATATGCATGATCAATAGTTTTCAGCTTACCCCCCCCCCCCTCCCCCTTCATGTTTCTGCTGCATTGGCGCAGGTGGCTGTACTTTCTTTTTAAACTTAGTAATCTGGGATGGTATTCTGAAGACTATGTCATCTTTTATGCCAGTAAAATGAAGTTAGCTGTCATAACAAATTAAAATTAGGACAAGTCATTGGTTACTGTCTACGCAAAGCTGGCTGAATTATTGGCATAAAGTTAAAAGAGATACCTGGACATGCACTAATAATAATGATGATAATAATAATAATAATGATAATAATAATAATAATAATAATAATAATAATAATAATAATAATAATAATAATTGTCCATTTATATAGCGAAGCTACTTTAAAAATACTTTACAAAGGATCATATTATTACCCCGGCTTTAACCAAGCTTCCATGATAATGCTCTACAGCATTCGAGGAATTTCTTCCTACCGGGTACCCATTTACTTCACCTGGGTGGAGAGTGGCAAATGTCGATTAATGTCTTGCCAAAGGACATTATTTCTGTAGCGGATCTCGAACCGCGAACCATGTGATGCACAGTCCAGTAACGTATCCGCTGGACCATGACGCCAAAATAAGTGTTCATTCCGCGCGATTTCAGTTTTGTTATGATAATTACATTTCTTTAACATCAAAGATAACATAGGATTCAGAATATGGCCCCTGGCCATAGGGTGTAAGGAGAAGTTTCTATGTTCAAACCCATATCCTCAAGATATAGAATTTGGTTAAGTCTTTTATTATTAATTTTGATATACACGTACATGTACACATGATATAAGGGAAATCACAGGCCGTTGTTTTTAACCCATTCACCACGGGAACCGGGTCATCCCGGTATCACGCCAATGAGAATTAGAGAATTCAGTAGTCAGTGGGATAACAAAAATAAATAGTCCAGCCTCTCTGCATCCATGCATGCAACAACACAATCAGTTGCATTTGGAGAGGGAGGGAGAGGGGGGGGGGGGTGGAAAGGCAGAGACCCATTTGGTAAAGAACATACATGAATATCGAGCTTTTTCACCGAGGCTAATTGTTACATGTGTGTCTGGAATAAAATTTTGTTCTATTCCCAGCAACTCTTGAGGGCGGAGGTTGGGTTAGGTTGGGTTGGGGGGAGGGGGGTGGGGGGTGTCTTTTTCTCAGACTTCCTTATTCCACCAAATGTTATTTTTGCTACATGTATATAAATAAATCTAAACGTGAAATATATAACATAATAAATGAAGCATTACTGTCGTATTCGTATCTATTTTCTGTTTGTTCCTCTTCCTGCTAATATTTATTTTATGTATAGGGCAAGCTTAGGATGACTACTTGCTGTGTCCCATACTATCAGTGTTAACTAGAATCGTAAACAGAAACTGACGAGGTTTAAAACAAGAGTAAAATGGTACTCAAATTTTAAATTTTGTTTGCTATTTCTCTTAACTGTGTATTTGCTCTTGGGACATATATTCCAGGGGCGGATCCAGTATTTTGAAGATGGGGAGGGGGCAATATCCAGACTTTCCAGAATGTCTGACAAGCCAGAAAATATGTAAATAAATGAATGATAAATGAAGAAAAAAAAAATCCCGAGCAGAGACCGGGCCCCACTCGCCAAAATCAATGACCAGCAAAAAATGATATTGATTAAAGAAATATTTTTAAATTAATAATAACGATGATAAAACTGAATAAATGATGATGATGATGATGATGATGATGATGATGATAATGAAGGTGATGATAATGATATATGTATGTATAGAAGGGGGTGTGTCTGGACCTCCGTGAACGCTTGGATCCGCCCTGTATTCATCCTGGTCTTGCCTTGCAACTCAAAGTTCGGTTCACTCGTACATCAAATTGATTTAATTGAAAGCATAATTATAATGAGAGAATCTGGTCAGCGAAAGTTGAAAAGAGAAGGTTAAGTTCTGATAAATGGGAAATTGTTTTATGAGCTTTCTCATAATGTGATTTATTCTCTTGTGGAAGAATATCATAGTTGCAGTGTGTGACGAAATGGATCGCTCTTGAAACCGCCTCATAAGTGTACATGTATTCCAAATAAATTTCATTTTCGAAATTACGAACCCTCTTTCGTTTTCGGAATCATGAACCCTTTTTCATTTTCGGAAGTATGAACCTTCGGAAAGGCAACATGTAACCGAAATATCAAGCCTGCATGTGAATCCTTCCCATGTTTCTTTGTTTCGTTTAAGGGCTGAATTTATCACATTTTGTTCTTCATATTGGCAACAAAAAAAAAAAAATTTCAATACTACATGGCTCTAATAAATTTCAATGTCTTTGGAAACAACATACATTAATGTTTTGTCAAACATTTGTCGAAAAGTTGAAAAAATTGCTAATTTTTACAAAAAACAATGATTTAGAACCTCTCAGTGTGTTGCCATTTTAAGGATTTTAAAGCTTATTCTCCTTTTTAAAATTTTTGGCATCAAACGCAATATGGTCATGCAACAAAATGGACACAGTATGTGCAGAAAAATTAATGTTTGCTCTATTTACCCATGCATCTGATATATCTTTTAGGGCTCTGAATCAAAAGTTATTGAGCCAAACCACAAAAATGTGGTCAATTGTCTCGAAAGGGTTAAGGGAGAGGGTCGCTCCACCTGAGCCCTTCCCCTTTGCGCTGGTTCTCCATGTCACCGTGTTATCGATAATCAGTAATGATACGTATGAAACGATGTACCGAATTTTTTGTTCAATTAACCATGCATACCTAAATCTTTGTTTATTGACAATATATCATATGCATGTATTTGATCAGTAGGTATGACATGATAACCATCAGTTTTTCTTTATAAATACCTTATTATCACAAGGTGTAATATGAAGTAAACAAAACATATCATTGTTGATTTAACCATAGTTTTATCATTAGGTATGATACAATCGGCCTGAATGTATACAAGGGACCTTAATCTCTGTTTACCAACCATATATTCTTTTTATTACTAGGAAAGGTATCATAGACCTTAATCTTTCTAGAAAAAAAAACATGATTTTTTATCATGTAATAACAGCGTTCCTAGGTTTCTGTTGAATTAACTGTGTATTTTTATCAGTAGGTATCGATGGTGTAGCGTGTGTCCATCCACTGAAGGGGCACTGGCAACATTGGGAGGGGTGCACCGTTCTTACACGGGAAATGAAATGTGAATTCACAAGCCCGCTGGGGGAGGATGCGGGAGGGTGTCATTTCGTCTTCCTTTCCCCTCCTTCCCCCTTCTACCTTAGTTCTCTTTTCTCTCTTTTCCCCTTTCCCCGTTCATCTTCAATCCATTTAGGGCCACATAGTCATACCCCCCCCCCCCCTCCCCGTGGCCCCTTCAGATACACCACTGGTGCGTTAGCGTATGATATAATGGACCTTCAGCTTATAGTTGAACTTCACTCATGTTTTATCAATAAATTTGAGAGGTGCACTTTAACCTCTGCTAAATATATGTACATTACGTTTGCATTATGATGAATAATTATGACGCACTAAGGAGCTAAAATTGGGTGAACCACATTATGTTATTACTCAGGAAATATAACATGGCACTAGCTATACCAAAAACCTAATATATTAGCAGGATATGTGATACAGTAGAACAAAACTTCGTGGACCTAAGTGTATTTTCGCAGTATATACGGCACATAGGCGCATATGAAACTGAGCTGAACTATATCCATATTTTATGAATATTTTGATACGGTGCACCCAAAGCTCTGTAAGACTTCATTAGCTCTTGGATTAGGACGATGGCAAGGTGTGATGAACCCCCGGTGATAGGACTGCTTTCTTTGAATACTTTGGAAGCAGAGAAAGCATCATTTATAGCTGAATATATCACTGGGAAGTTGATCACTACAGATTTGAAGCAGCTTTGCTATAAGGAAGCCTCGTTTTTCAGACCGCCTAGCGATTGGGACGCGGTATTTCTTTTCCATCCGAGCGACCACGGGAGAATATCACTCGGGATTAAGGATATAATAACGGCACAGTATGATATTCTAATACCGAAATTGGCTGAAGCATGCGGTAAGGGACATTTACAAATTCTATCACTTTATAATTTTGTTCTATTTCATTATCATTATATTTTGTCATTATATTTGTCATTAACCCATAGAGTGAGGAAAATATGCAAACAGCTCTGTCAACGGTCTTGAAAATAAAATGTACATTGCAAAAGGAAATGAGAGAATAATAGTACATGTAGTGTGGTTTAAATCAAAGTTCCCAATTGCTCTCCTCCTTTTTGAAAACATTTTTTTCCCCCGCCTGGAATCGAATCCGGGTCCTTGGCTAAGAACGAATACGCCTTAACCTACTAGACCGCAGAGACAGTCTAGTACATCAGATCAAATTTACCGACTAATTGACAAATTTTCAAACTTTTTAAATTAATTCATATACAGTACATGTATATATATATATATATATGTATATACAGGTGTATGTATATGTTGGGACCCAAATATAATTCCATTTATGCAAAATTCAACTTAGGAAATATACTTAACACATGTTTTACAAAGTTCAGTCAAAATTTGACTTATATGAAATTTCAAATTATAGAAGGTTAGCTGTATTCATGCTCAACATAGAATCAAAACTCTTCATAAATAATGCTAGCGCCCGTGGATATCCACCGGCTGCTTCTGCTAGTATATATATATATATATATATATATATATATATATATATATATATATATATATATATGTGTGTGTGTGTGTATATATATATATATATTTAATCTTGTCATGGGTTTTCATAATGCGGCAGTGCATTTTTTACGCCGTAAAGATACATTTACAGGTATGTAATTTGTGATTCTATTTTTTTTTTTTTTCACAGGAAATGAAGCCCTCTGTTTCATTGTTTGTGGTATAAAAGAAGTGGATGAGAAAACGCGAGCACGAGAATGGCAAGTCTTGAAGACGCAACAGCCGTCACTTTTCCAGTGTACATCTGGTAATATAATCTTTTGCAGCACGATAGAAAACATCCTTGACGAAGACTCAAGCAAAATCAGAAACTTCATCAGTAACATTTGCTCAAAAAAAGAGAAGGAAATGTATGAATCACAAGCATTCTATGAGGTATGTGAGACTTTTTTTTTTTTTTTTTTTTTTTACTATTATTAGACCCATTTTAATGACAATAAAAGTTCTTGGCGCTCCAAACATTATAACCCCGTCAGAGATGAGCAGATGAGCTGATAAATAAGTAGCGCTCTAGTATACAGTGCGTCCCAGACAGAAAGTTAACAGTTGGAAAAAGTCTACCCAAATAAATATTTCAAACTATTCTAAGGAAATGTTCATACCTGTGGATAGCTTAGGGTCTCTTCTATCAAATGACACCAAAATATCAACCAATATTCTCCGCTTGATTGAGCAAAGGCCAATTTTGTGAAAGGGTACAAAATCCAGACTTGACAAGAATTGATATTGGCTCTGGCTGGTATCAGCCAAGCTGAGTCATGAAAAGGCTTAGAAATTTCCAGATTCTGGTCAGTAAAAGGCAATTTATGAAATAATAGGCTTTGTTCTATGTATGTCTTTACACATCCCGTCAATACTCTATTCTTGAGTGAGCAATTAACTGTTTAGTGTTACAAAGTGTTACTTTTGGTGAGTCTTTTAATTTCACCTGGCTTGCTCACTTGACTTAACAATAAATTTTTGACGGGATATATCAGGACATACAGTGAACAAAGTCTGTTCTTTCATACATTGTCTTTTAATGATCATAATGTAATAATTTTTAAGCTTTTTCATGACTCTTAACTTTGTTGATACCAGCCAGAAAATAAACAAGCATTTGTCAAGTATGGATTTTGCACCCTTTCACAAAAATTGGCTTTTGTTCACTCAAGCGTAAAATGTGAGATATTTTGGTGTCAGATGACAGAAGAGACCGTAAGCTTTCTACAGGTATGAACATTTCCTGATGATATTTTGTGGTCTAGTGGATAAGTCACCGGACTGCAGATCACAAGGTACGGGGTTCGAATCCCACCACGGCACTAACGTCCTTTGGCAAGACTCTAATTTACATTTGCCACTTTCCACCCAGGTGTAAATGGGTACCTGATATGCTTGAGCGCTAGTTACTTTGGCGGCTCGGCTATAACCAGGGTAATAATGTCTAAGCGCCATGAGCGTCACTGCGTGACGGATATGAGCGCTATATAAGTAGCCATTATTATTATTATTATTATTATTATTATTATTATTATTATTATTATTATTATTATTATTATTATTATTATTATTATTATTATTATTATTATTATTATTTTTATTATTATTATTATTATTATTATTATTATTATTATTTAAATGGAAAGACTTTATTCAACCATCAATTTTAAACGGTTCTTAACTTCGTTCATACAAGCCAGGAAAAATATCAATTCTTGTCAAGTCTGAATTTTGCACCTTTTCACAAAATTTGTATTTGATCACTCAAGCTTCGTAACAAGTCAGATTTTTTTGGTGTTATTGCATAGGAGAGACGCTAAGCTGTCAACAGGAATGAAAATTTATGGAAAATATACTGAAATATTTATTTGGGGAGACTTTTTCCAACTGTTAACTTTTTTGGGGGGACGCACTGTATAGGGTACCCATTCACACCTCGAATGAGAATAGCAAATGAGGATTAATGGCATGCCAAGGGATGTTAGTATCGGACTGCGATTCGAACCCTAAAACTTTCGATGGAGTGTCAAGTGAACAAACGGTGCACTCTTATACCACGACACCTCGCCTTTATACTACGGTCCAAGCTTTTCAGAGGCGGACTGGCCTAGGTTAGTCATTGTAGGGAGTTTCCCCGAAGGTCCGGTCGGTATTTCAGCTCGTAGGCCGATCGAATTCTTATTTAATGGCCTGTTTATGAACAAAACAAAAGAACAGAGCAAAGTGTATTAACAAAAAAAAAAAAGATGCTGAGGAAAATGTAAAATAACTTCGGCAGAACCTCTTTTTTCTGTAATACCATTTGTTACTCTTGATCAGTTAATCAGTATCCCCGCCCCTCCCGCATTTCGTTGAAGAATTCAAACGTTGTTTTTTTTTTTTTAATCAGAAAGCCATTTTTATAGAAGTCATATTTATGTAATATACACGTAAAACAGTCCCAACTTTTTGAGCATGTCAACAGTGCGTCTTCAACAAAAGGTATGTTCAGTACAACATAAATTGCAGACAATGCACTTCAAAGTTCGATTGATTACTCTGCTCCCTATAAAAAGTTTCCTCAGGAAGGATGTTCAGTGTTTCTCTTCCAAGTCCAGGGCAATTGGCTATTTGAAGTGGGCAAAGGTGGCAATTTTCCAACCAAGAAAATGGCACCGAATGTGATTGCTCGGTGTCAAAATGATTGCTCTTAAAGTCTGAAAATATAATTATTGTAATCATCTATCTAGAAATATTCTGCTCGGTTCGATGGAGAAATAGGGACACACTGGATATACCGATAGTGGATGCAGCCTAAACAAAGCAAAATTAATGGCCTTTTTAGTAACGAATTGAATGAAATCAAAAGTATTCTTTAACTTACAAAGCAATAAATCATGTATGCATTATAATGTACCTGTCAAAGACTTGTCAATTAAAGCTATAAATTGCCAATTTCTGGCTCCCTGCCATATACCAAAAAACCAATGCATATTGCTGCTGTATAGTTACACATTACAGTATTGTGCAAAATGGTTTCGTATCGGAAAAGAAATATTTTGAACAATTTAAGAACAGAGGGGATGGGCACCTATGACTTACCCCTTACAACCCTTCTCTACAAACAAATCGTCGTCGTTTTTACGAACTTACTAATCCGTGCGCGGTGCGCAGAAACGTGAAGTGGCGGGAAACGAATGTATAGATTTAGGTGTTCTTAGATAACGGAATTTGCTTCCGTTGCATAATTTCATGTATCGATATATACATCAAAAGAAAGCTTATGACTTTAATTTTGAAATGGTGTATATAATTATGTATATTGATAGAGAATAAGGAAGCAAATGGCCATTCAAATATGATTCGACGGTTCGTAAAACCGTTTTCTCCAAAGCGCGTATTTGCTCACGTGCGCGGATTCGTCAGTTCGTAAAAACGAAGACGAAATTACCCCCCCCCCCCCCGAAAAGGGAGTCTCTTGCTGACATACAGTGATCACCTTTTGTATAAATATGTGGATGAAGTCTTAAAGCTGAGTTAGAGTATTGGTAGCAAAAAGGAAATTGGAAAGAAACATGTTAAATATAGTCTCATGTTGTTCTCTTTGTATCACAAGATGTCTGTAAGAGATCATTTGGTATTCCATCTATGATTTCTGGTGGATTTCAGTGTAAATATCTGTAAGGAATGCTTGATCACTGCCATTATGCTAGGACCCTTCCACCCCGACGGCTCCCCGCACAGCAATCTTGGGGCTTCGCATAGAGACAGCGTGTGTGCACTGTGTGTAGCTACTCATCATTGGTTTTACACGTGTGTGTTCAGTGTATAGCACATGCTGCCTTTGTTGGGATTTTACGTGCCTGTCCCGGCACATAAATTAGTTTTTGCCTCTTACTTGTTTAATACTAAACTTTAGAAGACGAAATCTTCACAGTGTCTTAGTATTGCTAGTATCTTGCTATTTATCAACAAAAATTGAAGAAATCTGACGAACAGTTTTTGAGGGCTTACCAAAACTTTACATGACCTTTAAAGTAGAGGGTGCCACAACAAGACGTGTTTCACTCTCGTATGATAATGGTACTTTGTATTAATAACAGTAGAATATATCAATACATATGATAATGATAATGATTATTATTAGTAGTAGTAGTAGTGCTAGTAGTAGTAGTAGTAGTAGTAGTAGTAGTAGCAGCAGCAGTAATAGTATTATTATTAGTATTATTATTATTATTATTATCATTATTATTATTATTATTATTATTATTATTATTATTATTATTATTATTATTATTATTATTATTATTATTATAACTTTTATTGTTTGGGTATTATTACTACTACTAAAAACATTACCTCTACCGTTACTACTACTACTACTACTACTACTACTACTACTACTACTACTACTTCCACTACTACTACTACTACTACTCCTCCTCCTACTTCTATTACTATTACAACAATAATTATCAGTCCTAAAGTTGGAATGGGTGGTTACCTTGGGCTTTAAAAGTTTTTTAGAGAAAGTGTTGTGTGTCTATGACTTTAAAAAAATCTTTCTCACCGTCTTTTCAAATTAAATTTTATTTGATTTGATTTTCTTATTTTATTAGATACCCAGCCCGCCGCCAACGAATCAACAGGCTCCCATGACAAAACATCGACCGGCCATCAAACCCAAACCACGACCGCCTCACAGAGAACGATAATTCGATTGTATACCAGTTGGAAATTATAAATGCTTTTTTGTATTGTATTGCATTTATTTTCCGTCAATTAAAACAACAAATGATAATCCATTCATAATTATGAAAACAAATTGATTAAAAAAAAAAAAAAGAAGACGGAGGGATGGCCCTACTCAGTGTTGTTGCCATAACAACGCTGTTTTACAGAGGGGTCCCCAGGTTTTTGATAAAGGGCAGTCAAGTTGGTTTTAATGAAAGCCGAAAGATGAAGTGAAACAGATGTAAGCCGACAGTTTGAAGAAATTTCGAAACAAAACAAAACAAAAACAAAAACAAAAACAAGCGTGGGGACAACCCGCTAAAATGATTTTTTTTAAATGTGACACAAGACACCCACACTAACTCGCACGCACACAAGTGTGTGTGTGTGTGTGTGCGTGTGTGTGTGTGTATATATATATATATATATATATATATATATATATACTGTATGTGTTTGTGTGTGTTTTTTGCAGAAGTGTCGCAGTCGACTTGATCAAAGACTTGTCTTGACTGGAGATGCGAGGTTCGTAGGTTCTATCTACATTAATTTCTCCTCTCCACCAGGTGTTAAATGAGTGTCGGGGGCCCCGTTGCATAAAACTTACCATTAACGTTACTTTGCCATCAGTGGTAACTCCTATGGAAACCTTGATTTTGATTGGCTGTTGAGTGATGTTACCATGGTAGTTACCATTGATAGCAAAGTTACCATTAATGGTAAGTTTTATGCAACGGGGCCCAGATCTGGTAAGATGCTAAAGTTAATGTGGTTTATTCAAATCATCAGTAAAAAGGTGCCTGTGGAGAAGGTGCATTCATTATGTTCGTTCAAGCTAGAATCCGATGACCATGGTAATAATACATCTGTAAAGCACTTGGAGAAATCGTTGATGTATAATAGGCGAAATATCGATTCAGATCATTATTATTATTATCATTATTATTATTATTATTATTATTATTATTATTATTATTATTATTATTATTATTATTATTATCATTATTATTATTATTATTATTATTATTATTATTATTATTATTATTATTATTATTATTATTACACTGTATTGTCATTATATATTATATACTGGACCAAAGAGAATGTGTATATTAATATGTATACTCGTTACATTTACTGAAAACAATGAAGCCAAAAGAAGCTAAATTGAGTGCTCACGATTAAATAATTAATTTGTTTGTTGTTGCTGTTTTCTTTTATGCGTAAATACTCATGAATATATTGCACCCAGATTCTTGCTTTTCATCTAAAGATGAAAAGCAAGAATCTGGGTGCAATTTATTGGTCACGGTTATAAAAAATATTACGCGGATTTTATTTTACATTGTAAGTAACAGTGGGCTCATCGCTTCCTCTTTATAAATGCTTCACGAGATTTGAGAAAATTTTTAAAATATTATTCAAGTTGATCCCCATCTTTCAACACCTCTATGACTAGGATGGTATCCCTTAAATTGTCCATGTTAAGTTTAACCCACATTCCCATTATTTTCTGATGTCTCTCGTGACTACTGTTGTTGTTGCTGTTGTTGTTTTAATGGCGATTTTCCATCGGTAATTGGATGATTTTTCACCAGGAAATATGTCGAGAGGGCGTTGTATTCCTCTCCTTTTCACATTGTTGATTTGCCGATATCACAGATCGATTTCACAGACGTTTTCTTGCTCTGTTGTATCGACAATGGCCTCAGGTGGCGTTGTGCACTTAAAAATTAATATTGTCAGTTGTTAGACTGACCTTTCTATAGATGGGCAAGTCCAAGACATTTAGACATTCTGAATACCTCACCAAGTATCAAGGTATGAAGAACGTATTAAACTTTTAAAACTATTATTTTCCTTCATTTTTTGCTTCCATCTCCGATATAATGAGGCTGTCAACTAAATAAATCATCAAGACATCGTAACCCAAAGGTTTGCAATTAATTTCAAAATGGCAATGGCCTATCCAAATAATCGCTTCTTGCACATATTCTTCAAAAGGCTGTATACATTACTAGTAATTACAGGACAATCACGACCAATGTTTATTTTTGATAATAAAAATTCATATTTCTCTATGATTTGAAAATGTATAGCTTTATATTAGTGTGGACTTAATATGGGTGCTGGGAGAGGACCGCATGGGATAAAGCCATAAAGAAAATTTACAGTGACGGTCCCAGTCCTCAATATATATTGATATATATATATATATATATATATATATATATTGATATATATATATATATATATTGATATATATATATATATATATATATTGATATATATATATATATATATATATATATATATATATATATATATATATATGAAGAGCTGACATGCAAAAGGGACTAAATCCATTTTTTATCATTTGGCAGCTTTTTGCATGCTTACATAGACATTCACCATGTGCGTCAAACTGACTATAGTCCAACTCCCAAAAGTTTCAGGAAGTTTATTAAAAATGGACATGAAATTCATGTTTTCATTCAAAAGGGCCTAAATCCAAAACACTTTTCATGCAAAAGGGACTAAATCCACTTTAGCTAATTCTTCGTAAATCAAGGTTTTTTTATTTCACACAATTTTATGTTTCCATTCAAGAAGTTATTCTACTATGTTTAAGAGTCATCAATATAGGTAACAAAAATGACAATTAAAAAAATCCTGCAGATGTCTTAAATTTTATATAATTTTCTATATTAATTATTATTTTGGATTTAGTCCCTTTTGCATGAAAAGTTGAATTTAGTCCCTTTTGCATGAAAAGTCCTGAGGGGTAATAGCTGTACACAAGGTTTATCATGAACATGAAACTACCTCTCTTATCCCCTACCCTTCCTATTGTCAGTCTATCTCTTTAAATGGTTCATTAGACTGTTGGAACCTCTGCCCGATATAGCAACAACTTGAAATTGATTGAAATTTGAGCCCCAGTAGCAGTTAATGCCCTAGTGAGGTCGTTCATTGCTAGTCCCTTGTCGACTTTCACAGCTCTGTCCATATAACAAGAAAGTAGCTTGCCCTACATAGCAACAACCTTTTACCTTCCCTTTCCCATCACAGCCTTCATTCTTCATTACTATCATCAGCATTATCGTCATCACCGTCATCATAATCATGATCATCATAATTATTATCATCACCATCATTATCATCATCATAATCATCCTCGTAATCAATTTAATTATCTTTGATGTTTTAGGAATTAATGATCCCATAACAGTTAACATACATGTAGTTGATGCAATAATAAAACTGTAAGCATCAGCTTAACCATTTTCAACTTCAAACTCTCTTCAAATCGCTTTCACCTGTACATCAAAATACAATGATCAACATAATAGCATGTACAAACAAAAATAAATCATACAAGAGACAATTAAGTGCAAATTTCATTATCATTTTTTCAACTCAAATAACTTTAACACTTTTTGGCAAGAAAAATGTACAAATTACAAATTCTTTTTTTTTTCAATCAGAAGGCATGAAAATAAACAGTAATGAAGAATGAAGGTTGTGATGGGAAAGGGAAGGTAAAAGGTTGTTGCTATGTAGGGCAAGCTACTTTCTGGTTATATGGACAGAGCTGTGAAAGTCGACAAGGGACTAGCAATGAACGACCTCACTAGGGCATTAACTGCTACTGGGGCTCAAATTTCAATCAATTTCAAGTTGTTGCTATATCGGGCAGAGTTTCCAACAGTCTAATGAACCATTTAAAGAGATAGACTGACAATAGGAAGGGTAGGGGATAAGAGAGGTAGTTTCATGTTCATGATAAACCTTGTGTACAGCTATTACCCCTCAGGACTTTTCATGCAAAAGGGACTAAATCCAAAAAAATAATTAATATAGAAAATTATATAAAATTTAAGACATCTGCAGGATTTTTTTTTAATGTCATTTTTGTTACCTATATTGATGACTCTTAAACATAGTAGAAGAACTTCTTGAATGGAAACATAGAATTGTGTGAAATAAAAAACCTTGATTTACGAAGAATTAGCTAAAGTGGATTTAGTCCCTTTTGCATGTAAACTCTTCATATATATATATATATATATATATATATATATACAAAGAAAACTGCTAAAAGCGTTTGTAATGCATTGTGGCCAATTTTATTTTTCTACTCAAATTTTCGACGCTCCCTGGCGTCTTCTTCAGGAGAACAATAAATGATAAGGTATCATACAAATAATTGAAATAGTTATAGTTATAGCGCGCGCATACTCAGTCAGATATAGGTTGCTTAGAAACCGTCTCTCTTGGAGATCTGACTGAGGATGCGCGCGCTTTACAAAAAAATGATGGATATAGTTATGCAGATGAGAAAAGAGTACTGTGCGCGCTTCATTATTACGTAATTTACGTAATTAACGTAATAATACACAAAATCCCAAGTAGTATTAGCGGCAAAGATTCAAAATAATAGTATTGAAACAAAGAAGGAGAATTGATACCAAATCATTATTAAAGAACATGTGATTGAAAAGATACAAAAAAACCTAGCGAAAATATGTAAATCCATTGAGAAAGTAAAGATCTCTGTTAAGACCTTTTCCTTCAAAACTCCTGCTCTTAACAATTGCCCGTAATTCGGCAATTTTCCTATCGTCCGCTGACTTATAGCCTCCACCGAAAAGGCAAACCTTGACATCCGCAACTGAGTGATTGGGAAGGCTGAAGTGTTTAGCTACAGGGAGATCATTCCGTCTTTTGTTGATGGATGATCTGTGGTTGTTAAAACGCATCCGAAATTTGGTGCTAGTCTCACCAACATACACAACGTCTGGGCAGCGTGCGCAAAAGAGGCAGTAAAGAACATTGCTGGAATCGCAGTTATGGCGTCCCGGCCGGAGAGTGAAATTGTCAGTGACCTTGATCGTGGTGTCAGTGATGAGATGTTTGCAAATCTGACATCTAGGTTTGGCGCAGGGAATATTGCCTCTCCGAGGTGAGAAGGTCGGGAGTTTGCTGCTAACAAGCAAATTCCTTAAGTTTGGGGGCTGACGTTGAGCATGAAGGGGAGGGTCACCAACCACTTTTCCTAGGTTTTGGTCAAGATGTAAGGTAGGCCACTCTAATCTGACCCGTTTAACAAAGGATTTCGTGGCAGGATGGTAGGTTGTAACTAAGGGGATGCGCGTTTTATCCTTTGCGTTTGTGCATTGATTGAGGAGTTCTGTGCGGGATTTTCTCTTTACTCTGAGAATGGTTTCCTTGATCAGTCTGGCAGGATAGCCTCTTTTCAGGAACTGTTTTCCTAGTGTGAGTACTTCTTTTTCAAAAACTCTCTCATTAGAGATAATTCGTCGATAACGAAGCATCTGGCTGTATATAACCGAATGCTTGATATGACGAGGGTGAAATGAGTCATACCTCAAGTAAGAACACGAGTCAGTAGGCTTGCGAAACACTGATGTTTCGATCTTCCCATTTTCCTGGTTAATTGACACACTGACAAGCTACGTAAAAGACACTACTGATTTTCTGAAAAAGTTACAATCAGTAAATGTTGCTCCAGAATCAACACTCGTCACCATGGATGTCAAAAGTCTCTATACCAACATCCCTCATGTAGAAGGTGTCAAAGCTATGCGTCGTTTCCTTAATAACCATACTGATGGTGACGAAACACTAGACGTCAATGGCCTTGCCCAAATGGTAGAATTCATTTTGACACATAATTATTTCCAATTTAATGACAAATTCTACCTTCAAAAACAGGGCACTGCCATGGGCACCAAGATGGCACCGGCATATGCAAACATATATATGGCCATTCTGGAAGAGGATTTCCTCTCGAGCTATCCATGCAAACCTTCCCTCTACGTTCGATACATCGACGATGTTTTCATAATATGGGAACATTCCATGGAAGAACTGACAGCCTTCCACAATGCTTTCAATGCTTGCAACGAAAATATCAAATTCACAATGGAAAGCTCTAAAGAGGAAATCAGCTTCCTTGACGTCAGTGTGTCAATTAACCAGGAAAATGGGAAGATCGAAACATCAGTGTTTCGCAAGCCTACTGACTCGTGTTCTTACTTGAGGTATGACTCATTTCACCCTCGTCATATCAAGCATTCGGTTATATACAGCCAGATGCTTCGTTATCGACGAATTATCTCTAATGAGAGAGTTTTTGAAAAAGAAGTACTCACACTAGGAAAACAGTTCCTGAAAAGAGGCTATCCTGCCAGACTGATCAAGGAAACCATTCTCAGAGTAAAGAGAAAATCCCGCACAGAACTCCTCAATCAATGCACAAACGCAAAGGATAAAACGCGCATCCCCTTAGTTACAACCTACCATCCTGCCACGAAATCCTTTGTTAAACGGGTCAGATTAGAGTGGCCTACCTTACATCTTGACCAAAACCTAGGAAAAGTGGTTGGTGACCCTCCCCTTCATGCTCAACGTCAGCCCCCAAACTTAAGGAATTTGCTTGTTAGCAGCAAACTCCCGACCTTCTCACCTCGGAGAGGCAATATTCCCTGCGCCAAACCTAGATGTCAGATTTGCAAACATCTCATCACTGACACCACGATCAAGGTCACTGACAATTTCACTCTCCGGCCGGGACGCCATAACTGCGATTCCAGCAATGTTCTTTACTGCCTCTTTTGCGCACGCTGCCCAGACGTTGTGTATGTTGGTGAGACTAGCACCAAATTTCGGATGCGTTTTAACAACCACAGATCATCCATCAACAAAAGACGGAATGATCTCCCTGTAGCTAAACACTTCAGCCTTCCCAATCACTCAGTTGCGGATGTCAAGGTTTGCCTTTTCGGTGGAGGCTATAAGTCAGCGGACGATAGGAAAATTGCCGAATTACGGGCAATTGTTAAGAGCAGGAGTTTTGAAGGAAAAGGTCTTAACAGAGATCTTTACTTTCTCAATGGATTTACATATTTTCGCTAGGTTTTTTTGTATCTTTTCAATCACATGTTCTTTAATAATGATTTGGTATCAATTCTCCTTCTTTGTTTCAATACTATTATTTTGAATCTTTGCCGCTAATACTACTTGGGATTTTGTGTATTATTACGTTAATTACGTAAATTACGTAATAATGAAGCGCGCACAGTACTCTTTTCTCATCTGCATAACTATATCCATCATTTTTTTGTAAAGCGCGCGCATCCTCAGTCAGATCTCCAAGAGAGACGGTTTCTAAGCAACCTATATCTGACTGAGTATGCGCGCGCTATAACTATAACTATTTCAATTATTTGTATGATACCTTATCATTTATTGTTCTCCTGAAGAAGACGCCAGGGAGCGTCGAAAATTTGAGTAGAAAAATAAAATTGGCCACAATGCATTACAAACGCTTTTAGCAGTTTTCTTTGAATTTGTTTGAGCCGATACGTGAAACCTTAACATGTTTATATATATATATATATATATATATATGAATTAATATTATTTTTTGGTAAAGTGCTTCATTCATTGTCTCCAACACCTTTTTTTTTCCAATTTTGATTTTGGGAGGATGGGTTATGTCCCCGATCCTCCTTTGCAGGTAACCACAAGGCAGCGAGGGCTGTCGGACAATATTTCTTCAATACACATTACATTTTCCATATTTTCAGAAATAGTGCATGAGGAATAAAATAAAGCACATGCTACTTTTTTTTTTTTTTTTGTTAGTGAAAACTTATTTTAGATTTGGAAAGTCAGTAAACTTCTCTGTAAAGCTGGCTGCATACGCATCAATTTAAAAAAAAAATACAACGTATAATATACATATGTATTCATACAGGATTACAGGGGAAAAAAATGAAACTTCAAGAAAGTTCAGTGGAAGTTATATGGCGTAGCTCCCTAGACAAACACAGCATATGCATCATAGAACGAAGAACAAGGCCAAAGAAGAAGAAGAAGAAGAAGAAGAAGAAGAAGAAGAAGAAGAAGAAGAAGAAATCATTACATTTATATAAGATTTCAATGCTAAGCACGCAGCCAAGCACCAACAAACACCTGCAAACACACGAGGGGGGGGGGGGAGGGGGGAGGGGGTAATGGTACATCAATAAGATATGGGTTAATGTGACTATGAATCAATGTATAATTTTTTCTAACCTTTCCTTAAAAGAATTAATAGTACTAAAACTTATGATATCATCTGAAACAATGGTCGGCAAGCGTGGACCACAGTGTCGAACAGAATCGAGCAGTGGCTGAGTTTGAACTTTTGTATAATGAAATTTATTACTTGGGCTAGTTTTGTGATGAGCAAATTTATTGAAAATGAACATTTGAGAGATATTGCTAGGAATCATATTATGTATAGTTCAAAACAATGAAACTGCGGTTTGAAATTTGTGTATGTATGTTCAAGATTTTTGGACGAAAATAACGGACGTGATTGAGCTCTAATAGACGAATTTGTACAAATACTTGATATTTTCTTTTGTAATAATCATATGCCAAGGTTCTATTTTGCTAAATTTTGCTCAATTTAGAAAGGACCCGTCTAGTTTACTGACCTTGGTAACAGTTTATTTCTTTCAGATAGCTACTTTTTTCGTGGGGAAAGATTTCATTTTTATCTGTATTGCCACAGTGAATCAATTGTAACTAGTCATTCGGTGCATATTTGGCATCCAGTCAATATACTTGAAATATTCTTTAGAGATTGAATATTAAATGAAATTAAATGAACAGAAAATTTATTAACTGTAATAAATCCACAATTTTTAAGAGCGCATTTTCATGAACTGTTGTCTTCTGTAGATCTTAAGGCAAATACGATACTTGTAAGTGTAATTTTTGGTCAAGTCGCTACTATTCAATTACGCAATATTTAGTCTATGTACAATTTAAAAAATAGAGTCTAAGATTTGAAATATATTTTTAAAAATCAATAATATATATATATATATATATATATATATATATATATATATATATATACTGGGATTAAAAGTTGATCTGTCTCACTAACTACAATAAGTGCTTCCTTCTAATAGACTTCCTGTCAATTCCCCTACATTCCCCAAATCCAAAGTGACAGCTGGCATGTTGCCTCCATCTGTAACGCAACAGGTAAACAGTTTCCTTAATCACCCCGCCAGGAGTTTCAATCCTCACTCTCCCGGTAACACGAAATTAGTTTCATCTCACGGCGGCCCTCAGTACCGCAGAGATATCAAAGCATCAATACTATCAGAATCTCCTTGATAAATCGGTTTAATAAAGATTCACCATAAATTTCATTCAGAATACATAACATGTAGCCATTTCCCTAGCTGGCTGCAATAGTAATCGGATTACCTATAAATATAAGTGTACAAAAATAAAGTATATTATGTAGAAATCATAAGTTATAAGACATAAAAGTATTATTTTTTTATTTTTATTTGCAGTTTTATTTATACAGGGTAACATTATCAGTTTCAGAATTGGTTTCCACAACGGCCCTGTCAGTATTTATTATAAATACATAACAAGATTGACCTACAGAAAAAAGAATAATCCCTTGTAGAAATTAAAAACAAAGAAATTAATCAATTCACATATATACAAAATAACGATTTGAAGACCAACTAAGAATAATTAGATTAAAGAAAAATGTTTAAGTTTGGAAAAACACTCAAACATAAAAACCCCAGATTAATTTGGAATCTTGGATCAAACGAATGAATCGGTTTGGTGAACAAATATTTCAAGTAATTGGGTGCGAGATCATTAATACATTTATCCACTTGGATCATTCTATGTTGATTCTATCGAATTGGCAGTTCTTGCCAGTTTAAGACAGTAAACATGTCCATTAATATGGGTTCGCGGATATGCACCAAGAATCATTCTAGCCTTTCGATTGTGCAGTTTCAACAGTGTATCGAGTATTTTTGATGGGGTATTTTACCATGCAACATCGCAATAATCTAAGGGTGCCAGGATCATAATAAGCGAACAACACAATATTCTCAAAACACCATTAGGTAATACAGGTTTTGCAGATTGTCTTAAGAATCCCATTCGTTGGGATGTGGTGCTTAAAACATCACACATTTCAGCCTAATTCCTTAACTGGTAATATAAGGTAGATATTGACTTATCTTAAGTTTGCATCTATAGTTATGTACACTGGAAATATACGTGTATGTCAAAAGTAATCTACAAATATTTACAATGTTCTTTTTACAGCTTTTTAGTAGTCAGCTCATATCATCTTACAAATAAATGACTAGTCCAGCCTACATACATGACATTAAATTGTTGGACTATAGGCTTTTTACACTTGCAAAATTTTGCTTAGTCCCGTACTATCGGTGGGGCTAAACGAGGATTTAGCCCACCGATAGTACGGGACTAAGCTTATATCCCACTTTCTGTTCACATTGCATTTTACCAAATTGGGCTAACTCAAGAAAGTACGGGAATATTTTAGCCCTAGAAAAAAGAAGGGTTAGTCCTACCAAAGCTGGGGCTAAATGTTAATAGGTGGGTATAAGCGCTCTGGCTAAGGAGATACTGGAGTACGGGACTAAAACTGCAAATGAGAACAGCAAAAAATAAAGTCCGGGGTTAAGGTTAGTCCGGGGTTAAGGTTAGTCCGGGGTTAAAGATATAGCACGGGGTTAAAAAAAATCAAGTGTAAAAAGCTTAATTATTGTAACTATTTACATGTGATTAAATTCTCTTGTGAGTTATATGGCCCAAATGTATTACTTTCTAGAACAATGAAGAAATTATTATGACCAGCAATAAGCCAGAAGATATTCTATAGTAATACTTAAATTATTTACAAGCATAAATTTACTAGTGAGAAAGCTGTCCTGTAAAAAATTGCTGTAGGAATTTCGAGTAAATTACTAGCAACCCGGGTGCACAGTAAAATACTGTAATTTTACTGTTATATGCCGCTGTTTACCGTTTAACTGTATATTAAACAGTACAATACCGTGAAAAATACAGTAATGTACTGTGCAGCGGGTTGCCAGTATTTTACTCTAAATTCCTAAAATATTTTTTTACTGTGTATTATGTCTACATTTTGTTTCAAGCATAATTCTATATTAGGTATAAGCTATATAATAACTAAATTATTTACAAGTGTAATATTCTTAAACTGCTAGGTACAGGTGACAGACTACGTAACTGCCGCTTTCAGCCTCCACTTCCTGAAATTCCTTTTAAAGTGTTAGACGTCAAGCAGTAGCTTTAACTTATAGAGAATGGCCCATATTCTGAACTCCGATTTAACTTAAACTCCCGTCTACATGGTCTAAGTTAAAACATAGTTTAATTAAAACTGACTTAAAACGGAAGTCCAGTCTAAATTTCTGTACAAAGTTCAACCACACTAGGCTGGAGTTTCAATTAAACCGGAGTTCAGAATGTGATTTTCTAAAACTCCGGTTTAAGGGGCAGAGACAATTAGACCGCGGTTTAAGTTAATCAGGAGTTCAGAAAACGGGCCAGTATAGTTAATAAAAAAGAAATTTTCTAATGTCCACCTCAATAGTCCTCCTGTCCATGAAGATTAATCTAAATTATTTATTATCATTATTCAATATTTACAAGTTAAATAAGTTTGCTACAAATATTCTGAGATATACTTGTCACAGAAACAAGACTGGACTTGGCTATAACAGACTTAGTAAAATCATCAATGCAAGCAGTTCTTTACAACCCTATTAATATTCTTTAAAGTTGGCACCAAAAACACTCATGTCCATGTACATGGGGTGACGCAGGAAATGGTACGAATGGTCTGAAAATAGCAAATTTCACATCGTTAAAAATCTGACACAAGTAGCCTACAGGTGACAGACTACGTAACTGAGGCTCTCAGCTGCTCAGCCAGAGAGTATAGTTATATATAATATATTCTGATGACCACCAAAATAGTCCTTCTGTTCATGAAGAGTAATCTATGGTCAATATTCGGTATTCAGAAGTGAAATAAGGCTGATATAAATATTCTTAGATTTACTTGTCACAGAAACAAGACTGGACTTGACTATAATTATTGACTTTTTAGGCATGCCCGCAAAGGAACAGTTAGTCAATCCCTCCAGCGACCTGAAGCACATATAACTTCATATTAGCCACGAAGACTAATATTATTATTTTTTAATAATAATATAATTATTATAATTTTTCACCAATTCCAGTGCTTGTTGTTTTTTGTTAGTTGTTGTTTTTTATGGTGACTGTGATACCTGAATAGATACAATTACAATTCGATGTACATTGCAAATAAATTATTATCAAATGTTGACTGATTCAATAAATAAATTATACGAACAATCTAATAATTCCTATTGGTATTTCATATCCTGTTTCAGTTACAAAAATATGTAATATATAAATATAGTATATAACAACAATATCTATTCATAACACGATTCTAGGACAACTACCCCCTAGACAACTACCCCCCGGACAACTACCCCCCGGAAAACCACCCACTGGACGACTACCCCCCTAGGACATCTACCCCCCAGGACATCTACCCCCAGGACAACTACCCCCCAGGAAAATTACCCCCCAGGACAACTACCCCCCAGGACAATTACCCCCCAGGACAACTACCCCCCAGGACAATTACCCCCAGGACAATTTTTCCGGGGGTAGCTGTCCAGGGGGTAGTTGTTCGGGGGTAGTTGTCCGGGGGGTAATTGTCCTGGGGGGTAGTTGTCCTGGGGGGTAATTGTCCTGGGGGTAGTTGTCCTGGGGGGTAGTTGTCCTAGGGGGTAGTTGTCCTGGGGGGTAGTTGTCCTAGGGGGGTAGTCGTCCAGGGGGTGGTTTTCCGGGGGGTGGTTGTCCGGGGGTAATTGTCCAGGGGTAGTTGTCCGGATACGTCATAACACAGTCAAAGAAATGCACAATCCAATTTGGCTAGTTTTGGGCCATTCCACTTTGGCCATTTCCAGGACATGGCCATTTCTAGGACATTCCCATTTGGCCTGTTTTTTTTTGTTTGTTTGTTGTTTTTTTTTTGCCAATCTACCCCTGCCCTGTATTCGGCCGCAATTAATACAAGTCATAAAAGTAGTCCAACATCTCGCTCTTTTTTTTCTCTCTCTTTCTCTCTTCTTTTTTAAACACACACCATTTATTTAATGTGCGATAAAAGAGCAATGTAGATAAAATGCCTTGCTCAAGGGCATAAGTGCCGTACTGGTGATCGAACACACGATCTTCGCGTTTCCAGTCAAATGTTTTTAACCACTCGACTACGACACCTGTACTAAATCACATTACTTGTATTTCCAATTGATTTTTGTAGGTGCCCCATTTCCCCCTCAAATAGGCCCTTTTTACAAAGCTACCGCCACACTTTGAAGAACGTTCGGCCGCGCCTGCTCGCTTGGCAGGTAATTACTTCCATCATAATGAATAACTTATGAATTAAGTTGACCACTCGCACCGAAATTCCTTAGAGAGGTTGGCGAGTAACTCGTAGAGGTTGGTGAGTTACTCGGAGAGGTTGGTAAGAAACTCAGATAGGTTGGCCAGTAACTTGGAGAGGTTTGTCAGTAACTCGGAGAGGTAGGTGAGTAACTTGGATAGATTGGTCAGAAACGCTGATAGGTTTGTCAGTATTTACTCGGAGAGGTAGGCCAGTAACTTGCAGAGGTTTGTCAGTAGATCGGGGAGGTTGGTGAGTATTTCGGAGAGGTTGGTGAGTATTTCGGAGAGGTTGGTGAGTAAATCGGAGAGGTTAACTTGGAGAGGCTGGTGGGTAACTCGAAGAGGTTGGTCAGTAACTCAGAGAGGTTTGTCAATAACTCGGGGAAAGTGGACAATAACTCGGAGAGGTTGGTCAGTAGGCCTAACTCGGAGAGCATGGGAGCCAATCCAGGGGGGGGGGGGACAGGGGGACATACCCCCCCCCCCCCACCTTTTTGAAAATAGGCGAATGTCCCCCCCCCCCCCCCCCTTTTTGAATAACCTTTGTTGTTGTTGTTTTTTGTTAGAGAATTTTGGAGACGAATGTTCCCCCCCCCCCACCTTTTTGATTAACCTTTTATTTTTTTCCTTTTTTTTTTTTTTTGCTGGTCAGAGATTTTTGGAGGCGAATGTCCCCCCCCCCCCCCCCTCCCCAAATTTGAAAATGGATTTGCGCCACTGTCGGAGAGGGTGATGAGTATCTCGGAGAGGTTGGTCTGTAACTCCGAGAGGTTGGTCTGTAACCCCGAGAGGTATGCGAGGAACTCGAAGAGGTTGGTCAGTAACTCGGAGAGGTTGATGAGTAACACCGAGTCTCTGGCAGGTTAGTCACTAATTAGGGAAGATGGAGAGCAAGTCGGGGAGGATGGAGAGTAAGTCGGGGAGGATGGAGAGTAAGTCGGGGAGGATGGAGAGTAAGTCGGGGAGGATGGAGAGTAAGTCGGGAGGATGGAGAGTAAGTCGGGGAGGATGTAGAGTAACTCGGGGGGGATGGACAGGAAAGCGGGGAGGATGAAGAGTAACTTGGAGAGTTTGGAGAATAATAAGGAACGAATCGTGAGTATCTCCGAGAGAGTTGTCTATAACTCGTAGTCATATAGGGTCGACAGTAAGGCGGAGATGTTGGACAGTAAGGCGGAGATGTTGGACAGGAAGGCGGAGATGTTGGACAGGAATGCGTAGAGGTTGGACAGTAAGTGTGAGAAGTTGTTAAGTACCTGGAAGAGGATCAGCAAAATCCAAACACTGACCAGTCCTTCCATTAAAAATTCGACAGAAGCTAGAAGACGGTTGAAGACACTTCCTAAAACTAATTGATGCAATTTCAGTAAGCTCCGTTTCATATGTAGAGACAGATGGCAATGGGTTTTTAGACTTTCTTCCACAGGATTAGGCTTCGAACACTCTTTGAAGGCATAGTAGATCTCTCCTGGACCGCCGCTGTTTAAAGCATCAGTAATACGTGCTTTATATGTGGATATGTGATTTGCCTTTTCTGTGATATCTGCATGTTGAGCTTTCAGTGCATCCATCTGCTCATTATGGTGACGTTTCTTTACCGCTACACCGTTTGACAACTGATCTTTCTTCCGCTTGAGGTGTGATGTATAGGCAACGTAAGCTTCTTCTATATTCCTTTCGATAGTACTTATATGATGAAGTGCTCTATCATTCTTATCCGTCAGACTCGAGAATTCTTCTTCGAAGGTCATCTTTTGTGACATCCATTTTGTACTTTTATCAAGCACTGACCTAAGCTGTTCTAGAGTAGCGTTCAGTGTCAGGGGACGATCCGATCCCTTATGTTCCCAGTGGTCTCCCACTAAACACATGACGCACACAAATGTTTCACAGCGTTCACACGAGTACTCCAGTTTATTTGGCGGATGTTTCTGGCAGATGAATCCATCCATTGATGATTCAGCTTTACTGTGGTCTTTCAAAGTGCCAGCAATCATTTTCAAAATCACTGCTGGAGTAAGATTCTCCATTGAACGCTCTGTTGCCATAAGCTTTCGACGGCAAACTGGACACGACTCTCTTGTCCACGTATCCAAATCTGTATGCAACATCTACAAAATGAATGACCACACTGCTTCAATATAACAGGATCTTTGAATATTTCACGACAAATCGAGCATTCCATCATTCCTTCAATGGACGTTTTCAACGTAGAAGACATTTTCAAACAAAATTCAGCACTTTCCTCAATAGACCAAGTTATTTGGAGTGGTCCAGGAATAAAACACAATTGCTGTAGGATATCCGAGATGTGACAATAAATAGTCCGCTGAAATGTATCTGTAGTCCTGAGTTTCTACGCACATCCGTTCCTAAATGAGTTGCACACTAGACTTGTGTAACAGGAGTTTCAGTGTTGTGTTTGCTAGCGATTTCCGATATTATTTTATTTTTGGCCCTCTCCGATTCGCTCAGGATTGGAGCGCGGGCAAGAGTGGCTGGTAGGAGTAAAAATAAAATAATCACAACGGCATTCTTTTTCCGCGGAATATAATTTTAAGAATTGCTCAGGCATGATTTATACTACCAGAAGTTTTGTTTGGAGAAATACAAAGCATACTTCTTTTGTATTTATATTTCTTTACACTCTTGAAATGTTGTTCTTCTGCTGGTCAGTGAATGGCTGGTCAAAAATTCCTAATATTATGGAAATTTGGTCCAACTTTGCTTATGGGCATTTAGCCTAATTTGCGTAACTAAAACTTTACTCAACTAATGGTCAAATTTTACCAACATTCTGGGCAAAGCGGAGTTTGATAAATTTTGTAGAATATGTGGGTATTTTTTTTCCGGAGCAATTAACCAACCCTCCATTGCCCAACTTTCAATTACCTAACATTTTCTTTTTTACGAATGTTAAAAGTTGGGTAGTTAAAGTCTGAAGACGGGGGATTTGAAATGGACAGCCTGGGCAAATTTGAGTTGGGCGAATTTTACCCAATAAGTGGGTAATTTTTTTGCAGGAGCAAATATGTTATATTAACAAAACATGTGCGAATTGGAAGTTATGCAATTTTTGTCAAACAATTGGCGATTCTGTCTAAGTACTAGGGAAAAACACTGGGAAAATGTACTTCGGATATGCCAATAAACCAATAGCTGGATAAAGTCTACCAAAGAGCTGGTAAAGAATAGTATGAATATTCATGATATTTTGTTGCGTGTAGTTTGGGTGTGGCCCGATTTACTGTCACCAACGCATCACAAATGATGATTTTTCTCTGTCTGTCTCTCTCTCTCTCACTCTCTTTCTCTCTCTCTCTCTGCATGGCTCTCTTTAACCTTCTTTTTTTTCTCCCAAAGGGGGACTGCCTATTCAGATTTATTTGATACACCTCACCGATCTTTTAGTTATTTTAGTTGAAGCAGGCCATCCAATTTCCTTTTGTTGAATAGAACTGCCCTACAGAAATAAAACTTATCCAAGGAATAAATGAATATTTAAGGTGGAGACACAAAGTGAATCTCACAGAGCACATAATCTTTTTGGATGGTGCTTAATGAATGAAGTTCGTGACCGATAGTACTACGTAGTACGTTCAATGATACATTCCCGACTGTCTTCATTATGAGGAAAGGGCCGAGGGATGCTGCTCCCCCCCCCCCCAAAAAAAAAAAGAAAGACAACGAAAAGAAAGCCTGGTTCCCACTGGAGTCGCCTTTGAAAAACACATCAGCGAAATGAAAATAACTTCATAGTTAAAGAACAGATGAAACCATGAATATAAAAGAAGTAGAAATAATTAATATTCGGTACATAATACCCAAAGGTGGATCTTGGTGGCCGATACGGCGGGCCTTTCCTACTAATAGGAAAAACAAACAATTACAGTGGGTCTTTTTTCTATCCCCTATCACATTATGACCTAACTGTGAGAAGTGTATGACAAAAATATACTTTTGGGTAATTGTGTGTTCCTACTACCCCCCCCCCCCCCCCCGGCCGGGAAACCATTGTTTTAGCCTCCTCCACCCAATCCCCCTTAGATAATCCTTGACCTGCTCCTATTGCATACTGTTATTATTCGAAATGACGAAGACTTTTAAACTCCTGTTACACGAGTCTATTATTAATTTTGTCTGCACCAGAGTCACATTACCATACCTATACAATACGCGGTTAACTAACAATGGGTATGGTTAAAGTCCAGAATAACGATGCTAAATATGCCGTCAGTCTCTTATAAGGCTCTAATACATAGAGTTTATCCTTCGTACCTACTAACTTCCTTTTGTGAGCTGTGTGAGGGACGCACTTGGAATTCCCCACGTTGGGAAATCCCACATTATTTTAAAGTGAATTGGTAACTTTGTAGAGGCTTGATAAAATCTTAGATGCCTGGCCTTACATGCTATCAGTGTATGTAATATGGTGTAAAAATGAAGCCCAGGGGGGGGGGGGGGGGGAGGCACTTCAAAATCATCATGTGCTTCACAAACGTATACATACACAATTGACCTGAAATGCCATACCCATGCATTTCCCCTCTTAGACTGCAGTCCTAGACTAAAGCGTACCCATGTACGGCCTTGTAAATGGCAGTATTCAGTCATGGATATCTTAATAATAACATTGTATTTTTGAAAACCTTTTCATGCCTGGCTTTTTATTCATCATTCTGAACATCATGATACGAGACAGATATCAAAAGTCAACAATTTATAAATCAATCAAGCTTCCACAAAGTTACCGATTCCCTTTAATATTTACCGGAAATATTATATTGAGTTGAATCATGTTGTGTTATGTTCCTTCATCGTCATACATTATTTGGCCGCCTTTGAAAACATTGTGCGGGGATTTTTTATTATTTTTCGTTTTGTTCAGTCTCTACATACTACATGAACATTACAGCACACATACGCAATTCAGTGTAATCATTATGATATAATATATTTATGGTAGTTTGGGAGACATCCTAGTAGAGCGTCGGCGTATGATAGAGCATCCAATCATAGTTCACGTATTGGCATTGTGGTGACATATCAAGGACAAAAGAAGGTGTGTACACAGTTAATGTGTGTTTGTGTATTTTATATAATGTGATGATGTTTGAATTTACTTATACCATTCGCTTTGGTTTGTCTTATACGGAACACAGTGAGGTGAATTCAAAACAGAAACGCAGGATACTCGAGGATCCTGCGTTATCTATAATTTATGTTGAATTCATCTCACTATATGTTGTGTGTATGTATATATATATATATATATATATATATATATATATATCAACCGTTCAGGTCAGGTATTGGTATTGCTCAATTTCAATTCATATGAATATGGAATTTCCCTTCTGACAAATTACGGCATAATGTGTTTGACAAAAATATTACAAAGAATGAGAGTAATATACCGGAAAAGAATGGTAAGATTTTGCTGGGAATGGCAAGCCGAAAAGCTATACAAAAACACTGTAAACTCGACAAAAAATTTCGGAGACTCAACTTTACTCGAGGATATCGGTAATGTTACTATATTTCATTTGCTATCATTTGTAGGCCTGATTATTTCCTTTTCCAGTGATTTTTTTTTAATTCATTATAATTGTGTGATCTGGGGGTACTCATAGTACAGTACAGCTGAATGTGGGGACTAGTGCGAAGTACATTGGCATAGATACGAACACACTTTCCATTGTTATGGGGGGGGGGGGGGTGATGAATAGATCATTCCCCCTCCCCCCCACTAACAATGGCTAATCATGCGTGTCTACGCCCGTGGCGAAGTGAAATCCTGCAAAATACATTGCTTTTGTCAAAGGTGTAATTTCTGAGTTGGAGAAAATAATCTTATTAAAATATGTTTTATCTCTAGGAAGTTCACATAACACTTTCGTTACTTCCTTTCTTCTCCCACTGTACCCGGGGTGGTATTCTGATTATTGGTTTAACTTTTGTTGTAACTTTTTTGTAACTTTTGTTGTAACTTTTGTTGTATCTTCCGGAGATACTACAGCGCTAATATGGTTGTAAGTTGGTATTCTGAAATTGTTTTAGCGGGATATTATCTCTCTAAGGACCGCTTTTATATTATCTTTGACATGCCCTGTTTTTGACACTTTACCAATCAAGATGGATTTTATATAGGTAAGTCAACCAATAGGAGCATCCCTTAAGTCAAACATAAGGATGCGCTTTGCGCGTATATCAATTTCGGACGTAGTTAATAAATTACGCGTTTTATAATGCGCCACGCAGTATTGGACAACAAAATGGCTCATCCTCTTCTGCTCGAACCAAGGCACATATTGATGCAAAATCATCGAATTCCACATGTAGTTTCTTTCCAAAATGTCTCCTCTAAGAGATCTTGAATCACATACAGTCTCCATCTTGCTATTCTAGCATGTACTGTCTGATTCTGAGCTAGAAAAATTGCCGAGATCATGAGATAAAACATCTAGAAGCTAGTAGCTGTTAAAAGTTTTGTTGTAATTACCAAGGAAGATAAGATACAACAAAAAGATAAAACAATTTTTAGAATAACAATTATCTCATGATATTATCTTTTCAGCGCGCATTTTGTTAATTAGGATCATGCGCAGAGTAAACAAAGATTCAACAAAAGTTACAACAAAAGCTACATCAATTTGCAGAATACCAATTTGGTTATAATGGTGAAGATACAGCAATATTAGAGATAAAACAGTTTTCAGAATACCGATCCTGGGCTGTAACTCATAAACGCCATACCATGCGTAAGGACTGCCAAGCAGAAACTCCTAAATTTTGTGCACTCATCACAAACAATGCATTTTGCGGTTTCACATAGGAGCCTCGTAACCCAGTCGATGAAGCATTTTTTCGATTCAAATTGAGAAAAATTACATATAAACAGTATACAGGTCATTGCCACTTCTAAAATGGGCCGCTGAAAAAGAAACCTTTCAGATTTCAGATTTTAGATTTACATTTTATTTCATTTCATTTTCATTTTTCAAATTATATTGTGCAATTAACAATATAAAATGACTGACAACGGAACTAAGTGCCGAAATATTTTCGGTCATTACAAGCAAAATAAAGAGCATTAACGTTTGGATTGTGGGGGGGGGGGGGGACAGTGAAGACTACATTAAAGTAATTCTATGAAAATGAGAATGAAAACAGAGACCAGCATAGAAGCAGAGCTTGTAGAAGTGCCGGTACCCAGGCAACAAGTAAATTATAATTCATGCAATACATAAGAATTGACTGCGCAATCATGCATAACATGCCAAGGGGGGGGGGGGGGGTTAAAAAAGGGGGAAAAGTAGATGACGGAGAAATAAAAGGTGGAGAGAAAAAAGACAGATACATGGCCATGAAAAGCAAAGAAATCATAAACAAAACAAACGTAACAAAACACACTTTGTATCAAAGAGAAAGCACTGAACTGAACGTTATTGTAAAATTAACCAAATTTCTTCCCAGCTGGAGAAAAAATCACGGGCGTAGTTGACGTAATTTGTTGTGTGTTATGAGATGCGCGATTGAGGAGGGGACCCCGCTAGTGATTTTTTTATCAATTTTCTTATTTCACTCATTTTTGGTTTTA
>CM046842.1:15843412-16234142 GCA_025618425.1 Heliocidaris tuberculata | reverse complement strand
TGTATTTCTTTGTTTTTCTTTTAATCTATCCTCTTTTCTTTCCATCTGTATTTCTTTGTTTTTCTTTTAATCTGTCCTCTTATGTATTTCTTTGTTTTTCTTTTAATCTATCCTCTTTTCTTTCCATCTGTATTTCTTTGTTTTTTCTTTTAATCTGTCCTGTTCTCTTCCCTTATGTATTTCTTTGTTTTTCTTTTAATCTATCCTCTTTTCTTTCCTTCTGTATTTCTTTGTTATCACTTTTCTATCATCTTTCCTTCGGGCTCCCTGGGTGTTCGTGCACAACATGTATATGGAGTGCATAGAGTAGTTACAGACGCACTGTTCTGTATAAGTAGT
Organism: Heliocidaris tuberculata; assembly: GCA_025618425.1. Classification (NCBI taxonomy): domain Eukaryota; kingdom Metazoa; phylum Echinodermata; class Echinoidea; order Camarodonta; family Echinometridae; genus Heliocidaris; species Heliocidaris tuberculata. The sequence continues at coordinate 16,233,803 of CM046842.1, read as the reverse complement.
GCGTTGACGACTGAGACTCTTTCACCACAGCACTTCTAGAATTTTTTTTTCGCGAAAATGGCTTAACAGTTGTGGAAAAAAAATTTGCCCGACCCGTACATGGATCACGTGACTATTAAATGTAGCCACAAAATATGATGGATTAGAGACAAGTTAAGACGGGATCAAAAGATCCTTGATAATAAATAATTTATTGGAAGCGAAATGGTAAAAAAGCTGCACTTTTTATGGTCCGGTACCCCACTGAAGAACAAACAAACAAACGAATATAATTGAAGTACGCCCCAGGCATTTTCGAATTATTAATACGATAAGTTAATATCTATTTTTATCTTCGTAAATACTTATATCTTATGTATCTTTTATAGCTCCCTTGATTGTCGCCCTCTTTCGACTGAGATCGATTCGTCGTGTAATCTTGATATCGGGATCGAGTTTGATTTCGCTGGGTGTCATCTTGACGGCCTTCGCAACCAACAACGTTCTCATTGCTGTCTACTTATCAATAGCTGGTAAGAATGTCATTAGTAGGTCCGGGCGTCCGAGCATTGAGGAGGCAACATCATGAGAGAGGGGAAGGGGAGCACCCATCTAACTCAGAATGCTCAGATGATTAGAAATACATAATTTAAAAATTATTTCCATTGGTTGGGGGGGGGGGGTGGTAAGTGTTCATTAAAATGGGGGAAAGGACGTGTCACTCTGTAGATACGCCACTGAATGTTCTGTTTGAATTTTCTAAGAATTAGCCTTATCTATAAAACTAGTAAAATCTCGACCATTGCTTATTCTAGGCTTCTGCTTATCATTTTCAGTTATTCCAACCAAGCAATCGCCAGCAAGAAGAAGCTGCATTGTCATGTTAGCGATTTTTTCCCCAGACTCGCTTATAGTGTACATTTCTATTCAGATTTTTACTTATTTCAAATGGACATTTTTATACTTGCACACAAGGTTGACCGAATTAGGACATGCTCATTTAATTTGGAAATGAAGAATATTTATTCATCATCAAGCAATTGCTTGAGTTTTCGCAGTCGTTATTTTTTGCAGCTCAAACTGCCTTCACTTTCTTTTTGAAGCTACTAGACAGCTAACAATCCTCTTCATTTAAAATATTAAATAAGTATATGTAATCAGCTTTAAACCAGTTTTCAAAGCATCACATCAGTAGATCAATCTACTCTTTGCAGGCCATATGAAGAAAAATAGCGAGGGGAACATTTTTGTAAAAGATGCTTACGCCTCGGTGCACAAACTTCTTTTATTCATTTTCCCAACATGGCTCCTTGGGCTGATTTTGGAGTGTATATTTGTTTTGTGTCGGTATTCTTTGTTGTTGTTGTTGTTGTGGGGGGGGGGGGGGGGGGGTGGTTTTATGTCGTCGTAGTTTTGCCTGGTCATTATAAATAAGAGCAATCTTTACGCAGTTCCTGATGTAGGTATACCCAACAGCTTAATAAAGTTTGTTTAGTTCCTTTAACCATGCACAGGTTTTGGCCACTGCACGCTGACGATATCTTCTGTACTTGCTCTGGATCAACTATCAAGCACCCAAAACTTTAACATATTGTTTGGTGTGGGTATGAGTGGGTTCGGCGTGGGTATGATATTACTACCATTTGTGGCGGATTTCTTAGGGCAAGTTTACGGTTGGAGAGGTGGTCTTCTTCTTCTAGGTGGCTTAATGGCTAACCTAGTCCCTTGCGCCATGGCCATACAAGTAGCGCCATCCTCTGCCAAAAGCCACACAACGGATCACTCTCCAAACATTGATGATTCCCAGGAAAGTGGTCCATCCGAGGAACTATGCCGCAACTATTGTCCATCTAAGGAGGGAGATACCGCCAAAGTGTGCCGCAAAAGTAGACATTATTCAAACTTACCATATCAACCTGATAAACAATTGGGTGAGGACTACCCACTAATGAACTCTACTGCAGTCGACCAGATCTTAAGGGAACCTCAAAAGGAAGAGCAGTGTTTTCAGCACATTCTCGATAGGTTACGTGCTCGCTTTTACAGATCAGATTTTTATTTGGACCCTGTACTCACCTTCATATTTGTACCGACTTTTGTGTACGGTGTGCTATATTGTGGCTGGCATGCTTTTCTAGTGCCCCACGCTATACAGAGGGGGTACTCCATCCGAAGTACCATCATTATGACTCTCTTTGCCTCAGTAGGGAACTTTCTCGGAAGACTCTTGGCAGGCGCCCTCTCAGGGCGCCTGTCAAACCCAATTATTCTTTACCTGGGTGCCGCCTTGCTGAATGCCTTTGCCATTCTGTGCGACGCGTTTGTCCACAACTACTACATCATGTCAGTAACGGCGTGTCTCTCGGCTGTTAGTATCGCTGCCATGTCGTTGCTGGGACCTTTAGCTATCAAGGAAAGGGCCTCTTCCGAATACTTTGACGTGGCATATGCAGCTAATGATGTTTTCTTTGGATTTGGTACATTCCTAGGGGGCTACCTATCAGGTGAGGCTTTCATCAATAATAGGAGCGTTGTTAGAATAAGTACTAACGGTATTAGCGCATGATGATACATATTTATAGCATGTCATGTTGTCTTACAGCTGTATAGCTACATACATGCCATAAAGATCTATCGAAAAGGAAGGTTAAGTTCTAGTAAAGATGCAAAATGATATTTGAGCTTCCTCATTCTTTTTATGTTTCTTTGGAATAAAATTGTGGGGGGGGGGGGGATGTCCCCTGCAAAGGAATCGCTTTTCAAATCCCCTCACTTTTTTTAAGCTTTCAAGCCACATGTGAGTGTAGTCCCATATACACATTTTTTAATTGATTGATTGATTGATTAATTCACCAACAAATATCAACATGTTTACAAGTTATGTTTTTACAAAAATGCAAAGAAATATTACAGATATGAAACATATTAAATAAAAATGGTAAATGGGACCAGAAAATAGCACTTGTGCTAGTCGAGCCTGGTCCCTCTACATGTTTATAAATTATGGTATAAGCAAATGTTTAATTGATCACTATGTTTCTAAAGAATACAACAGTAACTAGATTGCAATATGGTATTATGTACAGATCAGTTTAATAGCTATTGACTCAATAAATAATATCTTAATGAATTCCTAAAATTCCTAATTATCCTAATCCTAATTCCTATTTCTGTGTGTAGTGCATGTGACTTTTCAAACCCCACAACATACACCAATTCTTATGTTCCACACAATCAGACTATCCCGATTGCTTCCAGTTTCTTTCACAATAAAATCGCGTGACCATAACTCCATTTTTTTTTCTTTTAAAAGATCCACATTTTACATCAATTTCATGTAGGTCGATTTTTGTATGTTATTTTTTTTGTGTGTGTGGGGGGGGGGGGGCGTGGGGAGTTCAAAGACAGTTAAAAGGACAGGTTGAAATATTCACTAGTTACACATGTGTGCTCTTCGTGTAATTCCCCGACGATCATTCCATTCTCTAAATAATCGAAAGATGTTGGTTTACGCTCTCAAAATGTGTTATTTTGCGTTTCTAGTTAAATGTTTTTTTATTTGTTGTTGTTTTTTAACCAATATCTCTTTATTGAGTTATTTATAGTAGTTACGATGCGATGTCCGAATGTCACTAAGAATATGGGATTCGGTCACTTTTTCTTCAAGTGTATCAACTAAAATGGATTATTTTCCCAGTGAAAATGGGTTGAAAGATCGTTCTTATCATTTCCCTAATTCCCAGCGATTCTGGGAATCAGGGCAAAACTAGAAAATTACCTTTTTTTCTTTTCCAGTAGGGGAAAAGTCAGAGAATTTGAGAAAAATCACTCAATTCAGAGGAAAATCAGGGAATTTAATTTGCCCCAAAAAGAGAAAAAAGACAGTCTCCTATATTTTGTCTCATATCTAAACGGTGTATATACTGGATGATTGTCTACGGTGCCTTTTTGGTCTGTTCATTTCCTTCTTTTCTCTCTTCAAAGTTTGAAAGGGGAAAAATAGGGCCAAGTCAGGCAATTCGTTAGCATGAAATGCTGGGAACCCATCTTCTCTCTCTCTCTCTCTTATACTCTCTCTACAATTATTATTTCTCTCTCTCTCTCTCTCTCTCTCTAATTATTATAATTCTTGTCTCTTCTTGATGCACAGGTCTCGTCGGGGACGTGTTTTTAACTTACAATGCTACTTTTATACTGCTAGCTGGCGTAGACATCGTGGTATTTTTACTGATGCTTCCGCCGTTACTTTTGAAGAAACCTACGAACCTTTAATTCCTGTACAACCAGTGCCGGCTTGTTACAGAGGCCTTCGGATCGGATAACTTGACTTGACTGGAGATCCTTTCCTCTCTTGATGATAGTGGGTGTGAACTCTTTTCTTGGAGATTATTTACCGCACGACAACCTTACGCAGAGGTGGATAAGTCACCGCACTGTAGATCACAAGGTTCGGTGTTCGAATCCCAGCCCGGCACTAATGTCCTTTGACCAGGCATTAATATTCATTTGCCACCCCCCCCCCCCCCACGCAGGTGTAAATGGGTACCTGATACATGTATACTTGAGCTGTAGTAACTTTGGCGTCAGCTAGCTATAACCATGGTAATACTGTCTAAGCGCCATGAGCGTCACAGCGCGACGGATATGAGCGCTATACACAAATGGCCATTTATTATATTTTCATGTTACTGAAATCTCACGAGACCTTCTTTTGACCACATCAAATATTCTTTCCTGAATCTTTTGCGTTATTTAAGTACGCACCCAATTTGAAGAGGAAAATGGTGTTCTTAAAATAAATAGATTCCAATGTATTTTTGTTTTTACCTAAAACACGATGGAGCCGACTCATTTCTATAAAAGGTACCCGAAATACCCAAATTTCAAGTTCATGTGGCCTACCATTTTCTTTATGACTTTCAAAATAAACCTCGTATTTCATTGTACCTAAAGACGTCAATGTTGGTGCAGAAAATCCATTTTGAACTGTGAAATGAAAGATAGTAACTGTTTAGTCCATACATACATAAAGCTCATATACATATAAGAACCCGTATAAGAATCATAATTTTTTTATGCAATTCTTCAACTTGTGACTATGCTGATTAATTACATATACAGTGCGTCCCCCAAAAAAATGTAAACAGTTGGAAAAAGTCTCCCCAAAGAAATATTTCAGAATATTTTCAATAAATTTTCATTCTTGTAGGTAGCTTAGGGGCTCTCCTACGCAATAACACACAAAAAATCTGACTAGTTATTACTCTTGAGTGATCAAAAGCCACTGTTTTGAAAGGATGCAAAATTCAGACTTGACAAGAATTGGTATTTGTTCTGGCTGGTATCAACAAAGTTGAGAACCGTTTAGAATTGACAGTTGAAAAAAGTCTTCCATTGAAGTATTTCAGAATATTTTCTAAAAAAAAAAATGTTATACCTGTGGATAGCGTAGAGTTTCTTCTATCAAATGACACCAAAATCAAAATATCTCACAATATTTTTAAGCTTAAGTGAGCATAAGCCACTTTTGTGAAAGGGTGCAAAATCTATACTTGACAAATGTTTGTATGTCCGTACTGGCTGGTATCAGGAAAGTTGACAGTCATGAAAAGGATTTTTAAAAAACAACAACAGATTTTGTTCACTGTATGTCCCGATATATCCCATCAAAACTTTATGGTTGAGTGAGCAAGCAGGTGAAATTATAAGACTCACCAAAAACATTAAAACATTTTAACCACTCAACAAAGTAATTAATTTCTCCTCCAGCATAAGATGTTGAAGAAATGTGTAAGGATATACAGAGAACAAAGCTTGTTATTTCATATATTGTCTTTTATTGATCAGAAAATGGAAATTTCTAAGCCTTTTCATGACTCTCAGCTTGGCTGATGCAAGCCAGAGCCAGTAGCAGTTCTTGTCAAGTGTGGATTTTGCACCCTTTCACAAAACTGGGTTTTGCCACTCAAGCGTAGGATATTGATAGATACTTTGGAGTCATTTGATAGAAAAGACCCTCCACCAGTATGAACATTTCCAAAAAATATATTGAAATATTGGGGGGGGGGGAGGCTTTTTCGAACTGTTAACTTTTTTTCTGGGACGCAGTGATTTTCGTTGTCGTCTATTCGGTATAATTCCGAATAATAATTAATAATTTTGTTTTATACAATCACTACTTATGCCAGAGTCACACCGCCAAACCGACACCACACCGACTCCAAACCGACCGGCTCTTTGCCATTGGTGGCAATGTAATTTTTCTCGGTCTGGCGTCGGTCTTTTTTTTAACTGTGGTATACCATTTGTCTTATAGACAGAATGATCTGAAAAATAGGCCCACATTTTCTTGTAGATTGAAAAAAGTTGTGCAGGTCTATACTTCAATATGGGTACCTGCAGATATTTGGGCAGTCCTTGCATTTACACGCTCCGGTGACGGTAATCAATTTTCTATATTAATGGAATTCCTAACTATGAAAAAACTATGTTCTGCATAATTCATTTTACAATGCTTAGGTAACATTAGAGTTGTTTACTCCGACAAAAAACTCAAAACACATTATTTACATGTTATTTCTGAAAAGTGAAAATTATTTTGTCATGAAAGTTTGTTGGTAAATCACGGTTGGTAATACCTTCACAATAGATGTACTTTTTGAATTGTGACTTATTTAAACTATTTCAATTTTCAGTCGTATGGGCTAAATAATAGGAGCACTGTAGGGTAGTCGACTTTCTAAATGCAGTATGGAGAGGATGATACGGTGTTCGGACGTATCCATTCCTCATACCTTTCATTTGGTTCTCTGCATATTTCTGATGCATGCTTGCAGGTTGGTACCATCAAATCCATTGGATATATCTAGAAGACATCTCGCTGAGTCTTGGAACAACCTCGACAGATATCGGTGTCGCCCTTGGGCTTTTTACCGCCTTTAGTTATTTGCCAGTAGGTTGATATTATTGGAGCTGTTCTACGATCCTTTGACAGTAATCGGTTTCCTAAATTAACGGAATTCCTAATTCTGTAATTATAAAGAAATTTTGTTCTGCATAATTCATATGTTTTATGCTTCATTTACATCATAGTTGTTTACTCCGACAAACTTGCCATTCCGTATGGCCCCAAAAAACATATTTTCAACTTATTTCTGAAAAGGGAAATTATTTTGTCATGAAAGTTTTGTTGGTAAATCAAGGTTCCTAATAAATTCATAATAGATGTACTTTTTGAATAATGACATATCTCAATTATGAATTATGATACGATTAAGTCTGTCATTCATTATTAACTCTTTCAGTGCCGATGTCACGTATATGTGACAGAGAGACTTGTCATTTTTATTCACCAATTGCTTGACTACAGGAAAGGTATGTGGTGGTCAGTCAATGTATATCAAAATTTTGAGCATAAATAAAGCATTCTAAATAATATGTTTTATAATTATATGCTACCATAGAAATTTTCAGAGAAAATTGCAAGTTTTTAAACAGATTTTACCTTATTTCAACATTTAACCATGTTAACAATAGTAAACAAATGAGAAACCAAAAAATAATAGACAAAAAAGAAACTCAAATATAATTTCCAATAATTCTTCTGCATAAAGTTGGGTAAAGTAATAATATTTGGTATCATAAGAAATGGTAATAAATTTCTACAAGTTTTGTACACAATATTTTGTGAAATAATAGATGGTGAATGAAGTGCAGACATTTGAAAAGTAAGCATTGATCACGTTTTGGTAAAATTTTGAAGAGAGCTAAACCCCTCGGCACAGTAAGAGTTAAGATAATGATACAATTATTATTTCAATTATGAACCTGTTTATTAGGTCAGCTTAATAAAAGGGATAACTATAAACTAAAGCACAGAAGATGAACTCATTTTCTCAGACTTAGTATCACAATTATATAATATCAGGGGCCTGTAACATAAAGAGATAAATCAATCTTAAGATTGATATCAATCGTAAGTCTATGGCAAACCATGTACTGAAGAGTTACAATTGATTGTTAGATTGATTGTATCTCTTTATGTTACAGGCCCCAGAATTGGTAAAATTTTGGTTTTGTGTACAAAACAAATGAAAAAAATTGTGCTTTATTATTTTTGTTTTTGTAGATTATGTTTTCCTCTAAAGCTTTTAATTGTCATTTATTTTAGATCTGAATATTGATCTTGATGATATTATCAAATAAAAAAAATATAGCTAGAATTAGAAATATTGAAAAAACAACAAAATACATAAGAAAGTCATAAAACGATTAAATACATAAAAGGTAGAATGAAACTGACTGATTTACATCTGTCTGAATGTCCTTTAAAGGGTCTCTGAGGCCCCCCCCCCCAAAATAAAATAATAATTTGTATACAGTTAGAATGTATAAAATTAACCCCAAACCCGAAAATAAAGGACAGCGGAAACGATCGACGCGCGGAACTCAACTGGAGTTGAGTTCCGCGCGAGCAGTTTTCTGTGCGTGTGCGTTTTTTTAATGCGTGCACGTTCGGCGAACGCCAAGACGCGATAATGGAATTATCGCGATCGCATTATCGCTTTGTCGTCTGCTATGTGCAGCGCCGGGGCTGACAAACATTCGAAAATTGATTTGGGGTGGAACTAACGGATAATATTCAACCCTAATGAAACAACAAATGAATGAAGGATACAACCCAAAATGTTTTTATCGAATTGGAAATTGATTTGGTGCGTAACTTATGGATAATCTGCAACCAAAATAGAACAACAAATGAATGAAGTCATGCAACGGAGAATGTTTTCAAAAATTGATTTGGCGCTTAACTTAGGGATAATATACAGCCCAAATAAAATATGAAATTAATGAAGTGTACAACGCAAATTGTTCTTTTATCGACTGGAAATTCAGTTGGCGCGTAATGTATGGAGAATCTACAACCCAAACAAAACAACAGATGAATCAAGTATTCAACACAAAACGTTTAAATCGAATAGAAAATTGGTTTGGTGCATAAATTACAAAGAATCTACAGACCGAATGAGACAACAAATAAATTAGAACTAAGTCGCAAAATACATTTATCGAATCTAAATTGAAAGTGAAGACGTTCCTGAATCGATATATCGTTAGGTGAGCTATCGTGATCGATCGATTAGTCTTTGCTCAAGTCTTATTTATATTGATTTTGGGGGGTATTTTATTTTCAAAAATCAATATCTCCTGTATGCTGTCACCGTTGAATGTCGTGTTAAGTTTTCTGGGGTTGATTTTGTGTAAGCTAATTATACACAATTTTTTTTCAGGCCTCAGGTACCCTTTAAGGGGGGATTTACACGAAACACGACAAACGACACGACACGACGACATGCTACACGACAAACAGCAAAAAAAAAAAAAAAAAAAAAAAAAAACACTGCACACCGCACACGACATTCGCTAAAAAGTCTTGCTGTCCAGAGAGATGGTGATGTCGTCTTTGATGATGAGAATGTCGTGAGAGAATTCATTTGAAATCCATCAAGTAGTCATCAAAATAATTTCAAATATAAAACGGAAGTTTTGTATTCTTTAATTCTGAAATCATTATTCTTTATTTGGGTTAAATTGAAAAATTACATATAAAGTGATCTTTGTTGTTGCCTTTTCGGAATAATTCCAACCGGGTTTTTTCCATATGGTCATGTGACTATGTTGAAGAAGTACATATACTTATAAAGATCGTTAATTTTTATGCAATTCTTCAACATGTGACTATGCTGAAGAATTACATATATGAAATAATGATCTTTGTTGTTGTCTACTCGGAATAATTCCAGCGGTTTGGTTCTAAACACTGACTACTTACCATTTGTTTTATAGACAAAATAATCTGAAAAATAGGCCCACGTTTTCTTATAGATTGAAAAGAATTGTGCAGGTCTTTACTTTACATGCAATATGGGTACCTGCAGACATTTTAATTGGACATTAATGGGATAGCAAGTCTGAAGCTAGACTAATTCACACATGAGCCAATCAGGTTGCAGGGTGGAATATTTCAAATTCATTTGGATGCTGTGTAGATCGAGATAGATGCTGCTGACAGGAACGGATATTTCACCCCAAATTTCTTACAAGTTAATGTAAGTGTGCAGACATCATTTTCTTACATGTTCTCTATACATCTTCCTTTAGTGTGAATGCGCATGAAAGTGAAAGGCATGCGTAAAAATGAGGCATTTCTTATTATGTAAATTGAGAGCATATGGTATTGCAGTCCCATGTACTAACTTTTGTGTGCGGTACGTATTTTTGGACCACATAAATCCAGGCTCCCATCATTCTTTTAAAAAAACATTCAAGTCTTATTGAAAGCAGATTATCTTTTTGGAAAAGTATTTTTGTTCCTCCTTTTTTTGTGTGTGTTCCTTCCTAGTGTTTATTAAATGTATTCCAAAGGGGGAAAAAAATGATTATTGACAAAACAGATGATCGAAATCTTTAGTTTAAAATGTATTTTTTGGCTATTTAAAGAAAAAAATATATTAAACAAAAATAGCGAAAACATATATCTTTAAACTGAAGATTTCGGTTCAAATACTAAATGAAAAAATTGTATTTTTTTTTTACTATTTTATCACTATATTTTTACACTATTGATTTTTTAAATGAAAACATAGTCAAAACAAATATTTTGACTGTCTATTTCCCCCCTATTTTCCCCATATTTTTAGGCAGGGTATAGACTCTTGTCTAACTTGATGTAGTATCTAGATCAATATCATTTGGCTTGGGCCTTAGCCTAGGACTAGGACTAGGTACAAGCCCCCTCCCCCCCCCCCCCACCTACCCTCCAAAAAAAAAAGGGGGGGGGGGCTCTTCATTAGATGGAACTAGACTAAATTTCAAAACAAACTTAACTCTAAAAAGGCATTGACAGGTTTTCGGTAGCCAGTCTCTCTCTCTCTCTCTCTCTCTCTCTCTCCTACGGATTCAATAGACCATAGTCTTGATGATAGTCATCATAGCTCTGACTTTAAACAAACAGATGCAGTGGTGCCTATGCCATTTCCCCTACGCTTACCAGGCCAGATACACTTTCACTGGACTCAGACCTGGACCTAGACTTGTCCTGGGCTGCGGCTGGGCAGGAGATTTGGTTTTAGATTACGTTTTGTTAGGTAAATGTGGACATCTAGATTTAAGTTAGATCTAAGTAGGTCTAAGATAGGTATAGAGGGATCAACTCCTATTAATATGCTCACTACTTAGCCTAGCGCCAATATTGAAGGAAACACCAGACGATCTTAGGAGAGTTTGAAGTTCCATGGTGACTTTATTAGATGGCAATCATAAAGTGAGGCATACATGCGAATACAGAGGGCGGCATTACATCAATTGTGACATCTACAGTAGATCATATGGCGTAGGGCTTAGTAAAGTTTTAACGTTTTTAAGCCACCATTCTTCATTCACTCAGAAGTCTAAGTAACAACGTTAGTTTTGGCCTTCATCTGACTTTGTCAAGTTGGTCAAACATTACATTTTGATATAGACCTTTTATCTAATTAATAGTTTTACTTACCGTAGATAAATTTCCAGCAACCTTTATAACAGAAGAAACAATCAGACAATGTAGTGTTTGGCTGGACAAGACAAACCACAACCAATGCTGTGTTTTTGTGTGTAGATCTATGGTACTTTTTGTGCGGTGCGATACCGGCCGCCGATTCCTCCGACGTCCGCACTCACGCCATAAGAACCCCCCGCTCGTCTAGCATCCTTCACTCCTGAAGACGGACAGTCAACCTGCCCGAAACGTCGAGTAACCTCTCTTCACTTCAACCTGCTACTACTCAAACCATCGCTACTCAAGCCACATTCAGCTCATCTCATCTGGTTTACAGTCCTTTTCAGGACTTCACTCATTTTCAAGAAAGAATACCTCTATTTTCCTCTTCTCATCCTTTCTCGTCTTTCCATTTCAATTTCTGCCTATATCTCCTTTCTTCTAACTACACATGGTGAACCGTAAACCTTCTCCACGTTATAAACTCCACCATGCAAACCTACAAAGATCATCTGAGAAATGAAAGGCGAAAACAACGAATAACGTAAGGTAAGATAGCAAGAGAAATGAAAGGAGAACAACAAAGAATAATATAAGGAATTACAGAGAAATGAAAGGAGAAAAACAAAGAATAAAATAAGGAAAGATAGAAAGGAAAATGAAATGAGACAAAAATAATAACATAAGGAAAGATAGAAAGAGAAATGAAAGGAGAAGCATAAGGAAAGATAGAGAAATGAAAGAAGAAAAAAGAATAACATAAGGAAAGATAGAAAGAGAGAAAAAAGAGAAACATAAGGAAAGAGAGAAAGAGAAATGAAAAAAGATAAAAAAAAGAATAACATAATTCAAGATAGAAAGAGAAATGAAAGGAGAAACAAGGAAAGATAGAAAGAGCAATGAAATGAGAAAACAAAGAATAACATAAGGAAAGAAACGGAAATGAAATAAGAAAAAAAAAAACATAATTAACTCTTTCAGTGCCGATGTCAGATAGACTTGTCATTTTCATTCACCAATTGCTCCACCACAGGAAAGGTATATGGTGGTCAATGTATATCAACATTCTGAGCATAAATCAAGCATTCTAAATGTACGATTATATTTATATGCTACCATAGAAATTTTCAGAGAAAATTGCAGATTAAAAAAAAACATATTACCTTAGTTCAACATTAAACAAAAAAGAAACTTAAATATAATTTTCAATAATTCTTACGCATAAAGTTGGGTAAAGTAATAATATTTGGTATCATAAGAAATGGTATTAAATTTCCTACAAGTTTTGTACACAATATTTTGTAAAATGATTGCTGGTTAATGAAGTGCAGACATTTGAAAACTAAGCATTGATCGCATTTTGGTAAAATTTTGAAGAGAGCTAAACCCTTTGGCACAGTAAGAGTTAAAGATAGAAAGAGAAATGAAAGGAGAAAACAAATAATAACGTAATAAAAAAGTAGACTACGTCCACGTCCCAATATCGAAAAACTCCCTGAAGGGCTGGTCACATTTGTCTGATAACGATAACGATAATGAGATTTTCAATTAACTCGTAGCCCGCTATTGTCGACCACTGTCACTTCCGGGTTCTCGCTTCTGTCGACGATCGTCGACAGAAATCACGTACAAAAGATATAGCCCTTGAAATAATCCAGCAGCCATGGGTTTCATAATGCACAGGGCAAAGAGTTAAAGTTACACCATTCAGTGTTTTGTGTACGTGTGAGTATACTCGTATATGTCAATGTAGGACAGGTGTAGGGTGGGTCTTTAATGAAAAATATCGTTATCGCTATCGTTATCTAACAAATGTAGCCAGCCCTTGATATTGTAGTTAAGTCACCGAGAACGATATCAGACCGACGGAACAACAACTTATATTACACCGAATGTCTGAGCATCGGTCGGTTGGGAGTCGATGTGGAGTCGGTTGTTAAAATGAAAGGTTATTTGATCAACATAGGCATGATAGGGCACCCATTCACCTCAATGCTATACAGAACTCTCTTTTACATGCAAACATGTGTGCGCTTTATGTTAGACCATCGATGTGTATAAGACCTATTCAAGCCTTGGACGAATGACTCCGTTTCTCGCTCTGTTTCCATCGTTGAGGACATTCCTCTTTGGTTGACACTAGAATACCTTTATACAGAGAGTAGCGACATGGACGTCTGACTTTTCTGGAAACAAAATGGCGTTCGAATTCTTTCTATTGAGAACACCCATGTGCTCATCGGAATTGAAGAGAAATGTTGCATAGCAGTGGAAACAAAATGGCGTTCAAATCACGGGTTCTCGCTACTCTCTAATGGAGGTACTCTAGTTGAAACTAGCTTTAGGTAGGATTTGCAAGAGTAGAGAGAAATGGTGTTTACCTTTCCCCCCCCCCCCCCCCCCCAAATTTAAGAGAGAAGCTTGTGTTCTTGGAAAGGTGAAATATAATTTGCGAACTTTCTCATTCCTTTTATATCAGTTTTGAAGAACATCATAGTATACAAAATGAAGAGAAACAGATTGCTTTTCAAATGCCCTCAGATTCGAAATATAACAAGAAATGGCTAAAGTGTTCTGGCCAAACTCCAGGCCACATGGATTTTATTTATAAGATTATTTGATTTGATTTGACGTTCATTTATTTCCAAAATACATAAATTCACAATCTTTCAACATGTATGTTCACATAAAATCATACATAGAAAAGGGGGTCGTCATAAGCAGAACTTTAGTTGAAGTCATCACAATAAAGTGATCATACAATAAATATACATATGCAAACAATGCATAGTGGAAAGCAGAAGGCCAACCAAAGAAAAAAAAGGAGGGAAAGAAAGAAGAGAGAGAGAGAGAAAGGAGAGGGGATAGTTGCATTCAGACAGTATCAGGTGGAACATAATTTCAGTAAATACCAATCAAATACCAATCACCTTGACAAAACTTGACATATTTCAAAAATGTAAAAGATTTTCCTTCGAAGGAATTTATCGAATTACTCATTTGGGGGCACCTGGAAGGACCTGGGAGGCCTGAAGCGATTATTACGACACCAATCCCCCCCCCTACTCCTAAAAAAAAGTTTCAAACTCTTATATTTTATCAACTCAACTATGGAAATGTAATATTACCTGTTGTGCTGAACCCATTGATAATATTCATAGATAATAAATAATACATTGGGGGCACCTGTCCCCTCCATTATAAAAAAAAAAAAAAAAAAAAAAAACTGTCAAGGTTTTTTTTTCCTTTTTTTTTCGATTACATAAATTATGGGCCCATTGGCTTGCTTGAATATTGTAGTAATCTTTTGAAATATTGCACCCTTAAAGAGAATGAAACCCCTAAATAAATGCATTTTAATAGAAGCAGAAAAATCAAAGAAGCATACCAGTGAAAGGTTGAGGAAAAACGGACAACTAAATAAAAGAAATATTTTATATCCTAAAGTCGCTAAATGAATGGCAATGTCCTCATGCTAATGAGATGCTGTGATGTAAATGTGCTATACTTTCCAACTGCCTTATACAAATAATGTTGTAAAAATCCACTTTCCTTGAATATATCCTAGAAAATTTGATTTCTGTATTATCGGGGTGTTCATAAATTTATTCCTCACAGTATATTTCAAGCACAATGTTGATTTTGTTAACTTTCAACGGTATGCTTCTATGGTTTTTCTGCTTCTGTTAAAGTGCATACAAGTTTGGGGTTTCAATCTCCTTTAAATTTGATTTCTGTATTATCGGTGGTGTTCATAAATTTATTCCCTCACAATATATTTCAAGCACAATGTTGATTATGTTAACTATTAGTGATATGCTTTTATGTCTTTTCTGCTTCTGTTAAAGAGCAGACAAGTTTGGGGTTTCAATCTCCTTTAATTTATCCCCTCTTAAAGATAAACTTATAAATTACCGTAGTTCGGGAGTCCAGGAGTCGTTTCATCAATCCGTCATAACGACAAGATCAGCGACATCTCGACGCTGTCGCTAAACTTGTCGGCTAAGTGTTTCACAAAGCCGTCTTCGCCAAGACCAGCGACAACTTCCCTGACAAGTGACTTGTCGGTACTCCAAACCTGTCGTATCCTCTTACTTACAAATCTAGATTCGTACATCGCAAAAGCATCCCCGAGTTTTCTCAATTTTATCAATTCTAAGATGCCATAAGTAACACATTTTTTCGTTTTAACGGAATAATTGTATCAATATTAATTTCGATGCCATTTTCGACATTTTGAAACAGTTTGGGAAAAACTGATCGAGCCCCCAAATCCGTTTGGGTAATTCACAATAAATCAAATGGGTTGTGGCAAAGACTATGATTTTTAGCAGAGGAGTATCGATATCACTGACTTGTCGTTCATAATGCCTTTGTGAAACAGTTTGTCAGGTCCCTGACATTTCCGTAGACCCCTGACAAGAGTTATGACTGTCATGGAGTTGATTTGATGAAACGAACCCCAGCTTTCTAGGAGAATTTTTGAATGCGGTTAGTGTAGGCTATTGACCTTGAAACACAATTTTCAACGTATCATCGTAGAACAACACCTTTCAAAAAGAGTAATAACAATAATGATAATAATCTGGATTTATATAACACCTAATACTAGGTGGTTTTTTTTTTCTAAATGACACTTTTTTTATCATTAATGACTTATAAATCGTATCGGAATTAAGTTTTTACATTGTAAAGTTGAAGGATGTCAAATCTGTATCAAGATTAAATTTTATGACATCCCTTTGAATACTATTCTTAAACATGGTTAAAGCAGTGCTCTGAAAATTTAGATAGATTTTCACTTTTCGAAATATCAAGGCCACAATATCAGTAATTAATGCAGAGAACAACTACTGCCATTGTGCACGGCAGCTAATATTCCAGATAACATCTTTTAACTCAGAGTCATGAATCATTAATGACACTGGACAGCAAAAGGTTTGCAGAAATGACAGGTGCGATGCACAATGACAATAGTAATTTTCTAAATTAATTACTGACACCCACAGATTTTGTGGTCTCAATTTTTCAAAAAGTGAAAATCTAATCTTATATTCACAGCATTATTTTAAGAATATTGATAAAGGATATTTGACAAAACTTATTTGAAATAGATTTGAAATTCTTCAATTTTACATTTTCAAATCCTCATTGTGATACGAGTTTTAACTTTTGAGTTATTAACAATCAAAAGATGTAAATTTTTTTTGGGGGGGGGTTGTTGTGGGTTTTTTTTTTACACCCAGTACATCTGCGATGTCGCTTTACCATATTTACAGATAAACATTCCAAGGATAGTTCATACAAACTCAACCTACCTGGCAAGTAACTCAAAGCTGTAAAAAGCCCTAAGGCGACACCAATATCTGTCGAGGTTGTTCCAAGACTCAGTGAGATGTCTTCTAGATATATCCCCACAGATTTGATGGTACCAACCTGTGAGCACGCCATCAGAAATATACAGAGAACCACGGGGAAGCTCGGGGGAATGGATACCTCAAAACACCGAGTCGTCCTCTCCATTTTGTCGGAATATAATGTTTACTGATAATGTATGACATGGATACGTAATTTTTGTTAGTGGCCGTCAATGCTGACTACTGAACAGTGTTGGTACATTTAATAGTAGTCTATCCCTTTGTGTTGGAATCCACTATAGGCCTTCAACGAGAAATATTTCGCACTCACCTATTCAAGCCCTATCGTGCCACCCATTGTGTACATTTTTTTTTTTTTTTTTGCTTTAGAGCTTATCAACATCGTGAACTGGCATTTATCAATATTGATCAACAGCTCATTATTTGAGAACCGTTTAGAAATAGAGAGCAAATCTCTGTTTATGGTTGTATCTAAAACTACTGGGTCTTTTGCAGACAAAAATAAATACACGTATCATCTGCATGTAAGGAGAGAGAACAGTATTAGATTATTTTCTCCAAATCATTCAGCGTAATGATAAAAAAGAGGGGCCCCAAAGTCCTTCCCAGGGGCACCCAGCCTTCTACCCCACAAAATCTTGACATGTTACCGTTTACAACTGTCTATTGCTCCCTACGCAGAAATAATCACGGAACCACTTTATTGCACCTTCGTTAAACACAAACCATTTTCTCAATAATATGTTAAACGAAATCAAATCAAAAGCTTTCTCCAAGTCTATTGTAACCGTGCCCGCCACATATCCTTGGTCGATGTTTAGCCAAAATTATCGGTAATATTTAACAAGGCAGTAGCAGTTGAATGACCGGGGCGGAACCCATGGTGACATGGATCAAGTAAGCTACTACATGACAAGTAGTTAAACCTGATCGAATACTATCTTATCCTACACGTTAGACAATACAAGGAGAACCGAGATCGATTTATAGTTCAAAGGAACCGTAGTGTCACCACCCTTAGTCTTAAAGATCGGTGTTACACTTATTGAAAAGATGGTAAAGATCCTTTATGTGTAAAAAAAAAATGTATAGGCCTATTACATTGTTAAACACGGACTATATTTCAAAGATAATGGCAAAACGAATAAAATAAGTTTTAAGTGATATTATTCATTCAGATCAATTGGCCACTGAACTCTAAAGAGTTCAGTGATGGTAGCACTGTACATCAGCGAAAACCCAAACCCTAAAATGAAGCAGACAGCCCGTCCGGATATTTCACCCTTGATATCGAATTCGAACGCCCCTACAATGCCTAGGAATGACCAAGGATGGTATATGACGGTGATGGAGCACGACAACTGCATCATGATCTCTATGTTATGCCGACGATGTCAGAGAAAATGGAGACTTTGATGGGGGAACCGACGGACGTAAGTTCCGAGTCGGCGACCGAGTCAGACGACAGTGATTTGGAAGAGATACCGGTGGGAGATCAGCGATGTTTAGCTTCGCGGAAGATGATCACAATAAATATGTTTCTTTATATGCCCTTTTTTCTCTACAGTCTTATCTTTAAAAAAAAAAAAATATATATTTGTTTGTTTTTCTATCACATTTCTTCCCCCGTCTTTATAATTATGTAATTCCCCACTTCTCTGTTTCTATCACTCTTTCCTTCCGACCCCCCCCCCCCCCCCCCATTGCCTCTACCCTTCTTTCTTGCCTCTTTGGGATGTTTCTCTCTCTCTCTCTCTCCCTCTCTCTCTCTACACTCTGCATGGTTTCCTTTGTTGTCGTTTAGTTTTGTTTCGTTTTGATTTTTTGCGTCATCTTTTTTTTTTTTTTTTTTTTCATTCTTTACCAAGCGATATTCTAACAAGTCTTACATGTTTGATGGTTGAAAAAAAAAGAAGAAGAAAGAACAAGAATCCACGAAACTTATTTTATTTTCCAGAGATGTGATCTAATTTATAACCAAAAAATAAAAAATAATAATAATAACTGAATAAATAATAAAATAAATAACGTAATACACTATATGGATGTTTTGTTTAATTCCTTTTATAAATGGAAAATTCGAAGTTGTCAACAAACGACATTATTCTTATCTATACGGTGTCGGGTACAAATATCAAGCATTGTGGTTAATTGGTTGTTGAGAGGTAAAAAAACAAGCAAACAAACAAACCTGGAAACACTTGGATGCGGAGCCTTCTGTTAATTTTCGCTGTTAAATTTAGGTCTGTAAAACTTTTCGTTTCGCTGTTATGTTCGATCGTTGAACGCCCATCCTAGTTAAGCCAACTGATCTCTAAGGAAATAAATATCAGTGTTTTCTTCATCGTTTTGATTTCCTGGTCTTAATAAATATGTTCCACTGAACTTCAAGTCCGAAACTTCGTTTCGAAATTGATTTATTTCTGAGACTTTTAATTAAACTAGAGATTAAGACTGTTTGATTTTACCAGAGAGAAATAGTTCCTTAGAACTGAGAAATTAGATTGATATTAATTTATTTTGAAAGGACAGAGAATCGAGATGATTGTTAGATACTGGAAGGAAAGCGAATGAGTGCGGAAGCATAGGCGTCTTAATATTTCTGGAGTCGGTCCGGTACGGGATAGTAGTGGCCAGGGGCGGCGCTACAAGGGGGGCAGGGGGCGGCCGCCCCCTATCATTTTTCAAGCGAGCAAAAGAAAAAGAAAAAAAAAGAGGAAGAAGCGGGAAAAAAGGAGAAAGAGAAGTGGAAATGGAGAAGAGAAGGCTAGGCCATGCAATTATGACATAACTGTTATAGTCCTATGTGTTATTTCAAGACCCTCGACGTGCAACGTTGCTATACGCGTTGTTTTGCCCCCCCCCCCCCCCTATTTAAATACACTGGCGCCGCCCCTGGTAGTGGCCACCGGCCATCCCGGGTGGTGCCGCTTCAGCTGCGCCACTGCCTTCATCATGTTTATACTAGAGGTATTATGTCTTCATCAATAGCAAGAAAGGAAACAAAAGAATAAAAATCTACTTGAACATTTTAATGGAAGGCGGAGGGGGTTGGTGTCGGACTAAGAATGGCTAAAGAATATCAAAATTTGTCAACATGCCCCACAGGCGTTGCCAGGCGGCACCAAGGGATAGAGCCATGCCCCCCCCCCCCCCCACCATTTCATCTGCTATAAAAAAAAATATGTAAAGTTAATCCAGGGATCTTATAGGGTCTTGTGTATGCATGTGACTCTGTTATTTTTTGTGTCACCGCCCCCCCCCCCTTATCCCGTCATCCGACTATCCCTCCCCCGCCCTATAGTTCAACAAATCTGCAAACCCCTCCCCATAAGTTCTTTCGAGATGTAATCTGGTTGCATAGTCAGTAACGAAGGGGATGGGGTGAGAGTATCATTTGTTGTTGTTGTTGTTGTTGAACGAAACCATGGTTTCCTGACAAGCCTGAAATGAGATCTTCATGTTATATAATTAGACAACAAGTGGGGAAAATCCCAAAATGTTCAAAATTGCCAGGCAGTTTCAATTTGCTGACAAAACGTACGTCTAAACAAAATATGTAATACATCACTTGCTATTCACTTAGTCATTCTAAAAGAATTGATTTGATTTATCATCAAGATATTGTAAGATAAACTTTTTTTTTATTTTCCTTGAAGATGTTTTTCAAATCCAACAGCAATTTTACTCTTGTTTAGGCGAGATGGACGGACAAAAGCTTAGAAGTCACGATAGAGATTTTTAAAATGGGGCTTTATACATTCCAACAGAAAAAACTAAAGATTAACTTGAATAAACCCCCCCCCCCCCCGAAAAAAAATTGTCAGAATGTTACTTGAGGTTTTTATTCCCCCAATGACGAAGTGGATTGGGTGAGAGTGTCAAACTACAGTAAGGTGTGCCCGGCAACAGAAAATCATAATTTTCCAATAACCTAGAATGAGATTTCATTTTATATATTTTGCCAACAAGCAGGTAAAAGTCCAGAAAATAGTCCCGGGGGGGGGGGGGGGGGGGGGGGGGTAAGTGGCAGTCACTCACTCTTCTCCTGTATCGTCTGCTAGTCATTCGCCTGGAAGTTACGGTCCTTGATTGAAATTTACAAACTCTGATGAGATATAGAGAATGTTGAAAACTGCTACACGGGAAACATATAGTCAGTGGCGGTTTCTCCATATTGGACCATATAGTCAACTATATCTGGACAGAGCTCTTTTGTTACCTGTGTTTTGTCCCTGTGCACCCAGTGATCGAACTTGAATGAAACCTGCTACGCCTCCTATCCACTACCAGCCCCACGTCCTATTCATAATTCAACAGAAGGTACGTGTGTTATACTACGTACAGTATCATATATATATATATATATATATATATATATATATATATATATATATATATATATATATATATATATATATATATATACACACACACACACACGCACACAAACACATATTATATATATATGATAAAATGGACCACAACAACGAGACTGAAGATGGTCTGTTTCAAACCCCACCGGACATTCAAACAGACTCCCAGGTTAGCAATCAATGTTCTCAAGATGATTCATCACAACCTGGAAACATTACATATATTAAGAAAGTTTGTAAAGCGTGAGAGGAAGAGAGTGAAGTGACTGTCATCATGAAATTTAGCAGTAAAATTAAGTGCAAGTCTTACTATCATTTTGCCTGCACAGGAACGCCCGTATGGCAAGCCGTTTTACTATTTAAAGTGATTTTTTGATTTCACAAATTCGAATTTGTGATATCACGAATTCAATTTGTGATATCACGAATTCAATTAGTCATATCACGAATTCACAGGTTATTCGAGCTTTAGTTTTGTGCAGAAATTCAGCTGGGAATTCAATCACTAGTTTTGTGCAGAAATTCACAGTGAATTCGAGCATTAGCTTTCTGCAGAAATTTAGCTGGGTATTCGAACGTTAGTTGTGTGCTCAAATTCACGGGGTATGGGAATTCCAGTAGGCCTATTTACTTTGTACAGAATGTAATATAAGTTAGAATAGAAATAGCAAGAGACTTTAGGCATCCATATCATTCACTGGAAACGATTTTAAGATTAGTTTAGACGAATTGATAGAAGTAAATTGATTGGCAACATATCAATAATTCAATCAATGATATGTTGTCAATTTAAATGAAACCCATCATTCTGTTCCATATATTTTCGAGTTTTCATTGTTCAGGATATGTATTTGTTTTTATTTGGACATGGCATGGCATAAAAGAATTTATGATTTCATTTGCATCCTTCAAATTTATATTTCAAGCAAGAAAATAGTCTCAAAATCAACTAAGTTGTTTTTTCATAGATTGGCAACATATCAGAAATTCATTTCGTGATATGTTGCCAATTTCAATTTCATGTACGCGCAGCGTGCACGCCTAGCCTGCACGGTAAGGAAATACACGTGGAGTTGCGGTGAGGGCCCAAGTAACCCCAGTCTCCCAGACAGTGTTTATTTGGGGGGGTACCTTCATCAATCTCACCGCACAGATAGAGAATTCCAAGCGTGTTTTCTTCACGGTGCAGGTTAGTGCGTGCACGCTGCGCTGGTACACGAAATTGGCAACATATCACGAAATGAATTAGTGATACATGTATGTTGCCAATCTATGTAAACACAAATTAAATTTGAGACTATTTTCTTGCTTGAAAATATAAATTTAAAGGATGCAAGTGAAATCATAAATTATTTTGTGCGACACGTCCAAATAAAAGCAGATATATACCCTGAACAATGAAAACTCGAAAATATATGGAACAGAATGATGGGTTTCATTTAAATTGACAAAATATCATTAATTGAATTCTTGATATGTTACCAATCAATTTATTTCTATCAATTCGTCTAAAATTATTTTAAAATCGTTTCCATTGAATGATATGGTTGCGTAAAGTCTCTTGCTATTTTCATTTTAACTTACATTACATTCTGTACAAAGTAAATACTCGAATTCCCATCTGAATTCCTGCACTTAATTGACGCTCGAATACCCCGTGAATTTGAGCACACAACTAACGCTGGAATAACTAGCTGATCTGAATTTCTGCACAAAACTAATACTCGAATAGCCAGTGACGGAATTTCTGCGCAAAATGAGCGCTTGAATTCAGCGTTGAATTTCTGTACAAAACTAATGCTCGAATACCTAGCTGAATTTCTGCGCAAAAACTACTGCTTGAATTCATCATCGAATTTCTGCACAAAACTAATGCTCGAAATCCCAGTGTTTTTTGCACAAGATGAGTGCTAGAATTCCTTTTCCTTTTTTTGATATCACAAATTCAATTCCTGATATCACGAATTGAATTTGTGATATCAGAAATTCGATTTCTTCACATCAAAAATTTGTTTTCATGTGATGAATGAATGGGACTTTGTGATGGCAAATTCAATTCATGATATCACAAAATGAATCTGTGATACAAAAAAAAAATCATTTTAAATAGCAAAACGGCTTGCCATACGCCCGAAAATATGTTGGCTTATATAAGACGTGTAAGCGGGGCACAATATAATTTTATGTGCAGTGACTGTGAAAGTGCTGATGAAGATATTATTCGAGTGTTGGAACTGATACCTACAAATAATGAGACAGATGAAACCAGCAGTAACAAACATACTAAAATTACATCAACAGGTAACCATGGTAACAGGGGTGAAAACGATATAACCCCACTGAAAGACGCAATTGAAAATATGAAGAAAGAGATAATATAGTGTATAAAAGATATCCACGTACAACATATTGATACCAATTGAAGATACTGCAGATAAAGAATAATTGAAAACAACAGTAAACAAACAGCGACAAAAGATAAATAATAATAATAATAATAATAATAATAATACTTGGATTTATATAGCGCCTTTTCCATAGGATAAAGATGGTGAAGGAAAAT
This sequence comes from Heliocidaris tuberculata, assembly GCA_025618425.1. Classification (NCBI taxonomy): domain Eukaryota; kingdom Metazoa; phylum Echinodermata; class Echinoidea; order Camarodonta; family Echinometridae; genus Heliocidaris; species Heliocidaris tuberculata. The sequence goes on along the minus strand of CM046842.1, from coordinate 16,209,971 downwards.
ATACATTAACTGAAGACAGAAATTAATCTTCAAGCAACTGAATATGAGTTGTTGCTCAAAGAACAAAGACTAATAGTTAAACAAGATGACAGAAGAGTGAAAACTGTTCACCATAGAAACCTGCTTTATCGAGGAATTATTAATCTGTTCAAGGGTGACCGATACCATCTCAATAAAGATGGTATTAGGGTATTAGCAGGCAATCTCCGATGTGCAGTTGAAAGGAGTTATGCACGAAACAAACGGTGAATGGTTCAAAATGTCTTCAGTATGCAAGAGAAATGTTAAGTCTTCGTTCGGTATGAATCAAATATATTGTATTAACTGTAATGCAAAGCGGGAAAATGTCTTTGTAAGGACATATATGTCACACGGTCAATTTAAAACAACTATTGTTGTCCGAAATGGCCTCACCTGCAATAACTTAAATAGAACTGCGAGAAATATTAAAAAACGAAAATGGCTGAACAAAAAAAAAAAATAAATAAATAAATTTGTTATTGGAATGTAAATGGGATTTATAAAAAATGGGATGGGACCAAATCTTCCTCAAAACTAGAAGAAGAAGAATTCATAAATGTTTTTCACCAGTATGACTCATCTGTCTGGCAGAACCAAAAATTGGACCGAAGGAAAATATGTCAATACAAGCATATGTTGAAAAAATAATAATTTGTAGAAAGAGGCATAAACATGCGAGGTCGGACTCCGGTGGCTTGGCCTTGTATGTTAAATAGATTAAACATCGAGTTACAATTATCAATAATACCTCTAGCAAATATTGCCTGATAAAATTACACAGAAATAAGTTTGGTGCACCGGAAGATATATTTGTTTCGCTTACATGAGTCCAGAAAATTCTACCTTTTCATCAAACGTAGACATAATCGATGCAATAATGAAAGACATCGCTAAATATAAAAACCAAGGAAAGTGCATGATTCTTGGTGATTTTAATGCACATACTAATACAATACCTGATGGAAATGAGTTCGACTCAATGGATGACGGTAAAACACTACATTTACCGACTTCATTTAATTCTTCTGAGTCCATGACAAGGACGAACCAAGACACCAGGCCCGTTCATAAAAGAGGAAAAAACGTAATTCAACTTTGTAAAGCGTGTGCTTTAAGAATTGTCAGTGGACGTAAATTGGGAGACTTGACTGGCAAATTCACATGCTACGAGTCAAACGCCAAAACACCTAGTGTAATAGATTATGTTTTAGCTGAAAACAAGGTTTATGAACGATATTTTATACTTCTATGTAGAAGACCTGAATATTTTTCAGATCATTGCCCACTTGTTACAAAATTAAAATCAACCATTTCTACACATCAAAAATCACATAGGGATGAAAATCAGGTATCAAAACCCCATCTAAAAGCATACATATGGGAGCCCCGTTTAAAGGGGCTTTCTACATATCCACTCCGAGGCCCGTACGGCGAGTAAAAACAGACATTTTGGCCAATTTCGTACTGTGCCCGGCCGTCTCCATTACGGTTCCCACGGGCACCGGGACATTTTTCACCAGCCGTACGGGCGCCGCGGTGCTGAGCTGGCTGCTCCCAATCCTCCCGGGCATTTTTATTTGACCGTTAGGCCGTAGAAAGCCCGTAGAAGGCCCGTGGTGGCACCTTAGGGGTCCCGTGCGGGCTCCGGCCGGTGGCCGGCGGGCTCTGTACGAGTTTTTTTCTATCAATTCACGTGAAAAAAATGGCGGGTGCCTTGCTATGCTCAAGGGTGCTGCACGGCTATCCTGCGGCCCCTCACGGGCCCCTGAAGGGTGCCGGGCGATATATACAACACCAGGCGCTTGCCGTCCGGGGTCCGTTTGATGAAAAAATTGCCTGCGCGGCCCCCTTACGGTGGCATCGAATCCATCCGTCTGGGTTGTCTCCCTCTTTTGACACATGGCTTGAGACTGTTGAATAACGCGTGAACTCGTGTAGAAAGACCTCTCAAATGTACAACGCAGCTCTCAGTACAGCAGGCGCGGACGTCGGAGGTCGTAGAGATTGCACCGCACGGCACCCAAGTCGTCGTAAATGAATTAGAATGACGCTTTAGCCTCTTTAAATTGAACGACGATAAATCAGTTTGGATGTTCGAAGCACATTTTTGGACGCTGAAAAAATGAATTTGAACGACTAAAAACTAATATGAACCAAAGGAGTAAACGGACGAGCAAATCGCTTGAATACAAGCCTTTGAAAATGAATTTGAAAGCTAATTTTGCGATTTTGACCGGGAAAGCCTACACTCTTCCAAATAAAGAGACAATTCAACGCTCCCCCCCCCCCCCTTCTCTCTCCCCCTCTCTCTCTCTCTCTCTCTCTCTCTCTCACCGAGAGATGGCGCTACGAGATAAAGTTGATTTCTACAGGTTGACTAGTTGTATGTAGGAACAATCGATAACTGTCAAATATTGGAAAAATTCGATAAATATGCTCTGTATTTTGTTTCTAGGTGATACATCGTTGGCTTTCACCTGAAGCTATGCTGAACAGGTGCATCCTCAATTGAGAGTAAAGTCTGGTCATACAGGGTCCATTTCTGGGAGCTTGTTACCCTCGGTAAGAATACCTGAAAGAACACCCCTCCTATTAATCTACCAATGCTACCCTTCCTCTGCGAATTCTATAAAGAGTAATGTTTGATCATACGGCTTGCTTCCTAGAAGTTTCTCTTTTTTTTTCTTTTCTTTTTTTTACCCATGGTTAGAGCACCTGTAAGAATATCTCCAATCACCCCCGCCCTCCTCCTGCTGCTGCTCCCTTCCCTTTCTAATCCATGGACAGCGATGGCTTGTCCCACGGTAGCATTCTCCTTATCTGCGAGCGCTTTACACTTTGATAGAAGACCTATAGGAACATACCCCCCCCCCCACACACACACACACACTCCCCTCCTACTCCTCTACTCCTGCTTCTCTTACTCCGGGAATTTCATGGAGAGTAATGTATGGTCATACAGGTTGCTTCCTGGATTTTTTTTTTTTTTTTTTTTGCCTATGGAAAGAACACCTGTAGAAACATACACCATCCTTCTCCTCCTCTCCCCCCCCCCCGGCCCCCCTCCCTTCTCCATGGAGAGTAATGTCTGGTCATACGGGGTCATTCTCCTTTGTATCTGGGAGAGTGTTATAATTGGTAAGAACATCTGTAGGAACATAATCTTCTTCCCCATCCAGCTCCTCTTTCCCTCACTACCCAAGGTACGAATACCTGTAAAAACCTTTAGAACCTTTGAACAAACATTTTTCTACCTCCGCAGCAATCATTCTTTGAAAGACTCTACAACATTTACCAAACAGAATTCTTAATTATCAGTCCAACATATTGGAACAAACTGAATATATAGTGAAAGATATCCCTTTCACTACTGCCCAGTTGATTTGGGTTTTTTGCTATGATTTTATTTTTTGATAATTTATTTCACTTTCGATATTTTCATCAGGTGCTCAACCATACCCAGGTGAAAGCAATGTCGAACTGATAAAACGAATCACTATTATACAAAATGAGAAGGTCACGGCATTGTGGAAGGGATGTGTAAGTAGCTGTTCTCGCATCTTGCTGTCGATGTGTGTTTCCCTAACTCATTCTCCTTAAATTTAATTTCTCACTATCTAAACTCAAATGTTTCGAAGGAGTTATGAAAAAGGCCAGCACTATGTTAACAACCTAATTTCATTTTTGTTTTAAACTTGTTGTTGATCGTTTTCACTCAATGGTTTGAAATGTCAACATTTCTTTGGCAACATTCAACATTGTAAATTAGTTGCATTATTTTTCAAATGCATTTATATCATTTATATCGCGTAAATATGCATCCGTGATAAATATATGACCAAATATTTTGTAGCCTTCCTTGCCACATGTTGGTCTGTAGTACCATGGCTACACTGCAGAAACCAGGGTGTTACTTTAACACCATCGCTATTTTTAGGGCATATAATTTAAGAGTAAAGCACGGGCACAAAAGCGATTGAATTAATTCAGTTAAATTTCACTCTGTTATTTTAGCACCGTTTATCTCGTCTAGTCTTACCTAGTTAGCGAGGTCGTGCTAAATTAACACCCCGTTTTTTGTAAGTGTAATATATGCTAGTCAATTCCTCCAACTTTATGTAAAACATGCAGGAAAGCCAATTAAGACTTACTTTTTCCTCCCTGGCTTCACACAAAAACAGCTCTCAATGGCAAATTAACTATGAAACACTTAAAGTTCGCTGTGAAGCCCTTCAAATTGAGTTCAAGCCTCTCTGCCTTATAATATAACCACTTTTTCGTGTCAAACTATCCTTCAGAAAGCGAAACGTATCATGCAATGATATGAAGGATTACAAATCTTAAAGGGAGATATCAGATTTTTCATTAAAGAATTCCCTGATATTAGAAATGGGGGAATATTATCATGATTATAGAATGTGTGCATGTACAAGAACTATCTGCGGTTCGTTATATACGCTGCAAATGATTTTCGATTGTAATAGAAGAAATGGGCAAGATGTATGCAAACATTTCAAGAGGTCTGGGAATCATGATTATGTATTCATTTTTTTTTTTCACGCTCAAACATATTCATGATGTAAAACATTTGTTGTCATCCACTGGTAATGTTTAATGAGAGAATTGTTATACGTACGACGGGTGGGGTAAGCAGTGGTCCCATATATTCACAACGCCATAAAACAAAGAGGTCATTCACATTTATGGGGGGAAATTATGTTTTAGTCTGGGGTTTAAATTATAATATTAATTTTATCACTTAATGTCATGCTATTGAATTAATACGGCAAAACAATAAATCGGAACAAAATGTTTATAGAAAATATATGTACTCTCTATTTCTAATCGGAAGTCCCATGGGATATAATGTCCCAAAACACCAATCATTCCAATGGACATAATATTTTTTCGATAAATCTAAAAGGTCAGGTTCAACATTATCACTGAATGGTGGAAGATAGACATAAGACAACGCTGGAACTTCCGTGACATGCAAAACAAAATTGGTTGGATTCTCAAAGGCTCAAATATAAGTTTGATCCCATCCATCTGATCCAACTCATGCACGTCCTCATCCACTACCACTCTCAATGAAACTAAGAAAGCAATCATGGAGATCCAGATAGGTTAATTATTGATTGCTAATTGAAACAAGGATTTGATGAACAGTTAAAACTTCAACAAAATAATGGTTCAACTCCGAAATCCTGAAATTGCTAAGCTTCAATAAAGGACAACTTTCGTCAAAAGAACCCACTTATGATGTGTTTAGAGGAATTTGGGAAAATTAAAATGAAAGGAAAGAAAAAGGAAAAGATGATAATAAAATACAATCAAATTAAACACTTTCACGACACTGTTTTTTTTTTTTTTTTTTTTTTTTTTTTGTTTACGGTGTTTATACACCAAAAACAAAGTGAAATGGAAAGAGGTAAAAGAAAGGGGATTTACTTCATATTCGGTGTATAAAAACCGAAAGAACAAAAATAGTTTTGTGTAAATATTTAATTTGATTTCATTTCATTATCGTCTCTTTCTTTTCCTTTCCTTTCCGTTTAACTTTCCTGCATTCCTCTAAACGCCCCATAAGTGGGTTATTTTGGCGAAATAATATATCAACAGCATTTTCACAGAGGCTACCACATGGTGTCACCTAAATCCTTCGATTTTGAATACTCACTCACCATGGAAACCTAAAGAGAACATTAAAAAGGAGACATTTTTGACAGTGGGGAGGGAATAAGGAGTGAGCTAACCTAGAAAACATGGGGTTCAGGAATGAAATATTACAAACGAAAATTCATGTATCATACGTGACACGCTGCACACGGGGAATATTTGGACAAGGTTACTCCAACTTTATTTTATACTTCATGAACGAAATAGGAATACGAAAAGAATGAAACGTAACTGCCACATTTTTGCGACACCAGTTTACTAAACAAAGTTGAATTCAATTAGACAAAGATAATGTAATTCTGCAGGGTACGAGTGCAACTAAACGTCAAGCGATCTCACATGACCATAACAGTAGTGGTAAGAATAATTATTAGCCTTATTGAACGGATAAGCCATGTATATGTAGCATACAGTCCGATTAAAAGCTGGCGTTCTCTAGCCAAAAGACATATAAAAAGCCTTGTTAAATCTTCTTTTAGAGAGAACAAAAGAAAAGTAATTGCTGGGTTAACAGTAAGCCATGTGAAGGCAGGGTAGTAAGACTCCCCGTATTTCATTTTTTGTTGGAAATTTGGCAACCCCCACCCCGCCTCGTACACCTAGGGAGCGGTACTCCGAATACGACAGAGTTACAAGTAGTATTTGAATATAAATTTCAAGTGTTATTTAGTCAATTTAGAATTAAGGACGTTCCTCATTTATATTCGTGCGCATCTCAGCTGCGCATCCTGGCTGGTTGTGTTACATCATCACAACATCAGGAGAGTATTGCGTGCAGTTAAGACATTGGATAAGCCCATTAAAACACACCCTTAATACAATGGGTACGCAAGTGTGCGCAGAAAGGAGAACCCGGTAAAAATAGATGAAATTAATAATTCTGAACCTGTGAAACATTTTACCAAATATTAACTAGTTTGAACTAAAATGCTAAAATGGGTACCCGGTAGGAAGCGAAGGTCAATGTCATAGGATAAGCACTTATGCGCACTCGTTTCCAGTTTGGACGTGCAGTGATGATGTATAAGTGTTTACATGATATGGCACCCACATACTTAAAAACAGATTTAAGTCATGTTAGTTAATTACATGGTTACAATACAAGACAAGCTGAAAAAAGATGCCTTGTGTGTACCAAAATTTAGGACGGACATATACAAACATAGTCCTTTGGTTTCGGGAATTAGAGTATGGAACCAACTTTAAAGTTCTGTCAAGAAATCACCAACATTGAACAGTTTAAAACATAACTTGAGAGTTCTGTTATCTGCAGAAAACGTTTAAGTGAATATCGCTTACATGTATATTGATTCAAATACATTATTCGATGAAATTTACTTGTTTATCCACACACTTTTTGATGACATGAAACTTTTGAAATGAATGAATGGCACCACTTATTATAGTAATTGGTGCTCTCATTTGTATTTACGCTGTACATACTCAACTATTATGCTGTATAATGAACGTCCACAGTGTATTGTTTGAATAACAATACTACCTTTTAATATATTCTGTGTAAATATGTCGGGAGGAAAGAGTACTTTTTTTTTTTTTTTTTTTTTTTTTTTTTTTTTTTACCCAGTAACAAATTTGAACTAAATCAAATTTTAATAATAAGAAAAATCTAGGCCCACGCTGACAGTGGGGGCGCTCTTTTGAAAAATCACTCAAATTACCCATAAAAAAAAAAATATAGGATTACAGTGTTAAAGTGTATGTCTACATGTATTTTTCTTTTAGTTTAGCGGATAAACAGGGTCATGGCCCCCTTTATGCCCCCCCCCTACCCTTTGCTATGCCTATGCACTTTCTTATTTCTGACGTCAGTTCAAATCTCCATTATGGTTCTCTGCCACCTGTAAAAGATGCTCGAGGATATCCAAGTAGAGAGACAGCCCACTATTTCCTGTCTCATGACAGAAAGATCTGATAGTCCAGTTGGTTTTCGGTCTTGTTCCCTGTCGAGTCGGTTTCTGTGGGTCTAGCCCAAAGCCTTATAGCGATGGAACCCTATGTAAGTTCTGTACGTTATTTCTTTCAGTTTGATAACAAAAATGTAGAGATTTAAAAGATTTATATATTGAATCAAAAATTTATAAGGGTATTAGAAATCTCCATTGTTTCGATGTCAAAAAAGACAGCATTATTTAGAAATGCACTTGAGTTTGATTGACTAGTTTCATATTCCAGTGCATTTTCATGATTAATATTCACTCCACGACTACCCAATCAAACTGCATACATAAATATCTATAGCTCAGATAGACCCTTAAAACGCAAAATTGCATATTCTTGCCAATTGTACATTCAATGTCTATACAATAAAAAGCGTTCCTTTATGTGGATGCTATGGTTGAAAACGTGATGAAAATGTTTCCACTTTTTGTTAAATCAATCAAAAAGGAACTGGAAATAACATTCAGATGGTATATGGCCTTTACATGGATTCATGTCCCCTAATCTTGATTCATATTGTCACGAAAATGGATTAATTTCGTGTATAATTATGCCGAGAATCAAAAAAAAATCACTTGTCTTAGTTCATTTTGTGAAAGCATCGTCGTAGATGGCGTTATTTCAGTCAAATAGACAGACCTGAAAGCATTTGGTAGTTATCGTCCGGAGTCACAGAACAGGACCAGAAAAGTGGTGCCAAAGTCAACTGGGGCAGTATACCTCTGCCAAACGGATCTACGACTAGAAATTTAGAAGCTCGACTTGATAGCCTACCAGCAGCAGGCATCCTGACAAGATTGGTTGCTGGACAGCTAAGACTAGTCCCCGGTTTCGTCACAATATTATATCTAAATATCTAAAGCAATACTGACAACGACGTGAGTTGTCCTGTCATTCGGGATTGATAACCTATTCGTTTATTTATTTATTGCAACCAACTGTTGGATTTCAGATACAAATGAAAATACAAAGAAATACATATCAGTGGTTGAAAATGAATATAGATTATACATGGAAAAACAAAGTAGGTGCGATAACTAAGTACATACGTTGAAGCAAAATTCCAATTAGTAAATGAAATAAACAGTTAAATTGGATATATATACCTATTGGAGTGTCAGATCAATAATGCAATGTATGACTGTGTATTTTTACAATGGGGTTTTAGGTAAGGTCTGATAAGTTAATAGCAAGTATAATCTGAAAGAAAGATGATGAACTTATGGCTTACACAACCTTGGTCGCACCATCGAGACCGACTCCAGACCGCAAACAGTCGGAGAAAAATAATCGTTACTCCAAATCGCAAATAAAAGGCCGGTGTTGGGTCGGTGTGGAGCCGGCCTGGTGGTGCGGCTGAAGTATTAGGAGGCACGTAACTAAAGGATCAAAAGATAAAACAGATTACAAAAATCAACATTGACAAATCTACACATAGGTAACATGGTTGGAAATGGCAATACAATATCATGTCTTAGAAATTATAATTATATCTAAGACATAATATACATATATACAGACCTTGAGTAGCATTTAGCGTTGAAGAGCAATGCCACTGATCTTACAAGACCAATATCACTGCTATCACTGATTTTTATCAGCAAAACAATGCCATAGAAAAAAAAAACTTTCCTAAAAATATTTCAGATAAATGTTTTGTGTCACTCCACTTTCTTATGTACGAGAAAAAAAAATGGAAGCATAATGAAATATATTTTGGTAGAGAACACGAGTTAGAGACAAGAGTGGGTTCTTGTATAGCGCTCTTGTCTGGCACATTTGACAAACCTCTTTCATTACAGCGCTCGAACATTTTAAGAAATTTGTGTCAGTATGGCAGTATGTTAAAAGAATCAGAAAGCCATACTCAACAAGTTTGTTACTTAGTGTGTTCCTTTAAGAATGGAAATTATTTTTCACATAAATTACCAAAACTTACTATGTCCTGACTATTATATTTTTAATATATTATTCATGACAAAGATCATCCTCTTTCATATGCTACCAAATGTGTTATGATATTGCCATTCCTGAATGAATTGGACAGGTTTTAAGTGAGTGATTTCAACAGTAGCGTGCGCGCAGAAGTAATGCATTTTATAATCCCGTCAAGTATACTGCAAAAAAAAACAAAAAAAAACTAAAATATAAAGATACACAAAAAAAAGATAAGTGATATTTTATGATGTTCTCTATAGTCAGGTCTATTAGCAAAAAATTGAGGGACAGAATTTACAAAAGTGTTAGTTTCAGATAGGGAACCACGAAATCGGAAAATGGCACCCTATTTATAAAAAGCTAATTTATGCCCCCCCCCCAAAAAAAAAAAAAAAACAAAAAAAAATCAGTTGTTTGTCTCGAAATATATAAACGAAATGTATGAACTAGTTCCTTAATATTTCATATTCGGGGTGAATCCAATGAAATATCAAATTCACTTTTCTTTATCTTAATGTAAATTTATTCTAATGTATTCACAAAACCCATATTCTATGATACAATCCCAAAACAAATATGGAAGGGCTTCAGATTCTAACACATAGATTAGATTGCTCAGTTAGAATAGAATTACATTAATAATTACAATAATATTATAATGCATATAGCTTTAATGCTAATTTATTATAATCGGTCCACATATACACATTTCAAATGATATATCAATAAATGGCCATACAAGCTCCTCAAATCTGTAACATATTGGTAAATAAAGAAAGGTAAGTGAAATGAGTATGTTAAGTGTGATATTCTGAGTATATTTCTTGACTTTTAAAAACTACTTTATCATATTGTATGCAGATTAAAGCATAAACTGAATTTCAATAGTATGTCAACAACCGATTATACCAGCACGCCCAATTTGATAATCACTTGTAAATAAGGTCAGGTAAATTAAAAGACAACATTAACCTGATTTTTTTCAGAAGATATTTCTTGATTTGTGATGCTAATAATATTATACGTATTGAAGAGCTGAAATTCTTAAATACGTACAATATGAATGGCATCAACACCTTGGATACAAGTAATTTAATCATTTGCATGAATTTACAAAATTTTGCATGAAGATGTGAATTATTTTGATGGGTCCTGTGGGAAAAATAAATATGTAGGCACCAAAAGACATATGGAAAGTTTGGTATAGTTTCAAGCACTTTAATTTTTACATTATCTAAGTACATATAGTACAATAATTTGCATATTTTTAGAATAATTTTGCATGAAGATGAAATTTAATTCGACGGGTCCTGTCGGGAAAAATAAAGCTATCGCCACATTGCTGCTTTAAAATTGTTTTAGTTCAATCATCTCAGGCCTTCATCATTCAAATTTGATATCATATAATTTTATTTTCCCATTTTTACGATGTATTACACTAAATCTAGTTTTGTATATTTGACGAGATGTTGGTGGAGAAAGTTGGGTTTCCCTTTTTTTAAAGGAACACAGTGTATCTCTCTCTCTCTCTCTCTCTCTCTCTTTCTCTCTCTCTCTCTATATATATAAACCCAAAACCGGTGTAATAGGGAGACACTCTTTGTATTTTTTCTTTGTACTAGTTTCTCCTTTACGTAGGTGGCGCTACTATGACGGAATAAACCGTATTGTCATGTGTCTCCGAAAAGCGGTATCCAGTGAAATATATATATATATGTAAAGCTATAGTTATATATATAGATATGTATATAGATAGATACACATCGGACATTACATCGTTAGTAGCAGGTATAAAAACAAATCCTTATTTACCACACCCACCTGATTAACTATATCCTGTTGTTTATTTTACTTTCACGTTTCCTTTCAGTATTAGAGTAGAGAGAGACTAATGGTATGAATGGATATAACATGAGAATGACACTCGTCGATTTATAAGTAGCTTTTCTTTTTGTTTCCTCCTTTCAGTTTCTATAAAAACCGTGTACATTAAATAATCTTCCTGGATTTTATCGTTTAGAATTTTTGTTTCAACCAATGACTGTTTACCAGGAAAGACTTGGAAAGACTTGCCCCTTTCCTAACTCGTGTGTGTGTGTGGGGTCCCCCCCCCCCCGCACATTGTGTTTATATACTGTAACAATGTCTATAACACATTTCCGGATGTGAAGTTACTGAATGGGTAGATTAGTAGAATACTTCCCCTTGTAGCCCTCTAAACAAAGTAATATGTTTAACACGATAAAAACTACTTTCGAAAAATAAACTCAAGACAATTTCAATAGCCCTGTCTATCACCTTTAGAAATGTGCGAACATTACAATGGCGTATTACGTGATCCGAACAAGATTTCTATGGGCAGTACAAGAGGCCTTTGGTATTGCCCTTGAGTTTATTTTTCGAAAGTAGTTTTTATCGTGTTGGCCTTTGCGCATCCTTTATTCCTGGATAATTGGGGGGAAAGTATTGGCAAAAAGTTGGCAATACTTTTAGAAGTATCATTATTACCATCCTCAGTTTTGTTTATTCTGCCTGCCGGTAGGTTCTATTTTATACTTGCCACAATGACTACAACCACGGTTAAGTCATATAGCTCGTTACGCTGCATTTTAACATTATAATATAGTACCCATTAAATAGGCGTATATCTTCTTCTTGCATGTACCCAGTTTGTAAGGAGAAGCCATCTGGACAAACGTTCTTAAAATATCTCGTCAGTCTTGTATCAGCAGATATGGTGTGACTGTGCACACTTTCAGGTAGATCTGGAGAAAGAAAGTAAAATAGTATATGGGATATGGTATGAATGTAAATATTTTCTTTTTAAAAATTGCTTGATCAAAGTATATTTTCATTTCTGTTTTCTATTTTTTTTGTATGTGGTCCCTTTGACGCATATCCTTTACAGCGAGGCCAAACTTCTTGCCTATCTCATGTGAGTCTCCCTCCCTGCATACTCCTTAACACGCTCATATTGTGCTAAACGTTCTTGGAGGTTTCTTTCGTATCAACCAGACTACTTCAAAAGCTCTTTCACTCCTCCTAAACCAAATGTAAAGTTTATATTTTAGCTCGATCTCCTTAAAGGAGAATAATAAATGATATCCAAGTGATCTTTCTTTAAAGTGTTTATGACCCTCCAATGTCGATTGAAAGCCTCTTCACCGTAGCACTCAATCTCCCATCAGGCACCATTCATCTACTAGAAAGTGAAACTTGTCACATCATGAAAAAGAATCATTAACAAGATAAGCGGCCTTCTTATCGCATTTACTTCTGATCTCATATGCTTTGTGGACTGGCATTTTCGTACACAGATGTTTTGAAACATGGCGCTCTTCCTAATCCCTTTAACATTTGCGTAGCGAGACTCGTTAGATAGGGGGAGGGCAAAGGCCGAGAAGGGGGTGGGGTAATCACAGTGGATGACCTTTTTTAGGGATGAACAGAGGGACCATGGGCCCCTTGTGTCCCCTGTCTACGCCTATGCTTCTTGAATAAAACCTATAAAAACAGCAAATAAATCAACAGGCATTTTAGTCAAATGTAGAATCATGTTTTATTTGTTTTTACCGTTATTCCTGTTCTCGAAATATGCTGCATTTAAAGAGTTTTATAGGCTGTACATACATAAATTTGGGTGGGGAATGGAACATTATGGAAATGAATTTTGCATACAAACATGACAACCAAAATTGACAACTGAAAAGATACAAGTACCATTGATTTCCTTTCAGTTTATTGCATATGTTGCTTTCATATTATTTTGTATTAAAATGTAAGGATGTAAATACATGGACCGTCATGAATTGCTTACTTTATTGAAACCTAAAACAAGTTAACAATGCTATTCTTGTCAAACCAAGGTCAAACACATGCACCACTATAAGTACAACCTGATATAAGGTGGCTTATGCACTCAACATACATGACAAATTATACATGTTATACAAAAGAGGTATTCAGTAATCTTCATGATATTGTATTAATTACATAGCTGAATGAAATTGTATATGGTATTCATCATGCTCATCTTGAATACAAAAACCCTATTTGTTCATCTAAGACATTGTTTTTCACTTTTATTTTTGATAATTGAAATATGTAAATAAATATTGAAATAATCTGCTGACAATTCCTAATTTGCGAGTGCACAGATTACAAATACTTTGCCAATACTCTTCAAATATTATACTTACAAAAATAAAGCTTTAGATACAACATTTAATACCAATATACCGTCCGTGTTGTCCAATTCAGAAGAAGAAAAAAATGCAAGCGGAATAGTCCTTTGGCAAGGCATGCAAAATACAAAGTTCACTAGTTACTCATTTTCTTCCATCTATCATGAAATATTGATAAGCTGTGCTATTAGGCATTCTCATGGAATACAATTTATCAAGCATGTTTATGTTAACTTAGACAGGTGAACATACAATTATATATAAATTATTGGTTATATATATGATATTCAACTCTGATTATCATATCTTAAGAGATGGACCTTACCATATAGGCGTAATGTTTTCGTTACATGTATTTATCATTCCAATTTAGAATGAAATAGCATAAATCCTGCTCATTTTTAAATTTTATTTCTGATTTCACATTTGAACATGGGTAACCCCCGTATCAGTTATGTCAGCAATGATCATTTTCTCCCCAAAACTTCAATAATGGAAAATGCAGTTAACTAATACGATGAAGGCTATTTGTTAATAAGTTCGTTCAGAACACTGTAGTTTAACTGTATGGCATTGCCACAGGGGTCGCTTAGCCATGCATGGCACTGTCCTTTATAAATACGTTGTGTTTACGTCATCGAGACTTTCGGAACGAGCTAATACTGTCTCATGAGTAGCACTTCCAGTGTTAACATAGGTATGCTCCTTCCGAAGACCTTGGTCTGTTTCGGCTAACTTCTTTGTGGATGCAGGGCTTATATAATTACTTTGAACAACAGTGGAAGCCATGATATTAGAAATGTTTTGGGTGTTAAATGCGAGTTTGGGTCGAGTTATCGGCTTCATCTCCATGTAAAAGGAAGCACTGGATTGGACTGCTTCATTTTCTCCAAAAACCTCTGCATCTTCATCTTTATCATCCTGAGACTGTTAGAATCAAAGAGAGAGAATCAAATGTTGAGACATTTATAGTAGTAACAAACTGGTATAGGCACGATTTATATCTTATTCCTTCTATATTGCAAATTAATGCCTGAGGATATTATGTCTGGATTATGTCACATGGCATCTTTATTGTTAAATAACCTTCAAAAGTGAGTCTTGAAGTTGCCTAAGCTTGACTGTATTATGACTGCTATCACATGAAAGGATCACTTTGCAAGGTATTTACCGTTAAAATGTTGCCTTGTGGGGCCTCTTGGCTGGATACTGGTTGATGCGCGGTGGTTCTAGGTAGCGCTCTTATCCACAAATCTGAAGATTCAGATGCACTTTCTGTTAACATACAACATTGAACTTGAATGAAGGTGTTGCTTTAAGGTGTGTCCAGTCGTATCCGGACACCTACCCCTTGGACAACCACCCCCCGGATAACCATCCCTAGGATAACCACCATCTAGGACAACTACTTTCTAGGGCAACCACCCCTAGGACAACTACCCCGGGACAATTACACTCTAGGATAATTACCCCCTGACTAACTGCCCCCTAGGGCAACCACCCTCTAGGACAACTACCCCGGACAACTACCCCCTAGGACTACCACCCTCTAGGACCAGTACCCCCCCCCCCGACAACTACCCCTGATAACTACCCTCTAGGACAACTACACTCTAGGACAATTACCCCCCGCATAACTACCCCCCGGACAGTTACCCCCCAGACAGCTACCCCCAAAATAGAATTAACAGAATAGAATTAATATGGCCTTTAGCGCAATTCCTGCTCCGACCTGCAAGAATAAAACCCAAATAATATACCAATTTTATTAAAAGAGAAGAAGAGAAGTGTTTGTTTTCGCTCATGCTTGCTCGCTTAATTGTTCCTACTCCAACCTCCAACAATAAAACCTAGTTTATCACATTAACCCCCCCCCCAAAAAAAAATAGTTTATGTATATTAACTATCATTATTTTTTTTTTATTTATTTTTTTTTTTTTGGGGGGGGGAGGGGGAGGGGGGGGGGGGGGGGGGGAGGGGTTGCTCGCTCACTACGCTCGCTGGCCGAAATGGAAGTACCACTAAAAGCACATTGAATTCGACTGAATACTAGTACTCTTAACCCGTTGACTACTGAATTCTTTAACTCTCATAGGCTTAATACAGGAGCCACCCGGTTCCCGTAGTCTATGGGTTAATTGTAAAATATTGTCTTAGATTTCTCCAATGCATGAAGGCAGATATTCCCATGTGCTATATCAACTCTCTATCGGACGTTTTGCATGATCAACAGTTAAGGGGGGGGGGGGACGGGACGGAAAGCAAATATTTGTCACACCCCCCCCCCCCTCTCCCTCACGCACTCTAAAATTATGCAACTCGTTACAAAACTACCACCTAGTCGAGTATTAAAGAAAATTAGCATTGCGGTTGGTCGATTTGAAAATTAGTATGGGGTGTACAATCATGTTAAGATGGATGAGAAAGCAACCTAGATCACAATGTTCGGAAATTTATGCCTTTTCACCATCAAGAAATTTATGAATACTAGCATAAATGACTTTGAAACATTTATTCCAACAAAAACGCTAGAATAATCAGATCTTCACACTTTTGAGACACTTAAGATTATTATGAAACAACACAATTTGTACACGCTCATTTCAATGGCATTTGGGGCAGGTGGCACTGTGCCCCCTATTTTGGGAAGAAAAAAAAATGGGCAAAATTCTAGTAAATTTTGGCAAAAATTTAAGAAAATTTGGGCAAAATTCTACAAAATCCTGTATTGAAATACCTGACACTAAGAAAAAATTTAGAAAATTAATTGAAAAAGAAAGAAAATCATGTTTACACACGACATAATTTCCCAGAATTAATGCTTTTTTGTTTGTTTCACTTTCTGTGTATTATTTCATGTTTACACACGACATAATTTCCCGAATTAATGCTTTTTTGTATGTTTCACTTTCTGTGTATTATTTCATGTCTACACACGACAATAGCTACGTTCATACGACACCTGTGGTTTCGAAACTTTAAGTTAGCGAAACTTTAAGTTAACGAAACCACGACTCCCTAACCGCAGCGAGGGTTCACACGAGGTTGAAACAACGAGCTGAAACTACAAGCCGAGAGAGCCTTGTGGTTAACCCCGGAAGTAGATACTGAGATGAGGGTGTAGGGTGTAACCATAGACAAATTAAATAGTGTAGGGTGTAAATAAGCGCGCACTTTGGCCGAGCTCGCTGCATAAAGTACATAGACGTAGTAGACATATGTACCAGTACGTGTTTACGTGTAAAGCTAGCTACCATCTTCACCTGTTTGACAAGGCATATAATAGAAGAGCTTTTCAGGTACATGTATATGTGGTATGTGACTGCCAGGCTGAAATGTACTATTCATGTGTTATTTGCACAGATACCAAGCAAGCTCCTCTGTTATGCCTTGACAGATGGTCAGTGGCTGTGTTTACATAATCCTGACAATATTTTTTGGCCGGTTTTTAAGAAAGCAATACATTTTTCACAATTTAATAAATTATTAACCAAAATACCAATTAACACCAAACTGCACCTCAAGAACATTATTACACTCAAAATTATGTTATGAATATTTAAAGTGAATAGATTGAAACGCTTTTGAATTATCATAGTCAGAAGGTAAGAAAATGTTTTTTCTTTCCATACAGATCATTTTTGGAGGCAAAGCGTTGTCAAAGAGCGCATTGGGATTTTCATTTCAGGGGGTCTGAAACCCCCTTCCCGATGGAAAATTTTGTCAGTTTTTTTTTTTTTTTTGAATGTACATCCATAGCTCTTCCTTCTGACAAAATTTGGTCTCTGAGCTTTAAGGGGAAAAATTTACCCCAATTTTTAGGGGCCGTCTGACACCCCATCCCGACAGAAATTTTTGTCAGTTTTTTGTGTTTTGTAATGTCCAGTCATACCAATTCCTACTGACAAAGTTTGGTGCATGGGTGAGATGGGGTGAAATCGACCCGAACTTTGGGGTCCATTTTGGGGGCTCTGAAGGCTTAACCCGGAGGGTACGGTCAGGCTGACAACCTTTTTGTCAATGACTTAGATGGTCTAAGTAACTTTACGGGTTCACATCTTATGGGTAAAATGGGGTGACTATGTCGGGACAGGCTCCCGGACTATGAAGACAAGAATGGAAAATGGCGTTTTGATACGTTGCTGTTCACATATCTTGGAAGCGTAGTTAGACATGATGGGGGAGCACACAGTGATATTAAGAACAAGGCTAGGTATGCATTTAGAATACTTAACAATGTATGGAGGTCTCAACAATATAGTATCAAGACCAAACTCAAGTTATATGAAAGCTGTGTCCTGTCTACCCTCTTATATGGATCAGAATGTTGGAGAATGACAGCAGGTGACATCAACATGCTTTCAGTCTTCCACACAAAAAATCTAAGAAGAATTTGTAGGATTTTTTGGCCCCAAAAAATACCCAATCAAGACCTACTTGATAGATATCATCAAGATAGCATGGATGATATCATTGCAAAACGGCGCTGGAACTGGATTGGTCATGTATTGAGAAAAGAGTCAAACAGCATCCCCAAAGTAGCCCTGCACTGGACACCAGAAGGAAAAAGAAAGAGAGGACGACCCAGAACCACATGGCGTCGAACTGTACAGGAAGAAATGAAAGATATGAATCTGACCTGGGGAAGTGTCCAGAAAACAGCCCAAAACAGACAGGAGTGGAAGACCTTCCTTGCTGCCCTACATGCCAGGAGGCATAACGGGCAGTAAGTAAGTAAGTACACTTTTTAGCAAAATCCTCACTTTTGGAGAGCCTCCGGAATCTTTGTCAAAAAGTCGAATTTTATTGATATATAAAAGCGGTCCCACCGACGACCCTGGTAATTTTCGCATGATTGCTTTGATCTCATGTGTCGGAAAGATCTACAATCAAATAATCGCAGAAAGCCTTGCCAAGTTCTTATGCTCGACCGGCATGATCGATGACTCGACTCAAAAAGCGTTTCTAAAGGATATAAGCGGCTATGTTGAACATTGCCAGACCATGAACGAACTCCTCGCAAATGCCCGTCATAAGAAAAGAACATTACATGTAATTTTTTTTTTCGACTTAGCAGATGCTTTTGGATCCGTGGAACATCTACTCATATACCACACGATGCAATCATGTCATATTCCGGAATCTATCATTACCTATGTCCGCAATCTGTACTCTGGATTAGAAGGTGTGGTGACAAGCCCGTCATGGAAGTCAGACCCTTTCCGTTTCAAACGCGGCGTCTTTGAAGGAGATCCTATGTCCCCTATCCTTTTCCTTTTAGCGTTCAATCCTCTAATTAGCGAGCTTTCGATTTCTGCTCCTAACGACTTCTGCGACGAGTCACCAGAGCGTGGAGACGTCGCACAGGCCAAGTCCGTTCACTTCGCGTTATACGCTTTCGATCTCTCACGACGGTGTGGGTCGCACTTTCATCCATATTTGGAGCTTGTATGACGTCATATATATGAACGTTCGTGCTGAATCTAGGACAACGGCAAAACGAGGGTGCACGCGTCCTCGATTCGGCTAGTGGACGAGGGAGACGACGTGACGCATGCGCAGAGCTTCAAAATGTGGTTCGATCGTACCAGTCGACTATGTCGACGTGCAAATCGAAAGCTCGCTATTAAAGGACAATCCAACCTTGATAATGAGATGATTTGTGTGAAAGCAGAAAAATAAGAAAAACTGGATAGGGAAAGTTTGAAAGAAATCGGACAAGGAATAAGAAAGTTATGGATATTTGAAAAATGAGATCACTACATCTATGCAAATCTCAAATTGGCAATTTGGTGATTCAACTGTGACATTTTTGGGGACAACTTTCCCATTTGTCGTACACAAAAATATCATTAATTTGCGGTTTTCTTCGAGGCGCTTTTACCCTCGGGGCAGTACTCAAAATATACTGGAGATAGCACATTATTATAGGTCCCCATGAAAGAAAGAGATCCTACTGAGTAATACATTTCGAAAAAAGTGACATTTTAGTCATTTTGTGTGTTGGAGTGAATGGGAGAGTTGTCCACAGCTACATTACAGTGACATTACCTATTCGGCCAATTTAAAATTCCCATATGTATAGTGATTACAACTTTTAAAAATTCATAACTTTCTTATTGCTTGTCCGATTTCGTTCAAACTTTCACCAATCTGCTTCTCTGATTTTTCCCCTTTCTTTCAAAACAACTTGCTATTAAGGTTGGATTTCCCCTTAAAGAGTTGAGTCTCATGGAAAATCAATTTGGGTACAATATGAACGGACAGAAATACATAACCTTACCTTTTGCTGATGACTTCTGTTTCCTGACGTCAAATCAAAGGACCCATCAGAGAATTATGAATGACATTGGACTAAGGTTGAGGTCTATGAACCTTACCCTTAAACCCTCTAAGTGTTCATCCTTATCTATCTGTCATGGTTCAACTAAAGATGTTACATTTTGTATAGATAATCACCAAATCAGTACACTGAAAGAGAAACCTGAAAAGTGTTTAGGATCGTACATCACCTTTTATGGAAAGACTCAGGAAACGTTTTAATTAATTGAGAAAAAAGTGCAGGATATTTTGAACAATATCGATAATAGTCTTGTAAGAAATGAGTACAAAACACGAGTGTTCACTCAGTATGCCTTACCTTCTCTCAGATATTTGTTAACTGTACATAACTTGACCGATACCCAGTTAAGTTCACTTGACGCTGCTCTAACAAGAATGCTAAAGAAATGGCTAAATATACCCAGTCATGGGGGCAACACCTTCCATCTTGTATGCAGCCAAGGGACTGAAAATAACAAAAATATCAGAATTATATGTTGAGTGTCATACATTGTCTTTGGCCTCTACCCTGACCAAAGGCGACCCGAAGGTAAGGCATGCAGTGAAATCGAAAATAGACAGGGAAAGTCAGTGGTCTAATAAGTCAAAAAAGTATGGAGTAAAAGCATCAATGAAAATGATTGAGCTAGCAGGGAATACGAGCAATGATTCTCAACCATGGAGATCCATGAAGAGAGCAATCAAAAATGTAATCACCGAAGAAAGAAATAAGAAGTGGTCAGAACGTATATGTACGCTGGCAAAACAGGGTACTTTATTACAGTTGTTAGAAGAAGAACAAAGCGATCTTACATGGAAATCAATAATGTATGGCTTACCCAGGGATGTTCTCAGTTTTGCCACGAGAACCTATCGACAGCCTCCCGACCCCTCAAAACCTTAAACTCTGGGGAAAAAGCTTAACGAAAATTGTAGTTTGTGCAATTGTACAGGCACTCTGGCCCATATTTTAAATATGTGCTCTGTGGCCCTGACTCAAGGCAGATTCACCTCCCGACATAATAGCGTGCTAGGATTATTGTTAAAGAACTGAAACAAAGTGCCGGTAAAAATGGAATAAAACATGATCTATTCGCTGACCTTCCGGGGCTGAGAATAAACCGAGGTACAATCCCTTCTAATATATTAGCTACCACAGAGAAACCCGATATAGCTCTTTGTTTCCCGGAATCTAGCCCTACAAAAGTGGTACTGATTGAGCTGACGGTCCCTTTCGAACCTAACATTCGAAAAGCTAGAGAACGAAAGGAAGTGAGATATGCCCTGCTAAATAGGGACATTCTATCTAAGAATTATGAGTCGCATCTCATGCATCTGCTTTGAAGTCGGAAGTAGAGGGGATTTTACCAATGAAAACAAACGGCAAATCAAGAATATTTTTCACCACGTCGCTTAAAGGAAATGCAAAGATGTCATACTTACAATGAGTAAATTGGCACTGATTGTGTACTACGTTATTTATAACGCAAGGGGTGAGCCACAGTGGACTGACATGGCACTTCTCCACTGATTAACTAATTACATTTTCTTGAACGAATTTTCTATTATTTGCCTGAGCCAGGCATCTTCTCTTATTGTAAATGTATATTTTTTAGCATACATCTCAAAAATCATTGTATGTGTTGATATTATTTTCATATTACGTTTATAAGAAGAAAAGCGAATTATATATATATATATATATATATATATATATATATATATATATATATATGCATGATATGAGTATTACTGTATTAATATATAAAAGACTGACTGGATCCCCCCCCCCCTCTCTCTCTTGCCCTTTCTCTCTACATTCTTATCTCTCGTCCCCCCTCTCTCTCTCTCCATTATACACCTTCTTTCCCCTCTCTCTATTTCTCTATCGCTTCCTCTCTCTCTCCTAGGCCCACTCTCTGCCCCACCTTCTTCTCCTATATCTGTATAAATATCTGTATCTATTTGTATCTGTATGTATTATTCTCTCATTTTCTCTGAATTACATTCCCGAATCATGACATTCTCAAATATAATGGTACAATTTACATAATTTGATATATACTGTATGTGAATACAATAATTGAAATGCTATAAAAACTATGTTCAGTTTTTGCTTTAATATCTACATGCATAAAGAAATAATATATTTAAAAGGTTCAGACTATATTTCCTACTAGTAACGATGATCTATGGTTTTAGTTTTAAATATTTCTCTTATATTATACTAAACAAAACCGAGTAATAAGATATCAACAAAATTAGAATAACCTAAGATACGATGCAGTATGTTTTGAATCTCTCTCCATTTCTTGATCTGAAATTATTCGTTTGATATGTGCATTTTTCTCTGTTACCTATTTTTTATTTGTTAACTGTATCCATTTTATGTTGCCCTGTACCGCCTTTGATAAGAACAGGTAACCTAGGCTTATTGTATTCTCTTTATTGATTAATAAAAGGTGATTTATATTTAAATGTATATATATATATATATATATATATATATATATATATATATATATAATGTGTGAGAAATTTGTTCTAATACTATAGCATCGGCAACTCTCGTGGGTAAATTTACATAATGTGAGAAATCAATTGAATTGAATGAGAGAAATAATTTGCGTAGCTAAATTCATTGTTCCTCCTTACTGACTTCCTTTTTGTGGAAATAACTGCAGGGTTTGCAAAAACTGTCTCCGCCGGGAGTCGAACCCGGGTCTTTGGCACTGTACGCCAAACGCCTTAACCACTAGACCACGGAGGCGGGTTGAGTGGTATTTGGCTACACCAGGTACAAACACCGACAGGCAGCCCTTGCAACCCTTCGCAGTTAATTTATTCCTTTTCTTTGAGGGACAGGGGAGTACTGAACAATGAAAAGCCGCATGCCTAGCTAGATCCATGGCGGATTCATGTATTAGAATTGATTAATTATTTACAATGTGTGAGAAATTTGTTCTAATACTATAGCATCGGCAACTCTCGTGGGTAAATTTACATAATGTGAGAAATCAATTGAATTGAATGAGAGAAATAATTTGCGTAGCTAAATTCATTGTTCCTCCTTACTGACTTCCTTTTTGTGGAAATAACTGCAGGGTTTGCAAAAACTGTCTCCGCCGGGAGTCGAACCCGGGTCTTTGGCACTGTACGCCAAACGCCTTAACCACTAGACCATGGAGGCGGGTTGAGTGGTATTTGGCTACACCAGGTACAAACACCGACAGGCAGCCCTTGCAACCCTTCGCAGTTAATTTATTCCTTTTCTTTGAGGGACAGGGGAGTACTGAACAATGAAAAGCCGCATGCCTAGCTAGATCCATGGCGGATTCATGTATTAGAATTGATTAATTATTTACACGAGAGTTGCCGATGCTATAGTATTAGAACAAATTTCTCACACATTGTAAATAATTAATCAATTCTAATACATGAATCCGCCATGGATCTAGCTCCCGGCAGAGACAGTTTTTGCAAACCCTGCAGTTATTTCCACAAAAAGGAAGTCAGTAAGGAGGAACAATGAATTTAGCTACGCAAATTATTTCTCTCATTCAATTCAATTGATTTCTCACATTATGTAAATTTACCCACGAGAGTTGCCGATGCTATAGTATTAGAACAAATTTCTCACACATTGTAAATAATTAATCAATTCTAATACATGAATCCGCCATGGATCTAGCTAGGCATGCGGCTTTTCATTGTTCAGTACTCCCCTGTCCCTCAAAGAAAAGGAATAAATTAACTGCGAAGGGTTGCAAGGGCTGCCTGTCGGTGTTTGTACCTGGTGTAGCCAAATACCACTCAACCCGCCTCCGTGGTCTAGTGGTTAAGGCGTTTGGCGTACAGTGCCAAAGACCCGGGTTCGACTCCCGGCGGAGACAGTTTTTGCAAACCCTGCAGTTATTTCCACAAAAAGGAAGTCAGTAAGGAGGAACAATGAATTTAGCTACGCAAATTATTTCTCTCATTCAATTCAATTGATTTCTCACATTATGTAAATTTACCCACGAGAGTTGCCGATGCTATAGTATTAGAACAAATTTCTCACACATTGTAAATAATTAATCAATTCTAATACATGAATCCGCCATGGATCTAGCTAGGCATGCGGCTTTTCATTGTTCAGTACTCCCCTGTCCCTCAAAGAAAAGGAATAAATTAACTGCGAAGGGTTGCAAGGGCTGCCTGTCGGTGTTTGTACCTGGTGTAGCCAAATACCACTCAACCCGCCTCCGTGGTCTAGTGGTTAAGGCGTTTGGCGTACAGTGCCAAAGACCCGGGTTCGACTCCCGGCGGAGACAGTTTTTGCAAACCCTGCAGTTATTTCCACAAAAAGGAAGTCAGTAAGGAGGAACAATGAATTTAGCTACGCAAATTATTTCTCTCATTCAATTCAATTGATTTCTCACATTATGTAAATTTACCCACGAGAGTTGCCGATGCTATAGTATTAGAACAAATTTCTCACACATTGTAAATAATTAATCAATTCTAATACATGAATCCGCCATGGATCTAGCTAGGCATGCGGCTTTTCATTGTTCAGTACTCCCCTGTCCCTCAAAGAAAAGGAATAAATTAACTGCGAAGGGTTGCAAGGGCTGCCTGTCGGTGTTTGTACCTGGTGTAGCCAAATACCACTCAACCCGCCTCCGTGGTCTAGTGGTTAAGGCGTTTGGCGTACAGTGCCAAAGACCCGGGTTCGACTCCCGGCGGAGACAGTTTTTGCAAACCCTGCAGTTATTTCCACAAAAAGGAAGTCAGTAAGGAGGAACAATGAATTTAGCTACGCAAATTATTTCTCTCATTCAATTCAATTGATTTCTCACATTATATATATATATATATATATATATATATATATATATACATATATATATGTCGTCCATCGCATAGCGATGGTGACCACTCTAGATGATCCTTCATGGAAAATATAGCCTAGTTAGGTAAGTGGCTACGAAGATGGCTGTAAAGGCCAATCTGAATTTGCGCTGTCAGTGGGGGCAGGGGACGGATGCAGGTTGGAGTTTTAAGGCTTTCACCTTATTTGCCTGCCTTTCGCACTGCGCAGCATCAGTGAAATTTCTTTCGTGGGTCTGAGCCCCAAGGTGGAGACGAAAACGCCACTTAGACCTGTTTTGGGCAAAGTGTTCCCAGTTGGGAGTTTGGATGATCTTTAGGCTGTCCTTGAAGCGTTTCTTTGGGCATCCACGCTTCCGCTTCCCGTCACATAGCTTAACAAAGAGTAGTTGCTTCGGTAAACAATAATCAGTCATGCGAGCAACATGACATGCCCATCTTAGCTGAGTCTTCCTCAAGATGGTGTGCAAGCTTGGCATATTCGCTCTTGTATCTATTCGCCGTTTGTATACTGTCCGGGATTCACAGGCATACAATAGTGTTGGTAGAACTACTGCCTTGTACACCTTCAGCTTTTTAGTGAGGGTCATTCCCTTCCTATTCCAAACTGTGGAGCGGAATCTACCAAATGCTGCACTTGCCTTCGCTATCCTGGTTTTGATTTCATCATCAATGACTCCGTTTTGGGACAATGTGCTTCCAAGGTATGTGAATTTGATGACCACATTTAGTCGTTGACCATTTTACAAGTATATCTGGCTCAATGTAAGGTTTTCCAGGGGCTAGTTGATGCATAGCTTTTGTCTTTTTTGTGCTGATGGTTAGACCAGAATTGTTGCAAGCAGCAGAGAACTTGTCGACGCTATGATGCATATCCACTTCAGTGTCTGCATTTAGGGCGCAGTCATCAGCAAATAGGAGTGAACTGACACATTCAGTCTTGACCGTGGATATCGCCTGAAGCCTCCTGAGGTTGAACAGGTCCCCAATTCTATATCTGATGTCACTTCCAACAACACCATCATTGAAAGCATCTCACAACATTTCAGAGAACATTAGGCTGAAGGGAGTAAGTGCGAGAACACAGCCCTGTTTGACACCGTTTTTGACAGTAAAGGTTCCGAAGTCTCCCCATTGTCCTGGACGTTGGTGTGTCATCCAAGGCAGCATTGACAGGTACCTGGGGGAGTCAGTTGATGGCATCCTCATTGATAGATGAAGGATTGAGTTGAAATTTTCTCCCCTTCTATCGAGTATCTTGTCCTTTTCAGTGATCAGAGAGTTCCCATCAGAACCGGGAATAGGCGATGACCTAGATGGTGTTTGGTCATATACCTCCTTAAGTGCACTACAGAAGTTCTTCATATCATGTTTGTCAGCAAAGGATTGGATTTCATCAGCTTTTTTGCTAAGCCAATCATCTTGCATTTGCCGAAGTTTGCGTTGGGGGGGGGGGGGGGGGGGGTTCTGTGACAGTTATTGAAGGCATCTTTCTTGGAGGATGAGTTTGAATTGTCTATGTAGGCTTTGTGAAGTTGATGCTTCTCGTTCAAAAGCTCCATAATATCCACACAGTTGTCATCAAACTAGTCCTTGTGGCGTCCATTGGGACATCCTAGCTTTTCTTTGGCTGTGTTGTAGACAAAGTCACGGAGATGCATCCATTCGGCCTTTACGTCTTGGCTGCTAGAAGAGATTGCATCAATACTTTCTTCCAAGGTGTCAGTGAAGGACTTCTTTATGTTTGCATTCTTTAACAGGGTGATGTTGAGACGTTTAGGGGGATTCCTTCATGAGGGCATCTCTTAGGTTTGATTCTGATGTTGAGCTTACAGACAATCAGCCGGTGGTCAGTCCAGCACTCAGTACCACACATGGACTTAGTCACTCGTACATCTTCCCTGTCTCTCTTCCTGACAATGACATAGTCTATGAGATGCCAGTGTTTGGAGCGAGGGTGCATCCAAGATGTTCGGTTACGAATTGATAGACTGTACTGGTCATCAGAAGCTCATGCTCCGCACAGGTATGCAGGAGAAGGGGGTCGTTGCTGTTGCATCGCCCTACTCCAAACTTCCCAATTACTCCGTCCCATACGGTGAAATCAGAACCCACTCGTACATTAAAGTCATCAAGAATTACGAGTTTGCCATGCTTTGGTACTGATACAATGAGAGTATGAAGATCTTCATAGAACTTGTCTTTGACATCACCAGGGTTAGTCATCGTTGGAGCATAATCTCTGATTAATGTGGCAAACTTTGTGCCATTTGACAGAGGGAGCTTCGTCATTAATCGGTCATTCACATGCTTTGGTAAACATCGAGCTTTGCTGTCTTGACAGCGAATGCCACTCCTGCCTCTTTCACATATTTGTCCTTCACCAACAAGCCTGGTCTCACTCAAAGCTGCGATGCCCATGATGTAACTGGCTAGGTCACTGTCAATAAGTGCAGTCCTCCTTTGAGGTATATTCGTATTGTCTCTGTCAAGTAGAGTGCGCACATTCCAGGCGCTAAGAGTTAGTGGAATGATTTTTGTCTTCTTCTTTGTAGTTCGACCGCAGAACTAGGGTCACCGCCAAGCGCGGTAAGCTGGCCAAGGAGGTGTGAAGCAGGCAATGTTTAGGGCACCATTTCTAGCCCCTTCCTCACGCTCAGGAGGTGAGCAGTGTACTCCTAATAAGGGCTGCTCAGACGTCCAGGGGCTGCCGAATTCGACTGCTGTTTCATGTCAGTGAAGAACCACCATATGGCCTGGACCGCCTATGTGTAGGTTTGCGTCTACGTCTTCCAGTGTACCCACATCTACTGCTTCGTCACTTGCCCAACGCCACAGGGATATCTAAATGACTTGCGCATTAGGTGGATTAAAGTGGGAAAAGTTGCGCATCGTCAGCCTCACTCTCTCGTCCGGGACCATCTGGGTCTAGCAGCATGACAGGGCCAAGGCGACTGGAGATGCAGTCGGATGCAGTGGATAACCATAGTGTCCTACTTGTCTCACCATGCTTTAAGAGTTCCACAACATCTTGCTGGCTTCGCCATCCTATTTGATGCAGTTAGCCGAACCAGTCTTTACATGCAGGGTACACAAGCCCAAAACGCAGCGAAGTTCACAAGACACACCATAATTGGTGTACCAGGGTCTAGCAGCTGAACATTCTACAGCTGATATTACAGCCTAAAGTGGGAGAGTCACCAGAGGTACTACCCCTCCAAAAAATCCCCTGTGGAAAAAAAAATACTATCCGGCTAAAACGCAGATTGGAGGAGCTGAGTGCATGAAAACCATCATGGAATGCCTTGGAACTAAAGATTATCCTACCATGAAAAGAAACAGCGCTTGATCTTATTGCCCTGTTCTCCAGCAGTTTAATGACCTTGCCCAAAGGCAGGTTCCGGCTGGCTCATAACTCACGAGGTACTCTGATAAGACAACCATAACCCTAACTTATCAATGCCATGACTGATCTCCACGCACAATTAGTGCATTTAGCCTAACCAGTGTATTCCATTACAGCACGTCGCTGGCAGTACACGTCTACGGCATTACGGTAGCAGTCTGCTGAAAACTAAGCAATCAATATTTACCTTAATACACGTTTGTAGAAACCGAGAATGATGTTAAATTAATGTTAAACAGACCCATACACTTATGTTTTTCTTAACAATTTTTACATCATACCAATTTTTTAATCAATTTTAACCATAAACTAGTCTATTATGATCTGTTACCTGTTATGTTCTTGTTCTTTATGTATATGTACTGTTGAAAACATTGCAAAGGATGCATGTGGAAAATCAATCAACTTTGAATTACCTTTCTTTCGATTTTGCAAATGTTACCATTCCTATTCGAAGGAAAGGGCACTTCCGCAAACGATGACTGACTTTCCTTCCCTTTTTTTCTCCTTAAATCATTAAGAATTTAATAATCAACTGAGAAAAGTCATAACCGAGTCAAAACGATTCATTGAAAACATAGAAAAATTATATTCGATAGATATTACATGAACATTTCTAACGTTATATTATCCAGCATTTACATCTATTCCTTACCACTTTGTTTGGTTGTTCTTCTTGGGACTTTCTCGGAATAAAGCTCTGATGATGTGATGATTGAAGTGTATGAAACAAATCAAAACGCGTTCAAGTTAACATGGTGTATGTCGTGTTTATTTTCATTACTAGATCTTAGTTGATTTGGTTTATTCCGTATCCGGACACCTACCCCCTGGACAACCACCCCCCGGGTAACCACCCCTAGGATAACCACCCTCTAGGACAACTAACCCGTAGAACAACCACCCCCTAGGGCAACCACCCCCTTGGACAACTACCCCGGGATAATTACCCTCTAGGATGACCCCCCCCCCCCCCGATTAACTACCCCCTAGGGCAACCAACCTCTAGGACAACTACCCCCGGACAACTACCCCCCAGACAACAACCCCCCTAGGACAACCACCCCCTAGGACAACTACTCCCTGGACAACTACCCCCCCCCAGACAACTACCCCCTAGGGCAACCACCCTCTAGGACAACTACTCCCCGACAACTATCCCCGGAACAACTACTCTCTAGGACAACTACTCCCCCCTCCGGACAACTACCCCCCCCGGCAACCACCCTCTAGGAAAACCACCCTTGAGGACAACTACCCCCCCCCCCGGACAGCTACCCCCTAGGACAACCACCCTCTAGGACAAGTACCCTCGGAAAACTACCCCCTGGACAACTACCCCCTAGGACACCCACCCTCTAGGACAACTACCCCCCGGACAGCTACCCCCTAGGACAACCACCCTCTAGGACAACTAACTACCCCCTAGGACAACCACCCTCTAGGACAAGTACCCTCGGAAAACTACCCCCTGGACATCTACCCCCTAGGACACCCACCCTCTAGGACAACTACCCCCCGGACAGCTACCCCCTAGGACAACCACCCTCTAGGACAACTAACTACCCCCGGACAACTACCCCCAGGACAACCACCCTCTAGGAAAAGTACCCCAAATTGGACTTAACATCACATTGAACAAAATTGTGCTCGTTCGCTACGCTTGCTCGCCAAAATAGAATTAATATGGCCTTTAGCAACATTTCTGCCCCGACCTGCAACAATAAAACCGAGATAATATACCAAATTTTATTAAAAGAGAAGTGTTTGTTTTCGCTCATGCTTGCTCCCTTAATTGTTCCTACTCCAACTTCCAACAATAAAACATAGTTTATCACATAAAAAAAAAAAAAAAAAAAAAAAAAACAGTTTATGTATACGAACTATATTAAAAAAAAAAAAACATTTATTTCTTTATTTTGTGTGTGTGTCTGTTTCGGTGGGGGGGGGGGGGGGGTTGCTCGCTCGCTACGCTCGCTGGTCAAAATGGAAGTACCACTAAAAGCACATTGAATACGACTGAATACTCGTACTCTCAATGGTAAAATATTGCCTCAGATTTCTTCAATGCATGAAGGCAGGTATTCCCATGTGCAATATCAACTCTCTATTGGACGTTTTGCTTGGTCAACAATTAAGGGGGGGGGGGTGGGAAGGAAAACAAATATTCCAGCCGTTTGTCACCCCCCCCTCCCTCACGCACTCTACAATTATGCAACTCGTTACAAAGCTACACACAGAGAAATTTTTACAAAAATTATGTAAAAAATTATGTTAAATAGGAACTCCATAACTTTTTTGTAAATTTTACCTGACAGTACATTTCCCAAATGTTATGTAAATCATTATGTTAAATATGAACTCCATTTTTTTGTGTAAATATTACTTAACAAAATGTTTTACCAAAATTATGTAAAATGTTTTGTTAAATAGGAACTTGTGTAAATTTTACCTAACAAAATATTCGACTATAATTATGTAAAATGTCATGTTAAATATAGGTACTTCAAATTTATGTGTAAATTTTACCTTACAAACAATTCCACAAATATTATGTAAAATGCTATGTTAGATAAAAATTTCAGAACTTTTGTGCAATTTTTACCAAACATAAAATTTTAACATAAATTATAGAATATGTTGTGGGAAATAAGAACTTACAAAGCTTTGGAGATTATTTTTCGAAACCGAAATATGTATATATATATATATATATATATATATATATGGAAGACATAGAATCCGATGTAATACATCTTAACCATTATAATAATCATGATAATGTAAGAAAAATGTGTCACATGCACAAATAAATCAAATATTTGACAAAGAAACAAAGTACTGTACATTGTTCAGTGTTTATTTTAACAAATGACGTTCCTTGATAATAAAATATCAGGTAGAAAAGACAAACTGTACCTAACAATAATTTACCAAGTTGCATCTTAACTTTTTATGGTAAAACACAAAAGCTGAAATATGATCAATGATGACTCTTATAAATTAAAAGGAACATGAAATTGAAAAATTTCTTCAAAAGGTTTGTAAAATGTAATAGAAAACAATTTAATGGTCTCCATATAATGATTATTTACATGGCTCTTTAATAATTCAAATGATCTAGCTTGAATGTTTTATCACGTTTCACAACAGAGGTGAACAGCTGCATTCCACCTTTTTAATTCTCGGGAAGGGCAATCAAAGTATCCAAACAACCAAATAATTGCACTTAAGGGAGCTCGGACTTTACACAGAGCCCTCTACACAGAGCAATGATTTTCTGGCATGCCATACATGTATGAATTACAGGCTGTAATTAGTAAATTTTAAATATTTTATCATTCCTAAATTTTTACATTATGCAGAGACCAGACCTGAAAACTTTTTTTTTCCAGCATTATTCACGACAATTGACATTTTTGACCAAAAGATCTTAACCCCTCAAAAGTGTGTGCCCCTATGGTGTTTGTCCCCCCCCCCCCCCCATCCAAGTATCTTATAGACTTAAAGTGTTAACAACTGTTGGATCTTTTTTCCCCTTGTACACCTTTCCAATATATGAATAGAAGTAATCAAAATAATTAGAAAATGATTAATTAAAGGTACATGTACTTTCATCTTAATTAGGATTTGAAAAAGAGCCTTGAGAGAGTCATGAATTCTTGGCATATCTTAGAGCCTGAATTGAACATTATCTCAAAGACCTATAACAGTAATATCTGCCAATGTCTACATTTCCAATGTATAAAAAGGAACAACCAAAATGATTGGAATATGATTAATCGAAGGTTCTCTCATTCTAATGATAGGCTTCAAACAACGTCTCTAGAGAGCCATGAGTTTTTGGCATGGCTTGTAATTAAAATCATGAATTTTGAAAAGCAATGATCCAATTGAGTTCACAAGCATTACTGAAAGGTTCTTAAACTTAAGTTTTGTGCAACAAGTTTACATTGCATCTATCCAGTGTCTTAATCAAAGCAACCAAAATTATTACATTATAATACGATTAATTAAAGGTTCCTCCATTGTAATGAATTCACACAAAGCTCACTAGAAGGCCATGAGCCATCTACTGGTAAGTCAAACTATATGTTACAGTCAGTCTGAAAATGGCAATGATGAAATTAAGAGTTCCCAACTACTAATAAAAACATGTTCTCAATAAATGGCAATGCCTATATTTAGTTTTCCAATACCTACATTAAACAGCAAATTATAGGTCAAAATAAAACAACCAAGCATTGAGATTAAGTTTTGTTTTCCCCCTTGTAATCAGGGACTTCAAAGAAAGCCTCTAGAGAACCATGCATTCTCGACACACTATATGATCTGAGTAGATCCGATTTTGGAAGAATTTCCAATAGAATTTGATGTAAACATTCAAACATGTAAAATCTACATGATTGGGTTTCTGAATAGTCATATGAATAATAAAATCGAAATTTTGGGGCGGTCGCAAGCTTTCTTGTAGGAGAAAAGGACAAATCGGCTCTGAATCCTGGTGACGTCACATCAGTCGTGCGATTGTCTACGATTTGAAGCCGACTTGACCTTTACTCCAAATAGAAGGCTTACAATGCCCTGAAATTTTGATTGTAGTATTCACATTATTATTCAGAACCTCAATCAGGAAGATTATGTTTGTTTTAATTTCATTATCTAATATCAACTTGTAGACACAAGATGTCATTGTACCAAGTTCCTAATCGTCTAAATTACCAAAATAATTTGAAAATAATTAGTTTGATGTTTCTTCATTCTAATGACTATGATCAAATAACACTGATTATTAAGATTCTTGTGTGAAAATGTTATTAACTTACACCTTTCTAATATCTTAAATGAAAACAAAAGTAATTAGAATATACATGTAATTAAATAAAGTCCCTTCCTTTAAGCAACCTTCTAGATAGTATACCCATGAATTCCGGGCATGTCATGTGTTAGTCTGAAATAGCAATGATCACACTGAGTTAAAAATGTTTAATGAATGGCTCTTAAAGGAGAAGTCCAGTCCAAAAATAACTTGGGTTTTAACAGAAGTAGAAAAATCAGACCTACAGATGAAAAAAATTTGAGGAAAATCGAACAACTAATAAGAAAGTCATGGATTTCTTAGTGGCATGAAAAACTAGAGAAACAATGAAAATCACTAGACAAATTGGCAACTCAGTCACTGGTTTGTGATGTCATAGGTACACAACTCACCAATTCTTTTGTTTATATTCATAATACAAATTCTCAAATTTTGTCGAAGAATATGAGCTTTTACATAACTTGAACCACGTTACATCTATAGTAATATGTTTCTGCTTGTATAAACCTTTACAAAATATTTCAAGAACTTCAAAACATTAATATTGTTTCCAAATATTACATTTCCACAATCACTCATTTTTGTATGTATATTGTATAAATATTCATATTTTCATGATTTTTACAGAAAATTATTTACTCTGGATTAGAGTATACATGCAAAAACATTACTTTAAATATGAGTTGGTTCAAGTCACGAGGAGATCATATTCCTGAACAAAAAATGAAAATTTGTGTTATGAACACATGTATTAACTAAGTAGTTGGTGAACTGTGTACCTATGATATCACAAACTCATGACTTATTTGTCAATTTGTCTAGTGATTTTCATTGTTTCCCCAGTTTTTCATGCCACTAGAATATTAATAATTTTCTTATTAGTTGTCCGATTTTCCTTTTTTTTGTTTGTTTTTTGGGGGGATCTGTTTGTCTGATTTTTCTTCTTCTATCAAAACCAAGTAATTTTTGGACTGGACTTCCCTTTAAAGTGATCATGTTCTCGGTTAGTTGGAATGTCTATTTGTCATTAGGGTTTTCTGGAAAGCCCTGAATTCTCTGACAATTGGACATTTTACCGGGCCTGGCATTTCATACACAATGCTGTGAATAAATTCCCAAGTTCCTCGTAGCAATGTGACTGGTACTCGAGATTGTATGCATAGCAGGCTTTGAAACACAGATCAACAGCATCGAGAGTTCCAGCTGAAACCTGCTTTCCTTCGATGACAATATGGCTGTAGCCTGTCTGCTCCTCTCATCGACTGAAGGTATTTGTGGACTCCTGAGAAAGATTTGTGGACTCCTGAGAAAGTAGAATGAAAATGAAATGACAACAAAGGAGTAATGTCTTGAAAACCGACAGATTGAAGGAAACAGTATCAAATGACAAAAATGAAAATAATGCAAAAACTGTAAGGAGTCATGATGCAATCATATATCTTGACTATATAGAAATCTTCATGAGGAGCCTGAAAAAAAAAACACCTTGCTATTCTAGCATTACATTTGCTGGATTGAACAATGCCAGAGAATTAAGAATTATTAGAGTTATCACAATATTTAGAATCACCCCAAATTAGCACTTGATTATGACTGTTTAAGAACTACTTACACATTGCATATCAACAAATGATGAGCCTCTTTCTGCTTGTGCCACTATACCTCCGCCTTCCCTCCTTCCTGGGAGCAACTCTGGGAGCAGGAAGCATGCTCTATAATAAACAGAAAATGTAACATTTCAAATTGACTAAGGTTAATGTGATGATATAATTATGTGCATCATTAAAATTTATTGTTTATTTTGTTACTCCTGACCTACTTTTGAATGACTTTATCGGTACACCACCCATTCACAACCTGAACCATCCTATGCCTTGGTAATCGATTTTGATGGATTTTAAAAAAAAATTGTTTCTCTCTATCCTCTCTTTTCATTAAAATTGATTGTTCCCCAGAGTTTCATTCTCCTTTAATGTTGGTTTAGGTAATGTTTAAAAATGATATATGTACAATATGAAGGATATTGATTTAATACAGGGCATCCATATAAGTATACATGTAAAAATACATAATTAGTAAATAGCCTAAAAAGTAATCATACCTGTGCAGAGAATTTGTTGACAAATTTTAGCCTTGGTCCCATCTTTGGAATAATCTCTTTAATTTCCTTGCTCTCCAACAGCAAAAAACTGTCATCATTGATTCTATTCTCTGTTGATACAGAAACACATAGAGTGTGTATTAAAAAAAAAAATATATGAAATAGAAAATAAGGAGCTTCATATTCATATTAATGACTTCTGAGCTACTTAGTATGGGGGCCCAGTTCCAAAAAAATATTACAATGGGGGAGAATGCAAATTACAAGTAGTCTATGACAAGTATACTTATACATGTACAAGCTTATCTGAAGATAACCTTGTACTGCATAATTGAATAGCCTTCAATAGCTTTTGTGCGTGTTAGCAGGCTATGTATATGAATATGATCTATTCTAGACCATATACATGCATGAGACTGAGAGGAAAATAATTATTCAAAATTTCACTTTCAACTCTGAAGTTGAACAGTCCCAAAATTAGGTAATCTACATGTAGCAATTTTGTTGTCGGTTTTGACTATTGCAACAGTGAATGTGACACAGTCCCACATTATGATTATGATCTCATATGTGTATGAGTGGGCAAGGGCCTATGTCTGAGTATGACTGAGCACTTGTGACTGACAAGTACTGAGTCAATAATTTAAAAATTGGAATGTGCCAATTACCTCATTATTTGATATTTTATCACTTAATCTTAAATTGATTGAAGAAGCTATCCCATATCATAAATTAACACATTTAATGCATTTGATGGTTCAAACTAACATGAAACAGGCAAATTACCACATGAAAAATCCTTACTCATCACAAGATGGCGCTATTTTTTTGTTTTAGATAAATTCATAAACAAAGTTAGACCTAACTTAGACTATTCATTTAAACAGCAACTTTTCAATAATGGAAATCATTAAGACATGTTGAAACTTAATCAACATTGAAAAACATACCTTGCTTTTTATGGTTGCATGGCAACGGAAATGCCTCAATGCAATTGGATCTAGGGCTAGTCCGGCTAGACCTACTATATGACTATGTACAGTCATGGCAGTATAACAGTAACACTAACAGTTGGATCTAACAAATTTAGAGCCGTAACTTCGAAACCGAGTCTGAGAAAGGCTTATGCTTTTGTTAGCTTTGAGTTTATGATGAGTTCATCCTATTTCACGCATGATATCTATTGAACTACATGTTTAAGAACAAAGTAAAGTGCTACAAACTTACCCTCGAAAGTTCCAGAGAGGTCTTCTAGGCCCCACTCTTTCAATAAGTTCTGCCAAGTCGCCATTTTGATTAATTGTATTTGTAACGTACGTACGTACACGTACGTACGTCGACCGCGCGCGTGTACCATTATGTGCCGTGCATATAGCACAAGCACGTGCACCGTGAGTATGCCCGGCTGTGCATGCCCGGCCCTGATAATATCGCTTGCCACTTATTACATTTCGTTAGAAAAAAAATTACAAAAATGAAAAGAAGAAAAAAAAATAATTGGAATTTGTCACATTAAGCACGACAGTAATTCAATAGATAGTCCTATTTTCTATTCAAAACAAACACATAC
Source organism: Heliocidaris tuberculata (assembly GCA_025618425.1). Lineage (NCBI taxonomy): Eukaryota > Metazoa > Echinodermata > Echinoidea > Camarodonta > Echinometridae > Heliocidaris > Heliocidaris tuberculata. Next base: position 16,173,101 of record CM046842.1, on the reverse strand, counting down.
CTTACAGAACACGACACAATGTGCACGACACGGGGGAAATTAATTAGGTATATAAATGAAAGTTAATCAGTGACAAAACTTGTGCATATCTTGTGTCAAAAATACAAAACGCAGTTTGAATAATAGAAAATATAGGCTAATATGACATGGGCCTAATTGGCTAATACGGTCAAGTTTACATAAAGGTAGATTTAGGGTCATTTGGTAATTATACATGAAATATACGCCTACTTATGATAAAACAGCTTACAAATCACTTTACTTAATGACGTCTATTACATTGCGCTAGATTTACAGGGAAAAGATCAATTCTACTTACATAATCCGTAAACCATGTTGATTTTCTTTTCTTTTTTTTTTTCTTTGTTTTTTGTTATTTTTTTTTGGGGGGGGGGGGGAGGGCTGGGCAAAGCAACTCAGTGTTCACTACATTTTTCATAAATTTCACATTGAAAATATAGGCCTATAGGGCCTATTGTGAATAGGCCTCATGACTTGGCCGAGCAGTTTTGCAAAACATTTTATGAGGATTACAGCGTTAGTGATCGAGGTTACATAATCATAACCATAAAATGTGTTTTTTACAAAACCGTTTCCAAAACATTTTACTTAATGACGACAAATTACATTGTATATGTTAAATAAACCTAACGAAAAGGGCAATATTGCAAAATCTTTATTAAGAAATATCTTACAGCGTTATTTTGCAAGATTTGTTCAGCCAGTTTTATATAACTGTGTATCAAAATCATGTAAATGTCAACTGACATTCGTAAAATGTATTTTATACACAAGAGTTTACAAAACATTTTACTTAATGTCGACTTACATTCTGCATGATAAAATTCCCTTTAAAAAATGACGTGTACTTAACACATTTTACATAATAGGCATTTTTTTTTTTCTTTTGGCAAAATGCATTTTACTTATTACAAATAGTGTTAAGTAAATTTTACATTTGCATGACACATTATATGCGAAATGTAATTTATTACAAATATTTAGTAAAATACTACATAAAAATATTCCTTTGAGACACTTTTACATATATTAAGTAATTTTTTTACAAAATGAAGTTTACTTAATGAAATATTAAGTAAATATTTCTCTGTGTGTACCACCCAATCGAGTATGAAAGGAAACTAGCATTGTGGTTTTAAAAAATAGTATGTGGTATACAATCATGTTAAGATGGATGAGAAAGCAACTTAGATCACAATGTTCGGAAATTTATGCCTTTTCACCATCAATATTTTCTTGTAATACTAGCATAATGACTTTTGAAACATTTATTCCATCAAAAACGCTATCGAAATCACGGAGAGAATAACCAGATCTTCACACTTTTGAGACACTTAAGATTATTATAAAACAACACAATTTTGACACGCTCATTTCATTGGCATTTGGGACAGGGGGCACTGTGCCCCCTATTTTTGGAAGAAAAAAAATTGGGGCAAACTTCTGGCAAATTTCGGCAAAAATTTGGGCAAAATTCGACAAAATCCTGTATTAAAATACCTGACACTAAGAAAAAATTTGGAAAATTAATTGAAAAAGAAAGTAAATTATGTTTACACACGACATGATTTCCCGGAATTAATGCTTTCTTGTATGTTTAACTTTCTGTGTATTATTTCAGTAACTATTATTAAGAGGAATCAAAAGACTTATTTCTTGGTATTGTAATAATCTTGGATAGCTCTAAAAAGCGCATACAGCAGTTTTAATTGATTATGCGCTATACAAGTGACAGTTATAATTATCATTTGGGGCCATAGATTTTGTCAATTTTACTCGCAGACCGTTGTAGATTGTTATGTTAAGTTCGCCTTTTTAGTAGGAAACACGGCAAGATATTGGATTTATTATTCGTGAAAATACATAGGCCTACTTATACTCACTCAAACCCTTGGTTGTAACCCCCAAATTTCCAGAGGATCTTACTGTGGGAGAGCAACCTTATATAGCCTTCCCAGTTGGTATTTAAAATTGAATGTATCATAGAAATTCTCAGAACGTTACCTTTGAAAAAAAAAATCACAGAATTTTCCGCCCAAATTTGATGGAAAAATTCAACAGTACAATGCACCATCAAACACCGAGTTTAAACACCGAACTTTTAAAACAAAATGTAATACCAGGGGAAATCTCCCCCCCCCCCCCCCCCCGTGCTCATGGGTATATACACATTTAACTCACGTGGTGAGGTGAATTTTAACATTACAATGCACCAAAATCCTTTTGTTTATAACCAGATTTCCAAAAAGTTCTTACCGTGGGAGGTAGATACCCCCTCCTCTGGATACTCATTATATCCTTACTGATTGTTGGTCACCCCCCCCCCCCCCACGTCCTCCCTTGGCCAAAATCAGTTTAAATGCCATCGAGTAACTGGAAGTTGTAACTGTTTGGGGGGGGGGGGGATAGTTGACCTACATGCCATGGGTGAGAGTATGTTGGTTGTTGTCCGATTAATAATTATCCTAAGTCGTTAATGTCCGGGGGTAGTTATTTGGGTGGTATAAACCTTAGGTGGTATTTGTCAAGAAGATGTCCTAAAGAGTGGTTGCCCTAAGGGTTAGTTGTCTGGGGGTAGCTGTCCGGGGGGGGGGGGAAGTTGTCCTAGAGGGTAGTTGTTCTAGGGGATACTTGTCTGGGGGTAGTTGTCCGGGGGAGGATTGTCCTCGAGCGTGGTTGTCCTAGGGGGTAGTTGTCTGGGGTAGATGTCCGGGGGGTAGTTGTCCTAGAGGGTGGTTGTCCTAGAGGGTAGTTGTCCGGGGGGTAGTTGTTTGGGGGTTAGTTGTCAAGGGGTAGTTATCCTTGGGGTGGTTGTCTGGGGGTTAGTTGTCCTAGAGGGTGGTTGTCCTAGGGGGTAGTTAGTCGGGGGGTAAGCATCCTAGAGGGTAATTGTCCCGGGGGGTAGTCGTCCTAGAGGGTGGTTGCCCTAGGGGGTAGTTGTCCTAGTGGGTAGTTGTCCTAGAGGTTGGTTATCCTAAGGGTGGTTATCCGGGGGGTGGTTGTCCAGGGGTAGGTGTCTTAGAACGGTTTATTCAAGAGAGGAGCCATGTATTGGGTTCTGCTAATGAAGATTAGGGGGAAAAGGGAAACTTAAAGATTTTCTTTAAAAACAAGGTACCTCAACACACATCTCCGTATTAAATAATGTTTCCATATCAAAAGGTTTTTAGAAACCTAGGTATTCAAGACGATCGACAATAAATTCAAAATTAAGCCCTATTACGATTTGCAAAATACTTATATGAAAATCAATGATTATAATAACGGCGCTAGCCATGAACACATTTTTGTTTCGTCCATATATTGCTGACTTTATTGATCTTATAATTCTGCTTCCACTATTTTTTGTAATTATCTTGCTTAATCCTCTATATTGAAAATATAACCCTATACAATATGACTGAATCGTAATTAGCTCTCGCATATTTATAATGTAATTGGCCAATGGAAATGTGCTTGTAAAGGATATAGTTTATAAAACAAAACAAAAAAATAAATAAATATGAGAATAAGTATAGTTGTGTTACACCATGAACAATTCTTGGAACGTCTGTTTATTTTGATTCTTTGATCTGAACATTAATAATTACAATAATGATAATAACGATCATAATAATAATAATAATAATAATAATAATAATAACAAAGAAATAATAATAATAATAACAAAGAAATAATAATAATAATAATAATACTGATAACGATAACAACGCAATTATAAAAGTGACGATAATAATAACAATGGTAATAATGATAATAATAATGATTAATAACGATAACAAGACTGATAATAATAATAATAATAATAATAATAATGATAATAATAATAATAATAATAATAATAATAATAATAATAATAATGATAATAATAATGATAATAATAATAATAATAATAATAATAATAATAATAATGATAATAATAATAATGATAATAATAATGATAATAATAATAATGATAATAATAATAATATAATAATAATATTTATATTAATAATGATAATATATATATATAGCAATATGTTACGAACGTTGATGATATGTTATGTTTATTTCTGTATATACAGTGCTGGTCAAAGGTTTCGTACACCCTAGATTTTGAGATGTGTTTTTACTTCAATGTATATTCCCTACATAATGAGCTTGTGTAGGCCCTGACAAAATGTCCTAAATGTTTCCATTTCTTTAAGACATGTATCAAATTTTGCACAGTTCAAATGCAAAACGGTTCGATTCAGAAAGAGTGCAATACCACATTTCCTAGATCTACTCAATTCCCAGTAATGTTCATTATATTTCTCCTTATTTTTTTTTTACAGAAATAGAAATTATTATTGTTTTATAATCTCTGTGTCAGTTTTAATTTAGGTCCAATCTTAATATTCTGATTTGTATTCATGTCTTGTATTTACTTATTTTGTTAGGTAAATTGTCATTCTTATTTCATATGTTATTTTTTATCTATGATCATTTTTTAAGGTATTTCTGCAATGTAAACATGCTAATTTCAGCCCTTCGGCTGCCAATCATATATTGAATTTTATCTGAAATAAACCATTACTTGAACTTGAACTTGAACTTGTTATACATTATACCTTTATTATACGATATGTTCTGATACATTTAGGTGTGATTTGCTTTTGCGGTGCTTGGTTTGTTCCCCACAATTGACGAAAAATTACCAAACAATAATTACATGCAATTTTAGAGTACTTTTTTCTTCAAAATCGAAAGAAAGCAAAGAATTCATTAAATTGTACAAAGCAGCCATACATTTGGTCATTAACTTCAAATGTAATATATTTCCTTAATGCATTTCAGAATAATTATTACTTGAAATGTCCATTCACTATTCTAGCACAAATGTTCAATGATGTTATTTAGACCTTCCTATTCAATTCGCCCAACACAAGCTGTTTGGGGTTAGGGTCCAGAGACAGGTCACACCAAACAGTTTCAATTATTTAACATTCTTCTTATATTTCTTTCAATAAAACGTAGTTTACATGTGTCTTGGTTCATTTTCCGGTCACGAGGAAAACAAATTCCAATTTATGCATTTCCCAAATAAAAAGAAAACTGGTATCTTTTACAGAGGAAAACTAGTTTATAAGTTTCTGTCAACTGATGTGTGTAATGAACATAGGAATGGTGAACAAGTGTCCCCTGCCTCTATTGTCCCCACTGTCAAGCATGGATGAGGGAGTGATGTGGAGAGTAGATAGTCTAGTGCTGTTTTCATGATGACTAAGTTGGTGTTTTGCACTAACTTGATGACATTCCTGACGACCATGAATATCACAACATATTTACAAAACAAGCAATGAGACATAGTCAGTCTCTAATCAGGGAACATTTCACACAACATCACGGTAACCATGGTAACAGCGATAACATATGTTTAATCAAGCAAAATGAAATACAGGATCCGTTGACGACAAAATGAGTATATATAACATGGAATAAAAGCCGATGGTAAACTAAGTTTCTGTACCTGCACCCTAAATGGCATTATGTGGGACGAATTGAAAAGAAGTGGCAACGAGACATTTTGGGATGTTGATGCAAGAATATTGGATGGATAATTGAAGATAATTACTACGATTTTTTTTTTAATAGTTCAATATCTGATATGTATACATTACCTATAGCATGTCACACACGTGACCAGACATCATGAAACAAATTATGACATAACAAGTCAGAATTAATGGCAATTTCTAAGAACTAAAACTATGAAATATACATACCACACATAATATATTAACTTTGAAGCTTTTGAAAATTTACAGAGATTAACCTTGATCTGACACCATGTACCATCCCCAGTGCCACAGTGCTAATCCATATTGCGCCAGCCACTAATCCACCTGTCAGTTTTGTAATAACTCGACTCGACTCGAGCTTGAACTATAAAGACTCGACTCGACTAGAGATTCGACCTCTTCGTGACTCGACTCAACTCGACTCGACTCGACATGACTCGATTATTTAAGTACACCCAAAATCCCCATACGGTACCCCATAGATAGGCTAGTATATAATAATAATATAATTATAGCTCTTGTGTAGTGTACTACAGTACTACAGTACAGGATAGCAGGTCTCACATGACCACAACCCCCTCCCTGCCCCCACCATCTCCACCCATTAAGTATCATCTCTTTGAATTAACTTTCACCTTTTTTTGTTAATTTTAAGGTGTGTAGGTGTCGCCATGCATACATTAAAAAAAACAACAAAAAAAAATCAACAACAACAACAACAACAACATATATATATATATATATATATATATATATATATATATATATATATCTATCTAGGTTTGCATGATTAAGTGTGCATATGAATCGTAGGATTAGTACAGCAAATTTGTTTAACCACAATATCTGTGTATGTTTAGTGGGTCTGTCGTGGGTACAGAAGGTCATAATAGGCTACCATATCAGACAAGAAATACAAGAACGTATAAAGGTATTGAAACTGTAGACTTGACTCCATGTTGACTCCATGTTGACTCGACTCGCCACTTTGCGTCGACTCGACTCGAGCCACTCATGACTCGATTTGACTCGTGACTCGACTTCTTATCGACTCGGACTCGACCCCCCCCCCCCTTGACTCGACTGGACTCGATTACAACACTACCCCCTGTGCCAGTTTTAGTTTTGGGTTGCTTAACTCTCACTGTGCTAAGGGGTTAGTCTATCTGTCACATATATGTGACATCGGCACTGAAAGAGTTTGATTTGATTTATTTTTGATTTATTTTGTATATCTTTATGATCTTTTTTTTTTCTTGTTCAGACATATTTTACAAAGTGATTACAACATGATAAACAAATATTAATACATTACCAAGTAAAGTAATTGCATTGTCTAATTAACTTAAATGAATTATAAAGAAGGATTGTCACATAAGCAAAGCTTGATGGCGTGACAATCATTTGCAAAAAAATAGTACCGAAGAAAGGGGGATATTTGAAGAAAAAAAAAAAAATAAAATAGTTGTATTCAAAGTAATAGAAGTCAATGAAGGATGGGGATGAGATGAGATGTATGGAGAGAGAGAAAAAAAAAAACATAAATAGGAGAGGATGGTAAGTTGAAAGGTGAACTGTGTAGAAGAGATATTAGAGAAGAATTAGGCAGAGGGGAGAAGTGAAAAAGTGGGAAGTGTAGGGAGTGCAAAGAAAGAGAGAGAAAATGAGAAGGGGAGGATGAAGAAAGAAAGAGGGAGAAAGAGGAGAGAAGGAGAAGTAGTGTGCCATTTACGCCCAGATTCATCATACTGTTTGACGAGGTACTTTTTGGCGGCTGCCTTGAAAGAATAGAGAGTGGTATGTGACTTGACTGCATCTGGTAGTAAATTCCATATATCGGGAACGGTATATCTAATAGATTTGTGTGCTAACAAAGTTTTAGGATTATGTCAGTGGTAATTATTAGCGTTATGAGTTGGGTATGGATGAATACTTCTGTTAAATATAAACATATCACTAAGTGGGGATGGAACTTGATGTACAGACACTTTAAACATAAGTAGGGCTATTTGGAGTGTATTTATGTCAGAGACTATAGAGTTAAGTGCGAACAAACAATGCGACAAAACATGTACGTGGCACCCCTAGGGAAGCTACTCTACAAGGTTGTGGCACGCGAGCACAGGCTAGTCCACATGTACGCGGCACTGCTACGCAGATCAATACACATTGTTGTGGCATATATGGGTTAAAAGATCAAAATTCTAGTTTCAAAAATCTGCTTAGGTGCGATGTTATACATGTGAACTGTACTTTTTTCACATTCAACCTAGAACAAGTATTTTATTGACCTTTTGATTCTTTAATCCATAGCCTATGTCTTTATATGCTGTATATACAGGGAAAACAAAACACTTGGAATGTTATTGCAATTACAGGGATCACAATAGTCAAATTTCGTGTTTTGGGGCCACACAGGTGACTAAGAATGGCCCTGAAACATGTCCTTTTATCATATATTTCAAGCAGTTGCTGACTCTCGGGTTCTTTTCGGGACAGAAATATCATCGTAAATAACTTACAGTCCTGTTGGGGTTGGAAGTGAAATGCATACATTCATATCACTGTTATTATTGTAAATAATTACAACATTAGGAATTCGGTGGTTTCGCTATTTAAGGAGAGTAGCTTCACGGTGACTTTTCGGATCAACATTTCAATTCATAACAAACTTCATACTGCGGGGACAAGACATATTTCTCTACTCCCTCTCTCCTTTCACTTACATTTGGTAAACAGGAATGATAAGACAAGCTATATGTAGGTTGGCTAAATAGATTGATTAGCACAAGTTTATTAAATTCCGTTACATAATTCTGAACAATTATGTACAAAGCCATAAATTAAGTCTTTGAATTTCACATTTTCATTGAACTTCATATTTTCATATATCCACTATACTTTGTGGAATAGTTATTATAAAGTAGATCTCAGCACTAAATCATGCATACCATGTTATCTACCGGGGGGGGGGGGGGACTCAGTATATTGTGTGCGTTGCAGAGAAGACCCCCATTTTTCCTTTCAAATTTCTGTTCCTGTTCCAAAGTATACTTCTTTTTTCTTTTTTCTTGTTGAGAAAAAGAAGAGAGAAAATCGTTCCATAATTCTGAACAATTCTGTACAAAACCAGAAATTAAGTCTTTGAATTTCACATTTTCATTGAACTTCATATTTTCATATATCCACTATACTTTGTGGAATAGTTATTATAAAGTAGATCTCAGCACTAAATCATGCATACCATGTTATCTATCGGGGGGGGGGGGGGGGGAGGACTCAGTATATTGTGTGCGGTGCAGAGAAGACCCCCATTTTTTCTTTCAAATTTCTGTTCCTGTTCCAAAGTATACTTCTTTTTTCTTTTTTCTTGTTGAGAAAAAGAAGAGAGAAAATCGTTCCAAAGCACCGTTTGTTTGTTTGTTTTGTTTGTTTGTTGTTTTTTTTTTTTTTTTTCATTCCGTCGTTCCGGCCGTTCTGGCCCGCACCGGCCCGCTTCGAAGAATATCATTTTTGGTGAAAAGTGAAAAACGAGTTTCATTCCAGGTGCTTAATTCCTCTGGGCTTTCCCCATTGCTTCCAATCCGGTTCCAATCCACCCCAGGGAATTCAGTTTTCATTCATGCTGAGCGCACGCATGCGAATTAACCCCGCTTAATATGAATACACACACCATAGACTTGCCATGACACCCAGCGTATTTACATTGTAGCTAATGGGAGCTTGTGGGAACCAGTTCCGTAGCATAATATTTATAATGTAATCCAGTTCCAAAGACCCGCTTTTTCCAAATTGTTAGTACTGTAGTTCCGAAGACCATCCTTTCATGATACGCTCGTTCTGAAGCTCCCTTTTGGGGTCTTGCCAGCGGCACATACCTACCACTTTTGGGGTCGAGTGCCTCCACCCCCCCCCCCCCCCCCCCCCCCCCCCCCCCCCGGGGTTATCTACTTCACAACAAAGTTATGTAATTTAATAATATAGAGTAACGTAAATTTGGGAGCGTGACTTGTCCGCGTGCTGGAACGGTCAGTGACTCAAACCACACTTACTTTACTACACACAGAACAAACTTCCCGCCTTCGCTGTCTAATTTGCATACCTGGAATGCAAAGCTCTTCACCAACAATAGGAATTGCCATTATATCCTAATTCGCAAGCTCAAACGGAAATAAATATTTTCCTATTGAGCCTCATTCTTTGCAATAGGAACATATACGTATTAAAATGACAAGTGAAAAGAAACATATTACCTTATTATATCTTTTTTTTTCCTTCAAATCTGTCTGATTCATTTCATTTCGATTCAGTTCATTTCAATATTCCACATAGATAGCTAATTTGTAATATATGAAAAAGCAGCCCAAGCTAGACTTGTCATATTTACATGTGAACATTGGCATAATAATGATTTTAAAAGATGTTTACATGTTGAAAACAAACAAACATTAACTTAGTAGTAGTAGTAGGGAAATGACGTTCTCAGGTCATTTGGTAAAAAGATTTAAATATTACACCTGCTAAAACAAATACAACAGGAGAAGACTAGACTATGTCAGAATACTAGCATTAATCTTTTTTACGGTACAAATATTGTACAAGTAACAACAAAATGAGTTTGGTAGATGAGATTGAGTAAACCTGTCAACTGAATTACATTATCGGGCTAGGTTTTTTTTTAAGTTTTTTTTTTATTTTTTTATTTTATTTTTTTTTTAGTTTTACGATTTGCTTTTGAACTGATAATACGTAGGAACCTGACATATGATCTTTTGATTTCTCTTTCGGCATTTAGCTAGGTCTAGCAGACAGGGTGAATTGTTAAATTTGACCAGGAACCACAAAACAACCAAAAGTCGCCAAATATGAATTTTAGTTAAGGTCTAATTCTGAAATAGGAGATTCTCAGCTTTAAGATGATATATAACTCATTAGCATTGGATATTCTTAACCCAGTGTACAAAGAGTAGAATGCCCAGTCCTATGCTATTGAGAAATAAGGGTTAAGTTTCCAGTCTATTGAAGTATTCTGATTTGCGAGCTATTGTGCAAAATTTCTATGAAGGGATTATCAGATTGTCCTAAAACTTTTAAGCACATCATCGTTATTGGTAACAATTATCAATACAAGAACTTACCCTGAGTTAAAGTTATTGGAGACCAAAGTGTGAAAATTATTCAGGGTCGTAAAAAAGAAAACTAATGTAACAAAATCCAGGGAAAACAAAGATAGGCCTACTAAATCTTTCGGGAAATACCCCAAAATAAAATTTGACCATGCCAACCAAAAACATATTTTTTGAGCTCTAATCAAAAGTCGCACCGTGCGATTTGGGGTGGTTTTGTGGTGCCTGGTCACAAATATTTACGATTTTTTTATTTTTTATTTTTTGTCTTCTGGAGTGGGTAAATTGCATATTTGATCTGCATTTTAATATGAAATGAAAGTAATTGTGCAACTATACGATGTATTCTTTTGCTTTTATTCTTGTGTTCACATGTAAGACTGCAATGGAACCATGGACCACAATATTCCAATATTCGTCGTATTTGGCCTGCATAATTATATTATAAATAAATCTTTCAAATGGAAGTTGAATTTCTGAAGTGTGCTCAACATAAGTTATACAGTTTTCTATTGTACCTTTTCTCAAGATCATCTACATAAAATCTCCATTTTAAATCAGACTGTACTATTTCTTCAAAAAGTTTAGCACTCTCTGCATTATTGCACGAAATCGATTTATTTATGAAAAGAACATGTGGCTAGGGAAGATTTTTCATGAAAGTAACCTAAAGAGTAAAAGACTAAGTGACATATTATTTAAATGTCACCAGTATTACAGAGAATATAATATATAATGTAATTCTGAAACCCCGATTATTTTAATTGCACCACCAACAAAAGAGCATGAAATTTGAAATAAGGTATAAGACATTGTTCACATAGATCATTTGAGTATAGGAAAAAAAACACGAATAAATGGGCCCAAGACGTGTCCCTTTGGGGAAACCGACGTGATTAACTTTAGTATCAGATAAAATTCCACTTTGGGGGTATTTTGTATGCGATTTATTAAAAAAAAACTTGCTTTTCAATCAGCTGTCCAAGATCGTATTTGTATACGTATGTTGTTGTGTGTTTGTTGTTGTTGTTGTTTTGTTTTGTTTTGTTTTGTTGGGGGGGGGGGGGGTGTAATCAGAATATTGTGATCTAATCAAGCTTAGGATATTTTTTAAATCTGTACTGACAATTGTTAAGACAGAATGATTGTTTTCTGTAATTTAATCAAAAATTTTGTAAAACAGCAACAAAATATTTGTTTAATTAATAAGACACGTTTATGTCTTAACTGATAGGAAATAATATATTTTGTGTTAATAACTGTTCAGTTGTAAAAAAAATTAAGCTACCTTAGAAAATATGAGGTGATGGCTATGGGACGAAAATTATATATCTGTGGATCAACGAAGCATTAAATTACAAGAATTAAATAGCATAATCACACATTTATCGCTACACATCGGGTTCTTTGTCTCTTTTTTATTAAATCTTTTTCTTTATTTATACTCGTGAGTAAAGTTTTTTTATCCACCATTCAATTTGCAGTTCAAGGCTAAGTCTCCTTAAAAAAAACAAAAAACTACAACAACAACAACAAAATTATTATACCTACTTCCTGGATTGATAAGTGTTTCAAATTACATTAATGAAGTAAACCTTAGAAATACCAAAATGAAATTACCTGTCTACATAATCGATTATAGATGGTAACCTGAATATCATCAGAATATAAAGGCTGGAGAGGTCTGCAAAACTAGTTGCTTATGATGCACCTTCGCCATTGGTTTGAATGATATAATCCTGGACGACATGAAATGACGGCCATCTACTCACCATCACATATAACCCCTCTGGGATCATCCGCTCCAAATTGACGGCTGGTTTAACCGATTTATTGGTTTTACAACCAATCATTTTACCCTTTTCTTATTTTCCAAAATCAGCAAAATAACGTTTAGATTCCCAACATTTTTCTACTCACAATATGTTTAAGCTATATCATGTATAATCACAATGTAATATATTTCATAATATAATTACTAGTATTTCTCAAAACAAGGAAGTCTTTGACACTAGTCAGAACGTGGAAAAGCCTGAACTGAATAACACGTGAGTGCGTTTGACCCATCATTCGATTTCTGTTTAGGAATAAGTTGTACATTAGTAAAAAAAAAAAAAAAAAAAAAAAAAAAAAAAAAAAAAAATCAGTAAATGCTCAGTTCACTTTTCCATTGTCTCTTGCTTAGAGGGTAATGATTATTCCATGTAAATGATACAAAGCAACATAATATCACACTGAGCAGTGTTATCATTTAGTGCAAGTTCGTTTATTGAAATAACCTTTTTTACAGTGGGAATTTGCAGTTATGCTTAGTGCGCATTTGCAGTAATGCTTAATGCGCATTTGCAGTTATGCTTAGTGTTTTATCATTTTCTTTTATTTTAAACAGAATGCATAAAATCGGTTCCAAAAGTTCCACAAAGCTATGTACATGTATTTACCGAATGAGTTCAGTTTTTATCTTAGTTTCATTACATTAACTGCAACTAAGGACAGGAATTGCTTTATATCAGATACAACTTTGCCATATTCTATTCACAGCAATTCATCATAGATTGTCCATTTAGACATCAAAACACATATGATTAATGGACTATACAGCGGTAGTATTAATGACCCCATCATAATTAATATGACTTGGCTTTTAGTTTCATAACTTCGAGAGGTTGTTTTGTCGGTCCCGATTGAATTCTCGTCGTGTTTTACTGGGTCGTTAATTGAAACTTCGATGTTTTGCAAGCCTAAAAGTTTTCTCCTTTTTTAATGCGACGTCACGTGCGAACGTAGCTCATGATTCTTAAAACAACATGGTACATCCTAAGCCTCGTTTTTCTTCGATTTGTCAACCACAGCATACTCTTCCTCCAAACTGTTAAGAGCCTGAACGCAATAAGGCATGTAGAAGAGAAAAAATATAAAACAAAACGTAGCTCTATCGTAAAATTAGACAATTTATATTCATGCATAAGGAAAGAAAGAGAAAGTAAGAAAACTAGAGGTTGGATGTAAGAAAGTTTAAAATCAAAACATCTTTTCATTTAAACTGGCATATAATCAAAGGAGTTTATGATCATGTTTATCCAAAATATTATTGTGCAAATGTATTAATGTGCAACCTCCAACCCGACTTTCCACTAGATACGAAAAAATTCTTATTTACCAAGCCACTCCTTGCTTCTGTGAATAAGTGTGGGACGGGTCCCCGTTCTGTTGGAATCGATCTATTGACCACGAAATACTTCATCTCGTCATCTATTTCCTACATAATAAACAAATATTCATAAAGAAAATATAAAACAACTTTGATTTTCATTCTTTCTAAAATACTTCCCATGTATTAACTCCTATATATGACAGATTTTAATAAAGCATTTCAATAGTGAACAGTTTTAATTGGAAAGAGATTTTAAAATCCAAGTTGATATCATTAGAACTGTCTACTTACCCGCGTATTACCCATAATTACAAAGAAAAACAAGATATACCAGTCCTGTAGAACGAAGGTCAATATGCAAGATGAGGATGGCCCCCATTCCCTTAAGTAATGTTACAAATTATCGTGTCTTTCCAAATATTCCCCTATAATTATGTTGAAATCAATATTCCAGTGAAGTGTAAAATACACTTCTCTTGAAACAGATGCATAATTTAAGAAGGGAATAGTTTTGTAAAATATAGTTTAGAATTATTTGAGAATAAAAAATAATTCTATGAAAAGGACCCAAACACTTTACCTTGGTATGACGAGCTTGCGGTTGAAGTTTCCTTTTGTCCACTTTTGGTCTGCTGACAAGGGCATATTCAACCTCAAAAAAAAAAAAAGGAAAATAGACAATATATTCATAATAAGGATACGCTAGAATTCATATCAAGTAGCTACTCAACTGGGGTTCTGCTCGCTATTTATAAGGACCGCTATTTATAAAGGACCGCTATTCATTTAGTCAGGCGGTATGGATAGCGATCCTAATGAATAGCGGTCATTATGAATAGCCGTCATTATGACTAGCGGTCATTATGAATAGCGAGGTTACCCCCTCAACGCAGCCATATCATATCAATGTAAAATCATACTTAAAAATATGTTTTCTTAAGTTAAGAATTTCACATAATGCAGTTTCTCAAAATTTTACCCTGTAGTATGACTTTGTACAATCTATAGTTATATTTACCAAACCGTTGCTTGTCTCTCGGTATACATGTGGTATAGCTCCATGTTCTTTGCGGTTTGGCTTATTTACCACAGCATACTCCATCTCAGTATCCATTTTCTACAGCAAAAATGAAAGTATTTGGTAGAGAAAATGTGACCCTCCACCACAAAACGACCAATATTAAAGTTGCAATGGGAGTTTTAGAGTAAACAGCTGAAAAGGGTGGTTTGGGGTGGAAATTTTGACCCGTATTCTCGAAAGGCGGCTAACTTATAAGCCCTCGCTTATCTGTGGAGATTTAGGCCACCGAATTATGGAGAGCCAAATGTCACCCTCTTTTAATCTTACAAACTCACCACAGTTCTGGGACTAAATACAAATACAAAAACCGACACGATGGAATTGACCTGATGCTCATGTCATAAAAATAATAATTTTGTTTCTTAATTTTGTTACATAAATACAGTAATTTACTCGGGACTTAGGGTTGGCGAATAGCCTTCCATAAATCAGTGGCCTAAGTTTAATAAACCAGACTTAACTTAGGCCACTTTCGAGAAAACGGGCCTTTGATTTTAAGGTTTTTTGTATTTTCTGAAAGTTCATTTATTAATGTACCATTTGACAATATTTCAGGTTGAAATACCATGTTAAAATAGGTTTCTACTCTCATTCAAAATGACAATGTTTTCCTGGACATTCAAACTTTTTGTGTCAACTTTCTGGGATAATACTTCACATTGCTTTTCTGGTGAAGTTAAAAAACTATGCACTTTCTGATATTCAAAATCTAAAGAAACAAAGAAACATACCTATTCTTAAGGTATGTAAAGTTTTAACCCAATCCAATTAGTAATTCACAGTGTACAAGGGAGTTTTGACTCAACCTTTTGTGCGACAACAATATGACATAGATTATGCGCTCTTAAATAGTCACCCTTCTTTAGAGCCCGTTTTCTCTACTGTTTTGGTCATTTTCCTATCTGACACGTTTACATTATCAATGTAATTTACAAGGGTTGCGTAGTCCATACAATACAAGTTATATGTCATTTTAAAGCTTAGAATCTAAGCTTTCAAAGTGTGTTGAAATATAATAAACCCAAACTTCCAATTTATTGGTCGTTTTGTGGTGGAGGGTCACAAAGAGTAATTGACGAAATAAATCTAGATGTTCAGGGGGGTCAGAATGCAGCATATAACCTTTGATAGGTGTACGAGTGTAAGACAATCTACTCTTCCTACAAATTGTGAGAGAACCTGCACATCACGTGGATAGTGCTTCAAAATAGCTGCCAAAATTACGAAATAGATTCGATTTACAATGGTAACATAATCCGAGATCCCTAGTCCCCCCCCCCCCCCGCACGCACACATCCACACATACGTCCACCCCCTAATACAGGAAAATACCTCACAAATACTACTGAAACGATGATGGAATGAATAACTTACGTTTTAAGTATCTAAAAAAAATCCACCTCACAATGCAATGGTTTCAAGCTTAGTTGAAAAGAAAAGAAAAAACTGGCATACAACATCCGTCATCAGACTTTAAATAGATGTATTATTTTAAGTTTTTGCTTCATTAATTTTTGAGATTGTGTGACAGAATTGGTAGAGCTAGCTGCCAAAGAAATCGTTGTTCTCATTTGGCTGTTTGCTCCCTCCGACAGACTCCCAACAGCGTCCTCTGACACAGGTATCAGTGGTCGCATTGGAATATCAGATGGGACAGAAGGCACTGGCCTGAACAATCGGGTGCTTGATGATGGAGGGTCGGGTAGGTGATTTGTTGGTAAGGAAGACTGGTCAGATGGGGTGGGAGGCAATGCACCTCGTCCGTGCGACTGTATGGTTTCGGTAACAGCTGATGGCGCCTCGGCTTTAATAGAACGTCTCACTGCATATTTAAAAAAAAAAATATATCATTTGAAAACTGATGGTGTTTCTTTCAGGTGTCCGTAAAACCTGGCGTCCACTAGGGCGCGGACAAGACACGGAATGCAAAATCAGTAAATCCGCATTCGTTCAGCAACCTATCCGCATATTTTTGAAAGATTCCGTTCACCGTCTTTATCATTCCTAAATACTTCCCGGCGTTTCTGCACTTTCGGGAGAGGGTGAAATTTCCGCGTCCAAATTTTGGTCGAGATCAAAATTTGAACGCGGAAATGAACTTCCTGACACTTTCGGCAAATTGTGTGCATTGTCGTGTGGACTTCGTCAGGACATCCCGCCTTTCTTTAACACTTGCGCCTCCTCCGCAAACGCTCATGAAAGCCTCCGCGGAGGGGACAGCCGTATCCGTACAACTACCCCCGGACAATTACCCCTGGACAACTACCCCCTAGGAAAATCATCCCCAAGATAATTACACCCAGTACGATTACCCTTAGGACAACTACCCCAAGGACAACAACCCCCAGGACAATTACCCTCCAGGACAGCTACCCCCCGGACAACGACCCCCGAACAACTACCCCCTGGACAAGTACCCCCTGCCCCCCCCCCCCCGTTTCTGGGAGTAGTTGTTCAAGAAGGGGGTGTAGTTGTCCTGGGGATCAAATGTCGGGAGTATCATCCTTGGGGGTAATCGTCATTGCGTGGGGGGGGGGGGGGTAATTTTCCTGGGGTTAATTGTCCGGGGGCAATTGTCCGGGGGCAATTGTCCGGGGGCAGTTGTCCTGGGGGTAATTGTCATAGGAGTAGTTGTCCAGAGGGTAGTTGTCTGGGGGTAGTTGTCCTAGAATCGCGGGCAGCTTCGCGAATGACGACTAGGAGGCACATGAGAAAAATAAAACAAAGTCTGTGCCGAATTTATAACCATGCATTATTTCCTGATTTTGTCCGCGTATCTAAATGGTTGTCGAAAAATCATGCTGATTGTCCTAGTCCATGATTTTACCACTCCAGCTGTGATCCTAGATGGGTCCGCTCTGTCCTGCTACGATCAGCGTTTTCCGCGGCATTTCGCGACCTTCTCGATTGATTCCTCGGACACTCCCAGGTATGACTGCAGTCAATACACAGAGATTCGTAGTAGTGCCCCAAGAAACGATGATTCAGAAACCTTTTCCGCGTCTGGTGCGGAAAAAGTTTCTCGAAATGATAGAAATTCGCTTCCGCAACCCTTCTAATAATCTTGTCGGCGCTCTAGTGGACGGCAGGCATTACCAGCCTTCTGCCTCGCGTCCCCATAGTATTGGATCCATTAACGTATGCATTTTCACCTTTTCCTTTTTTAATGCCAAATGAAATCCCGAATTGGATAAAGGCATATAAAAACAGATGGGAAGAACTAGTTTGGACAAAAGAGGAGATGCGGCATCACTCCACCCCCCCCCCCGCCCTACTCGCACATTCATTACAAATTATGTGTTAGATTCATTTTTACTTTCTTGTAAAAACAATAGTGAGACCCCTACATTTGCGTTCCCTGCCTTCACCTCATATTTTCTAAGGTGGCTGAATCTTTTATGGCTAAATGGTTATACAAAAAAATTGAAAAAGACATTGCTCATCAGAAATTTTAGATAAAAAGTTTAGAAATAAACGTGGACACATAATATATAAAAACAATTAAAAACATTAGAACAACTTACCAGCCGTCTTTCTATAGAGAATCACACCACCAAATGCCAGTGCCAATAACAGGATCACCACGCCTGAACCCCAAGCTATAATAAGCACTTTTGAGCTGTACAATTCTTCAAAGGGAAACAATAGATAATGTGCTTTTTTACAATTTCAGAAATATATCGAATAAACCCTGACCTCTTTAATGTATGAAGGATGAATAAATTTTACATATTGGGATAGATCATATTTCAGTGTTTAGTTCTATGTTTAATCATGTGCCTATTTGTTTATATTGGGGGGGGGGGGGTGAGTTGTAAACATAACCGTCATTTCGTGAATTAAAACACAAAATTCAAGGACGCGACTGACGGATTTTCACAAAGAGACGGATCTCAGCCGCGCGCGTGTAAAACATATGGGACTTGATCACCGTGCTTTTAACCGTCATTTCGTGAAAACACAAAGTCAACTCAAGGACGCGCTCTTCTTTGTTTTCACGAAGTGCCGGATCTCAGCCGCGCGCGTAAAGCATACGGGACGGCTGTAAGCCGTCACTTCGTGAAAACAGAAAATCCTTTTACTACCGTAGGTATTTTCTTGTTGACGTTATGGCCATAGTTACATAATTATAGATTATTATGATCTGAAACTTTGTGAGGTTCAATATGTTACTGAATGATGTCCAAAAATGCAACAACAACAAAAATAAATAAAATTTAAAAAAAAATTAAAAAAATAGAAATTAAAAAAAAAAATGCGTTTTTCCTCATTACCGTCACTTCGTGAAAACATGGACGCTATGAAAAAAAAGAAGATTCAGAGATTTAAAATCCTGGCCAATGCATAATTTCAATGTTCAAGCGGTGGGCTCTCATTAAACTGCTTTGTATTAAAATTAACCCCCCCCCCAAAAAAAAAAAAAAAAAATAATAATAATAATAATAATAATAATAATAAAAAATAAAATAAAATAAAATAAAATAAATAAATAAATAAATAAATAAATAAAAAAAATAATAATAATAATAAATGAATAAATAAATTAAAAAATATAAAAATAAATGAATAAAATAAAACAAATAAATAAATGAATTAAAAATTAAAAATTAAAAATAAAAATAAATAAATGAAATAAAATGAAATAAAATAAAAAATAAATAACTGAATAAATAAATAAATAAATAAAGGAATGAATAGATGAATAAATAAAAAAAAAATAATAATAGATTATTGTGTAAGATTTTTAATCATTAAATTTTTTTCTTTTGTTGGTTATGTGTTTTGTTTTATTTTTAATCGAAAGGTGCTTTCTAGGTTGTTGTTTGTTTTGTTTTTTTTTGTTTTGTTTTTTCATTTTCTTTTTTCAACACTATACCCTTCAGTCTTAGAGGGCCTTTATGTCATATATATCTCCCTTTTTTAGATAAAATTAAACTGGTGACGAAAATAAAGGCCTTTAGGTTTTGAATATTTGTTTTAATGTCAATAAAAATTGCATGTCAGGAGAGAATAAGATAGGTTGCCTATGTGCAAACTACAGCATGTGCATATTACATGAGATGCATTTATACAACTCGCATGCAAGCCAAGCTTAAATTATAAAATGCCTGAAGACCCGAAGACATCTATATGCATAAAGGCACTACAAAAAAATTAAAAATTAAAGAAAATAAAAAAAAACACACCTCGTGTACATTTTTGGTAGAAAGAGGGAAATTGGAAAGATGTTGTGATCCTGGCATCAAAATATGTCTGTACGAGATCATTTGGTATTCCATTTCTTATTTATCTTGAATTTTAGTGTAAATATTTGTAAGGAACTCTAGATCTTATGTGCTTGCTATTGTTTAAAACCTGGCGATTTAAAGCA
Source organism: Heliocidaris tuberculata (assembly GCA_025618425.1). NCBI lineage: Eukaryota > Metazoa > Echinodermata > Echinoidea > Camarodonta > Echinometridae > Heliocidaris > Heliocidaris tuberculata. The sequence continues at coordinate 16,152,805 of CM046842.1, read as the reverse complement.
TGCTCTAAACGCGATTAAAAAGCAATGTTTTAAATGTGCCAAAATCGTGTAAAACCACCAAAATTTGGTAATTCTAAGGACCGTATAAGACAGGGCATAAGCTTTTGCCCCAATATGGGTTTTAGGTGGTTAAGAATCACGAATGCAACACTGATATATATGGGACTTGTATCGTTTGATACTAGTCAACAATATTTATTCAATGCCACAGAGTTCCTTTTCATTACCTTGCCCTTATAAGAACTAAACAAATTACCATGAGAATATATTTAAATGTATCGGAGACGTCAAGAGATTTTTCAAGAACGTACATTTAAAGCAGGTTGACCATTGCAGCTGTTGACTGTTAATACAAGTTTACATTACTTTCTTTCGTATAAAGCAGACAGCCCCCCCCCCCCCCCCGTCGCTGACGAATTTTCAGAAATGGAATAGTAATAGTTTACTTTTAAATTACTTGAAAATGTCGCAAGACAACCAAAATATTATTGTCAGTTAAATAAGTAGATTCCTACCATAACCTCATAATTAAAAAAAAAAAAGATTTATTCAAAAACTTTCTACCATCGCTGCAGTGCAGTGTGACCTGGCAAATTTTGAACATTAAGATTAGTTTCAAAAGCAATACCTGAAAACTAAAAAAACAAGGGAAACTGGAGGAACCTATATTCTAATATAGGTTTTCCCGGCCAATCTTACAACTTTGTGAGTCAAATTCATTTTAAGACCTTTCAATTTAAACGGTTTTCGCCATGCCGGGCTATTCGGCGTTCAAATTCATGATCTGTGCATTCGAAATCATCTCGAAAGCATTCACATTCACAGTTCAGGCAGTCAAATAAACACTCTCTTCATTCGAGTTCATAGGTCACGCAAGTATTTCATAAAGCCTTCATTCAATTTATGGTCACGTGATCACGCAACAAACCCGTTCCTGTATTCAAATTCATATTGGAGCATCTAATTTAGCGAGTTAAATATTCAATTTAAAATCCCCCCCCCCCAACTTTATTTGTGATATTTTCCTATTGTCTTGTATTATGTGTTTGACATGATATTTGCCTTCAAGATAGGACCAACATGTTTTTGGCTATGGCGATTTTAAAGATCCCATCGTTTGAGCGAATAAAGGTTTAATCATTTTTTGTCGCGTGGTCGTGGATGAATATATAAAAATATGAAACAACTGTAGGTCGCGAGAGAGAACTTACAAATATAATTATTTTCTTTGTAACTGAGACACACTTAATGTTAGAAGACATTTTAGAAGACAAATGAAAGCTCTTATACTGCTATTTCATGCGGGAAATGATAAAGAAAATGTAACATCATCTTCTAAGTAGATATAATGAAGGGTTTTAAGAGTTACCCTATAATTACCTATAGTTAAATGAAAAAAAAAAAACATAAGGGAATGCTGCTTTTCTGACATTGTCTTGTCTACTCCTTCCTCGGGGGAGATTGTCGCCTATGTTTAGGTGCATGAATTTTCTCGTTCAAAGTATACTACACAGTAAAAACGCTGTTTAAAATGTTGTTTAAAACCTATGCAACCTGTTTAATATTCAAACAAATTGTTTACAATATGAACTGTACAACGCATTGTTCAGTTCATATTGTAAACAACTGTTTGCATTTTTAAACAGCGTTTTCTCTATGTAGTATAGTCCCATATTTTCAAATTAAAACTTCAGGTATATTCCCCAACATGCGCGGCTTTGATGGGAAATCTAAAGAATACAATGCATCCTTTAAAATTTCCAAGTAGCCTACAGGACAATCAGGTCTACCATAATATGGACCCAAGAAGGAATTTAAATTCGAAATCAGCCTTATTTAGGGGGAATTAGAAACAAAACAGGGGGTTAGTAACTTGCGTGTTAAATTGAATGAGCATGTTTCGAATTTGACTGCCCGTTTGCGAATTTGAATGCCTGAGGTGTCCTTTCCGCAGTTGCCAATGAATCTGAATGATTCTTAAATACGTGCTAATTTGGATACATGGAAATGAATTTGAATGATACAAAAGTGAAATCCCTTGAGCAAAACGCTAAATTGAATGACGTAAATACACTTTTGAAAAACAGAAGATGCGGTAAACGATGTTTTTGCTATTGAATGAGCGTTTTATTAAATTGCCTGACAAATGTGCGAAATTGGCCGGGAAACCCATCAGAGAAAACTATAGGAAGTTTATCAAAACCTGATATATCCTGAAATATACGTATCAATTTATTACGAAATTAATGATAATAATGCATCATTGCAACATAGTAAAAACGACAAGTGGTGTTTTTGTTTGTTTATTTTTTTCTCTCATTTCTTCATTCACTCTGTTGCAATTAGTTTTAAATTCATTGCATTATACCGTTATTCATAATGACTTAGAAAATTATTTCCACCACAAATAATCCGTGTATAGTACAAATCGTCCAAAATGTATCATGAAAAGAAAATCATAATCACGAAGGTAGCATGCCTTCCAAATGGAAATTCCTGTTCTTCTTAACCATAATATGACAGAATACATAAACACACACGCACCAATACACACAGAAGAAAAACTGAAAGGAGTTAATTTCATTAAATTCGAATTATATTGGTTAGTAATACATCTCTGGCAAAATCATTGCTTCCTATCGGTGCCATCTTTCAATTAGCTTTTGTGTGCATTTTTTTTTTAAATCTAAGTATTTTTTTGAAAACCTTTTGACATTGTTACCTGTAGATGAACTGGCCATGTGTGTTGTGTAAGGTGATCCAGTGGCTGTCAAATATCATTATCAAATACATATGGATTTAGTTTAATATATTTATATATATATATTTTCTCAGTTTGTTTTAGTTTTTGTTTAATTCAAAACAGGTGCATTACCCACCAGATTGATATTACCCTGGGTCATGTGTCATATAAAACAATATTTATAATGATATATAACATCTAAAATGGAAAAACATGATTGCAAATAACTGACTGATCAACATGGATTTAAAATTACTCTGTAAAAAATACATCGTAAAAAATATCTATCGATTTGATTTTTTTTTTTCCTTCGGGGAGATAAGAATGATATATGCGGGAGATGAAATGAGGGGGGTAATATGGGGGGGGGGGTAGAATGCAACCAAAAGAAGAAAAAAGAAGGAAGACAAAATAATACATAGATATTGACACCAACATATAATTATCGTAATGAGTTTGCTTGGAATACACAAAAAGGCTGTTTGCATATATGGAATTCTTTGGAGATGGATATTATTATTATTATTATTATTATTATTATTATTATTATTATTATTATTGTTATCATCATTATTATTATTATTATTATTATTATTATTAATAATAATAATAATGATGATGATGATGATAATAATAATAATAATAATAATAATAATAATAATAATAATAATAATAATAATAATGATAATAACAGTGGTAATAAAAATACTAACAATAACAGTAATAATCATCATAATAACAATGTAGCTGATATGTGCTCATAATAACGTTACAAATAGCACAACTAATCAGTTTAGTCCTTACTGCATATCAGATTCATTCAATACTAAGATCGCCAAATCATTTCTTAATAACTACATGTATATTATAAGAAATATTAAGTTCTGATAATCTATATCATGTCCCTAAATGCTTGTTATGACACAAATATAAAGTAGAAATTACAACAAAAACAAACGAAAAGAGTTAGTAACCTTTTAAATCTTCATTGCTTGATGTTAACGTTGGCTGTTCCTTAGTGCAAGGTGATAGACTTTCACTCTTGGTAGTGCTTTCACCTACATGTTTTAGTTGTTTTAGTGTAACAAAGATCAGTAAATAAAATATGACACACTCAGAATAGTATTTATGCTGGCAAAAAATGCAATTCATGAATATGATTGTTAGCACACATTACTACACATTAACTGCAGGGCAGTACAAATTAGGGGTTTAGGGGGTTCCACCGACCCACCCTCCCCACCCCTTTCCAGTTTGATTATAATATATATATATATATATATATATATATATATATATGGGAGAATGTTTTTAACGAATCGAACATTGATTTGGGGCAAAACTTACGAAAAATCTACAACCTAAATAAAGCAAACAAATAGATAAAATATTCAATTAAAAATATTTTTATAGAATCGAAAATCAATTTGCGCCTAAGTTACGAAGAATCTACAACCTAAATAAAACAACAAATGAATGAAGTGTACAACGCAGAATTTTGTTTATCGAATCAAAAATTGATTTTGGGAGTAACATGTGCAGAAACTATTTTTAAAAAAAGGGGGGGGGCAAATGAATAAAGTATACAACACAACATATTTTCATCGAATCGAAAATTGATTTGGTAAGTAACTTGCAGAGAATCTAAAACCCAAATACAACAAGAAAGAATGAAGTATACAAGGCCGAACACTTTTATCGATCCGAAAACTGATTTTGGCGTCAAATATGGAGTATCTACTACAAAAAAAAAAAAACTAAAAAAAAAATAAATAAATAAAGGCAAATGAATAAAATATACGATGACAAAATATTTTCATCGAAGGGAAAATTGATTTGGGGCCTAACTTACGGAGAATCTACGACCCAAATAAAAAAAAACAAACAAACAAACAAATTAATGAAGTGTACAACGCAGAATTTTGTTTATCGAATCAAAAATGATTTGGGGAGGAACATACGGAGAATCTACTAACCAAATAAAGTAAACAAATGAAAGAAATATACGAGGCAAAATACTTTTATCGAATGGGAAATTGATTTAGGGCCTTACTTACAGAGAATCTACAACCCAAATAAAACAACAAATCGTCCCTGTTTTCACGAAATGACGGTAATAAGGAAAATCCGATATGTTTTTGGTTATTTTGAGTATCTTGCATTTTTGGAAATCATTCAATAACATCTTGAACCTTGAAATTTCAGACCATAATAATGTCTCATCATGTAACTATGGCGATAACGTCAACAAGAAAATACCTAGTAAAAGGATTTTCTTGTTTCACGAAATGACGGCTTACAACCGTCCCGTATGTTTTACGTGCGCGGCTGAGATCCGTCACTACAAAAAAAGCGCGACCTTGAATTGATTTGTGTTTCACGAAATGACGGTTAAATGCGCGGTGATCAAGTCCCATATGTTTTACACGCACGCAGCTGAGATCCGTCACTTTGTGAGAACCAATCTTTGAACTTTGTTTTTTTACGAAATGACAGTTATGTTTACAGCTCATTCCCCCCCCCCCCATATTAAATAATATATAAATGATTAAACATAGAACTGAACATTGAACTATGATCTATCCCAGGATGTAAAATTGATTCACCCGTCATACATCAAAGAAGTTGAGATTATGCTTTAAAACTTTGAAAGTGATTTATTCAAAACTAACTTTCTTTTAGTCACTTCGAGAAACCAGTAACGAACTGAATGAAGTATACAACGCAGAATCTTGTTTATCGAATCGAAAATTGAGTTTGGGGCATAACTTACGAAAAATCTACAACCCAAATAAAACAAACAAATGAATGAAATATGCAAAGCAGAATGATTTTATCGAATCGAAAACTGATTTGGGGAGTAACTTACAGAGAATTTGCAACCTAAATGAAACATCACATAAATAAAATATAAGAGTCACAATGTTTTTATAGAATCCAAAATTGCTTTGGGGCGTATCTTACGGGGAATCTACAACCTAAATCAAACAAAAAAAATACTTTTATCCCAATTGGAAATTGAGGTGGGGCGTAATTTACTGATAATCTACAACCTAAATAAAACAAACAAATGAATAAAATATTCATTACAAAATATTTTTTATAGAATCGAAAATCAATTTGGGGACTAACTTTGATACAGAGAACCTACAACCTAAATCAAAAAAAAAAAAAAAATACTTTTCTCCCAATGGAAAATTGATTTGGGGCGTAACTTACGGAAAATCTGCATCCCAAATAAAACAAACAAATGAATAAAACATTCAATGCAACATATTTGTATAGAATCGAAAATCAATATGGGGCCTAACTTACGGAGAATATACAACACAAATAAAACAACAAATATATGAAGTATACAACGCAGATTTTTTTTTTTTTTTTTTTTTTTTTTTTTTGAAAGAAAAAAAAAAGGGTTTTGGGCGTAACTTCGGAAATTCTACACCCCGAATTGAAATAAAACGAGAAATTAATGAAGTATACAACATAAAATGTTTTTAACGAATCGAAAAATGATTTGGGGAGTAGCTGACTGAGAATCTACAACCCAAATGAAAGGACCAATCAATGATCTCTACAGCGCAAAGTGATTTTTTTTTTTTTTCGAATCTAAAATCGATTTGGCGCGCAACTTACATAGATTATACAACCCAATAGAAAAAAAAAAGCTCTATGTAAGCAGTCCAAAATATATCCATGTATTGAAAATCAGTTTGGCATATTAAACTTTTCTGAGTTTTCTACAATGCAATCGAAATTAAATTTTATTTAGCTTTGCAGTAAGGAAGAAGTTTCTGAAACGATATATCGTTAGGTGATTGATCGTGAACGATCGACTAGTCTGTCTTCAAATCTTATTTTTCATTCATCTCTACTGGTATTTTAACTCAACCATCGATAATTTCTCATGGTGTCACCGTTGAATGTCGTGTTAAGTTTTCTGGGCATGATATTATGTTAGCTAACTATACACAAATTATCTTTTCAGGCCTTAGGTACTCTTTAATAAGATGGAACGGTGTATTTGCTTTGAAAATGTTGAAATGGAAGGAATTGGATTTCATTAGTGTGACCAAAAAAAAAAAAAAAAAAGCAAAGAATTGGAAGCCCAGTACTTATCTATAATGAACAGATTAGTACTGCTGGAACGCCCACATCACCATTACTAGAATAGTGTCAGCGCCAAAAGAGGCAATTAACCATTCTGTTACTCATTGTTTCAAAATAATTTTTGAATAATAAGTGCACAGGCTCATATTCATAGCAAACATAGTCGAGAACAATGATGTCATAAGCCAGAAGTGCCTGAATTCATTAAGAAGACATTTTCATTATGATATACAGGTAATAAAATGTTTAATTGCTTGTTACGTCAAACTAATTAAAATATCCTCACCTTTATCAGTGATATAAATTGATGTCTGAATGTGATCAAAAGATGAGTTCGCAGCCACTCTGCAGACAAGCAATATATTTTTACCCGACATGTACGTTGGCCTAAAACTTAACGTCCGTTTGGACACATAAAGACGTCCATCTTGTTCATCCTGGACCTCTTCATATGAATCTCCACTGATGTTGATTCCCTCGTGTGCTACCCAGTCCAAATTTACGGCTGGTTTAACCGATGTATTGGTTTGACAAATTATCGTTTTGTTTCCCCCCTCTGCAATGATGAGCGATCCGTTATTCTGTAGATTGATAGTATCGGCTTTGTCCCACAAGATCAAACCCATCGGTGGAACTTGAAATTGATATAAAGTAGGTCGACTAAATCCATCAACATTGCCAATAATTCGTCGCTGTTTCGCGAACCGACGTTTCTCAGTGCGCGATGCGAAAAGAGAGTTTTGAGTAAAACGCGTTTAAAGATTTCATAATTTCCAAACGATACTATATGATATAATTATTCTTGCACTAAATTGTGAACATTTTATGATGTTCCGACACTACGCCACACAGGAAGATACAAGAAGATAAGTGGTACGTCAGTTCGCGAAACCCCAAAACACGGCCACATAGAGATTTTAGGTGACGCACCGGTGCGCGTCACTGAATCCTCACCGAAACTTGAAATTCTGGTTTACATGCGATCTACATGCGTTCATATACTTTAACACATGCTTGACTCAGGTACATTTGAGCCGTGTATTTTGGTTTCGCAAACTGACGTACCGTCATTGCTTTATGCAAAACTTTATGCTCACTTCATATCATAAAAAGTTTTTTACCATCTCAAATAAGATATTTTATCACAGTGCTTCATTACTTTTGTTGCTTTATTTGTCGGCAGAAAATAGTTAACGGAAACAAAAGGAGAGGGAGAGATATAGAGGGGGTGGGGTTAACAGAAAAGACTAGGAAAAGAGAAGGAAAGAAACAAAGAGAAGGATAAGAAAGAAGAATATAAATGAAGGTATAAACGGTCATATAACAAAGAAATACTGAAAAAACAACTGATGAGAAAAAAATATTTCGCGAAGATCATGATAGAAATAAGAAAGAAAGGAAAATTATTATTAGACAGCAAATACATACAAAGAAAGGACGATAAGAGAAATAAAACAAAGGAAAGGGAATTGATATACATATACAGATTAACAGAAAGAAAAGAAAGAAAAGTACAAAGCTGACAAAGAGAAGAAATAGGCGAAAAGGGAATAAAGAAACATAAACATAACAGGGAAAAAATTAGAGGAGAAAATGAAAAAAATTGACAGAACGAGAAATTTGACTGGGAACGTGTAGAAAAGGGAAATACGAAGAAACAAAGAGGGAGCGAGAGAGAGAGGGGGGGGGGGGGTGGGGGAAACAGAAATATACTTGAAAAATCAGAATGTATACTGATAGAAAATGAGAGAAAATAGAGAAAGAGAATAGAGAAAAAACAAGAAACACAAAACAAAAGAAAGAGGAAGGAAGAAAGAGGGAGAAAGTCAAATGAAGATAATAAACAGACGGAGGTGATTGACGTAAAGAAATTAACCAAGAAATACAATACAGAATAAACAAGTAATATGGACTTTCAAATGCAACAAAAAGGAAAATAGAGACTATGAAATAAATAAGGAAAGGGAAGGGAAGAAGGAAAGAGAAATCATTGAAAGATAAAGACAAACAGAAAGATAAGAAAATAGAAAGGAACAAACTACGAATGATGAGATAGAGTAAATTGAATTGAAAGAAATAGAAAGTCCCTAAGAAAATGATAAACAAGAAGACAAAAACAAACAATAAATAAATGACGAAAGAAAAGTACAGAATGGCGTGGGAACATGCAAAAAAAGATGAAAGAACAAACATGAAGAAAAAAAAAAACAGAAGTAAAGAGTGAAAACAGATAGAGAGAAAGAAAAAGGGCAAATCAACAATCTTAGAAAAAAAAATAGAGAAGATCGATAAGGATGAAAGATTAAAAGGGGATTGATATAATGCATGTCACATTATACAGCAAAGATTGGGAAAAAATAAGGAATGAAAAAGAGACAGAACAGAGAGAAAGAAAAATTAGGAATCATTGAATGATTTAAACATAGAGACATGTCATTATAGCAAAGAAATAGAATAATATGAATGAAAAGAACACATTAATTACACATCATGAAGGAAAAACACAGGAAATAAAAGAACTCGAAAAAAAAAGTGAATCGAAGAAGAAAAGAACAATTAAAGACTGATGGGGGAGGGGGGGGGGATTATAGGGAGATAGAAAAACACATTGGAATGAGTATAAGAAGAGGTTAAAAAAGAGAGAGAAAGAAAAAAAAGAGAACGTGAAAAAAAACACAAATCAAGAAAAGTAGAAGGAAGATGTGAAAATGAACAAGAATTACAAAAAAGGAACATACAGAAAAAAGGAAGATAAGTGTTAGAGAGAGAAAAAAGGGGGAATGTATGGAAGATGCCTGAAAGGAGATGAATATAGATTAGAAAGAAAGAAAATGGAACAAAGTGAACTTAAGGAAGAAAGGGAAATCAATAAAACGGGGGAATGGAGAATAATATAGGACCCCCTCCCTTCCCCCCGAAAAAAAATTAAATAAAAAGACAGAGAGAGCCAACTAAGAGAAATATATACCTAATGTACTCATGCATCACAGTCGTTTTGTGTATAAGTCAATGTGCGCGCATTAGATACGTCGGTTCGCGAAACCAAAATTGCTGAAATTCGTGAGAAGCGTCAGGTTGCATGATGTCATTATGACGTCATCGGGGAGTTGTGTGGTCCATTCTCTTTGGGAAGTGATACATAATCGAGTAAAGATGTAAAAAAAAATGGTCATAATTCAAACCCCCAAATATCGAGAAATTTGCCACGTAGCAAAGAATTTGAATCAATAAAAGGGAAACCTATGTTCAAGCTCTGATATCAGAAATTAAAGTGAGATTTTTGAAATATATTGTAATGATTACGGTAGTTGATAGTGTACTCTTTATTTTGGTAGGCTGCTCACCAGAATGCGATCCTAACTGACTGAGCACTTGCCAATTTTAGCAAGCTTTTCAAAAACGCAATAGTCTATATTTTTACATGAAGGGTGTTCAGGAGTTATATCTGTAATTCGTGAGTGCACTGGATAAGAGTTGAGATAACGCAACGAATAGAAGCCTTTGCTGAACATCCATTTTATTCAAAAATTGTGCAGAGGCAAATTTTGACATAAATGAGGAGAAGTGCTATTGTTGAGCTGTCCACGTCACATTTAATTGATCAAGGTGTGGAATTAAAGAAGCCATCATAGATGCATATGAATTTAATTAAATATACTCACAATGTGAGTATATTTGATTAAATTCAGATGCACAGACTGCACAGGTATTTAGAGCTGAATATGGGTTTCCTTTTCTGGACTCACACTGTATAATATAACTTCGTATAATGGCTGAAAACAGGTAATGAACTTCTTTTTTTCATGTTTGCTTACATGTAATTCATTTGAAGTTTCGGGTTAAATTTGCTGTCATATATCACTAACAACATGACTCAATAAAACATGTTATCTATATACCTGGACATTTCATAACATTTTTCATTAATATAGATACTAAAACTTATTTGGAAGGTTACATGGTGAACTGTAGTACAGCGAAAATATATTTGTTGATAAAAGATTGAGGAAAACAATATACCAATTACTGTCAGGTTGATTTTACAAGTCCGTCTGTTGTTTGGAGCAAGCATGGTACAAGTATATTCACCCTCGTCCATCAATGAAACATTCCGAATTGTCACACTACTTATAAATGTCTCTGTTCCTCCAAGTGATTGTATTGTAGTATTTTTATTACAAGGAGTAAATGGATTGCAGTGGAAGAATGGCGTGTCATTACTTTTCTTCCACGTTATCGTCACTTTAGGGTCAGCTGTGCTGGTTCCGAGGCATTGGAGGACCACGTCCTCCTCGACAAGTGTTTCCACATCGGTTTCATCTGTAATTAGATACAAACAGATCACATGCTACAAGCCTAATAATACAACTTTAACTGCTATTTGCAGCCTTCATTTTTTTCTCACTTGTCTTCAAGTGTTTACATAATAGCACGTACATATCAAACGTTTATTTATTCATTTATTTATTTCTGATATTCATACAGGGTGACTCATTATCACCAATAATGGTGGTCTTCCATGAGCCCCTGACAGCAATGATAATAATAATTGTCAACAAAATCATGAAAATAAACTCATAACAAAAAATAAAGAATAAGAACATACATAAATATGTATATTTATATATATACAAAGTATATGGTATCCTCGTAATTGAATTTTGTTTTTTTTACGAAAATGTTGAAATCGTTGCACATTTCTATCCTCTTAATAAATCATAATTATAGACGGTGATATTTTCTAAAATCCGTTGAAAAAATAACCATGTATATATTATTTTGAAATGGCATTATATAGTTTTGAAAGTACATACACAAAGTATAAATACTACTTTAGCTCAGTGTAGAAACAAAATTGTTATATACATATATTTACAAAATATATTATAGGATAGTATACTTATTCAAAGATTACACAATGATTGCATGTAATATATTATAGCAGTCGAATGTACAGTGTCTCTTTTAAAACAGTAAAACACAAATTATTATTATAGATAATGAATGATATGAAATCATTTTTAATAAATTATGAAAAGCATTATGTCATCGTACATTTTGGGGTAAAGAAACAACCATCAAACATATTTTGCAAATCATGGCAACAAAAAAAACGACATATTTTTGATGAAGACATAAATAAAATAGCATCAAGTGAAATTTCTTAGCAAGAAGAATGAATATGACTCATTTACCATGCTGTTCTGTAAACGAATCAAATCAGTCGTTTGATTTTACAATAGAATGCGTAGAAATGCGATAAGGAATGAGAGTAAAACTTCAGCCAAGAAACTAAATAAAATTCCTCTTGCCATTCTATCTTATTGGGAACAGATATTGCAAGATCTTTTGAACATATATTCAAATGTGTTCACAGGGCTTGCCATTTTAGTGATCTGTCCAACTGATTCCATGCTATAATTGAAGATACTTTGGCACAGAAAGTAAACCTTCATGAGCCTGCCTCGTATGATACTGATGAATGTAACTTACTTTAACCAAACTTCCTTGTAAATAGGATGGTGCCAAATTATGTGTACACTTCAACATCACAGTAACACTCTGAAATTCAAATCGGCACTAGAGGCCGCTAATTATTTGCTAATTATTTTCCGACTCTACTTATTCAAATTCAAATCGTTTCTCAATTGGCATCCATTTCAGATTGCTGATTAATTCACTTGATGGAGTCATATAACTTTTGTTTGAAATTATTCTAGCAGCTCGTTTTTGAACTTTACAACAACTTGAGTCTGTTGTAACAGACTAACGTTCTATCTCCATTGAAATTGTTATTTGTTATCTTGATTAACTAGATTTAAGTTTATCCAGTGATAAAAAGATTTCGTAAAGGTAGTAAATTTCCTGTCACAATGAATAGTTGCAAAGAGTTTGATTTATTTAATTTTTTTTCATGAATGAAAACGGCACAAATATTTATTTATGAAGGAATACACATATATTTAGCAATACTGATATCGTTTTTCATGACATTTACGCTCAGAGGAAAGAGGAAGAAAAATATTCATACACCCTTCCACTGACCACTTCGCCTTTCGATCTAAAAGTAACTATCAGGACGACATATGTACCATACTGTCGTAAGACATGAAGCATTTTAGAGCTAACAACCCTGTCCACTCTGTCGGCATATTTCCTTGAGACTCTTACCCACCCCCACAAAAAAAAAAAAAAAAATACGAAATGAAAATTAAATTTCTATAAAACTTGAAAGGTTACAGGATAAACTTAAGCTGTATATACGGAGAATATGCATACTAGCCTATGCCAATACTTACAATCAGAACAAAACACCAATCCAAAAAGAATGAAAAATAACTGCCACATAGTTCTGGTTTTCGACACCGGTTCACAAAATCAATTTTATTGAATTAGGTAAGCAGAATGTCTACAAATCAACAAGACACATTGGCAACTGAACGGTGAACAGTCATATCGGACGACAAACTGAATTCATATGTTATTTCAAACTGATTTCAATGATGGCGCTCTCTAACTTAAATATCAGAGAGATTCGATCATCCACTGTGGGTCGCACACCTGTAATTATTTCCCTATAGGCTCATGCGTTAAAAATGATAATTTTAAAAAAATCCATGAAATATAAGTGCTAGAAATGGCACCATTCAAAATTGTGTCTTGACTAGTTCATACAGTTTCCCTGACTTCCTGAAAATATGAAGGGGTGTTTATCAGCATTTTATCTCTCTACAGTGGCTACAATTTAGACTACTTACAAACCTGCTCTGAGCTACAGTGGTTATGAGGTTTCTTGGGCTGCTAATAAAGTCCCCATAAAATGCAACTGGGACCAACTCCTGCTCTCTCATGGGACTGATCTGAACTAGTAATTATCCCTGTCATGAATATGCAAATGTGACACGTGATTTTGTTGTCATTTTTCGTTGTTGAAAATGGCGTCTTATGGCTAGAAATAAAACTCTGTTCCTCTTATATCAAAAATCGACTGAAATCTGTTCATCATGGTCATCATCTGATTACTTGCTGAGCTATGAGTAGTGTTGGGGCTGATGGAGGACTGTCGGCCCGCAATAATTGGGGGCTTGTCCGGGAAGGACAAATCAAGCCGTATTTTTGTGAGTTTTTTTGATGACAACGATTCGACGTAGAGACTTGAGTATGGGCCCATGTACTCATATTGGTGGTAGGTAGTAGATGCAAGTTACGTTTGTTTATTGTAAGCATGGCAATTGGCGAGGCGTTGCCTCCATTTCTAGGCTAGGACTAGAGTTTGATTGCATGTTTTTGGCTGCAGTTCGTGCAGATTTTGGTAACTTGATCTGTATCTATTTTGTTAAGTTTCTATTCAGAATTTTAGAACGTCGGTTCAGACATTTTGTCAGTTTGTGTGTGTGCATTTTCAACGGTTTGTGAATTACACAGTAGGGCACAGTAATCATGGCCGAATTTGATGTTGAGGCAGGTTGAAAAGCCTGGTCAAGGCTAATATGAAGAGTGTGGCTAATAAGCTAGGTGTTGATTTAAGCGGTTGCACACGAAAGAGAGACATATTGAATGCAATTGCAGAACAAAAAGGGTTAAGTAACCCAGACCCTGTAGAATCGGCTGCATGCTCATCTGAGCTTACTGATGATGCTAATGATAGCAGTGACAAACAAAATGAGTCAAATTCTGATGAATTGAAAGCAGAGTTTGCTAAGGTTGAGTTGGAAGAGAGAAGGGATAGACTAAAAGCTGCTGAACATGAGAGAGAGATGGAAAGAAAGAAGCTCGAATTTGAGATGATGAGGTATGAGGAAATGAATGCTCAGGCTAGAATATCTATGCAGAAAGATCGTGGCAAATCCGAAGGAAATGAATTTGCAGCCAGGTTGAAACTTGTTCCCAAGTTTGATGAGAATGATTTAGATTCTTTCTTCCTTATGTTTGAGAGGATTGCTTCAAAGATGAAGTGGCCGGAAGATGAGTGGGCATTTTTGATTCAGCAAGTTATCACAGGTAAAGCTCAGTCTGTGGTTTCGGCATTGAGTGATGAACAGTCTTTTGATTATCAGACAGTGAAGGATGCTATCATCCAGTCATATGAATTGATCCCCGAGGCGTATCGTCAGAGATTTCGCAATTTGAGAAGAAATCAAGGGGAAACTCATGTTGAGTTTGTTCGTAGGAAAGAGGTTGCTTTGGATCGTTGGATTCGTTCCTTGAAGGTTGAGCAAAGTTTTGAAGCCTTGAGAGAGGTCATGCTCATAGAGGAGTGTAAAAGATGTATGTCACAGGAAGTTAGGACATATGTTAATGATCATGATGTTTTGGATGTAAAGGCTACTGCCATATTGGCAGATGGGTACGAATTGACCCATAGAGGGAGTAGGTCACCTCAAAACAAGCGTAGGAATCCTACAAGTCAGAAAAATAATTCCAGTTGGAAACAAAATCAAACACCACATGATGCTGACAAATCTAAGTCATCAAAGCCAAGTAGCAAAACAAATCCCAGTGGTGGTGGTGGTGGTGAATCTGAAGGAAAGAAGATTTGCTTTTATTGCAAGAAAGAGGGCCATTTAAAGACACAATGCGAAAAATTGAAAGCAAAAGAGAAAACACAAACACAAAAATCAACACAGCCAACTGGACTTGCGTGCACTGCGCCGGCTTCAATGCGTAATCCCATAGTGCATAGTGGTGTGGAAAAGTAACCGCATGGTAGAATGACAGTTGTTGATCAGGATGAGATTGATGAACGATATAAGGACTTTGTTTCTTGTGGTACTGTCAAATTCAGTGATGATGAAAAGGAGTTGCCTGTTGTGATTCTGAGGGATACTGGTGCAACGCAAACATTGCTGGTTGCAAATGAGGCATCCTTGGACAAGAAGAATTTCACTGGTCGAAGCATTCTCATTAAGGATGTAAATGGAGGTTATAAGCCTGTTCCATTGTACAATATTGAGTTGAGCTGTCAGTTAGTTTCTGGTTCAGCAATTGTTGGAGTAGTAGATGAGTTGCCGATGCAAGGAATATCGCTCTTGCTTGGGAATGATTTGGCAGGAGGTAAGGTATTGCCTTCCCCCATTGTGAGTGTTTGTCCAGTTGTGAATTCAGAAACTGAGAAATTGGAAGAAGAAATTCCGGGAATCTTCCCTTCATGTGCAGTAACAAGAGCACAGGCAATGAAAGAAAAAGTGAAAGAGAGTGAGAATGTAGTTGACGATGAAGTTAGTTTGGAAGATACTTTCTTCAAAGAGTTGAATGAGAGTCTTGATGTTTCAGTTCAGGGTGAGACAGTATTCAGTCAGCCTGCCTTGATTAAGGCTCAAGGAGACGCTGATGATTTGAGCAGGTTGCGTGATATTGCAGTGACGGCTGAAGAAGCACAAAACATGTCACAGTGTTTCTACACAAAGTTTGGTGTATTGATGCGTAAATGGACCCCTTCTGGGCGACCCCCAGATGAAGATTGGACAGCAGTCCATCAAGTTGTAGTTCCTCCAGGATATAGGAAGGAAATCCTACGGTTGGCACATGACATTCCTATGGCAGGTCATTTGGGTGTGAGAAAGACTGTAGTCAGGATTTTGGCTCATTTCTATTGGCCAAGGCTCAGACAAGATGTGGCTGAGTATTGTAAGTCCTGTCATACCTGTCAAGTAGTGGGGAAGCCGCAGCATCGCATCAAGCCAGCACCCCTTATTCCCATTCCAGTGAGTCAAGAACCATTCAGTCGTGTGCTGATAGACTGTGTAGGCCCTTTGCCTAAGACCAAGACCGGTTTTCAGTACTTACTAACTATCATGGACACAACGACTCGTTTTCCTGAGGCGGTTCCACTGTGGAACATAAAGGCAAGGACAGTGATTGATGCCCTTTTGATCTTTTTCTCAAGGTACGGTCTCCCAAAAGAGATTCAGTCAGATCAGGGTTCAAATTTTACGTCCACTGTGTTCCAGGAAGTGATGTATCGACTTGGAATCAAGCAGATCAACTCATCTGCGTATCATCCCCAGTCCCAGGGGGCCCTTGAAAGATATCATCAGACATTGAAGACAATGATCAAGTCTTATTGTCGAGAGAATCCAGGAGAGTGGGACAAGGGCATCCCTTTTCTCTTGTTTGCATCTAGAGATACCCCAAATGAATCCACAGGATTCACCCCGTTCGAACTTGTCTTTGGTCATGAACCGAGAGGCCCCTTGAAGGTAGTCAAAGAACAGCTCTTGTCTGAAATGGAAGAGGAAGGTGATAATGTGTTGGACTATGTCTCTAAATTTAGAGAAAGACTGTCCAGGGCATGCGAACTGGCATGTGAGCATTTGAAATCATCCCAGGGTGTGATGAAAGCTCGTTCTGATCTGAAGGCAGAGTCTCGCTCATTTGAGCAGGGTGACAAGGTTATCGTGTTACTTCCGATTCCAGGAGACCCACTGAAGGCACGATTTAGTGGTCCTTACTTGATTGAGAAGAGTCTTGGGAAGGAGACTTATGTTGTGAGTACTCCTGATAGGAGAAAGACAAAGAGAGTTTGTCATGTCAATATGCTGAAAAGGTATTATCAGCGTGATGATGAGATGTCATTCAGTGATGTGCACACTGATGCAAAAGGTGCAGATTCAGGTGCTAGGAGCATTAATGACTCCTCAGGTGTTGCTGCTGTGCATGTACATGATGATGTACTTGGTGATGCAGAAAGTCCACCTGAAATAGACTTCAAATCAGGGATGATTCCCAGGCTAGATAATTCAAAGGTAATGTCTAATCCCGAGATATTGCTTAGTCATTTGCCAGAGTCAGAGAGGCAGGATGTAATAGAAATCTTGCAAGAATTTCCACAGGTGTGTAGTGACAAATTAGGTTGTGCAACAAACACTGTACACAAGGTTGATGTAGGTGAAAGTGAACCCATAAAACAACACCCATACAGACTACATCCTGACAAGAAAACTGTAGTGAACAAAGAAGTAGAATACATGCTTGAACATGGTATCATAGAACAAAGCAATAGTAGTTGGAGTTCACCTATAGTTCTGGTTCCAAAACCAGATGGTTCCCAAAGATTCTGTATTGATTTCCGCAAGGTTAATGCTGTTACGAAGACAGATTCTTTTCCTCTCCCCCGTATAGAGGATTGTATGGACCTGGTTGGAAACGCTGCCTATGTGAGCAAGATAGATCTAATGAAGGGTTATTGGCAGGTGCCATTATCTGAGGAAACCAAGGAAATCTCAGCATTTGTGACGCCGCAAGGTCTCTTCCAGTGTCGGGTCATGCCATTCGGCATGAAGAATGCCCCTGCGACTTTTCAGAGGATGATGAATAGCGTGATTTCAGGGCATGGAAATTGTGCAGTGTATCTCGACGATGTCTTGGTATATAGCAATAGTTTGAAGGAGCATTTGGCTCATCTCAGAGATTTGTTTAGAAGGCTTTCCAAGTCAGGACTGGTTGTGAACTTGGCAAAATGCGAATAAGGATAACTTATTCATAAGGACCGCTATCCATAACGCGTGACGTAATGAATAGCGGTTTTGTATGATTAGCGGTCCTTCTACATAGCGAGCAAACCATAGACAAATTACCTCGCTATTCATGAGGACTTCCGCTCATAAGGACCACTATTCATAACTATTCCTAAAGACCGCTATTCATAACGCGTGTTAAAGGAAAAGCGGTTTTCTATGAATAGCGGTCCTTATGAATAGCGAGGACCCCATTTCGGAAGGGTCTTTTGTTTCTATTGTTTATCTTTCATCCTATTCTCCATAGGAGTCTAACTAGGACTACCCTAAACTATCATCAGTTATGATAACTGGAGCCAGCAAGCAAGAGTTACTCCCAAGGAAAAGCTTCATTCAGCACCCATGTAATGATACATTTCTTCATCTTTAGGGGGAAGGCAAATGATGGGAAAAGAATAGGGTTAAGGATTATATTTATGTATTACCCAAAGATTGTAGTAATGTGAAAATTTCCAAGTTCAAAGCACTGAAGAACGCACGCCTGTAATTAAATCCAGTCAGTTAGGGTAATTCCCAGTCGGCCCGTACCAAAGATGATGTAACTGTTGAAAAAAATTATATAAAATCGATGATTCATATTTCAACCTTTTTTTTCCCCATATGTTCATAAAGAGGGATATTGCGGGCCGACAGTCCTCCATCAGCCCCAACACTACTCATAGCTCAGCAAGTAATCAGATGATGACCATGATGAACAGATTTCAGTCGATTTTTGATATAAGAGGAACAGAGTTTTATTTCTAGCCATAAGACGCCATTTTCAACAACGAAACATGACAACAAAATCACGTGTCACATTTGCATATTCATGACAAATCTCCCCCACAGGAGAAAGTTTTGCCTATCTAAGATTGTCAATACTTTCTAACAAACAAGAAATGAATATGTTTGCAATGCCTCCTTCAAGGAACCTTCTGATTACAAACGATTCTTCAAAGTTTAAAAGAAATGCAACAGCTAAATTGCAAAGTTTCAACAGATAATTATAAGAACACATGTACAATCCATGAATGCTTCGAGATTATACTTAGTTTACAGTCACTGCAATATCTAAAGATCATATCTTCATCGATCGTAACATCTACAAACTACTGAAAAACACAAAGAAAACGACAATGAATCGATTACACTAGACGTACGAACGACTGAACGCTATCGTGACCATATAAGGATATATAAATATTCATAAGTACAGTGATGTCTGCGACTCATGCGCAGTGTGTGCGAAGGCACGTGTATGAAAAATTAAGCACTGAATATGTATAGAACGAACGAAAACGGCACGCGCCAAGGTCGCGTTGCTATGCAACGACCTCAGGAATGTGGAGAGCTCATTATTATGTCTATCGTAAGCTAAAAATAACTCAATGTGTTACAAATGCACATGAAACAAGCATTTACAGGTGGTTTTTAAAAAGTTTCAAATATGAAATTGAGTAGAAAACGTCTCTGTTGTTTCTCTAATATACTGAGTACATATAGTCGTACAAAATGTGATATTTACAGCACATTTTTAGTTACAAAACAGTGTCAAAGTACTGCATTGAATCTTGCACATATTAAAACTGTATAACGAGGTTAAAGGTACAGAAAGATGCATGTATTGGCAATGCATCAAATATAGGTAACAGTATAATTACACATCATGCATAATGCTTAAAGTATAATTCTTTCACTGAACTAATACCATGTAGAAATAATATGAAACAAAAATTAACTTTTTTGCACAAACAAAACTTTTAACAGGTCAACTGGTGAAACATGAATTTGTATACACAAAATCTTTTACTGTCTGTAGCTTTACCTTTCACATAAACTAAACAGAATAATACTTTGAATATCACATGTCATGAGTCAGTCTTTCCCATGCAATATTTTTTTCTCCTAGCATTCAACTCTGAATTAACACAGTAAGCTATGTAACAAAATTAACAAACATAGTAATAAGTAACATGTAATAATTTTCTTTTGTTAACACCTTTTCCATCTGGTTTCAACTCGATGTTAACTGATTTCAATTCAATGTTAACTGATATTTTTGTATCAGTATGACGATATGAAATTTAAAAAAAAAACGATTTTCTATTTATATCACAATTCCAGTATAAAATCTTGTGTATCCAACGAACTACATGAATAATCTCCTGGTATTTTCATGTTATGATAATTCTGACATAATTTCTTTTTGACTTTTACAAAAAGCACTGTCTTAAATTTCCACATTATTACATGCTGCAATGTTTTGTATATATAGGTATAAACAAATTATGCTTGACTTCATGCATAGCCTTACAAATCATTATCACATGAATATGGAATTTTGGGGTATACAATACATGTAAATCACAAGAATGAAAGATACATTTATAAATTGCACGAAATGTCCAATACCTGAATACTGAAATGTTCAGTTATCCAGTGTCCATTTCACTACGTTCATGTGTCCATGGTAGTCCACTCATGAAAAGAATGTCCAGTATCTTCATGCAAATTTGTAATTCACATGTTAAGTGTTCACAAATGTTTGTCATATTTCTCAATGTTCGTCACGTTTTCAGTTTTCACAGGTCCATTCATATTCCTATGCTCTGGAAAGTGTATCAGCAATTATATTATCCTTTCCTTTGATATGAGTCACTTTCAGTCCATATGGCTGTAGAATCAAACTCCATCGAAAAAGTCTCTGGTTTCTGGTCCGGAATCGCTCAAGGAAAGTCAATGGATTGTGGTCTGTATATACAGTTACTTCAGACGAGTTGCTCAGATACACCTCAAAGTGTTGAACTGCTAACACCAGACTTAAACACTCTTTCTTTATGGTAGAATACCTTCGCTGATGAATGTTCAGTTTCTTTGAGAAGTAGCTGATGGGTTTCAGGGGTCCAGATTTGTCCTTTTGTAAGAGTACAGCTCCAACTCCTGTATCACTGGCATCCACAGCGAGCTGGAAAGGTTTTTCAAAGTTTGGTGCTTCCAGCACAGGATCTGACATCAGCACAGCCTTCAATTTCTGGAAAGCTGTCTCACAAGCTCCTGACCAGTCAAATTTGACCCCCTTCTTGAGAAGGTCAGTCAGCGGGGCAACCACTTCACTGAAGTTTGGGACGAACTTGCGGTAAAAACCACACATTCCAAGAAATCGGAGGAGTTCTCTCTTGGAGGAGGGGCAGGGAAAATCCACGATAGCCTGGACTTTAAGTATGCAAAAGGGTATGATACAGGGGCAGATCTTAAAGTGAAAGAGAGGAGAAAGAAAGAAAGAAAATAGGGGAGTAGTAACCTCTAACTTAGGTAAGGTTAAATCAATGGTTAATACTGCAAGACAGTGAGAGAGAGGGGGATAACAGAAGAAGGGGGTGTTGAGTGTGAGGCTTGATAAATGCCTAAGACTGCCACATACTGTGAATGAGACAGATGAAGGGGATGAGAGAGAGAGAGGGGGGGTAGCTTGTTCATTATTGATATGAACTTGGCTTCCACTGTTTTTACTAGGGCACCTATCCCCCCCCCCACACACACACACTCTCTCTCTCTCTTTCTTTCTTTATTTCTCTCTGTTCTGTTTGTCACTCTCTTTTCAGTTGCAAATCTACTTTCTATAACTAATTCTAACAAAGATCTAACATTGAAGGAGAATTATCCCAGAATATAAATGAACTTATGTTCAAAGGTGTAATATATTCTTAATCATTGGCCTGTATCACTTTAGAAATAAAATATCAGAAAAGGGTTTAAATCAAGACATTCTAGCACACGGTATCATCTGCTAACACTTTACATGGGGGATGCCATTTTCTTGATGATATGGAGTTGTACATGAACCATTGGAAACCGTTGCTAAATAGAAATTGATTTCTTGAGCTTGCCTGGAAGAGCAGAACATGATTTATACAACGCGCATTCTGACTACTGAAGTCCATTATCTCAAAGCAGGTGAATGCATAGTTTGTCACTATTGACGCTCGGGAAAGTTATCATCCATAAATTTGAATTAATTTTCTCCGTCGCGTACGTCATAGTATCAAGAAAATAGATTTCTATTTAGTAAAATAGTAATTTTCAAAGAAATATAAAACACATTTTCGTTTTTAGAATATATGTATATATCTGTTAAATATTTAAAATCTCAAATGGGATTTTGTATCAGGAAGAAAGACAATTTTGCATTCGGATTAAAAACATCGTTATGCACACATCAAGAAAATGGCAGCCCATCCCCCCCCCCCCCCTCCCAGGTATCGCTAGCAGACGATAAATTTTGCTGAGAAAATCTTGATTTATACCCATCCCGTATATTTTAATGCAAAACTACGTAGGACAACGAGAAGGAATAGAATATAAGCACATTTATAATTTGATGTTAATTCCCCTTTAAACAGTTAACTCTAAACCTTTAACAAGCTACACCTCTGCAACAGTTTTTAATCTCCATAACCCCAACACTATTGGGGCCTCTAATCTACGAAGTATTGGGTCTACATTTCGCTATTTTACCTGCCGATAAATCACGAATAGTCACAGTTTTGTAACTACGTGACGTGAGTCTAGAAACTTTACCCAACAGTTTATCACGATGTTTTTTGTTTTTTTTTTTTAATTGCAACTGCTTTCATTGAGACTAGTCATGAGGGCATATCGTAGTGCAACCAGCATTGCGGAAGTCTCTGCGATGGAGAATCATTTTCAAGGTAAATTCCTTTATTTAACACATTCCGTTATTTCTATGAATAAGACATTAGAGAATATCGAAGAAAATATTGCTGATTATTAAAATTGTTTCTTCTCGGCCATTAGATGAAAGTAGGTAGTAAGAAAGTGGCAATTACAAACGATGTCGAACAAAAACCGTCAACATTTTAGTTGAAGTGGCAAGATAAATGAAATTGCCCAATTACCTTCTCCGGAGCTCTGGGCGTTTCCGATGTTCATGATGTTTAGAACAGTGTCACGACGAAATCATTCGTTACCTAAGTTTCAGTTTCAATTTATTGTTTCATATTTCACATTTACAATGTGTTTTTACAGTATAAATGGGTACAAACAACATAATTGGTACAAACAAGATAAATGGTACAATCAAACAAGAAATATATTGTCAGAGAAAATAAAAGAAGGTGATTACCTCATATCTATGCGTATGCAGTATTAATTGAACAGACAATAAAAGTGAAATATTGAGGAGCCTAAGGAGAAAGCTACGTTTGTGAGTTATAGGCTCCAAGGAGTAATAAGATTTGTAATAGTCTTTGAAAATAGTAGGAACGGGCAATGCATGATAGAGTAATATGAGTATATAAATAAATGTAGATAAAATTACTGTGTTAGCAATCGCATTCAAAGAAATCGTATTGGATGGCTTTGTCACTTTCATTACAGCAATAATATAACAATTCACATTTTTAGGGTAAATTAACATTTCCTGTACACCGTGGTAATTTCTGAAGTATATATATACCGAAGTGCTGACATGATTTTTTATTCTTTTTTTTAATTCTCAATTTTTACTGATGGCTTAACGGAACGCACTACATGAGAAAAGAGATATAAAACAGTAACCACGTATGCACCAATGTAACGGGATTATGATGTCAGCATTTCGGCATAAATAAATAGAAAATTTTATCAATATGCAGAAAAAAAAGCCATTTCCCCGCACCCAGCGACGGGCCACCACACCCGCCCGCAACAAGCTATACTGCACCCGAGAAGTCAGAACAATGGCTACTGAGGCGCAACCGGGTCCGCTCACTATCCACCGAAAACCTCTATTCATCACGCGCTGTGAATAACAGTACTTATGGCTACGACCGTCACATGGCAAAAAGGTGTATCTGCAAAATGCACGTTCTTAGAAAATTCACTTTGAAGTTTGAGCTCTTACCATTTTTAACAAATCATTTTCTGATGTTTAATTTTGTAAGATTTATTGAACTTTAATCAAAATTATATCTTCATATAATTTTTATAATACTTAGTTTGTTATTTTCTTAAGAATAATCACTTTTTTGTAGATAACACCGTTTTGCCAAAACATCACACACTCGATATGAGTAATACGATTATGGCAAAGGGTGTATGTGCAGATACACCCTATGGGTCCTGTGATCATATACTCTATTATAGCAGACAGACATGCATAGCGCCGTATTTGCCCCAATACCGTGCGGACTTCGGAGCCTGATCTTGTGCTTCGGAGGATCGAATATCAGTCTTGAATGCACGTCATAATTATACAGGGGCTTCGCTAGAGAGGTTCCCAGATATTTATGTAAATTCTACACATTTTTGCCACGAAAAGTTTTTTAAAAGATAGAAAATCAAAAGTTGATGTTCGGGCAAAAGGGGTCAGCCTCCTCTTTGTGAAAATTGGTCTATATAATCAAGATCTCTACATCTGTGATTTTCTTTGATTATTTTTTTTGGGGGGGGGGAGATTATGGTGCAGCATTTTTGTCGCAAATTTAGGTGTTACACCCCTCCCCACCCCCCTTCCAAAATGTTCTAGCGACGAGCCTGGTCATATACGCTAATCCACGACCTTTAAATCCCCTTTAGCAGCAGTTCTTGTTACTTTCCATTACACCTTTGAATTCAGACCATGAAAATTGGGTTATGTTGTTTTGGAAAGGCAACGAATACGTTCACTACCGTTTTCATACTCGACGCTTTCCTACGGTCGTTCAGTTGCAAAACGACATTTTCATTACCTTCTTTAAAGTATAAATAGAAAACAACACCTGCAGATGTGTAGAAGGCTCAACTAAGGCAAGAGTTTCGGCACAACATTTAATTTAGTGTGATTCTTGAGATATGTGGCATTTCATGAAGGTGTTGTGGGCCTATTTCAACCCTTTCAGACAAAGTAACTCTGGAACCACGATACTCTGTTCCAAACTTCAGGTGATTGAATTTAGGTTTCGGGAAAGAAACGGAGTGTTACTTATCATTTATTTGATCTTCACCATGGAACTTGTTTTGTTTGTTATGTGTGTTCTTGTGAATACGCATGCTACCCATGATGCCTCCGATTTTCGGAAGTTTCCGTCATGAGAACCTCAGATGTCTTGTGGCGGAAGCAGAGGCTCCAACAAAGGACTTCATGAATCTCTCTTTAATGCATCTACTTGTATCATTAAAAAAAAAAAAAAATAAATAAATATATATATATATATTATATATATATATATATATATATATATCTTATGGCAAGTGCATTTGGTGTATTATTTAAAAAGTATCAGACATAATTATCTGATTCATATTCCTGTGATATTTCCGTCAATTTATCGCAAAATAATGACTGAACTGTGTCAATAACGATTAAAAAATAAGCCCATCAAACTGTACTATTATGTCTAAAACTCCAGGGGCCGTATTCAATAGACTTCTAAGATATTTTTCTTAAGTTTAAGAAAATTTTCTAAGAATTTGTCTTGCTTTGATAAGAAATATGCCCAAACCGTATTATAAAAAAGTTAAGCACTTTTTCTTTTCTAAGACGTCAGATTTCTTGGATTCGGTGACGCCATTATGTCAATCCAGATAGCTGAGCCGAGCGACACAACTGCAGCCCAAATTTGCCTATGCAATTTGCATGTTAAAATAAAAGCGCTCTCGATCAGTTAAGATCTCCTCTCCTGGACCAATATCCATCGTCTAGAGTCTAGTCTAGGCCACTGCACTTCTCTTTCTAACATTTTGAAGAGCCTATGCAGAGGCGGCGCTCACGGGGGGGGGGGGGGGGGGGGGGGGGGGGGGGGAGGGGGAAAGTGCCCCCCACATTTTTTTAAGTACCCCAAAAGTGTCCCATTTTCATAGCTGATAAGGGCCCCCTTTATTTCGTATAGTGCCCCTTTTTCTTTCTAATAAGTGCCCTTTTTACCTTCTTATAAGTGCCCCTTTAACCTCAGACATTACTGCCCCTAATGAAATCTAATAATTGCCTCCTTTTCGTCTTATTAGTTTGCCGTTCTAATAGTGCATTTTTTCCTTCAAATACACTGTTAGAACGTCGATTAAAATGTTTAATCTTGTTGGTTAAAATTTTAATCAACCGAGGATTACCAGGTGAACCACACATTTGTAGGGTAAAACTTTAATCAACGGCCTGTTGATAAAAGTTTAACCTGTGGTTGATTAAAAGTTTTAATCATTTGTTAGTTAATCGTATTTCGCTCAACGTTGGTTAAATCGGTGTTGATTAAATTGAAACATATTGTTGGTTAATTGTTTAACCATTTGTTGGTTAGTTTTATTTTGTTGGTTAAATGTTTAACCATTTGTTGGTTAATCGTATTTTGCTCAACATTGGTTAAATTGGTGTTGATTAAACTTAAACAAATTGTTGGTTAAATGTTTAACCATTTGTTGGTTAGCGTCATTTGGTACGTGAGAAACTCTTTTCATATCTGTGATTGTTGTCTAGCTTAATCTTATAAAGAAATAGATCTACTGTGTGATCTTGCTTTCTAAAATAAGCGGTTTGGGAAGTTCGACCTGCTCAGACCTGGACTAGACCTGACTAAGCCAGACTACGCCTACGCCTGCATTGATGCTATATCTTTTTTTTTTTGTTGAAGTTCTAGTTCTAGTTTCAGTTTTTGTCGTATTGACCTGTCCGCGAAATATGGACATCCGCGAAGGTGAACACACCGCCATACCGCCGGTGTCGCCTCCTAGCTACCGTAGGCGTAGTCAGTAGATCTACCAGTGGGCCTGGCTTAGCCAGGTCTAGTCCAGATCGAGCAGGTCGAACTAGCTTCCAAGCCGTTTTAATTAGAAAGAAAGATCACAGTATAGATCTATTTATTCCCAAGATTAAGCTAGACAACTATCACAGATATGAAAAGAGTTTCTCACCTTCAAACACGCTGACAAGCTCTTTGAAGGTCCCCAATCATTCAGCGACTTGAATGACAACGCCTTCCATTTTTATCGCAAACAATTTCTGCGATAGATATGCGCGCAGCAAATTTGTTCCAAATATCCATGCGCTCAGTCACGCGATCGGTATCTTAATCAACTTTGATCAAACTTTAACCAACAAAAAGATGAAGTGTCTCGACAGTTAGCACTATCATTTTGGCGGGAATGAGCAGAGAACACTGTTTTTAATCAATGTTGGTTACAAAGTAACCAACAAGATTAAAAACAATAATTTTAATCAACAATATTTTTAACCCAAGCAAGATTAAAAATCATTTTTAAGCAACACTCATTTTATAACCAATGCTGAGCGATTTTTAATCAACAATTTTTTAATCCGCATTTTTTTAATACATGTTTTAACAGTGTAAGTGCCCTTTTTTTCACTTCTGATAAGTGCCCCTTTTGAAATCTGTGCCTTTATTTTTCGTCTTAGTGCCCATGTTCCGTTCTAATAGTACATTTTTCCCTTCTCATAAATGCCTCTTTTCACCTCCGATAAGTGACGCTTTTTCTTCGTATGACTGCAACTTCTTCTTTCTAATAAGGGCCCTTTTCACCTTCTGATAAGTGCCCTTTCAAGCTTAGATAAGTATTCCCTTTGAAATCCAGCAGCGATCCCTGTTTTCGTCTGATTGGTGCTCATTTCTAATATTGGAATTTTTCCTTATGATAAGTGCCCTTTTTACCTCTAATAAATGCCTATTTTTAAGTGCTCTTTTTTCTTTCTAATAGTATTATTTTCCTTTTGATAAGTCTTTTGTCTTCTGATAAATGCCCTACCTATATATCTATATGCCTCCGCCTAAATTCAGTTGGTGGCTCAAACTGTTCTTGAAATCGTGTCATAACCAGAATAAAAAGCCTCTTATTACATGTTAATTGACCTCTTTGACATTTGACCTTATAACCCGAAAGTCTGATTACTTTATCTCCTCCTAGTCATGAATACAAAATAGTTGAGATATGGTGATAACAAAGGTAAAAAAACACTAATATCACATACATCAGTATAATGACCTCCATGACCTGTCACCTTTGACCTACCTGAACAAAAATCTAATCAGTTCGTCTCATTATGGTGATGCATACTAGTTCTAAGTTTGAAGTTAATGGATCAAATGGTTCTTGAGATATCACGTTAAGGCTAAAACCTGCAATTTCAGAATTGACCTCTATGACCTTTGACCTTTGACCTACGTATCTCAAAATCTAACCAGATCGTCTTTCTATGGTGATACATACTAGTACCAAGTTTGAAGTTCATACCTCAAATGGTTCTTGAGATATCGCGTTAACAAGGCTAACACCTGAAATTTCAGAAATTGACCTGTGACCTTCATACCCCCAAATCTAATTAGATCCTCTTCCTATGGTGATACATACTAGCACCAAGTTTGAAGTTCATACCTCAAATGGTTCTTGAGTTATCACGAGAACGAGGCTAACAGCTGAAATTTCAGAAATTGGCCTCTGTGACCTTGACCTTTGACCTTCGTACCCCAAAATCTAATCAGATCGTCTTCCTATGGTGATACATACTAGCACTAAGTTTGAAGTTCATACCTCAAATGGTTCTTGAGTTATCGCTAGAACGAGCCTAACACCTGAAATTTCAGAAAAATTGGCCTCTGTGACCTTGAGCTTTGAACTACGTACCCCCAAATCTAATCACTCGTCTTCCTATGTGATACATACTAGTACCAACTTTGAAGTTCGTACCTCATGTGGTTCTTGAGTTATCGCTAGAACAAGAAAGCGGGTCTGGCGGACAACCCGAAAACATAATGCCTCCCGCACCACCTTCGATGGGCGGAGGCATAAAAAGTACAAGCTCTATTTTTCTTTTAAACACGACAATTCATCATTATTCAATAATTATGCACCGAAAAGACATTATATAGACAGGTCTATTTGTCACATAGGCATCAATAGGCCTATTTGCTATGGCCACCAGTGAGTGTACCACTAGCGTACCCAAGTGGGGGGCAGAGTGCCACCCTGACATCTTTTGACAGGAAAAAAATAAACTTTCCCCGCTTTTTGACCCTTTTTTTGGTTGTTGTTGTTGCTTATCAGAGAATTCTGGACCACATAAAATGTCATACCCCCACCACTGAGCGACTTTTGGAGCGCTCAGCCGCTGGGGTATTTTTTTTGGCCACCCCCCCCCCCCCCCCCCCCCCCCCCGAGCAGTTTTGCAGGGCTGGCGAGAAGAAAAATATACGGGACTCCCTCCAAGCCAGATTTGACAGTTGAAAAAATTCCCCCCCCCCCCTTGTAAAAAAATCCTGGGTAAGCCACTGGAGGGTACAGCGTATTATTGTGATGTAAATAAATCTATTTTGATTTTTTGAGTTCATGTACTATGTGAAGCCAGTCCAGCTGTCTATGGTATAATATGCTAAAATCTTGCAATCACTGAAGCCATTACCTCAGCTACATGACATTTAGAAATACATCATGCATCTAGGGTAATAAATTAAGTGAGTAAAATTTAATTTTCTTGGTTGAGCCTGTATGCTTTGCTTCTGTTAGTAGCAGCTAGTCCAGTTGTGTATGTTATAAGATGCTTAGATCTTGCAATCACTGAAGCCATTACCTCAGCTACATGATATTTAGAAATACATACATCTAGGGGAATAAATTTAGTGAGCAAGTATTCGATTTTCTTGGTTGAGCTTGTATTCCTAGCTTCTGTTAGTAGCAGCCAGTCCAGTTTTCTATGGTACATGTTGTGAGATAGTGATGTAAACCAAATAACACGTTGTTGCAATAAAGATGAGAAGGCGAAAATTAAGTTGTGCTGCTTCTTGTTTATTCTCGAAGTATAGAAAAATTCAACAACTGTGTGATGATTTCTGTATAAAAACAAAAACGAAAAAACATTGTAAGGGTATAATTCACTTACAATCATGTCTTGTCATACATTAATCAAAGTGATTTCAAATTTGTTTCAAACTCTACATAAAATGTATCACTTGTTCATACAGCTGTGATCTTCTAAATAAATGATCTTTATCCTCTTTAAACAGGTCTTTTAACAGGTACATGTAAACCTATATCATTATGATACATGAAGTCAGAATATCCCATCCCAGGCTGAGCCAAACATGACCTGGGCCCTTTTGCATAAAAAGTTGCGATTAAACGCAACTCAAAAAAAATAACGCAAGTCCCAAATACGCGATCCTGATTGGTTGAAAATCGAGTTGCATTTAAATTTTTGAGTTGCGTTTAATCGCAACTTTTTATGCAAGAGGGCCCTGACCTACTTAAAACTCGGTGCATGTACAGTATACAGTATACAAGTATCCCTTGGTGGCGGATCACTCTTAAAAATGTCAGAATATCAATCCGCACGCAAAATCTTGCGTAGGTTCATCAATCTATAGACCGTATTACGTAATACTACCTTCGCCACATAAAAATAGTCCTTGCCTAAACTGGCATTTATAAATCAATAAAAACACCTAACACATATCAAGACATATCATCATTCAATATCACCACTAATACACGTATTCTTAGGCATCTCCCACAATTAAAAGGCAGTTATTAGATAAAAATCCTACAAAAACACGTGTTCAATTCGGTCCATAGAGTATAGACAGACGAAACTTTGCGGGAAAATTCAAAACAAGATTTTCCACATAAGCCTTCCAAATGAGCATCACAAAAATGCAATAAAACAAAGAGATTGAATCAATCAACTCTAAATTTATACGAAATGTCATACTAAATGTTTCAACGTACCTTTTAATAGCTTTGTGTTAAAAATGAAGAAATCTATAATGCAAACTCAATAGATTGCTTAGCTATCACTAACTCATATGGCTTTTCCCAGTGACATCGCCTGGTCTTGGTCTAGTTGTAAATTACTTTTTTTTTCTTTCATTTAAATTTCATACTAAAAATGACACATGTCATGACAGTACATGTATAAGATGCTTAAATCTTGCAGTCACTGAAGCCATTACCTCAACTAAATGACATTTAGAAATACATTCTCACGCAGTGGTGGATCCAGGCGCCCCCCCCCCCCCTCCCCGGGGACATAAAAGGGCTCCAAAAATGCTGAGGACCCTTTTTTTTTTTCTTTCTTTCTTTTTTTCCTTGTCAGATATTTTTAAGTTAAAAAAGGGGCCAAAAAATGCTGAGGGCCTTTTTGTAATGCTTGTCAGAAAATTTTGTGAATATTGAGCCCCCTCCCTCAAGAAATCCTGGATCCGCCACTGTTCTCACGTATAGCTGATTCAATTATAAGCAAACATAAGGGAAAAAAACGACATACGAACATTCTTTTCAAAGGTTAGGAGTGAACAAAAAAAGGTAACACATATATGAAGTCATTTCAAGATTTCAAGAAGAAAATAGAAAAGCCAACTCAAAATATTAAACGTAAATAATAGTAAGAAAATTATATCAAAAGTAACTACACTCACCTTAATTGACGCTGCAGTTACCACAGGAATCTCATTTAAAATGGACCACTGTTTAAAATCTCTCAGTTTGTATATAATTCATACTGCATGAATATAAATAAATTATTAACAGATAAATCAAACAACATCAAATTTATTGAGTTTTCTGTATTGGATTATTTAACTATTGATAATCTCAATTTGTATGCAGATTGACTGATATCTGAATGGCCAAGTGACATGTATTCTAGAGAAATGCTGGGTTAAGATTACCTATACTTTCCATATTATCAAAAGGGGATAACTGACTACAAAAAAACTCCTTCTATTCACTATTGAAATATCAAGTGATTAATTACGTTACATGTATGATACAAACAAATTGTAGTGGTGCATGCAATTACACATGAAATGTTAAAAAATATGAATTAAAATGAACATAAACTGCAAAACTGCAAAAATACAACATAATTATTCAATATGTTATGATGTATTGATTGAGAATCATGTAAACTTCTAATAAAAAATTTAAATGTATAAAAAACATTTAAAACATAAATAAACCAAAAAGAAATAATGCCAATATTCAAGGACACAATTCAATCATTAATCTCATTAAGATATCTGAATTCACTTTGTGTTTCCGTAAGAGCCCATTTTTACTTACCTCACATAGTTTGATGAAGTTGAAGTTCTTCTGTACTCTGAAATTTTTGCGTTGAACTTTTTCCAGCCATTTTTTCCTCTGTATCCGATTTGCAGGAAGAAACCCAAACATCTGAAAACCTTTTTTCGACTTGTTCGAGCAGTACCATGCTGTGCAGCACACCATTGCGCTACTTTAAATCAATTGACTCTGTCGTCTGCATAAATGGAAAGCAAAAAGGAGATTTATTTCGGTCAGGCGCGCCGGAAGCAATTCTGGATTGGGGGGCAAAAAACCCAGGGGGCTCACTATTTTGGAGGGGGAGGGGGCTCATGTCAAAAATTTTCGGAGGTGACCAGAGGTGTACGCAGAATTTTTTTTTTTTTTTTTTTTTGGGGGGGGGGGGACAAGACGCGTAAAAATTTTCGAAGAAACTCGAAAGCGAGATAGTGAAGCAACAGAGCTGGTTACGAGCACTGGCGTAAATCACACATATAATCTTTTATTTTGTGAGCGAGCGAAGCGAGCGAGCAAAAAATAACCACTTTTCTAAGTTATATACAATATTTTCATTCCAACTCTTCTTCTTTTTCTTCTTCTTCTTCTTCCTCTCCCTTTTTTTTTTTTTTTTTTGGGGGGGGCTTTTTTGGGGGGCGAAAATGCCCCCACTTTTTCGTTTGGGGGGGGGGCGACTGCCCCCCCCCCCCTCCCCCCCCCCCCCCCCCCCCCCCCCCCCCCCCCCCCGCTTCCGGCGCCTATGATTTTGGTAGTGTAATAATATGAATTTATGTAGGGCACATATCCAAACACTTTGATCAAGGCGCGACAACAATGAATACAATATGCAGGTTACAGAAAAATGGTTCAACAAACAATCTACAAATAATGAAGCTAAAATCTTAGACAACCAGATACGTTTCCAGTTGTGTTTTGAATTGTTCTATGGATTCTCATTGCCTCAAATAAGAAGAGAGTTCCAGAGAACGGTTGCAGCCTTGGCGAAGGATCTGTCTTTCACATGTTACCATTCTCATCTTTGGCACAACCAGTCTCGTGGCCTCTGAAAACCTCAATGACTTCACTCAGTTCACTGACCTAGTTACTGACACCATCTCAGAAATGGGAAAGGTCGGGAGCCTGTCCATGAAGAATCTTGTGTCAGATATTCAATGCAATGCATACAAAGTATACTCAGATATCTTCTTTGTGTCTGTGACAAGCTTAGACCTAAACCCCTCAAAAAAAGTTTTGCAATTTAGGTTGGATCATTGATTACCTCTGCAACTTAAAAAGGGAGACCGAAATGGCACTCATGGGACCACGCCTAGCTAGGTGGGGCTGTGTCTCAAATTCACTGCTTCACTTTTGTAAAACAGACACCAAAATTGCTCTAAGCAAGATTTTATTTACAAAAATTTGCTAGATTACCTGATTCAGAGACTCTTCAACTCTTACTATGCTACAAATTTGGAGTTTCAGAGTTGATAGTGAAATTTCAAATAAGCATTTTCCTCTCATGTGTGAATGATCTGCACTGCTGATCCACACAAAATCGATTGAAGCCTATTCAGCCGTTAAAGCTATGTTGGAGTACAAGCTTATCCAGATAAGCTTGATAAGTGCCGAAAAGGTTATAATGTAGTCATAGTGAAAACACATAATTGCTGACACGTACATGGTTTTTTCTATAATTCCTGCAAAAAATCTCAATTCAACCTTACTAATCCTCATACCCGAACTCCTTTTAGTACATGACAAAGCACATTAAACACGCTTGTAACCATCAAATATTATAATGGGTAAAGCTTGCCCGACGACTAGGAGCCGCTCGTTTATTTCGATATCGATGAGATTACGAAATGCACATTCGAAATAATTTTGTACATGTATACACAATTGTTATGACCACTATGGCACGCCATTAGGGAATTAAATATAATTGTTCAACATCAATACAAAATATATTTCACTTTTAACAAATATATATTTATCTTTTACAAAACTATTTCAGTCCAGTGATTATATATTTCACTCTAAACAAAAATATTTCACTTTTCACAAAATTTCATTTCGCTTTTTCACAAAAATTAATATTCATGTCACGTTTTCACAAAAATCCTTTTCACTTTTAACAAAAATTCATTTCACTTTTCCCAAAATTTCATTTCACTTTTCATATAAAAATTCATTTCACTTTTCACAAAATTTCATTTCACTTTTAACAAAATTTCATTTCACTTTTTCACAAAAATCCTTATCACTTTTAACAAAATTTCATTTCACTTTTCCCAAAAATACATTTCACTTTTCACAAAATTTCATTTCACTTTTCATATAAAATTCATTTCACTTTTCACCAAAAAAAATCATTTCACTTTTCACAAAAAATCATTTCACTTTCAAGAGGAAATAAATTCCACTTTAAAAGAAAAATGCATTCCATTTATAGGCCTATTGTCTCGAGACAACTTTGCTTGTCATGCATCTAGACCCCGATCTGGACCTGCGTGTACATTCCTCTCCTATAATATACATGTGCGTACTGTGCGTAGAAATCATTCCTCTTTCACCAAAACCATTTCACTCTGAAAAAAAATACGTTCCTCTTTTTTCTCGGCCTAAAGGTGGCGCTATAGCCAGCTAGCTCGCGCTACCACACGTGCCCGGCGCAGCGCAATCGAATCCCATCCAATTTCCGAACGCGACGTCAACGTTATTCCCCATCCTCAGGGGTGTCGCTAGAACATTTTGAATGGGGGGGGGGGGGGGGGGTGACACCCAAATTTGCCGACAAATTTCTAGGGTGTGACACCCAAATTTGCCAACAAAAATGCTGCATCTTAATCTCTCCCCTTCCCCCCCCCCCCACCCCCACACACAAATAGCAATAAAAGAAAATCGCAGATGTGGACAGGGGGGTCGCTAGGGAGGGGGTGGGGGAGGGGTGTGGGGGTGTCACTACCACACTCAAAGTTTTTGTCGGCAAATACGCCACCTCTATCGGCAAAAAAGGAGGGGAAAAAGGGAAAGAGAAGAGGAAAGATAAAAGGAAAAGAAGAAAAGAGAAAGATGAAGAAAAAAAAAAGAAAATGGAAAGAAAGAAAAGAGGGAAATAAGAAGGAAAAGAAAAAGAAGGGAAAATGGCATTATTTTTTGGTCGCTCGCACGTTCACTGGAATTTCACTACTTTAATATTAAAGGTGTCCCCTTCAGCAGTTGGCTGTAGCAACCCCCCTCCCCCCGCCCCCACGGATTTTCAAAGTTCCGATATTCATATTCGGGTAGCAAGGTGCTGGAATATCCAAATATTTGTGAAGCAAGGTTCCCAGATAATAAAATTGTGTAACTTTTGTTTGTAACTTCTGTACGTTTTCACTACGAAAAGTTAAACAAAATTTTGCTCGCCCGCAAGAACACTGGAATTTTAATATTTGGGCAAAAAGCGTCCCCCTTCGGCAATGGGGCAGCCCCCCCCCCCCTTCCCCCGATGATTTTCAAAAGTTCCGATATTCATATTCGGGCAGCAAGGTGCTGGAATATCCAATTTTTGTGAAGCATTGCAAGGTTCCCAAGCTTTTACGTTTAGAGGTGTGTCCTCCAACTATGTATGTACCACATTAATGTATATTTTGTCATATTTTTTGTTAAAAATACATGTACATTATGTTTGCTCATTTATTACTTTGTATATTGAAAAGTTGGAAATAAATGTGTCTAAACTGAAACTGAAACTAATATCATTTAAATTGTGTATTCACAGGCGTAGCCAGGATTTTTCAATGGGGAGGGGGTAGACGTGAAGGATCCAACCGCGTAGCCAGGATTTCATTTTAGGGGGCGAAGCGTGCGAAATTGGTGATGAGGGGTGGATGCAGGGAGGTAGGGTGAAGTTTCCCCCCTCCCGCGCGAAGCGCGAAAGCTGTGACGTTTTGGCAAATTTGAGAGAAAGATCCCATTGCCGTAGGGGAAGCCTTTTGCCCGAATATCAACTGTTCAATTTCTAAATGTTTGCGAGCGAGCAAGCAAAATAAAAAAAAAACTTTTCGTAGTGAAAATGCACAGAAGTTACATACACACAAAGGCGTAGCCAGGGGGCCAATTAAAAAATAAAACGAGAGCGAAAAAGCGGTGGAAGTGAGAAAAAAGGTCTAAAAAGGCGCTACAAGCCGTTATCTTTCTCTCAAAATTTGCTAGAACGCCAAAGTTTTCCACCCGGGAAGGGGGAAATAACTCCCCTCTCTGCACCCATCCCTGATGCATACAGTACAATGTTGCGTCCAAATAATTGAAAAGCAGTCAGGGCGTCGAACTATAACTTTCCACCTAAAAAAATTGTTTGCTACGAGCCGTTATCTTTCTCTCAAAATTTGCTATAAAAAATAAGAGCTTTCGCGCTTCGCGCGGGAGGGGGAAAATTCCCCCTCCCTGCACCCACCCCTGTTACATACAGTACAGTATTGCGTCCAAATAATTGAAAAGCGTCCCGGGCGTCGAACTAACTTTCCGCCTAAAAAAAAAGGTGCTAGCCGTTATCTTTCTCTCAAATTTGCTAAAACGTCAGAGCTTTCGCGCTTCGCGCAGGAGGGGAAAAACTTCCCCCTCCCTCCCTGCACCCACCCCTAGTCATCACCAATTTCGCACGCTTCACGTGCTCACAACCGCCCCTCTAAAATGAAATCCTGGCTACGCGGTTGGATCCTTCACGTCTGCCCCCCCCCCTTGAAAAATCCTGGCTACGCCTGTCCATACACAAGTTACATAATATTATTATCTGGGAACCTTGCAATGCTTCACAAAAATTGGATATTCCAGCACCTCGCTGCCCGAATATGAATATCGGAACTTTTGAAAATCCTCGGGGGAAGGGGGGCTGCGGCCAATTGCTGACAGTGGCGGCACCAGGATTTTTAAAGTGGGGGGGGGGGCAAATGGGGGGCAAAAGAAAAAGTTGGGGGGGGGGCAAGGGCGGACAAAAAAAAATTGCGTGTACATCGCAAAATCAAGCGCGAGTGGGTAGGGTCCAGGGAATCACCTTGAGGCCCCGGGTGAGTTCCAGGGGCGGAGCACCCCCCCTCCCCCGCCCCACCCGAAGGTCTCAGGTTTTAGCATATCTCTGGATGAAAAGTTAAGTCTCAGAATATATACATCTTGGTTCATAATGCATCAATGCAAAGATTCCAAATGATTGTAATATATTAGGCTATTTACTCTAAGTTGAAAGCATAATCAACACTTGGAAAGAAAGTTTCAGAGACACTATTGGCAATCTGTTAGCAATCTAAAACTTACAGAAAGAGATGTTTCTGTTACACTTCATGTAGAGGGCAATTTTGGTGAAATCGGGTAATGCTTACTGCTCAAAGCTTGATGCTGGTACATTTAAAACAGTAGAAGTAGATCTCCAAGTCTAAAAGTAAAGTCAAAAGTTGTTTTTGGTGTGCAGGGGATTTGTCAACTCCATTATTGTTTATTAGCTGGTCTAGTCTATAACTTCTACTTCAGTGTAATTCTGGTGTTTGGATATTTCAAGATAAATCTATCAACTACTTCCTCCAAGTCAATTGCAAGTGCTCTCTCCCTGTGAACACTGATGACTGTGAGGCTTTTCAACCTTTACTTTGACATGCTGGCTCTCAGATGATTCTTGATCAACTTGAGTTTGCTGAAGGTGTGTTCACAAGCAGCTGTACTTACTGGGATGATTGCAGCTATTTTGACTAGTTTGTATAGTTCTTCAAAGGCCATAGTGAGTGGTTTGAGGTATTCAGCAACATCAAGAATCGTTTCCAGTTTGATGTTAGATCTTTCGATCATTCTCTTCTTTAGTCTCATTTCACTTTTTATGTCGTCGAGATTGAGTCTATAGTGAGCTGCAAGAGGCTTGACAGTGTCGAAGTCTAGAAACCTCTGAGACTTGGGATCAAGAGCTGCAAGTGAACGAAAGATCTGCATATTTTCGTTACTGAATCTTTTGTTTAATTCACCTAAGAACACATCTACTGTAGGGTTGAGTATTGCTACCTTCATGCTAGCTGCATCAGACACTGTGTCACGCTTTCCGAGTTTCCGTTCCTC
Source organism: Heliocidaris tuberculata (assembly GCA_025618425.1). Taxonomy (NCBI): domain Eukaryota; kingdom Metazoa; phylum Echinodermata; class Echinoidea; order Camarodonta; family Echinometridae; genus Heliocidaris; species Heliocidaris tuberculata. The sequence goes on along the minus strand of CM046842.1, from coordinate 16,114,366 downwards.
AGGGAAAGAACTACAAAGTCATCCACTGTGGATGGTGCACTGGCTTGTCTACGTTGTTTGCTGCATTTCAGTCCACTTTCCTTTGCTAGTGTAAGTGATTCCTTGAAGTAGCTATCAGCCTTGGTATCCGATCTGAAAGTAGCCAAGTCTTCTAGTAAGGACTCTATCAGATCTGCTGCACGTAGATAATCCAAATTAACACTCTGTAGTGTATCTGATGCAAATTTGGCAGAGCTGAGGACTTCGTCCATGAGGAGCATGCAGTATATGAATGTTTGGTCCAGTTGTGACAGAAGTCCCCTTGCATTCAATGCACGCTCACGGTTATCATCATGTGTGTCTGTGTGTTTGAGAAACTCAACAAAGCAGTGAAATCGCTTGCGGATGGCACCAACGGCTCTAACTTGGGATGCCCATCTCGTGTCGGACATCCCTATAATCTCCACTGGTTGTTCATTGGGGTACATCTTCTGCTGCCATTTTATCCACTGTTCGTGTACATGTGAGCCACTCAGAAAGTTGTATGAGGATTGGAGTACAGCAAAGAAGTCTGCAACTGGAACTACTGTCTTAACTGTCTCTACAATCACTAAATTTAAGCGGTGGGCAAAGCAGTGGACATACAACGCCTGTGGAATCTTGCGACGGATTCTTTCTTGTACACCTGAGAGCTTTCCACTCATGACACTTGCACCATCATAGACTTGGCCAACGAGGTTATTGATGTCAATGCCAATGGATTTCAATTCGTCTAAAATGCTCTCTGAGAGTGACGCAGCATTGAGGCCTTCGGCACATCTGAATCCCATGAACTCCTCATGGACTTCGCCGTCATAAAGGTAACGTATGACGAAACTCATCTGCTCCTGTTTCGACAGATCTTTCGTCTCATCAACAAGGACTGCAAAGTATTTGCACTCTCCAATTTCCTCTTTAATCTCATCCAAAATAATGTCACAAAGAATGTCTAATATGGCATTTTGGATGCAGCTGTGATGGGTATACTTGACGTTTCCAGCTGCCTCTATCAACTTCTCATGTATGTCATACTTCTTGAGGAAGTTCAAAATTTCTAGAAAGTTGCCACTGTTGTTCTCTGGCCCTTCCTCATGTTCATTATGTCCCCTTTGGGCAATGTTCTGAACCGCTGTCAATCGCAGAGTATCCGCCAAGATTTTGATGTACTCTCTGTTGCGTTGTACAAGTTGACGGTGGGCTTCACTGATGTGATCCATCACTGTTTTGTTTTGGAGCTTAGATTCTAGGTAAGCTTTGTACTTAGCTGCACTGTTCACATGGCCTTCTGAGACTTTGTGCTTCAATAACTTGTTATTCTTTGCTGATTCCCCTGTGCACTTTTTCCATGTCTGAAATCCATCGGTAGTAAAGGCTTTCTCAGCACATTCTACAACAGCAAAATGGCGGCACACAAAACAATAGACTTTGTTCTCAATGGCGGAAAATTCCATCCAGGGATATGTATTGTACCATTCTGGCCTAAATTTCCTTCCATTACTTTTCTTGAAGTCGAAGTGCTCAGTTCGTCCAGGTTGGACAGGTCCATCATCTGGTGACTGTGAGATATCAGCTGGACCTTTTGTGTCAGGATGCTGCCTGAAGGTAGGTTTTGCACCTGGTTTTGCGTCACTGTTTACATTGACGGTAGTACCCAACAAATCACCATCATCGTCACCATCAGAAGCATCACTAGTAACAGCAAAGTGATCTGTGGATGATGGAAGCCCTTGGTCACTGTGGTCTGATGAGCCTTTGCCAGTATGTGCCTGTGGTTCAGGTTCTACAGACACCCCGACACTGTCAACTCTCTGTCGTTTCTTGCTGGGTTCAACCGATTCATCTCTTCCTCGGCTGGTACTTGCACCACCACCACCACTGTCATATGAGAATCACATGTAAATCCAAGTCTGCATGTCTACTTTATACTGAAGAAGTCTGAATAAAGACTAGCTCGCTCTCTTTGAGCCGGAGAATCTCAAACGTGGTAGAATTTTGTCTATTCTGTGACATTTTATGGAGGTCCCACCGAGACCTGCGTTTGAGGATTCTTGTAGAATTGACCATATGATAGATTTAATGGTTGTGCACATGCTCGTAATGTGTGGAAGTCTAGTGAGTGACAGATTGTGTTGAAAAAAGCAATTTTCCTACATTTTGTCTATACGGTAATTGGTTATTGGTAGTTGGTGCATGGTTAGGCATGTACAGTATACACGGCGCCGGTACGGTGTGGTATTGAATGTGTGTGTTCGACCGTTGGGTTGTCCGGCGGAGTGTATGGGATTGTTATACACGGTTGTTGTACGGGTTGAACGTGATGTAGAGGCCCATATCTGCATTTAAGAGTTGTGTGAATATCAATTCTGAGGTTGCACATTCTGTATTGCTACGTGTAGTGCAGGCAAGGTTGGTTTTCATTTCTGTCAGGACTTCGGATGCTATTGTTTTGAGACAATAGGAGTGGTTTTCTCGAACAATAGGGATGTGCAAGTGAGAGGTTCTGTGTATGTATGGTCGAATTTCTTCAGAAAAATCATTTCGTTTCTTGTCAGTGAAAGAAAGCAAGGGCAAAGTTTTAGTTCTTTCTGATTTTTGTAGAGAGATATATTCTGTATCACTGCATTTATTATGGACGGGATAGAACAAATCAGAGAACTGTCGTCTCTTGGAAGAGAAATGGGTTTAACTGGAGCCGACTTGAATAATTTTGTGAGTGCTCGGTTAGCTGAAAGGGAAAAAGAAAAAGAACGAGAAGCGGTAGACTATTTTCTTGAGCAGCAATCATTATCAACTCTTTATTGGATGGTGTGAAGAACAACTGGACAAGTATTACACCGAACTCAATTCTCACTCGAAGTAATTTTAGACTTTTAAGCATTAAGGACAAAAGTCATTCTGTTCTATAATCTGGATGTAAACATTTTAAAGCATCGAAGAATGTTCAGAATAACCACGGATATTGAAATGTGGTTGAACTCATTTCATTCGTCAGAACGATTACATGTATTTGTAATTCAGAAAGCATTATTGAAAGTAAACTTGTTATTTTTGTTGTTTTAACATGTCGTTTATCCAGAGATCTTTGTTTAGTGTGTTTTGTTTAGTGTGTAATGTAATGTAACCACCACCACCAGAATCTTAAGGTTCAGCAAATCGTCTGATATCCATCTCAATGTCTAGTCTAGTCGATGATGTTAAAATGTTTAGCTGCAATTACCTCAAGTGAAACAAAGGACCGAAAACAAAATATCCAGTCACCAAAGTGGTTAGTCAGGGGCAGCACCAGGGTAAAATAAATGATAGGAGGGGCAAGATGATGTCATATGTGAATTTATTAACATTTTATATGCACCCTCTTTTCTTTTCTTCTTCCTTTTTTCTTCCTTTTCTCTTTTTTTTCTTTGTCACTTGATTTATATGGCACGGTCGCCCCCTGCTCCCCCCCTGTAGCAACGCCCCTATGGTTAGTGCACGTGTAACTTGGTAGGGTATTACAAGCAAAAATTGACTTTTCAACTCTGCTGTAAACACTCGATGTGAAACATTTTGTATTATGGATAACGTGGTGGATTATTTTGGTCAACATTACTTTAACAATGGCGTGTAAAATATTTAGTAATTGCAACAAAAATCTACAAAACCCTTCACTCAGGACACACCTCTTGCCATACTGAGAATATACCAGTGAAAACGTTTTGCCCTGCTTTTCAAATCTTGCAACTGTCATGAAGTTTATTTCAATATGTACAATTAAACCATACACTGATACAATTGTTAGGGCAATTATGTTGATAAAATGCAGATTTAATCATACAATACTTTCACAAATGCTATACAGTAATCTTTAGATATACATATAGTCTGCTTTCTTTTTAAATCCGATAAATGAACAAGTGAGTAAAGGCCAAAGACCCTATAACAATGGGCCAGATATCTAGCCTACACTACACTACAGACTGCAGTTAGTCAGAGCAGGCTAAGTACAACCTAGGCCTGTGGGCCTAGAATTAGACTTTTTTGTCTCTTACAGTAAGTTCAGTAACTGAAAAAGTATAGAAAACTTACCAATTTTCAGCTTTAAGGCTATTGAGACAAAATAATATTCGAAGATTTCAACGCATAGTCATCTTCAGTAGATTGTGAATCACTACACTGCACTGTAACACATGTACTACGTAGACAGTAAACAGACTCGCAGCATGCACTGCATGCACAGCTAGCTAGCTCAGCTCATGAACTCTTGACTAGCCTTCATCAAAATCTGTGTGTACTATAGAAGAATGTCAGTCGAATTGTGAAAACTTCAATATTTTGATTTCTGTCTTCTTTTCGTATTTTATATTCCATACACCTTGTACATAATAAACAAAACATTTTTCCAAAGACAGGAATATTTTTAACAGACAGAATGTAGTTTATTTTTATCGACTCAAAATAGTTGTGTGTCTTGTTACAAGACTATAACCTTGTTGATTATTAATACTGCTTTTGGTGGGGGGGGGGGGGGGGTGGAGGACACTGCGTTTTCCTGGGGAAACTCAAAGTTAACTGTAGTATCATATCTGTAGTCTGTAGATATTGCTTTTTGCAGAACTTATGGAAAAATAGGTCTCCGAAACTTTTTCCATAAAACAGAATGTAGACCTATCACATGGAAAAGGATTGTTATCATTTTTCTGCAGAAAAGCGAAAATCAAAAAAATAGGGGGCTTACAAGTGTTTTTCCTTTGGGCAGCAGTGTTACAAGTTTTGTGTACCACTTGTATGATCCTTGTAGACGCTGTTGACTAGATCTACATCAAATAACTCTATGTCGTACTCACAAACATAATTCTGTCTTCCTGTTTGTGTCGTTCCAAGCGGGCTATCCATTCCATTCAGGCCACTCTATTCAGGAGGTAAGTGGGGGGGGGGCATATTTTCCCATCCCCCCCCCCCCCACCTTGATGCCGCCACTGCTTTCCAAGTTTCCTTTTTCTTTCTTTTTCCTTCTTTTCTCCATTCTTTTTTCACTTTTTTCTTTCCTTTTCTTTTCTTTCTCATTTTCCACCCTTTTATTTTTTTTTTCACTCCGAAAATTATTGGGGGGGGGGGGGAGGCAACTGGGGGGGCAAAGCTTCTGACTGGGGGGGGGGGCAAATGCCCCCCATGCCCCCCCCCCCCCTTGGTGCCGCCACTGATTGCTGAAGGGGGACGCCTTTAATATTAAAGTATTGAAATTCCAGTGTTCTTGCGAGCGAGCAAAAATAATGCCATTTTCCCCCTTCTTTTTCTTTCCTTCCCTTTTCTTTTCCTTCTTTTTTCCACCTTTTCTTTTTTTTTTCCTTTCCCTTTTCTTTTTTCTTATCTTTTTTTCTCCTTTCTCTTTTCTCCTTTTCCTTTTATCTTTCCTCTTCCCTTTTTTTTCCTCGTTTTTTTTTTTCTTCCAACAGAGGCGACGCATTTGCCGACAGAAACTTTGAGTGGGGGGTGTGACACCCCCACACCCCTCCCCCACCCCCTCCCTAGCGACCCCCCTGTCTACATCTGCAATTTTCTTTTATTGTTATTTGTGTGTGTGTGGGGGGGGGGGGGGGAGAGATTAAGGTGCAGCATTTTTGTCGGCAAATTTTGTGTTCCCCCCCCCCCTCTATTCAAAATGTTCTAGCGACACCCCTGAGGATGGGGAGTAACGTCGACGTCACGTTCGGAAATTGGATGGGATTCGATTGCGCTGCGCCGGGCACGTGTGGTAGCGCGAGTTAGCTGGCTATAGCGCCACCTTTAGGCCGAGAAAAAAAGAGGAACGTATTTTTTTTTTTTCAGAGTGAAATGGTTTTTATCAGAGTGAAATGTTTTTGGTGAAAGAGGAATGAATTCTGCGCACCGTACGCACATGTATATTATAGGAGATAAATGTTCACGCAGGTCCAGATCGGGGTCTAGATGCATGACAAGCAAAGTTGTTTCTTTTAAAGTGGAATTTATTTCCTCTTGAAAGTGAAATGATTTTTTGTAAAAGGAAAATGATTCATTTTTTGTGAAAAGTGAAATGAAATTTTGTGAAAAATGAAATGTATTTTTGGGAAAAGTGAAATGAAATTTTTTTAAAAGTGAAATGTAATTTTGTAAAATGTGAAATGAATTTTTGTTAAAAGTGAAAAGGATTTTTGTGAAAACGTGACACGAATATTTGTGAAAAAGTGAAATGAAATTTTGTGAAAAGTGAAATATATTTGTTTAGAGTGAAATATATAATGACTGGAGTGAAATGGTTTTGTAAAAGATAAATATATATTTGTTAAAGTGAAATATATTTTGTATTGATGTTGAACGATTATATTTAATTCCCTAATGGCGTGCCATAGACCACAGTCGAAAAGGCCCTAACAGTTATTCTGCGAAAGTAGGCCCAGGGTAAAAAGAACCAGAGATAAAACTCAATGGGCAAAAACTCTGGAAAACCTTCGGATCCACTTTTGCACAATAAACATTTCACAAATTTTCAGAATAAAAACAAATTTGAAATTTATCGTGATGAAAACGCAAGCTAGAATGACTCCTCAAACATCTTCCACCGCACCCTAATGCTCGTGCCTCGCACCACCTGCGAAAAACATTCTTATGCATAATCACTACTTACTCTTGGACAACAACCCTTATAGTCAGGTTCACTATGTACTTTTGTTCAAAGTTTTTGGAGATTAGCAAAACTATACATTTTTGGAATCGGTAGAACATGGGGAATCCGAAAATTGATGTTGGCATTTGCACATAACCCTGACCGAGCAGCCATTTTGGATTTTCAAAATGGCCGCCATATGTAACTAGTATTGAACACTTTTGAAGATATTTTTGTAACAGAACCTCATTCTGTCATTTTTGTGGTAGCATATTAAAGGGCATTAAATTCTCTACAACATGACACCACATTCGATGGGTTTCGTGATGATGTGTACAACAATTTGGGGCAGAAAATGTGATTTTTATCATTTTTTTTTTCAAAAATATGAATTGCTTCAAAATACATATTTCTCCATATTTCAAAAGTCCATTTCACTAATGACTTCCAACTTTACAGAAAATCAACCATATATAGGGTCAATATCATATAAAAATTACAAGTTCATTGCTTATCTAACAAAAAAGTTATAGTACTCTAAAGTTCACACTTTGATATTTTCTAAAACAGAGAAATAAAGCCAAGGGCTGCCTTCTAATCAGGTTCACTATATATTTTTGTTCAAAGTTTTTGGAGATTAGCTAAACTATACATTTTCGGAATCGTTAGAGCATGGATAAGCAAAATAATGATGTTGGCATTTGCACGAACACCGGCTTGGTGGCCATTTTGGATTTTCAAAATGGCCGCCGTAAAATACATAATTTGCCTTATCTCAGCTTCTTTTAAAGGTATAAACGTATGAAATGGGCCAGTCCTACTATTTATGGGTGCAGAAAACAAATGGTGACATCTAGACATCTTCTTCTACCGCTTCCTCGCATATGGAGGCCATTTTGAATTTTCAAAATGGCATACGTGTAATATATAAGTTGCCTCATCTCTGCTTCTGTTCAACCTAGGAACTTAGCAAAAATATTCTAATCCTTTTCTTGGTCGATAAAACAATTGGTGACATATTTAGACTTCTAATCTTAATGCGTCATCGCACACGGCGGCCATTTTGTATTTTGAAAATGGCATACATATATATGTATGTATATATATATATATATATATATATATATATATATATATATATTCAAGTCAACCAATAGCAACTTAACAGAATATGCTAGTACTTTGTTTCCTGGGTCAGGAAAACGATTAGTGACATAATTAAACTTCCAATCTCAACGCTTCATTGGACATGGTGGCCATTTTGAATTTCCAAAGTGGCCGCCACAAATAACATGATCACAATAAACTGATCATGGATATTTTGGGAGAAGTTCGGCTGGACGCAGTTAGAAAGTGAAAAGTCACTAGACCATCAATATGCAAACAACGAACAAAGTCACTAAAAAGGTCAATGGTGAGCTCAACAAAAGGTTACCATAGCAACTGTGGTGAAAGCCCGCTCGCGGGCGACCCGCCATTGCTTGACCTGTTTCTGCCCGAAGGCAACAAATTTTAGTTTTCGCGTCGAAAAAATTCTCGAATGTTGAATCGTTACATCAGCAAGCTTCACAGAAATGGGAAAGAGGAAAGCACAAGCGTCCAGGCAACCTTCACAGCCCAAAAAGTCTAGGCCAACGGCTTCTTCTCGACGAAAAAGGACAAAAATAGTACAACTACAAGAAAGGCAGATACGTGCCTTACTCGCAGTCGCATTGCAGCGGCAGCTACCGGGGAAGCCAGTGGGATAGCGGAGTTGCCGGTTACAGGGAACGAGACAGCCACCCAGTCCAGCGGGACCGTCTGTGCGACAGGGCCAGCAACCGCCTCGCCCACAAATGACAGGTAATGTCCCTATCTTATTGAAACATTAGAAACCCTATTAAACCTAAGGGTCAACCACAACAGGCACCAGACAGGAATAGTACTGGTATATTAGCAGGAACAAATAGACCTAACTCCACATTTGTGACCTCTTTTCCATCCATAGTGCCCAGTGCTAGCCTGCTCCAAGAAAATTTTGAGGGAGAAACACAAGCATTAAATAGTGGCACAATTCACACCAATATTGGGCACAACACAAATACTTTACAAGGCTCTGGGCCATGTGGGCAAGGGGTTCAGACACCGACCCCACCCAATCACACTGACACATCCCCTCTGCATCCGGTGGGGGACAGGCTGGGCATGTCTACGCCCCAAAATATAAGGGATAAAATTTAGAAGGGGGAATACATTGATCTCAACACACTCATTGACAGTCAAGATACAGTAACTCATGCCATGCGGGACTATACAGAGGAACAGAGAGCTAACCTCGCAGTGGCACAGGTAGAAGGGAGGTGGATCTTGAAACCCCCCCCCCCCCCCCATCCAAAAACAAGATATTCTCTATTGAGACCTGGACTGATGCATTTCTGGTGTACATGAGCATATATCTTGAAGCTAATCCCACATGCATGCATGCATTACTCAAATACTGCCACCTCATTCGAATGGCCGCTTCCCGTTACCAGGGTTACGGCTGGAGGTATTATGATTTTGAATTCCGACACCGCCTCCACAGGAGGGGTGGATCATGGGCAACATTAGACGGCGAGCTGTGGCTCCTCCTCGTTATCAGTGGGGGACCACCCAGGGCGCAAAGAGGCGTTGATAGGTCACCCTATCAAAGAACTCCATGGGGGAGGGGAGAGACGCCAGTCTGCACCCCCAGCAAAACAGAGCGGGAAGACATTTCTATACACCGACCCCCGCTTTAATCCACCCTGTTATGACTACAATCTTCGCACATGCAACCGAAAGAATTGTAGGTATGCACATAAATGCATGCAGTGTGGCACACACGGTTATGGGAAATCACGGTGCGCAGACGGAAAACAACCCAGTGCAAAACCCACAAAGCAGTCTAAGTAAGGGCCACAATCACAGTGAGGACAAACAAAATCAAGGAAATAGGTACTCCCAAGACACAAAACCAGATAGTAGTAAGGGGAACAATGATAGGAACCTTAGATCCTTGGCACCAACACCCATCATATTAGAAAACCTCAGACCCCTACTAAAACAATACCCAAACAAAAGGGCTGCCCTCACTCTTGACGGGGTTCAGCGAGGGCTTCCGCATAAATTACGCAGGCTCCAGGCTACCAGTAGACCTGCCCAATTTAAAATCAGTAGAAAAGAACAAGGAAGTAGCTTTAAAGAAAATAAATAAAGAGCTTGAACTTGGACGTTATATAGGCCCATTCGATACAAGACCGTTAAAAAATCTGAGATCCAGCCAAATTGGCCTTGTTCAAAAAAAAAAAAAAGACACCGGGTGATCACAGGCTGATAAATCATCTCTCATATCCAGAAGGCTTTTCAGTGAATGATTTCATTCCAGACGAGTCATGCACGGTTGCATACACAAGCTTCGATATGGCTGCCGAGTTGGTGGCCTCAGCGGGCATTGGGGCAGAAATGGCAAAAGAAGACATAAAATCTGCCTTCCGTCTCCTACCCATACATCCAGATGATTTTGAGTTATTAGACGTTAAATTTGAAGGAAAATAATACATAGACAAGTGCCTACCCATGGGGATCCGCTGTGCACCAGCATACTTTGAAACATTTTCCACATTCATAGAGTACTGTGCAAGGAAAAAATGCAAATCGGAGAGCATAATTCACTATGTCGATGACTTCCTGTGTGTTGGGTCAAACAAAAAGAGAGGACTGCCCTGCCACGAAATAGTCCAAGCCTTAAGGGAGGTATGCAATGAATTGGGAGTTCCCCTAGCAGAGGAAAAATCAGAGGGGCCCACCACGCGGCTTACATCTCGGGGCCTAGAGCTTGATTCAATTAGAATGCAGGTACGAGTCCCCATGGAGAAGATTCAAGATATCAGACATAAGCTAAATAAGGCATTATCAGCAAGATCAGCAATGATCAAAGAAGTTCAATCTCTTGTGGGGACTCTCAACTTTATTTGTCGTGTGGTACGCCCCAGCAGGGCCTTCCTTCAGAGGTTATAGATATGACAAAGGGGGAAACCAATGGGACTAGACTAGTGACATTTTCAGAAGGGGTTAAGGAGGATCTCAGAACCTGGTTAGAATTCTTAGAGGCATACAATGGGGTATCAGTCATTCCACGGGAAAACTGGGTGAACGATAAGGACATAGACCTATACACACATGCAAGTGGGGAGCTCGGCTATGGCGGCTACCTCCATGGTAAGTGGTTCAATGGGAAGTGGCCATCACGTGACATAATCAGAACCACATCCATAGCATGGAAAGAAATGATCCCCATCGTAATCACCTTTATGGCATGGGGAGAGGAACTCAGCAATAGGAGAATACTATTACACACAGATAACATGTCAGGCAAATGTGCAGTGAACAAACAAACATCCCCATGCCCCAAAATAATGACACTACTAAGAAAGTTGGTGATAACATGCCTCAAAAGAAATGTTTCAGTTAAGGCAGTTCACGTTCCTACTCACAATAATGGCATTGCTGACCCCCTTTCACGATTCCAGATGGGCCGGTTTCACAAACTGGCCCCAACAGCAGACGAACACCCCACGCCTATCCCAGATGGAATATGGCAGATCTTGCACAGGAGGCACACAGGCTGCTAGGGCAGTCACTAGCAGGGGGGACACAACGCGCATACCAAAGGGCAGTGGATGCTTTCCAGGTATTTCGCATAAACCAGCACATGAGCTCAGTGTGGCCAGCACCCACAGCCCAGTTAATTGCCTTTATTGCACATCTCTCCATAAGTGGCAAATCTACCTCCACTATTTCATTACATGTTGCAGCCCTGTTATACATACACAACATACATGGGTGGGCAGATCCCACAGGACACTTAATTATCAGGAAGTTACAGGAAGGTAGCAAAAGAGACAAAAAAATAGGAGATGGCAGGAGACCCATCACATGGTCCATGCTAAGAAGGGTTATTCCCACACTACAACTGGTGTGCTTTTCCCATTACTAAACAATGATGTTCAGGGCTGCCTTCTTATTGGCCTTTTTCGGGTTTCTCAGAGTGGGAGAATTCACAATTCGTAGTAAACATGAGGAGTCAGAAAAAGTGCTAACAAAAGACGACATCCTACTATGTCAGGGCCCAAGGCATTTTATGGTAGTGCGTATCCGATATTCCAAAACAGACCAGTACGGAAAGTCTACCACACTAAGAATACAAGGTAATGAAGATGAGAACTTATGCCCAGTAAAGGCTATTGCAGCCTTCCTACAGGTAAGGCCCTCCGTTAAAGGGCCCTTATTCTGTCACATAGACAGCTCCCCCCTAACCAGGTACCAATTCAGTGCAGTTTTGCAGAAAGCATTGGCTTATGCGGGCACAACCCCTAGCCAATATGGCACACATTCATTCCGCATAGGGGCGGCAACCACAGCAGCCATGGAAGGGGTTCCAGGAGAGGAAATAATGGTCATGGGCAGGTGGCGCAGCGAAGTTTACAAAAGGTACATAAGATAGGCATGCAGGGGATACTAAGATACAAATAATGAGTCAAACATGTAAGGAGAATCTGCAAAACAAAACATAACAATAAGGATACAAATTACAAAGAAATAATATATACACATATATGGAAAAATAAGCATATTGACCGAAACGATAAATAAATAGAAATAACAGCAACAGTAATAATTTTTTTTTTTAAATAAATAAAAAAAAGAGAAAAAAAAGGGATGAAGTGATGAATAACAGTAAATGATATAAATTTAAAATTGATGAACAGTAAATAAAATGAACAATGCAATTAAATCACATCCAATTGCCACAGAACAGGGGCTAAGCCATACTATCCACATGGGGAAATCATGCATGGTCGCTTAGTACCCCAACAACCAAGGTACTGCAAGAGGCCATACCAGCCCCCAGGCACAGCCCTAGTACTCGCCAGACAGCTCCATCTTATAGGGCACAGACCATCCAATTCACTGACTGCATTAACCTTTTGAAGAAATTAACAACACCCCCACTGTAGTTGGATTCGAGCGTGATACTCATTGGGTTGTAGCAAGAGATACTGCCGGAATTTTTCTTTTTTGTCATTTCAGGGCAACCCCACATATGGATAGTAGGGGATAGCATCGTACGCCAAGCCAAGGAGAGAGCCGCAGTGACAAACCATTTCCAGCTGGGCACACCATACAGCTTCCAGTGGCACGGCCAAGGTGGTGCAAGACTGGATGACATGAAGAGGCTGGTAGACAACAGGCTAAGGTTTGCGGCTCCCCCATCAGTGGTCATACTCCACCTAGGCTCCAACAACATCGGCCAAACCGACGCCTGTGGATGCAGGATAGGCATCAAAACAACCCTTAGCCTACTCAGGACCAGGATGCCACAAGCTCAAATCCTTTGGTCAATGATACTCCCCCGCTTATTCTACTACGGAAAGCAATCATTTGGCTCTACATCCCAAGAGGCCCTGGAAGGTGTACGATTGTCCCTTAACAGGTATGCGAGACGACAAACAAAACATGTGGGCAATGCTTCGGTAATACAACACGACATAGACAGGGCCAACCACAATCTCTTTGTTAGAGATGCCGTGAAGGAAGCTATAGTGGCCTAACACAAAGGAAAATCGATGTAGGCAGGTCTTTGCTCTGACCTAATGCCCTCATGAGCATGGACAGAAGAACAAGCTATCAAGGCACAGTAGCATTATTATAAGGGTAATGACAGTCCAGTAATCTCACATTGTGAACCCTGATGTAGCCACAGACCAGGGTGCTGCATACGCATAATCTTAAGCCTCATTGGAGGTTAATCTTATAATGGGACAAAATACATTTGAGGTCGTATAATTCCCAACACAAGAGGTTGGATAATAAATAATAATGATAATAAGATTTTTAAAAAAAAAAATAAATAAAATAAAACAAGTAAACAAAGTCAAAATAGGCCTCAGACTTTTAAATGAATAGAAGACACATAACCATGGTGAACGTAGAGACATAACCATAAGTGCACAAGCACTAAGTAAGGAAGCTGTGCAGCCCCCTGCCCAGGACATTGTCACTGTGGTCTGGTGGTGGAGAGGCAATCTCGGTCGCACTGCGCATAATATCCAAGTGGGCCATAAGGGAATTTTCTCCAGCATATCCCTCAAAAATATGGGAGCCTTGCCATTGCACTTGCTGGTTTTCGCCCTTATCACCTCCCGTACTTCAGTGGCAACTGTCCGCCAATTGCCCCTGTAGAAGCTGGGGCAATTAATGCAAATAGATAGCACATATCAGAGAGAAATGGCTACCACCCAAACTGGATTAAAAAAAACAAAAACAAAAACAAAAAAAACAAAAAACAAACAAACAAATTGGGTGGAAGATGTCTCGGGGGCCTTAGCATCGGAAAAAGGATGTGAATTGCCACTCTAGGTACCATCCTGTTGGCAGGTAAACTGCTTGCTGGGTCGAGTTACCATCGCCCAGCAATCACGTTACCGCACATCCCAAACACTTGAGGCAAAATATTTCTGCCAGTCATTCAGTCACTCAGTCAAAATGCTCTAAATTGTTTACTCTGTACTTTTACAGTAATATGTAATGATAACCGCATATTTTTCTCTAGCTAGTCAAATTGTCTCGTTATTTACTTACGTGCTTAGCTATTCAAGAGTAGGGGTAGTAGGTATGATTACCACACTCCCCACTATCATGAGGATAGAAATGCTCCCAGATTTTTAAACATACTGGAAGTTAGTCAAGTTACAAAGTTGTGAAGAAGTTGTTAACACACTAAGTTATTACATGACTGGCCGTGTTATCATGAGTTTGACACAATACAAAGTGTCAAGTTTTTATTTTGTTCTGGGTTGAATACTGCCTTGTGTTAAAAGCAGATTGGTCAGTGTTAAACATATCATTCAGTGTGCTTTACTATTGATTGTATTCAAATGGCACTAAATTTTTATCGCTGCCTTCGAGCAAAATTGTGCTAAAAGCAGATCGTTCAGTGTTAAACATATCATTGAGTGTTTTACTATTGCTTGTACTCAAATGACACTAAGTTTTTATCGCTGCCTTCGAGCAAAATTGAGTTAAAAGCAGATTGTTCAGTGTTAAACATATTGTTTGTTATACTATGGCTTGTATTCAAATGGCATTAAGCTTTTATTGCTGCCTTCGAGCAGAATTAAACAGCAAGCAATGGCAATTATGAGTCCACAGTGCTTTCTTTCCAAAATACATGGTTGGCCCTACGTCGGCTTCTTTTCAACGTAGAAACTGAATGAAATATGCTAATCCTACGTTTCTTGGGTCGAGAAAAGAATCTGTGATATTACTAGACTTCTACTCCCAAGCCCCAACGCTTCATCGCATATGGCGGCCATTTTGGATTTTCAAATTGGCCGCCATGAAATATTATATTGCCCTATCTCTGATTCAAGGCAGCCTAGAAACATATTGGAATATTCTAATACTATGTTTCCAGGGTCAGGAAAAACATTGGTGACGTCATTAGAGTTCCCATCTCAACGCTTCATGTGGCTTCCATCTTGGATTTTCAAAATGACCGACATAAAATGCATATTTTGCCCTTTCTCTATGGTCAACATAAAAACTACATGAAATATGATGCTTATGTTTCCTTGATAAGGGAAATATTTGGTGCTATCACAAACTTATAATCTTGATTCTTCCTTCACTTTAAGCATTTGGGGCGCTAGGAGCCCTCAGACAAATTTCATTGCGTCTCTAAACTGAAACTATGCCACGTTCTGGCTTTTGTCCTTGAAGTCTTGCACATATTTTGACACCAAGTTTAGAAAAATTATACAGTCATGCTATATTTTGGTTTCTAATTTTCTTCTCTTCAGGCAAGAATTTATATTTTTGTACAATTTGAATGAAAAACAGCAATTTGATTTTATTTCTTTGTAGATCATTTGTAATTTCTTCTTCTTTTATTATCCCTTTTCTATCTGAATATTGATTCAGAAAAAAGATCCTCTAATAACAGACCTATAAAGCAAGATATATGGTTGAAAAACAATTGAATGCAAATGAGTAAAGTCACTTTTAAAGGGCAATCCAACCTTGATAATAAAATGATTTGTGTGAAAGCAGAAAAATAAGAAAAACAGGATGGTGAAAGTTTGAAAGAAATCGGACAAGGACTAAGAAAGTTATGGATGTTTGAAAAATGAGATCACTACATCTATGCGAATCTCAAGTTGGCAATTTGGGGAGTCAATTGTGACATTTTTGTGGACAACTCTCCCATTTGTCGTACACAAAAATATCATTAATTTGCGGTTTTCTTTGAGGCGCTTTTACCCTCGGGGCAGTACTCAAAATATATTGGAGATAGCATATTGTTATAGGTCCTCATGAACGAAAAGATCCTACTGAGTAATGCATTTTGAAAAAAGTGACATTTTAGTCATTTTGTATGTTAGAGCGAATGGGGGAGTTGTCCACAGCTGCATAACAGTGGCATTACCCATTCGGCCAATTTGAAATTCCCATATGCATAGTGATTACAACTTTCAAAAATTCATAACTTTCTTATTGCTTGTCCGTTTTCATTCAAACTTTCACCAATCTGCTTCTGTGATTTTTCTTCTTTCTTTCAAAGCAACTTGCTATAAAGGTTGGATTTCCCTTTAACGACTTTTGTTTTTCAGTCTACGAACTTTCCCATCGACTATCATCACTGGTCAGTCCCCCCCCCCCCCCCTCCCCCGGATAACTACCCCTTGAATTAAATACCAAGTGCAGTTCTTTAGCTGTATTATTGTAACCTACTATATACTCAATTATACTGTATCAAACTAGAGACAGACTTCCTGTTCTAATATGTCGACCAGCATGTGCAAACTAAATAATTGTATTTTACAGTACAACAAATATTTATTACATACTTTACTTGGCCCAAAGACGTTTTAGGGCACTCCAGTTAGGCTAATCTATTACAATTGTATACATGTAGGATCACGCCATTACAGCACAGACAGCTCACAACCTTTAAAATGCTCATTTCCTACATGTCATATTGTTGTTTTTTTAACTTTATTTACTTTCAGTTCTGCTTTTTAAGGTAAATAGTAAAAGCTTAATAACATAAATAAGGAGAAATAAAGATATACAAATAGAATATGAAATATTGCGTTTTAACCACTTTGTACAAAAACAGAGAAAAAATCTCGAAAGGTCACATTTTTTTGCTTTCAGTTCTTCTATTTAAGGTAAATAGTAAAGCTTAAGTAAGACCATTTTTTAAAAAATAAGATAAAGAGTGGTAGCAAGAAATATTGTGTTAAATCACTTTTTACTCAAAACGTCACCTAAGTTTAGAAGGATCTTTCGTGGCAAAAGATGTTTGCAATGCTGAAATGAAGAAAGTCAAAATTTAGAGAGGCGTGAAATGCGCTGATTGAGACCAACCGATGAACTGAGGCCTGAATGTAAACTTTACTTTTAGCCCCTAGCCCCCACCCCTCCCCACCTCGTAAGACTATGCTCGTTTTAATATTGAAAGTGCTTGGAAATGTTACAGGGGACCCAATTTTGGGGGTCAACCAGACTTGGATTGATGGTAAAAACTGTTTTGTATCAATATGTCCTCCCTGTACAAGTGAGGGGGGGGGGGGGGTGCGGGCGCAAGTTTTGAACCAGACCTCCAAGTATCTACATGTTTTAGAGTGTAAATATCGTCTATCACGTGAATACAGGTCCCATGTTAATTCAATGATGGCCTAAATTGCTTCCTTGTACCAATGATACTTGTAGGTATTGTTTTAAGTTAAATTTTAGAGGGAAAGGGGGTGGGGAGGGGGAGAAGGGCAAGGCATTGGCAGATATTTTTCCAGTAACCATGAGATTTTAATGATTTGTCAAGGCTCATTGATTTTTTTACCATTATCCAAAGTACTTCATGAATATTACTTTGTACGAATTTGTCTCGTTTTAAAAACAGAAAGGGGGAGGGGAAGGCATGGACATGTAGGGGTGCAAGTTATACCCTATAATCTAGTATATACATGTGTTGGAGTGTGAATCGTGATTATCACTTAAAACCAAGTTTCCTCATATACATTATTGGACAGTTAGCCTTTTTATTTCTGAACACATATCATCGGTTATTAGGCACGTATGTATCATAGCAAGCGGAACTAATAAACAATTGTATATCACTAAAATATGATCGTACTGAATCATCTGACATCACACTTCCTATTAAAATATTCATCTCCATGACAATAGCATGTACTACCGAAATAATCCATTTCACGTCTCCCAATGTTACCATTGTCAGGGAAAAGGCAGCACTTAGTTTAGTAGCCACTTTTGTTATCGATTCACTACTTTAGCTAATATCAAAGTGTCAACTTTAGAGCGCTATAACTGTTTTGTTTTATAAGCAATGTACTTGCAATTTTCATATGATATTAACCGTACATATGGGCAGTTTTCTAAAAAGTTTGAACTAATTAGTGAAAATAACTTTTGAAATAATGAGAAATACGTATTTTGAAGAAATTCATATTTGTAAAAAATTATGTAAACAATCACATTTTTGGCCAAGAATCGTATCGCAAATCATCTCCAAACCCATTAAATGTGGTATCATGTTGTAGAAATTTTAATGCCCTTTAATATGATGATAAATACATGGTAAGATGAGGCTCTGTTAAAAAATATCTTCTAATTTGTTCAGTACGAGTTACACATAGCGGCCATTTTGAAAATCCAAAATGGCCGCTATGCCGGTGATTTGTGCAAATGCCAACATCAATTTTTGACTTTCCCATGTTCTAACGATTATAAAAATGTATAGTTTTGCTAATCTCCAAAAATTTTGAACGAAAGCCCATTTTCTTACATAGTGAACCAGACTATTACCAAGCATAAGTATGCATACATGGACGAGACAAACGACATTTACCTGCTATACAAACGTAACGCAGGCAAATATTAATCTTTTCTATAATTCCTGCAAAATATCACAATTCAACCTTCCTGATCCTCATACCCGAACTCTTTATATTACATGACAAAACACATTAAACACGCTTGTATACCATCAAATATTAAAATGGGTATAGCTTGCCCGACGACTAGAATTCAAAGAACGGGAGGAAAAGCTGAGAAGAATGATAAATAAATTTTGAGCACTTATGAATTCTGTTCCAGATGTTCTCAATTTGACACAAAATGATAAAATCGATAATCAAGCTTTCATTAAATTTTGACAAAACAAAATTTATTATTTTCAGAACAAGGAACAGGAGGGTCCCAAATGACCTAAATAATCTTACTATTGGTGGTCATGATATATCACGTGTGAATAATATTCAATTTTTAGGTATAACAGTCAATGAATTTCTTTCTTGGAAACCACATATCTCTAGTATCTGTACAAAAGTGTCAAGATGTATTGGAATCATATCTAGGCTCAAATTCACATTACCCCCAAACATACTCACTACGTTGTATTATAGCCTGATCTTGCCTCACCTTACATACTGCAACTCAGTGTGGGGGCATACCTTTAAAAGCCATCTTTCTAAATTATTAGTTATGCAGAAAAAAAGCAATTAGACTCATCTCATCATCCCCATACAACTGTCCTAGTATGCCATTATTCCAAAACATGAAGATTTTACCATTATCTGAACTGATCTCTATGAATTCTCTTATATTCATGTACAAATACAACTCTAGAATTTTACCAAAAATATTTGAAAATATGTTCACCCTTAATTCGTCTTTACATGATTACAACACTCGTCAGTGTGGGTTATTTCATCAACCCAAGGTTTCCTGTTCCTTAGCTTTAAATTCATTCCGTGTACAGTATATCAAATTGTGGAATAGCCTTGATCAAAATATTCAAGCAAAGCTCAACTCTGTCAAAATTCAAATGCTCTATAAAAATATTGTACTTAACCCAAATTAATGCATGTAAGTAGATATATGATGTTTCAATTTTCTTTTCCCTATTCTCTACATCCTCTCTATCTCTACTACAATTCTTTTTCTCAGTTTTTTTCATCATCTAAATTCATTTTTTTTTTCTTTTCTCTTTTCTCTCTCTCAGTCATTCTCATTATTTCTCTATCATGCTACCTCTCCCCTTCTCTCTCTCTTCTTTCTTTCTTTCTCTCTTCTTTTCCTGTGATATTCCTCTCATAACTTATCTATTTTCTTTCTCCTTCTTGTCTACTGCTAGGGCCATGTGTGCGTATGTATGTGTGTGTGTGTTAGGGTGTATCTTGGTGCGTGCGTTTGGGTTTGTATGGGTGAGTGTGAGTGTTTTTATGTGTATACATTCGTATACTTTTATCTCTTTAATTTTAGTAATATATTGTCAATGTATATCTTGTTTTTTTTAAAGTATATTCTATTTTGGGACCCTACTTACAAGCACTTTGCCTCACAGGGTATCCCTCCGTTTTTATATTGTATATTGTTACTCATATATTATTTTATCATTATAATGTTTGAGTATTATATTGTGTGATTTTAAAGATGGAAAATAAATTGAATTGAATTGAATTGAAAAATTGAACTTAAATACACATTTATGTACATTTACTTGTATATACAACAATGCTTTAACACACTGATTTCCATGAATACATTATTTTTCATGTTATTGGTTGAGTGAAGCTTTGGATAACAATAATCCATCATCACTTCATTAATTATGTCAGAATAATATATAAGATACATTAAACAATAATACTTGGTAACACTATGCTAACAGAAATAACTCCATAGATATTTCTATGTCTTTGAGTGAAATAAGGGCGTAGCTTTCTCTTTTATCTTGTGTATTTTGCTTTTTTAAAAATAAATGTACAGAAAAACATTTTTTTTAAACCACATATCTATTTATTCATTCATTTTTAATATCTAACTTGTTTTGTCTGGTTCTAAACAAAAGCGACTCGTCTACAAATTTCTAGTTTCAAACTGAGCAAAACTGTGCTGAAAATGCTTAGCACGCAATTCCAATTAAGTTATAATGAATTACGTTAACCATGAGAAAAGGAAAACGCTCAGGAGTTAAAACAAGTATATCACATATACTGATATGTCTAACATAGCACTCCCCTCTTATCAGGATTTTAATATTCGTTATGTATTTTCTTTATTCAATAATAATATTTCATAATTCTTATGTCATCTATTATTATAGATTTTCTTTATTCAATAATAATATTTCATAATTCTTATGTCATCTATTATTATAGATGACATAAGAATTATGAAATATTATTATTGAATAAAGAAAATACATAACGAAATAGTAAAATCCTGATAAGGAAAAAAAAAGTGTAAGTATGAACATATTATGTTCATACTTACATTTAAAAAAAAAAATTTTATGTACACCATATTAAGTGTCTTCATGTATTCCAAAAGAATTTTACAATACAGAAATACAACATTATGTCAAAGAACTTTGGTTAACCAGAATGAGTAGTTAAAATATTAGTTTTTAAATGAATTAACTTCTAGAACACGTAAGCCTATCTTCTAAGTTTCCTCAAAAATTTCAATGATTATGTGAACGAAGGTACCATCTATACAATGATCTTCTGCCTTTTCACTTATCCATCTATATACCTCTTACATATCTGTACCGGCCGCACAGAAACGTTGTTAGCGCTAACAGCGCACTAACAGTACCAATAGCGATGATTTGGCCGCACAGAAGAGTAATGTTAGTCAAATTCACTTAAAGCGCTGTTAGCCTAACATTTCAAGGCCGCACAGAAGCTAACAGTAGTGGTAATGTTTTAACAACTCACGAACAGTGCCAGGGGCACCAATAGTGACAATGTTAGTGAATAATTTCTTGCGTGCGCTATAACTTGTCTCTCCTCTTTTTTTAATACCAAGTACTTAAACATAGACCTAGACTAATCAGTGTAGTAAAATCACGCAAAACCGTTATAACGGTTTAGCGTTATATTTGCTGATTGTTACGTAAGCCCCGCACAGCAAGGTCGAACGGTCCAGCGATTTTCCTAGTCTCTTATTAGTCGTTCGCCCATATTTGACCCAAGTGTTGTGCATACTGAAAAGGAAGACAGAGAGAAGACAAACAAAGAAATACATAAGGAAAAAAGGAAGACAGAGAGAAGAAAAACAAAGAAATATATAAGGAAAAGGAAGACAGAGAGAAGAAAAACAAAGAAATGCATAAAGAAATCAAAAGAAGATATAAAGAATAAAAACAAAGAAATACATAAGGAAAAAAGAAGATATAAAGAATAAAAACAAAGAAATACATAAGGAAAAAGGAAGACAGAGAAGAAAAACAAAGAAATACATAAGGAAAAAAGAAGAGTGAAGAAAAACAAAGAAATACATAAAGAAATAAAAAGAAGATATGGAGAATAAAAACAAAGAAATACATAAGGAAAAAAGAAGATGGAAGAAAAACAAAGAAATACATAATGAAAGGAAGACGGAGAGAAGAAAAACAAAGGAATACATAAGGAAAAAAGAAGAGCGAAGAAAAACAAAGAAATACATAAAGAAATAAAAGAAGATATGGAGAATAAAAACAAAGAAATACATAAGGAAAAAAGGAAGACAGAGAGAAGAAAAACAAAAGAATACATAAAAAAAAGAAAAGTGAAGAAGAACAAAGAAATACATAAAGAAATAAAAAGAATATATATAATGGAGAATAAAAACAAAGAAATACATAAGGAAAAAAGAAGATGGAAGAAAAACAAAGAAATACATAATGAAAGGAAGACGGAGAGAAGAAAAACAAAGGAATACATAAGGAAAAAAGAAGAGCGAAGAAAAACAGAGAAATACATAAGGAAAAAAGAAGAGCGAAGAAAAACAAAGAAATACATAATGAAAGGAAGACAGAGAAGAAGAAAAACAAAGGAATACATAAGGAAAAAATGAAGACAAAGAGAAGAAAAACAAAGAAATACATAAGGAAAGGAAGACGGAGAGAAGAAAAACAAAGAAATACATAAGGGAAAAAGAAAAGAGAAGAAAAACAAAGAAATACATAAGGGAAAAAGAAGAGAGGAGAAAAACAAAGAAATACATAAGGAAAAAAAGAAGACAGAGAGAAGAAAAACAAAGAAATACATAAGGAAAAAAAGAAGATAGAAGAGAAACAAAGAAATTACATTACATTACATTACATTAAGAAATCAAAAGAAGACAGAGAGAAGAAAAACAAAGAAATACATTAAGTAAAAAGGCAGATAGAGGAAAAACAAAGGAATACATAAGAAAAAGAAGACAAGAGAGAAGAAAAACAAAGAAAATCATCAGAAAAGAATGAAGATAGAGAGAAGAAAAACAAAGAAATACTATAATACTGCTGCCACGCCAGCCGTGTTGGTCATCATACACACGTGGATATTTGACAAACAACGACTGTCATTGCATCTATCAGGCGTTGTTGTCAGCTGCTTGCAAAAGATGAATTATGATTTTGATTGACTTATAGCAAAACGCCACGGGGAAAAAAATTTGGCGCGTATAGATTGATCAAGTATATATTTTTCTTTAAAAGAATCTTATTTTGCAGCCGTCCCTTTGCTTTTAAAGCCGTCCCTGTGAATTTAAAGATTGAGAACGCATCTTGGAATCGTTTATGCCTTCTCCATTCACATAGGGTTTGCGTGCCAATTCTCTTGCACAGTGGAGCGCGGAGAGTGATCTCCTGGTAATCGATTTACTATTTTGACGTCAATTTATTACGGGTTTGCGTTAAAACGGTTTTGCGTGATTTTACTACACTACTAATTAAGAATGTGGCGGGTAGCGGGTGACATCGATTTTGCTGATAACGGCACGAGGAGACCAAGATATGATCCTTTTCAGGAAGAAAATGAACATAACTTTTTCAAGAAGTATAGGTTTTCCAAAGCAGTGTTTGAAGACCTTTTGAACATTGTAGGCCCTGCTTTGGAAAGAAGAACATTACGGTAAGTGACCATGTACCATACCTTAAGAACAGTCAGTGTAACTTAATAGTGTAATAGGCTACATACGCATCAGTCACTGATGATGAGAAGCATTATGAAAATCATAATTGGCAAATAGGCCTACTCCCATGAGTTGGTCAAAGACTATTGGCATGGCTTGTTGAACTGAGAAATGTTTTTCATGACCTCTTATTTTATTATTCTTTAAAAATGTTCTGTTTATTTTCCCCTCTTTTCTTTAGTTCTGTTTTCTACATTATGCAAAAAATGACCAATGTGAGTTCTATTTCTGGTTTTGTAACAAATGATGGCACACACTTTATTCTTGTTCATTATTATAACACAATTATGTTTCTAGGGAACTGTATGCTGCAGTATATTAGTTCTTGTAAATGTAATTGGTAATAAAATATCTAGCAATCTTTTTATATAAACACCCTGTGTATTCTCTCTCTCTCTCACACACTCATTGCTTCCTCTTCACCCCCACCCCCATTTTCCCCTTTCTTTATTTTCTCTGTCAAATTATAAATGACATGTTAATGAGGGATGTGGTGGAATTCAGTCGTAGCATAACATTTCTTTTAATACCCAGGTAATATTTTTATTTGGATATTCTTTTATAAATTTTGAGTTGATACATGTGCAACTTAAAATGTACATGTACATGTTTGCAACCAGTGGTAGGCTTTATGGAACAGTTATTCAATTCAGTTTTTCTGTCCCTGGTGTTCTAGTTGATGCATTGTATATTTGTTCAATTTATTTTTATTACTTCTCATGTTTCTTTGCCAAATAAAGTAATGATAATGAAATATAGAAAAACCAAATAATATTGTAACCCCAAGGTAAATTTGCAGTGATGTAAGTTGTGTGAGTGGAATGATTAACTGAAAGTGGCTGTGTGGTTGATATGATGGATTGTTGCCCCTGTAATTCACAAACACACCACACACACAAATATACATGTAGATCTGTATTTCAAAAAATAAAAAGGGGTCCAGACCTCATGACCCCCCCCCCCTCATCTGATCCGTGGGATGTGTGGCACCTTATCTTAAGTGTGCTACCCCACCCCTTGATCCGCTTCAAAGCCTGCATACGGATTTCAAACCCTGGACAGTTGTTCATTTCTCAAAAAGTAAACAGAAAATGATGCTGGCAAGCCTATATTACTCGTTCAGTAACTCTTTCCAAAAAAAAATCCACAATGTCCGGACTAAAAGAAATATGCAGGCAAATGCATCAAAATTTCCAAAAAAGTAGACACCAACACACAAAAAAATTCTACAACTAGAGTTGAACAAGTACAACTATGGGCTGTGGAAGAGTTGAAATGCGATAGAGTTATAATATTGAATTGTGCAGTAGGCATGTTCCTACATAACTGCTTTAAAGCAGTGTATTTAAATGTCATCATGATGCACAATCAACGTTAGAATCCATTATAGACCATTAAAAGCATTTCTACATGTTTGCGCGCATGCGGGTAATGCGCGCGTGTGCGTAGGAGTTATAATCACGCAGCAATTGCAAATGTTCAACAATGCCCTGTAGCACATGCGGTCTATTCCAGTCAATATAAGGCATTTTTACCGTTTGTGCGCGTACGCACGCGTGTAAGAAAATATTCTAGAAAATCATGTAGGATCAATTAAAATGCTAAAACAGTCCAAGATAAGTCATTTTCATGCTGTATACGGAACTTAAGGCCACTGACGCGCGCGCATGTGTGCACGCGGGAAAATTTTGAAATGTTTAAAATGGCCTGAAATATGCCCAAAATTAATTATAGACCATTTTGAGCATTTTCAGATTTTGCGCGCGCGCACCTTCACCGACGCGCGCGTACGCGCACGCACCCTATGTTCAATTAATTTCATTTTTAATTAAGTTGCATCATGCCAAATATTGCTATGTTATGACTTTGTATTGCAGAGATATAGCATATGTCAGAATTTTACAAAATGGCGCCTAGATGACGTCACGATGCATTGACTATGTTGAAAAAATTTCTGTGCTGAGACAATAACCATATATACCAGCGTACCAAATTTGAATACATTTGAATAAACCGTTTTGGATATATAGCGGACACAAAAAAGTGGGTAGAAATAAAAATAAATAAAGAAAATTTCGTACAAAAACAGAAGGTGGTCTGTACTTGTAGTACAGCCCACCTAATTATAAAAGAAGTGAAATAATAAGTGTCAAATTTGTGAATTTTGCATAGAAACGTATGTAGGCCGCGCGCGCATCAACATTTGCACAGCCACGCACGGCCCTCCGTGCGCGCTCTTTGACTGCATCGAATCTCCGCGCGTGCAGACATATGTGATACGCTGTAACAGCGCGAGTGTCTAACAGCGCCCTAACAGCGCTTTCAGTGCGGTCATCTTACCCGTGTTGTTAGTGGCTGATTTGTTGCAATGTCGTCCTATGACATTGCCTTGTTTTTTTGTTCACGTTCTGCATCAAAAAAAATTCTTTTTCTTCTTCTTATTCTTCCACCCAATTCCTATTTGTTTTGCACGTAGTGCTTGTCGTCACTGTTTAGGTACTTTCCTGATGTCCATTTCCTTTCAAATTTCATATGCATGTTCCTTGCAATTTCATCTTGATCACTAAACTCTTCATTTTTCGAAATCACTCATGCATGACCATCCAGGCGCCATTTTGTCCATTTTCATGCCATTCGTTCTCCTGGCCTATCTCCACTATCCTACATCCTACAGACTTCTAACAAATTCCTCTAGATCGTCCAAGAGTTGCTCTTTACATAACCATAAAAATATTATACAAAAAATTCCATCTTCATACTCTAAATTTAAGTCCGAAATCGGCCATGTGGAAAAACGCTAAATTTCTTGAAATATTCACTTCTGAAAATGAAAAAATGCCATAACTTCCTCATATCAATTCATTTTTGTCTCAAATTTAGACTGTGGCTTTATCTTGTCATTGCACACATTCCTGCTAAATTTCATGCTTCAATGATTCCCCATAATATAATTAGCGCCCTCTAAAGTTTCAAAAATGGCTATTTTCTTGTGGCCGTATCTCCGTCATGCTTGGATAAACCCGTACTCTTTTTTGGATTTAGATACTTCAAGATATACCCTTTTCAGGCAAATAAAAAAATATACCTTATCACTGACCGACTTTGCGAAAATTGCTCGTCAAAATCACGATATTTACGGAAATGCCGAAACCACTTCAACTTGCTCTAATTTTGCGAACCTTTAACCTACGTCTTTGAAATTTGGTGGGTATGTGTATTTATGTATTTGACAACTGTCAGCCAAATTTTATAAAAACTGATGACGTCATCGCAAAGTTATTGCGGAAAAACCTCAATTTACCCTGCATTACATATTATTGAATGATATGGTTATTTTAAATGGCGCCCTAACGGCAGTCGGCTCAAAATGTCCGCAATGAAATTCCCTTCTCGGGGATACCAAACACGGTATATTTGACCCGGCACCACAAAACCACCAAAAAGTCGCAAAAATATTTTTTCTGATTTTATCATATTTGGATAAAACAAAGTCTGAGCTTCAAAATGATACATGACTCATAAAAATTGAAACTTTCTAACCCTTTTAATTCAGCGAATGAAAGGAGCTGTAAGAGAGGTTTGCTGGTATTAAATAGGGAGGAAATGAGCTCTAAAGTTGAGGCCTATTCAAGCGTGCGGAGTAAGAAAACAAGAGACAAAATCAATAGCGAACGAGTCAACAGGCCATAGCACCCACCCTGAAAGTTCACCCTGAAGATTACTTGAGTTTAAAAAAATGCAGAAAAAATAAAGAAAAATATTGGCGAAGGTTTGATGAAAATCGGTCAAATAATAAGAGAGTTATGAGTATTTAAAGTTTTGGATTCGTGACGTCACATGCGAGCAGCTGCCCATTGGTCATGTAATAAATATTCCATATATTCGCATTTTTTTTTACGTTCCACGATAAATTAATATTGTTTCTTTTCAGAATCTAGTATTGAATAACATTTCTGACAATATATCAAATGCACAGACGAAAATATTCTAAATTTTCTGAGAAAACTGAATTTTATGGAATATTTATCACATTACATAATGGAGGAGCTGCTCGCATGTGACGTCACAAAATCAAAAATTCAAAAGTCCATAACTCCGTTATTCTTTAACGGATCTTGTCCAAACTTTCGCCAATATTTTTCTTTATTTTTTCTGCATTTTTTAAACTCAAGTAATCTTCGGGGTGAACTTCCCCTTTAATTAATTTGTCGGATTAGGTTGATATTTGGTAGGAGTGTTAAACATAGTTTATTCATTCTATTGCCAAGACTTCAAATTGTGAACTTTAGTCATTCGAAAGTTATTATGATGCAAATGAGAGTGTCCTAATGGGAGATTAAGTGCACCTCGGTGGCCTGACACCTGCACTAGACAATGCCTATTCACTCCATTTGGGTGTCTTTCTTTGTTCCCTGTTACATAATACTGGTTTGTTACCTTGTAGTCCTTCTGATATCATACACTGAACTTGTAATTTAGCCTATAATTAACTTAAATAGGACCTACTCTTTTTCTTTTTTCACAATGATTAACCTATGTAATTTGTTTTACATAGAACTTACATACTCTTTCCTTGCTCACATGAATAAACTTGATCGTTCGTTAGCAACGAAATCCTTTTTCAGACTCTGTTTCGTCATCGAAATGGAACTTAAAACTGCTCTGTAATTTGCTTTCGCGACTATTGATGAACTGTAATATCAGTATGATGAGATTGCTGAGAGTTTATTCTTTCTAACAGTATAAAAATCATTAGGGAAAAGGTAATTTAAGGCCCGCGACATTGCAGTGATTTTACGAGGGTGAGCGGTACTGGTGAAAAAAAAAATTATACAGGAAGGCGAAGAATTAGGAAGAAACCGAAGCTGTGCGAAAAAAAACTGGTCTAGAAAAACTGTTAAAAACTCATCTTCTACTACGTATTAAGCTTCCAGATTTTGATATAAGGTACAGAAAAGAACGATCTTTCAGAAAAAACAAAAATCTTAGAATCCAATTTTTCAACCCAAATTTCCATTTCAGCTGTTTACACAAAATGACGGCTTGCGACTTTTTGGTGGTTTTGTGGTGCCGGGTCACATATGGTCTCACAGAAAATTTTCAGTAAATCGCGATTTAAGTCAGGTCATAAGACGGATCCTGCAGAGTTTCTGCCCGTGCATTACACGTATTGTCTATGGGGCAAATCGGGATCCCAACTTTGGCCCCCTGAACGATCTTTATTTTTCTTGAAATTTTGCTGGCACATTCTTTGAGGCAAAATGAAGAGAATCTCGAAGCCGGATTTTTAAAATCGGTCAAGCGTGACATTTTAGACGCCATTTTGCTCTATAAATTATAATGCATCACACGCTTCGATAGGATTGTCATAAAAATATGAAAGTGGTCCCAAAATGACGGCCATGAAATGCTCTTTCGTATGATACCAAATACGGCACATAAAGAACAAAAAAGAGCCCAGTTATTAGCAAATAAAGCCATTTCAGTACATGCCATTTAACGACATTTTCTTCAATACAATTCTACGCAAAGCCGATGTGGCGTGGTAAAAACCTCAATTTACCCTGCACAACATATTATCTAATAATATGCTTATTTTAAATGGCGCCCTAATGGCAGTCGGCTCAAAATGACTGCAATGAAATTCCCTTCTCGGGGATACCAAACACGGTATAAGGTCTCACAGAAAGTTTTCAGTATTTAAAATTGCGATTTAAGTCAGGGCATAATACGGATCCTGCACAGTTTCCACCCATGCTTTACACGTATTGTCTATGGGGCAAATCGGGTTCACGACTTTGGCCCCCTGGACGTTCTTTATTTTTCTTGAAATTTTGCAGGCACATTCTTTGAGGCAAAATGAAGAGAATCTCGAAGCCGGATTTTTAAAATCGGTCAAGCGTGACATTTTAGACACCATTTTGTTCTACAAATTATCATGCATCACACGCTTCGAGAGGATTGTCATAAAAATATGAAAGGGGTCCCAAAATGACGGCCATGAAATGCTCTTTCGTATGATACCAAATACGGCACATAAAGAACAAAAAACAGCCCAGTTATTAGCAAATAAAGCCATTTCAGTACATGCCATTTAACGACATTTTCTTCAATACAATTCTACGCAAAGCCGATGTGGCCTGGTATACTCTGCGTCACATATAGTGTGGAAGCCACGTGGCCAGAGGCTATGGAAAGGCATTTTATCCTTCTACCTTTCCCTATGTTATTCTTTGTCATCTTGTCTTTCTATGTTTTACCCTACTGTCATTGTTCTATAATCTTTGATTTCTTCCTCTCCTTATGTTAAATACCGCACAACCCCAAAGTGCCGTGCGTAGTTTACTATGCTTCATTGTTTTGAGGCCATGTGGACTGGAGCGTGTGGAAAGCCATTTGGGTCAGGGCGTGCGCCACCATCATCGTCATCACCATCATCATCATCATCATCACCACCACCATTATCTTTATCACAATCATCATTATATCATCGTCATTACCATTTTCATCATCAGTGTAGTAAAATCACGCAAAACCGTTATAACGCAAACCTGTAATAAATTGACGTCAAAATATTTAATCGATTACCCGGAGATCACTCTCCGCGCTCCACTGCGCAAGAGAATTTGCACGCAAACCCTATGTGAATGGAGAAGGCATAAACGATTCCAAGATGCGTTCTCAATCTTTAAATTCACAGGAACGGCTTTAAAAGCAAAGGGACGGCTGCAAAATACGATACTTTTAAAGAAAAATTTATACTTGATCAATCTATCCGCGCCGAAATTTTTTCCCCGTGGCGTTTTGCTATAAATCAATCAAAATCATAATTCATCTTTTGCAAGAAGCTGAAAAGAACGCCTGATAGATGCAATGACAGTCGTTGTTTGTCAAATATCCACGTGTGTATAATGACCAACGCGGCTGGCGTGGCAGCAGTACTATAGTATTTCTTTGTTTTTCTTCTCTATATCTTCATTCTTTTCTGATGAATTTCTTTGTTTTTCTTCTCTCTTGTCTTCTTTTTCTTATGTATTAATTTGTTTTTCCTCTATCTGTCTTCTTTCTTAATGTATTTCTTTGTTTTTCTTCTCTCTGTCATCTTTTGATTTCTTAATGTATTTCTTTGTTTCTCTTCTATCTTCTTTTTTTCCTTATGTATTTCTTTGTTTTTCTTCTCTCTGTCTTCTTTTTTTCCTTATGTATTTCTTTGTTTTTCTCCTCTCTTCTTTTTCTCTTATGTATTTCTTTGTTTTTCTTCTCTCTTCTTTTTCCCTTATGTATTTCTTTGTTTTTCTTCTCTCCGTCTTCCTTTCCTTATGTATTTCTTTGTTTTCTTCTCTTTGTCTTCCCTTTTTTCTTATGTATTTCTTTGTTTTTCTTCGCTCTTCTTTTTTCCTTATGTATTCCTTTGTTTTTCTTCTCTCCGTCTTCCTTTCATTATGTATTTCTTTGTTTTTCTTCCATCTTCTTTTTTCCTTATGTATTTCTTTGTTTTTATTCTCCATATCTTCTTTTTATTTCTTTATGTATTTCTTTGTTTTTCTTCACTCTTCCTTTTCCCTTATGTATTTCTTTGTTTTTCTTCGCTCTTCTTTTTTCCTTATGTATTCCTTTGTTTTTCTTCTCTCCGTCTTCCTTTCATTATGTATTTCTTTGTTTTTCTTCCATCTTCTTTTTTCCTTATGTATTTCTTTGTTTTTATTCTCCATATCTTCTTTTTATTTCTTTATGTATTTCTTTGTTTTTTTCTCTCTTCTTTTTCCCTTATGTATTCCTTTGTTTTTATTCTCTCCGTCTTCCTTTCCTTATGTATTTCTTTGTTTTTCTTCTCTCTGTCTTCCCTTTTTCCTTATGTATTTCTTTGTTTTTCTCCGCTTTTCTTTTTTTCTTATGTATTCTTTTGTTTTTCTTCTCTCTGTCTTCCTTTTTTCCTTATGTATTTCTTTGTTTTTTTTTCTCCATATCTTCTTTTTATTTCTTTATGTATTTCTTTGTTTTTCTTCGCTCTTCTTTTTTCCTTATGTATTCCTTTGTTTTTCTTCTCTCCGTCTTCTTTTCCTTATGTATTTCTTTGTTTTCTTCTCTCTGTCTTCCCTTTTTCCTTATGTATTTCTTTGTTTTTTCCGCTCTTCTTTGTTTCTTATGTATTCTTTTGTTTTTCTTCTCTCTGTCTTCCTTTTTTCCTTATGTATTTCTTTGTTTTTATTCTCCATATCTTCTTTTTATTTCTTTATGTATTTCTTTGTTTTTCTTCGCTCTTCTTTTTTCCTTATGTATTCCTTTGTTTTTCTTCTCTCCGTCTTCCTTTCATTATGTATTTC
This sequence comes from Heliocidaris tuberculata, assembly GCA_025618425.1. Lineage (NCBI taxonomy): Eukaryota > Metazoa > Echinodermata > Echinoidea > Camarodonta > Echinometridae > Heliocidaris > Heliocidaris tuberculata. The sequence continues at coordinate 16,082,395 of CM046842.1, read as the reverse complement.
TTTGTTTTTATTCTTTATATCTTCTTTTTTCCTTATGTATTTCTTTGTTTTTATTCTTTATATCTTCTTTTTATTTCTTTATGTATTTCTTTGTTTTTCTTCTCTCTGTCTTCCTTTTCCTTATGTATTTCTTTGTTTTTCTTCTCTCTGTCTTCCTTTTTTCCTTATGTATTTCTTTGCTTGTCTTCTCTCTGTCTTCCTTTTCAGTATGCACAACACTTGGGTCAAATACGGGCGAACGACTAATAAGAGACTAGGAAAATCGCTAGACCGTTCGACCTTGCTGTGCGGGGCTTACGTAACAATCAGCAAATATAACGCTAAACCGTTATAACGGTTTTGCGTGATTTTACTACACTGATCATCATTATATCAATATCATCATCACCATCATCATCACCATTATCATCATCACCATCATCATTTTATCATTATCATCGTTATCATCATCACCATGATTATATCATCATCATATCATCACCATCATCATCACCATTATCATCATCATCATTTTATCATTATCGATCTTTATCATCATCACCATTATTATATCATCACAATCATCATCAACACCATCATCATCATCATCAACACCACCATTACCATCATCACCATCATCCTCTTTGTCATCACCATTATCATCATTCTTTGTTTTTTGTTTTTTTCCTTGTTTTCATTTTTCTATCATCTCCTAATTTAAAAGTATGCATTATTTTCTCCCATCTTATCTGATATCATGTTTCAACATGCATAACTTTATATTTCACATGAACAACTTTTCAAAAAAAATAAAAGATACGGACGACATTGCATGCACATCGTTCCGATACGATGCAGTTCTAGTTTGTGACTTGTTAGCGCTAACAAACCTGCTACTAACAGCGTTTCTGTGCGGCCGGTACTGGTGCAGAATGATGACATAGCGGTTGTAGCACCGTCAGCTGTAAAGGAACTGAAGTCCACTTGTACCTAACCATATACCTCTCACAAACGTACTACAATCTATTAATGTGCCCCAGTATGACTAAAAATTGCTTCCTTTTCTTTTAAAAAAAAAATCCCCCTCTTTCACTTATCACAGTATAGACATGTTAAATAAAAGACGATCAGATCACACTTTTAAACCTGTCTTTTCAATGTAAACTCTGAAAACTTTATTATAGGACAATTACTTTTACCTTGGTTTCTCAAAAACAGTACTACCTTTCCGGTATTGATCAGATTTATACAGCAACGCAAATGTACAGCGATAAATGATGCCTGAAAATTTATAACAAAAAAACTGAAAAGTTTGTCACTTTCAAGAATCATGCAAAAATAAAAAGACGATGTAACCTAAGTATCTCACGACCAAAATATCTGAAGAAGTCTTGTATCTATCACATAATGATGAAACTTGGATCCTCTGGTAACGCTTTACCACTCCCGACTAATCTCAAACATTCTCATAGTTAAAGTGCTGCCAAATACCTTCTTATCCATTCTGACTCCAATGAAATTGCTGTGTTAAGAACGTCAATCATATCCAAGAGCTTGTCAGATCGGACTCCTGTGGCTTGTGGTATACATCCGTCAAGCATTTTGAGGATTATGAATACTGCAAAATACTCACATTCTCGCTAATCTGACTCAGGTTTCCGTGCTATGACGAAATCCCGTCAGACCCTGCAAGAACTAGTGTCGTTTACTGCACTTTGCATGTCCTCCATGTTGTCTCATCAGCATGAAAAATAACAAAAATAGGCGTGCATTTTGTAGCAAATGGATTGTATTCAAGGGCACAATAAGGAGCAGAGCAGATCATTAATTTCATTTAAATCGTATGATCTTTAAACATGAGCTTCGCATCACTAAACAACTGGCTTTCAAACCGATAAGCATGATATCACCTGAATTAAAGCCAACAAAAATCCAACCTTGCCTCTATCGTTTGTAGAAAATTCAGTTTTATTATTGAATTCTTTAACTAAATCATGAAAACTGCTTTCCAAAATTCAGCCTTCCAAAGGCAAAATTTCTACATCAATTCCTAAATGTTAAACCCGGCTTAATTTCATCACTTTCTTTCTTATCTTTCTTTGTTTTTAAGTCAGTTTAGACTTTCCGAACTTGATGCTGTGATATGAGATTTACTTTCTGTCTTAGGCACTATCATTTACATTTTAATTATCATTTTACTCTCATTAAATTCACTGTTAAATTATCTCAGATTCATATCGATTTACGCTTAGTTTTGAGACACTTTCTTAAGATGTCAAACCCAGCCAGCACATCTGGTATTATTAAAAAAAATTTAAAAAAACGTTCCCATTTGCCTCAATATGGTTTACACTCCAATCTCTCAGCTATATAAAGTAATGTTCCGATAAAAATGTGCAGAAATACTATAGGAAGTTACAATGACTTGGCCTTGATTATTCAGTGTGCACTACGAAGCAGTGTTTGGGTAATATTTCGATCCTTACTTGCCAATGATTAGCAGTTCGTCCGAATTCGTGAAAAAAAATATCCTTCTGTAAATGCACAAACTTAGAGTTTTCCCCTGCAGAAAAATACTTCTGCAAATATATAGCTTTCCTAACCTTCAGAAATAAATTCAATTTATGACAAATTTTAACCTTGTTAAGTGAAATATAATCAATTTGCACAATGCACCTATATCTCTTTCATTGATTGATATAAATAATATCTTCTGATTTTATGAACACGTATATCCTGTGGTAAATGCACAAACTTACAACTTTTCAGTGCAGAGTTTTTACCTTCCCCAACCTTTAAAAATGAATTCAAACAGTCATAATTTCTGACTTTGTTCAGTGAAATTGCATTTGAACTAATCACCGATATCTCTTTCGTAAAGATTTCCCAGTCCAATGTTGGTTTCTAATGTTCTCTTGCTGTTGTTCTTCCTGTTGATGTTTTTTTTTTTTTGCTACCTTTATATTTCAAAAGTATCCTTACGCATGCACTCTTCCATGTGGTGCTCACTCTTTTTTTTTTTTTTTTTTCAAATAGGTCATTGGATATTCCAGTTTACAAAAACCTTTTCCACAAATTTCACTACTTTTATAACTTTCTGATCACTATTCCTGACTACCAGTTTTCTCAATTATTTTAGTGTACGTAATGTACAGCCCGTCGTTCCAGGCGGTAGTCTTGCCATTCACAAGGCCTCGAGCTCTCTCCACATAGAGCGTAAATGAATCATCTTATATCCCAGTGATTTTTGTGTAATTTTCTTTCCAAAGAAGAAAGTTCCGTCACCGTAGTCACAGCAAAATCATTCAATACACGGGCTCCCATATACTATTCAGGTGATTCTAAAGCAATATGAATGAAAAAATATTTCATTCCCATGACGGACCAATCCATCTATCTACAGATGTTTGAAAACAGTGTTACCCCATGATATCCACCTCACCAATGACGACATTAAACCTCCATTTCAGAAATAATAAGCCCACTGTTTTGTTACTTGGATGTACACAGATGTATTATGGTTTACCACTCAGTTACAGTGCTGTTACCACTCCCTATACTTTCATTTTTCTCGGTACCTTTATCGTTAGTGTACCCGCGTACACCTCGCCATTCCAGGCGGTATTTAAGCCATTCACAAGGCTTCGAGCTCTCTCCACAATATAGCCTCAATGAATCCTCTCATTTTTGGACCAAAATCCGAAGATTCTTTCAATTTTCTGAGCACTATGTGAACACCTCTGTATTGTTTTGTTCATTAGAAATACCCTACTCTAGACGGGGCACGACCTACAAGAATCCCTCCACCCCTACCCTGCACTTCGGCGCCAATGTCGGAAAGGTGATGATTTCTTTGCCTCATTACCATGATTACTGGCCCACCCACTCTACAAATTGTTCTGCCGCCCTTGCCACTGAGTAGTTTCGTCGCTCCTTAGACCCTACTATTTCGCCCTACCAAGCAGTTCTAACAACCCCGAGTTGGAGGTTAGCTGAGGCACAACCCCCCCCCCCCCCCCCCGTTCCACTTATTCCTGCATATTCAAGAATATTTCAGGCAAATCCATTTACACTGATAAGGAATATCTTCTGTCCTTTAACTTTTTTTTGGTGAGAGGATTTGACTAAGAATTACTGTATTTGTGGGAGGCATCTTTACTACATTAATTTTGGGGGAGATGGTTACTACATGTATGTTAAGTTTAAACTGGTTATTTCACCCATGTCTACATGGCCTATGACCAAACAAGGGATAAAATCGGTGCAGGGTTATGATCATTTGGTCAAAGTTCAATTTTTAATATAATTATAAATAATATTTTCACCTTCTTGCTTCATACATGACTTGTGTATATATACCACGATGCCATAGAATATAGAACAAGAGTTCATGACATGTGTCTGTAGTGGAATGTATTAACCGAAACTCTTATTTTTGTAGGTGTCTTGGAATAGGAGTTGCCTAATGCATTTCAAGTTAACATTACGTTAAGTTTATATCTCATAGTACCATTATTTCAGGAATTCTATCAGAGGGAACTGAACTTAGAGTTAGTCAGTATGCTGACGATACAATTATTTACCTTACAGCAAACGAAGTAAACATATAAGGAATACGTTAGACATACTGTCCTCTTTCAGGAAAATCTCTGGTCTAAAGGTGAATATTGAAAAGAGCAATGTTGCTCGCCTTGGGCCCTGGAATGATATCTTATGTACAGAAATATTTGTTTTATTTTGGAACTTACATATCTATCAATGAAAATGTAGACAGTTTTGCTAACAAAAAATTGCAAAATAACATGAAAGATGAATTCCATTAGATATCAAATATTATTATTTGTATGAAGGGTTTTCAGGCGACCAGAAAAATTGGCGTATCTCATGGTTTGCGCAAGAGTACCCGGATGACCGTGCAATTTCAAAACAATATCTCATGGTTTGTGTTAAAGTACCCGGATGACCGTGCAATATATCTCATATCTCATGGTTTGGGGTGCGCGTGACGCGTAAAAAAGTGAATACGCGCTTAAATACGCAAAGGTTAAGACAATGGATGTATGCGCGCAGCTCTTGCAAGATGCTTGGGTAAGGACAAAAATGTTTTTCTACCTTTGTTTTATGTCGAAGTCAATACAAAAACATAAGGACGTGTAATGGTGAAAATTTAGGAACTAGGTATCATACAATTAATAATAATAATATTGAATGGCTTTTCTTTCGTGGGACACAAGGATATATCGTACTCGCTTTGAAAATATTTCACTCGTCGTGCCGACTCGTGAAATATGCTCATAGCTCGTGCGATATACCCTTGTATCCCACTCAAGGCCATTCAATATTATATTATTATTTACGACCGTTTTCATGGTTTTATTTTATTTATTTAATATACATATCAACGTGTTAATATAAACTAAAAGGACTCAGAGAAGGATACAGACTATTGCTAATGTTTAAGAAATTTGCATGAATATTTTTAAGTTGATGAAAGTTAAAAAGGACATAATGTCATTTTTTCCTACAAGGTCTTTAGTTATATTTTACCTGTTTTGGTGGAAATTACTTAATACGATTATTTTGTTCGTAAAAATATGTAAAATCAATTATGTAAAAAGGAAAACCTTGTCAAACAAGAATTCGAAAATTGATTTCGAACTTCTTCACTTCAAATCATGTTTAACATATTTTTACCTTTCTGAAACAGTTACCGACCAACAGATTCTTCATTTCTATAACACAAGCTTTTCCATAAATTATAACATATCACACTAATCAAAACAAGGCAGGCTATTATACAGGAACCACCCAACGTACCAAAACCAGGCAAACCGGTTATCCCAAACCAACCTCCAATACACGTTTCTAGAGTGCAGGTTCTTTTCCACTTTTCTGGCATGAAAGATGAATTCGTCTCGATATTAAATATTAGGTCAAAAAAACCATACCTATCATCATTGTTCCCAGGACACGTATACAAAAAAAGTAAAAAATAAATAAATAAATGAATAAATAATAAACTAAAATTATTTTTAGTTTTCGACAGTTTGCATGAATGTGTCCAAGTTGATAGTTAAAAATGACGAATTGTCATTTTTCTTGCAAAGTCATCAACCATCTTTTTCTTTATTTTGGTAGAATTTACTTAATAGATGCTTTTTTGCTCTTGGGATATGAAAAGTCAATTTTATTAAAAGGAAAACCTTGTCAAAACAAAAAGTCGAATTAATTTCTAAATTCTTTACTCCAATTCATGTTTAACAATTTGTCCCCCTTTCTTTCTCCTTCTCTTCTTCCTCTTTCTCCCCCCCCCCCCATTTTTTTACTGTTCTGAAACTGTTACAGATCATTAGATTTTTATGACACAATTTTTTTCATAAATGTTAAAATATCAGGTTCTATTCTTGTCCAGATAAACTCAGCTGAATCCAGTTGGTGTTCCATATTATCCAATTTTCTTCTTTTGCTAAATTAATCAGTATATTTCTCCTCTCTTGAGTTTTATATTAGTGCTGCATTCTCACTCATTTATCCATTTCATGCTCGATCCTCTAAATGTGCTTGAAGATATACATTTATTCTGGACTTGACTTTTCTTGTTTGTTTCATTTCCATGGTGACAGCTTTATTCAGATCAAAAATAAGATTATTCCTTCCTTTGGCTTGATTTTTGTTTCAGAGGATGAAAAAAAAATACGGTTCCCATGTATTTCAGCTATCTGCTCATTTAACTTTCCTGTTAGAAATTGGTCTTAGTACTTATCCTTGGTTTTCTACCTCCATTCTTGCGACTACAGCTACATGTTGTTCCAAAAGGTTGGGATGGGTCGCTATTAATAATTGGAGAAGAGGGTCGCTATTCATAATCGAAGAAGAGGGTTGGGGTTAGGATTATTTGTAAAAATATTGTAATTTGATTTTGATTGTTCAATAAAACACACACACACACACACAAAAGAAAAAAATTGAAATAAGCAAACAAAATGATAATATTGAATGGGAAACACCCCCACGGCTGTGTCGAAGCTATAGGGGGAGGGGCGGTGAAACAAAATACCCCCCCCCCCCCCCAATCAGTCCGACCACGCTGTGCCATTCGACCCACCTTGCCTCGGTACAAGCACATACTACTGACAATTTTCGTCAAAGTAATTCATAAATGCCATAGCCTGCGGGTGGGGGGGTGCTGTAGTAGGTGTTGCGATCAGGGGCTGTTCTATTATGTCCATAATCCTCAGAAAAGGCGAGATAGCTCAGTGGTCGAGCAGTTGCTTCGTAACTGAAGGACCCGGGTCGTTGCAAACGTGAAGGATCGACAAAGCGAAGGAGCGAAGAGACAGGGACATCGGTAGAACATTTTGAATTTGGGGTGTAAGCTTCTTTATTCTAAGTCTAATCTACCCCTGCTATATATACACCACACAAGAAATTATTTTCAAATAATATCGTAGACTGATGTAGATCCTCAAAACTATAATGGAATGTCTATGTCCGCGAAGCGTTTTTAAATTCGAGGGACCCCGTTTTGTTTATATTTGCGATAGAGCGAAGCGAGCGAGCCCCAAAATAACCACATTTTACCCTGAAAAAGTGTGCTTTTGTCATCAAAATACACTCTGTGGCATATAAGATATTTGAATTGTATATTTGTTCATCTCGCTGCCAAATATTATTCTATTCTAGCACCTCACTTGTCCAGTTGTCTAAATTATATATTCGGTCACCTCACTCCCATCATGTGCATGGTCAATTCGTTTGACTCTCCAAACCATCCTGAGTGCAGCGAGCAAGAGAAATTATACACCTTTTGATAAGCCTCAAAGATATCTAAAAAGGATCTCACCTATCTTCCGAAGATGACTCTATTTTGGCTCGTTACTTGCGGTCAAAAACCATTATGTTTCTACGAGCGAGCGAAGCAAGCTACCGACAAAAGAATTTTTTTTTCTTTGACAATCTGTTTAAAGGCTGAATGATTTAAACACTATTTTTATAATGAACACTGCGTTTTCGTCACTGGCCATAGTCTCCTGAAAATCCATCTAATTTAGGTAAATTCGCTACTTGACTCCTAGCAGAGTAGACCTAATGCACAACATAAGACAGAGGGACAAGATGGAAACCAACTACCCCCAGGACAAGACAATTGCCTCTAAGGGTTATTAGCCTTTGCCTCCTTCACTTCCAAAAGTTTCCCTTTTCTATTCCCCAAATAATCACCCCTTATCATTTCCACAATTGTCCCATTTTTTTTTTTCATTTTTTTTTTCTTCAAAAGTTCCCCTTTTATTTTAATAACGCACCATTCTCTTTCAATAGTGCCCCCTCTCTCTTGCCTTTAAATGCCTTTGGAGAGGACAAAACGCTTATTGAAATGTATTTCATAGTTGTCTTTTCTATTAACCCTTCTGGCGAGTGGCGAAATGAGATTTTTACAACCCCAAATTATGGTAAATTTTTCAGAAGTAGGGCGTTGTTTATATTCTGATTCTAGCTGCGTGGGGGAAAAATAATCTGATATGAACATAAAAATGAAGTAATAAAGTGCTAAAAATAGTCAAATTGGAAGAGAAAGGGCGATATTGGTAGGAAAGGAGCCCTACTAGAGGTGAATGATGAAAACTTGAAAAGGGGCACGGTTTTCACGAGTGGGGTGGAGGACCACTATGCCACCCCCTTCCTCTGCCCCTGAAGATTCATCTCTAAATGATTTCCTTTAAAATATCCATGTAGGTCTACATTAATTCGAGCTGACCGTCAGATTGCAAGTAATGTTGTCCTTTTTTACCAATATGAAATAGAATCTTCATCAATACACTTGTTATAAATAAATAAACAAACAAACAGATAATCAAATATTCGGTAATTGCCCTAAAAGCGTAAAGAGTGGTGCTAAACATGTCAACAGAGATTTGATACATGTAGTGACATTTCGGTAAGTCGAACGTTTTCTTCGTTTCTTTTATACAATCATCGCATTTTCGATAAAACTGATATATTTTCTGGACATGATTATAAATTTTATGGTGTAGAAGTCAGGTCTTGTGAAGATATTGCAGTTGTTATTCCGTATCATGACTACTCCCCCGGAGGACAACTCCCCCAGGGACGACTCCCACCTGACAACTCCCCCGGAGGACTACTCCCCCGGAGGAGAACTCCCCCGAAGAACTACTCCCCCGGAGTACAACTCCCCCGGAGGACTACTCCCCCGGAGGACAACTCCCCCGGAGGACTACTCCTTCGGAGGACAACTCCCCCGGAGGACAGCTCCCCCGGAGGACAACTCACCCGAGGACAACTCTCCCGGAGGACAACCCCCCCCCCCCCACCCCCGACAAGTTCCCCAGAGAACGTCTTCCCCCAGGGGAGGACGTGTCGCAACATGATAACGACTCCCTGGAGGACTACTTTCACAAAAAAGATAATTCTTACACCGGTATACAATATAATAACAGGGATAATCGTTTTTGAAAGACTATTGTGAAAATATTTGTTTTTGGATACCGTGATAGAATGCCATGACAAATAATTATTAAGGCTTGCGTCACTTATCAGGTCATCGATTGGGGAACGAGCATAGGTACCTCCTTGTTCTACACGAATGGGGTGATTTATATCACTAATGCAGCTATTAAAACGTTATCCTATCGTCTATCATTAGCCTATCCTTTGCCTATCATCAAAGCATGTTAATATTCAATTTCATTAATGATCGTGTTACATAGCAAATTAAGACATTAAGTGTCATTTTGCATCCTATACTAAAAAAGAGAATTTTATTTTGCGCTTTTAGAAATCAAAACTCAATCTATGTGTCTACATTTATCAATTCAAAAGCCTAATTAACATTGACTTTAACTTTTGTTGTGCGTTCGTCATAATAGGCGAGTGCATTTATGGAAGAAATGGGCCTTACCCACATATTTCACCCTGACGGAGTTTAGACTGCCTAAACTTAAGCCTGAAACCTTCTTCAGTGAGGTCATAACCTTTCATTAGGGAAGATTTAACAACTTCATACTGCTGAACCTGGGAAGCCGTAAGCCGACAATAATGCACAAAGTGCAGGGGCCCAATCTTCCTTAACCCAACCAACACTAGAGGCATGTCTCTCAAACCTAGACAAATAACTATCTATGTCATCCTTTCCATCTTGAACAAGTGAATGAGTAAATTAGGAATGCGTAATAAATGTCCCCGCCGGAAGTGCAGATCTGTGGAAATTAACTAGCCTGAATCTTAAAAACTTCAGTGAAAAACTTTAGTGAATAAAATAATAATGTTACTGCATGCAAAAGAAGAGAATACCAACAATGCATGTATACAACTGAAATATAAAACATGAAAACATTATGAACCTTCAGCCATTTTGAATAAATTTGCATAAATTTGCATGAATAATGAATTTCAACATTATGTGTAGAAGTTTGGAAGCCCCCACCCAGCCCTATCAGATAAAACAATCGGAATCAAAATCCGATGTGAAATAGAGGAGAAGTAGCATTTTTCATCAATTTTGAATAAATTTGCATAAATTTGCATAATTAATGAATTTCAAAATTCTGTGTAGAAGTTTGGAAGCCCCCACCCAGCCCTATCAGATAAAACAATCGGAATCAAAATTCGATGTGAAATAGAGGAGAAGTAGCATTTTTCGTCAATTTTGAATAAATTTGCATAATTAATGAATTTCAAAATTCTGTGTAGAAGTTTGGAAGCCCCCACCCAGCCCTATCAGATAAAACAATCGGAATCAAAATCCGATGTGAAATAGAGGAGAAGTAGCATTTTTCGTCACTTTTGAATAAATTTGCATGAATTTGCATAATTAATGAATTTCACGATTCTGTGTAGAAGTTTGGAAGCCCCCACCCAGCCCTATGAGATAAAACAATCGGAATCAAAATCCGATGTGAAATAGAGGAGAAGTAGCATTTTTCGTCACTTTTGAATAAATTTGCATGAATTTGCATAATTAATGAATTTCACGATTCTGTGTAGAAGTTTGGAAGCCCTCACCAAGCCCTATCAGATAAAACAATCAGAATCAAAATCGGCCAAGAAATGACGGAGAAGTAGCATTTTCTAACATTTGAGCACACACGGACAGACGGACGCACGGACGGACGGACACACACACACACACACACACACGCACACACGAACGGAGCCCGTTTCATAGTCCCCTCGCGAACTTCGTTCGGCGGGGACAAAAACAGGGAGAGGGGGAATACTGGGCCTAGGTGAATGCTCTCATTGTCCCGCCCCATTAGATTTCTTTATTTCCTCTAGTCTTATCTGTTGAGCTATTAACTCAGCCTCTGCACTCCTAGCTGCCGCTCTTTCATCTCTAGCTTCACGCACACACTCATCAACATACACCTTCAAATCATTCCCCTCCAAACCAAACTCTTTTCCTTGTGCAATAAACCTGCCTCTCTCCATACTGTAGGCCACATCAAAGGTCAAGTTACAAACTTACCAATTGTAGAACAATTATGCAGCGCAAACGTCAAACACAACAGGCACTGGCACAGGCACGTAGAGAAGTCTCCTTGCCCTGACTGTCTTGCACTGTCTTGAACCAACAATTACTGTAAAAAAATACCAACTGGAGAGAAGATCAAGATTTCATTAATACACAATTAGACCAAATACCGATGATAACAATCATTTCATTATAACCTAACCTATCAAATAGACAAAAGAGGTCCCTTCGTGGTCGCCATAAATGTCAGATATTAGTCCTGTAAATACTATTCTGACGATAAGTTAGATACTGTTTTGAAATGTACATGTATCAAAGGCACAACAAAATAAACCCCTATGGGGGTCCAGTTCCCCTCCATAATTCTCTGACAAGCAAAAAAAAAAAAAAAACAAGTTTTCGTTCTAAAGGGGGGCCACAATCGAAGAAAGGGGGGCCGCCAATGCATACTTTCTTTCAAAAGCGCGGGGGGGGGGGCACGGGCCAGATGTGCTCCCCGCTAAATCCGCAACTGGTTGGGAACAATTGTCGTAACTATGCTAGCGTCAAGAAGACTTCATTCAATATGTTTGAAAATCTCTCTTTACCAAAGTTATCAGATTTTGGGGGGATATTTGGCAAATCAGAGGGGACCGGAACTGTTCTTGCGACTGCCCCCCTCCCTCCCTCTTCTGTAACATCGTCCCCATCTTTCCAGATCATGAGGTCATTGCAAATTCAGATATTGTTTGTTCGCCACTATACAATAAGATACGACTATATTTTTTCTTCCAGATTCAATATAAATCAACTTTCAAACCATAGACAATTTGTAACATACATGCGTATATAGCAAGACCTTTTCATTATTTTCTCTCCAGATTGATGAGCCATTGGCACTGACAGGAGGACCCTGAAGAATCTCCCAGACATTGGCAGTCACAGACGATGAATGTAAAGAATTAAGAAAAAGGCAACGATGTATCACTATGGGGGGATATTGAAAATAAAAGTATGATGAGGAGAATGGTCTATTCTGTGCGACTCATTTTACTATTTATCAGACAGTAAAAAAGGCAAATATCTGAATTCTTATATTTTGCAGCTGCCCATAGTGAGTAGAGGCCTATTTTTTTTTTTCTAGAATTGGCAAGACTGAATAGTATAATTACAAAATTATGCTTTGCTATTTTCATTATGCAGTAATTTAAAAAGAATACCCAAAATTGTATTTAATGCAGTTAAATATAATATTGCAATGTAGACCAAATTTACATTAAATCCAAAATTTCAATGTGAATTTATTTCTAATTCTGTACATAGTTAATATTTTACATTATGCAAAGTTGTATGTATGAAATTACTTAAGGAAGAGGGCAGTTTTCAGTCATTTATATTCCCATCAATTACAGATTAACTATACTTTTGAAACCTGAAAGGCCACACTAGTCTCAAAGTGATAAAGGAGCTCCATGACTAGCCCCCCCCCCCCCCCCCACTTACCACCTGTCCTGACTTTACAGATAAAATCACTATGTTTGCACTACATGCGTTTGAGTCTAACTGCAAATATATAGGAAAACTATCCCATTTGTTTCTGTAATCACAATTAATGAAATCGATCATGTTTCAAAATTCAATGACTGAGAAGTAGGCATTTTGTTTACTGGAGGACAACATGTTATCCTTAATTAACACTAGAAAACAGCACGGAAGGCAAAAATGGACATTATGATCGCCAGATAACAAACAAATAAGAAGAGTTGTCCGACACTATTAAATAATGTCACCACAGTCACATTACCATTTCACCGATTTGATATTCTCAAAGAATTTGTTTTCTCAACATTCACAAATTTCTTATAGTTGTCCCATCATTTTTACATGTTAATGAATCTAATGAGATCTATGAATTTTCTGCTTTGATCAGCTTGTTTCATTTATTGAATAATTTAAAAAAATAAAAAAGCTCGGTAATGAAACTTTGTTTATTGTTCAGTTTCAAGGTGTCGTATGAATGTTTGAAGAACCATGTCAGAAATTGTGCAATCTACACGATTGTATATTACATGATAGAAAAAGGGCATGCTTCTAAGATTTCTCATCAACATTGCTACATGCATTTTTAAGTACTTCTAGAGCAGATAGAATAATAGAGAACTGAAATAAAGGAAAGATATGAAGGAAATTAGAATGAAATTGCTAGATAAAGATGGTTTCAGGAGAAAGAAAATTAATGAGTCCGGATATGTGCCAAGAATATATCTGTAAATGAATGTTTCCATACAAATGATTTGGAGTTGATTCTTGAATTGGAATGGAAGGAAACTTCAGTCGTCATGGTCGTAGAGAAGTTGAAAGAAAGGGAGTGAGAGGAAGAAAGCAGAAAATATGAGTATACGTAAGAAAGAGAGAGAGAGAGAGGGAGATGAATGAATTATGGATCAGCATTAAAAGATGATCACGAAAAAAAAAGTTTTGAGTGAGAAAGAGAGAGGGGGGAGGGGGACTGAATTATGTATAAACATTTTTTTTTAATCTAGAACCCCCTCCCTCTTTTCATTCTTTCTTATATACCACCCTATATCTTCCTACTTCGAATCAATTTCTCTCTTTGTCCCAAGCTGTCTCTCACTCTGAATCTTATTCTTATTCCAGTCTTTCCTAGCTTTCCCATCCCCTCTCTCTTCATGCTCTTGCTTCATTTCTTTCTCCTTCCTTTTAACTCCTCTCTGTTTTACTCTTCTCACATTCTTTCTATCTCACTCGAGACTCTCCTTTTTTTTTTGGGGGGGGGGGGTCTTCTTTTCTTCTTTCTTTCATTTGCCGTTCTTCTTTCTTTCCATCTCGGCTCAATTCTACTTTTCTACAATATGGGACCTGCCTGCATCTTTCCCAATTTCTTCTCTTACACTCAGTCACCCCCCCCCCCCCCCACCATCTTTCTCTTTTTCTCTCTCTCTCCCGCTCTACTTTTCCGTATCTCAGTTTTACCCTCTTATTTCTCTCTTTTCTTTTCTAAGCATTCTTTTCATCTCTTCCATTTCTTGCCCACTCTTTCTCATTCCCTTCATCTGACTATCTCTATTTTACTCAATCTTTCTCATTTCCCCCTTAATAACTCTACAGGCGCCCCCTCCACCTCCTCTCTCTCTTTCATTCTCTCTTAATCCCTTAATTATTCTTTACTCTCCCTTCCACTTCCACTTCCCCTTGATCGAAGTCCATCGCGCAGCAGACATGTCGGCATCCTCTTTCTCATAAATATACCCTCTGATATAGTTCTCATTCATACCCCGGTCTCTCAGGGTTGGGTCTTGTGAATATTAAAAAATAATAATAAGCTATTTGGTGTAAACGATGCATGTATCCTTTTCCCGATTGTAAAAACAGCCCAATTTGTTTTGTAAATCAATTTTATTTTCGGACAAGATACTTGTCTTCTTAATTGATATAATACATAGACATGATGAAAATGGTTACTCCGATGCAAAATACGCACGCGCTGCAAAATCATCGGATATCTAGGTTTTAGTGGAATCGTACAGTCTGCGATGTCCTGCGACTGCGATCCGATTGGGCTCACAGTCGCAGAGCCATCGGATCGCAGTCGGATCGTGCAGTGTGCGCCGGGCTTAAGCCAGCCATGAGAGTTGGGGAGTGTGTCAAGATGACAGGGTTGGAGTCAACGGCTGCCACATCATCAGGGAGGACCATTTGCACAGGATCCCCAGTAGGGTGGCATTAGAGGCAGTCTGTGGCACGATGCTTGACACCTGGCATATGAATCATTCGGAACCTGTATCTGAGGGTATTTTCCTTCAAGTTCCTCAAGCATGGGTTAGGTGTGTCTTCCAGGATGCGGTCAGCAAAGATCTTCAAAAGTGGTTTGTGATTAACAGCAATGATGAGGTCATCGCAGCCCAGAACAAAGTATCTAGCCTTATCTAGAGCGTCAGCAACTGCAAAGGCCTCATCCTCCACTAGAGCATAGCATGATTCAGCAGGATGTATGAATCTGCTTCCAACAAGTGTGATCTTCCATCCTGAGTTGCAACAGAGGGGTTCATTCTTGACACAGGAGCCAAAAGCCAATGCCGCTTCTGGACCAATCTGTCGCCAACATGTAAGCTTGCGGGTCAAAGATTTTCACACCCTCCTCAATCTCACTAGCAATGACAGCTTTGAATTCCTGAAAGGCAGTCTGGAGACTCTCGTCCCATACGTAGGGTGTGCCTGGCTTCCAGAGCTGCCGGAAGGGTAGCATTATCCCTGCCACGCTGAACGCATATATGACACATGATTAAAAAGCTGAAACCACGAGCAGAGGTCTATGATGTCCTTCGGCGTTGGAAAGTCCAGGATTGCCTGCAATCATTTTTTACATGGACGAACACTGTCAGGGGTGATCTTGAACCAAGCGAACTCTACGATGTCTGCACTCAACACAAACTTGTCAGCAGTGCTGTAGTCGAGTCCATCCCATCCAAGTCCGGGTCCGAGTCCCTGAAATCCGAGTCCGAGTCCAAGTCCGTGTCCGAGTCCGAGTCCGCGTCCGAGTCCCGATGGGAACATCTTAAAATGCAATTTTTTAAAGTCACATTATTTTTATTATGATAAATGCCTTACTGTGAACTCTCTATAACATAGGTAGTTTCTGGTTCATTGAAAACTTCCATTTGTCAGAGAATTTAATTTACTGTAACTTTTCTTAATACGAATGCGGACAACTTTACGGCTTGTTCACAAATGAGTGACTTGTCGCCGTGACTTGTCGCTTGGTGAAGATTAAGTTAAGGAAGATTTCCAGCTATTAACACTAGGCTGACAGAAGATAAGAAAATTTAATTGGAAATGTTGAGATAAATGTCTATGGTTAGATTTTCGGTAATGGTTTGGTGTACTGGTGGAATTTCAGGAGTTTCATTGACCAGAATACTAAACAAGTGAGCATGCACTCCTTTTGTGCCAAGGTACATGTCTCGTTGACAAATGGCTCAAATGTGAACAAGCCTTATCATGCCAAGTATTTTTGCTTGTATCCACAGTAATTATAGAGAGTTGACTCTATTGTTTCTGTGATACCTCAATGAAGGAATGATACACAAATTAATATTAATTTTGTTCATTTCAAAAACCTTTAATTTTATTTTTTTATCAATTATATGTCAACAGAACAAAAAGATAACAGGTTGAATGCCATTAAAGCCACATTACAGAAAACAAAGTTTCCAACTGAAATGAAAAAAAGAGGGGAAAATAATATTTCACCAAGAACACCAATAGTTCAGTCTTATCAAATAGCTGATTAAAGTAATAAGAAAAGTGAATCGTCAAACCCTAATAAAACCCTTGTACATGTATCAGCTTATTCAGCTAGTTCATTAAACTGGCTTAATGGCTTGTAATACAAGTGCAACATTAGCATTCATTTTGGAAACTGACTACGTGACTAAGTGACTCAAGTAAAACGGAAGTAATTGTTAAACCATAATAAAACCGTTTGACATTGCCAAAAATTATAAATTACTGACTTTACAATTTGACTTTTTGCCACATTTGACGTTTTGCCACAGGAACATAGGTTGCAAGTAAAAAACATAGAAGATAAAAACTAGTTTATTATACTATCTTGAAATACAAGTGAAATTATAATCTGTTTGAGACTGCCCAAGATATCCCAGGCTGGGATCTATGAGGAAACGTGTGTTACAGATTAATCCATCTCCAAATGGTTAATATCAATGTCAATACTCTTCTGTGTCATACGTGTATAACGAGTGTATAAACGAGCATAAAACTACTTATCTTAACGTCTATCATCTATTTGGGCACATTCTCGTACCGTTACCATGGTTACGGCAATCGATGTTTTAAAGTTCATTAAGTTCAAAATACCGCCCAATCGAGCAAGGTGCACGAAAATAGCGGGGCTGTTTGCGTGCCCTGTGGTAGTTTTTTGAGCTAAAATTAAAAACGGAAAACGCAAAAAATTGCCGGTCTCGCTGCCGGTCTCGGCCCAATTTTCGCCTGAGTCATTAGTCCCCATTGGCCGAGTCCAAGTCCGAGACCGAGTCCTTGTGGCTCGAGTCCGAGTCCGAGTCCGAGTCCGGACTCGAGTCCTACAGCACTGCTTGTCAGGGATTAGGGTGATCCCATGGCGGCCACATGTGTCAAGCAACTGGACGGCCTGAAAGAAGCTGTCTGCTATCATGTTTGCCCACAGCTGGACGTCATCCACGCACTTGGTCTAACTGGGGATGTGTGACACAATGTCATCATACCGCCTTCACCTGAGGCAATGTATCCTTGAGGGGCAGTTTTGTAACGGTACCTGCCCCAGGGTGTCGGTCGTCCTTGCGGAGGGGTACGCTACATTCCATGCATCAAAGACATCCCCCCCCCCCCCCCCATGCCGAACCGATCTCGCCTGGTGATGCATTTCCATCGTGGCATGAGTAATGAGAGCCTGGAAGTCAACGGTCCGTCGTGGTTTACCATTTTCCTTTGCACAGATGACCATCCTATGGCACCGGGTAACAGGTTCGTCGACAGGGACTGGTTCGATGACACACAACTGGCCATCGTGGTCTAACCCAGCCTTCACAGCATCACGCCAGTGGAGTGAGACTGGTACTTGATTGTGATGTGCCACCGGCTCAGCGTTCGCATCTACCATTAGTTTCATGGGAGGGTTGTCCATGAGAGGCAGGGTTTGATGCTCACATCTGTTGAATGCACTCGCCTCGTAGTAGTCAAGAGGATATTGCTGCAGCTTCTGGCGATTAGCTTCACTAGCCGGGAAGGGTAGTTTTGTCGGAGGAGGTGGAGGCTGTTGGTGATTGAGGCAATGACAAGTTACAGTTGGGTCCTCCTGTAGAACTGCCGTTGTATCCAGATGGTGTGATTCCTGTGTAGCATCAATCATGGGAAAGCTTTCGAAGATGAGTCTGAGATCAATGCAGGCTTCAAGATCTTGTCAGAACTGTCAGTGATATAGGTCATTTTCCTGGACGGTTTCAAGGACCTTGCCTTGATCATCTTTCCCCGAAAAGCGTAGGATGGCAGCTCCAAGCTCTTGATGCCTCCTGTAGCAGTGTTCATCCTCATGGTGACTGGAATGAGGTCCAAATGACGTAACCCAAGGCGGCGGATGACCTTCATACCAGCAAGGCAGCTCTGGCATCCTATATCAGCCATGGCGGATGCTCGGCAAGTCATTACAAGGGTGGAGAGGTCAAAACCCAAAGCTTCATAGTCATCAGACACAATCTTGACGGTCACGCCAACAAAAAGGTCAAATTCATGCCAATAATAACTTCTGATGTAATATTTCCGTAAAATATATATTTATTACTTACTACAAGGCATAATTTGCCACCAAATCACGGGTACATGTTCCTTCTTCCACGATCTAATTTAGTAGTAGAGATGAACAGAATTTCTCATCATTGTCTTTTGAGGGCGCTTGTCTTGCATTGCAATTTGAAGTGAAATCTTGCATACAATTTCATTAAAAAAATCTTTTTTTTTTAAGGCCAATAATACATTTTAAACACTTGTATAACAATAGCTATATTTTTTTATATCAAATTTTAAAGGTAATTTTAACATAAACTTTCCAAAAAATATCATAACCCTTGAGAGGATAGCAGAAATTTTGTTTCATAATTTGCATAAAATATGCAAATTAGAAGGATTGTCCTTGTAATAATAATAATAATAATAATGGTCATTTATAATGCGCTATACACAAAGAAGTACCATAGCGCTAACAAAGTAAAAATCAAAAGTTAAACATCATTAAAAAAAAAATAAAGGAAAAGACTAGCTCTGTGGAAATAGATAGGTCTTCAGTTGTCTTTTGAAAGTTGCTAGATTTTCTATTGTTCGAATTGAGCGTGGGACATTATTCCAAGCTCTAGAAGCAGTTACACTAAAGCGTTTTTCAGCAATGGAAAGATTTGATCTGGGAATTACAAGTCTAGTAGTGTCATTTATTGAACGAAGATTACGTGTGGGTAAGTAAGGAACTATTGTGTCAGCAAGGTAAGAGGGGGCAGTATTGTTGATTAATTTATAAACATATAGGCAGAGTTTGAACTGAACACGTTGAGAAAAAGGAAGGCAATGGAGTTCTTGAATCAAAGGGGATGCTTGTACTCTACGCCCAACCTGAAAAACTAAACGTGCAGCACGATTCTGAATACTCTCGAGTCTTTTCCTATCCTTAGCAGAGAGAACAACAAATAGACTATTGCAGTAGTCAATTCTTGATAGTATAAGAGCCCTAACAGCATGATGACAGGTGTTTACATCAATAAACCTTCTAATTCGCCACAGGTTCTTTAAATGGAAATTACATGTACGAACAATATTGTTAACATGGGATGCAAGTGTGAAACTTGAATCAATACATATACCAAGATTCATAACTGTGGAGGACAAAGCAATTGTTTTATCACTTACAGTAAGTTGTACACCGGATAAATTATCATTATATCTATTAGATGGACATAATAGAGTAAACTCTGTCTTAGAAGCATTTAACCTCAGAAAATTTCTAGTCATCCGCTGGCTGATTTCTGAGATACATAATGAAATACGTTGCAACACCTCCTGCATACTAACTATAGAACGAGGATCAAAGGGAGCATATAACTGAATATCATCAGCATAAATTAGATAACAAAGATTGTGCTTCCGAATAATACTAGAGACAGGAGTGATATATGCACTGAAAAGAACGGGACACATGACAGATCCTTGCGGGACGCCATATTCACAAGTCCACGGCTCAGACATCTGTTCCAAGATTTCCACACGTGACGTCCAGCCAGTCAGATAGGAATGCATCCATCGTAAAGCAATATCAGACACTTGGAAATTCGATTCAAGCCGTTTAAGCAATATCTCATGATCTACAGTATCAAATGCAGCACTCAAGTCTAGAAGCACAAGAAAAACTGCGTTCCGTTTGTCAAACTGAGCTAATGTATCATTTTGGAGCTTTAGGAGGGCAGTCTCAGTGCTAAAGTTGATTCGATAGGCTGACTGCATAGGATCATACAGTTAATTGGTGGCAAGGTGTTCAACAAACTGAGATGCTGCAACTTTCTCAATGACCTTGGCTACAAAAACTTAAGTTACTGACAGGCCTGTAATTTTTGATATCCTGACAGTCTAATGAAGGTTTCTTAAGGATTGGTGTGACTATTGCCTGATGAGCTACCGCAGGAAAAACCCCAGATTTAAGAGAAGCATTCACAATCCTAGTGAGTGCCGGAACATGGCAGGCGATATACTTCTTTAAATGCCATGTTGGCTCAGGGTCTAGTGAGCAAGAGGAGTTAGACATTTTCATGATGATCCTCATCAGATTTTCTTCGGAGACAACTTCAAAGGCAGAAAAAGAACCCTCTCTATCACCCTTAAAACAGTGTTCAAGTTCGGAAGGGTTAGAATTGCTAAGACTCTCCCGAATCCTGACAATTTTCTCAACAAAGAAGTCTTTAAACCCAGTGACCAAGGATGTAGAACTCTCCTCGCTGGGTAGTGGCTTCCTGTCCTTGTTCAAAAGACTGTTTAGAGTGTTAAAGACAGTTCTAGTATCAGCATCAGTTAGTTTGTCTTACAGGAATGACCTCTTTGCCTGCACTACAGCATTATGAACCCGTTTGTTGGCCTCATTAAACAGTTTGTGGTTTGCATTCGACCGATGCCTTTTCCACTTCCTTTCAGCCTGTCGTCTGGATCTACGAGCAGAAAGAATGTCTTCATTAAACCATGGATTACGTACACGGGTGGACTGAACGCAGAACTTCATAGGTGCATGGTTATCAAGGCATTCAGTTACTGCAGAAGTGTAGGATTGTAGAAGAGCATTAGCATCACAAGAGTCTGGGAGTGTCATTAGGATACTGCGGAGCATCGATGAATAGCTTTCAGGCTCAATATCCTTAAACTTTCTAACCTTGCGTCGAACCTTCTTTACCACAGAAGTCTCTGGAAGGCTATACAGAAATCGTTCACAGTGGTGATCTGAGAGAAAATTCTCTTGTATTGCGAGGTCTCGTATCTGGTAATCCAACGGAGCATCGTTGTAGTCATCATGTAGCACAGAACGATTCGGATTCATGAGATGCCTGGATATGACAAGATCTAAGGTGTGGCCCAGTTTATGGGTTGCACCATGAACATGTTGTACCATACTTCCAGTTTTGATAATCGACAAAAACTGTCGAACTTCAGACCTGGATGGCTCATCAATGTGCAGATTGAAATCACCAACAATCATGTCCACATAGTACTGAGATCTCGTTCACCAGGGTTTCAAATTCTGCCAGAAAATCACTGACACGTAGGCGGTTTGATGCCGAGGGTGGAGGTCTGTAGATGATAAA
Organism: Heliocidaris tuberculata; assembly: GCA_025618425.1. Taxonomy (NCBI): domain Eukaryota; kingdom Metazoa; phylum Echinodermata; class Echinoidea; order Camarodonta; family Echinometridae; genus Heliocidaris; species Heliocidaris tuberculata. The sequence continues at coordinate 16,060,543 of CM046842.1, read as the reverse complement.
GATATGAGTATTGCCAGCCTTATGTCCATATACAACATGTGCATGTTCAAAAGTTTTGAACTTCCCTTGATCTTCAGCCACGTGATGTAAATTCAAATTCAAATGGGACTTAAACAAAGCAGCAATTCCTCCATGATGGTCAGTTAGTCTAGGTATACTAAGAAGAGTGTAGCCAGGGGGTGTACACTCATTAATGATTGCCAAATCATCTTCACGAAGCCATGTTTCAGTAATCATCATAAGATCTAAGTCATGTTCAATTATATAATCATGGAGAAGAAAGGTTTTGTTTCTTATTGAATGAGCATTCCACAAACAAACTTTAATATCTGAAATATTACTAGGGTCAAATCTCTGAATTTGTACGAGATTTTTCTTCACAATACCACGAGAAGCATGGATCCTTTTAGGAATAGTACGGGAGATAAGTACAGGAATATGACGTTGTTTTCTTCGACCGCCACGTTTACCTCGATGGCTTCGATATTTTCGAGAAGGTTTACGGGATATACCAAGTTGGTTGATACGGTCTAGTATATCCTGTTGAACAACCTGCAATGGACTTCTTTTTGAGATGGCATTATATTTCATAAGAGAGCACTTGTTATAGGATATTGTTGACTTATTCTCATCAACTGGAAAGTCTCTGTGAGAAGTATTATTCATCTGTCTTTGCTGCTTGCAAGGGCCAGGGTTCGGTTGTATGTAGCCGGATTCAAGAAGTCCCAGTTGAAAAGTCGCACTTGTGTTGGCATAGTATGGAATACGAGTTCCAAGAAACTTGATGGGCTTCGTATTTAGTATGCCAGTAAGATGGTGTTGTATACCTATACAAGGGCTATATATCAGGTGAACCTCCACTTCACATTCCAAAGTAAGATTACAAAGAAGAACAGTAAGGATCAGCTTAGGTAACTCCATTGTTCGATGCAGACTCTATTCAGAACTGAAAGATCTTCACTTCAATGAAGCTATATTGAGTGAGCACCACAATAGAGCACAAGATCGATGGCAGGAAAAGTAGTATGGAGGATATGGAGTATATACAGTTTACCTCAGAAAGTTCCTCTGCTTAGTATAACCAATCTGTGCAACGGATTCATCCAACAATCTGTCTAGCAGAATCCATGATAGCTAAAAAATACATTGGTGAACAACTTCAGACACGATATTTAGAGAAATACAACAATTTTCCACAAAACTTGGAGAGCTCAGAGAGTCGACCTGTCAGGCGCACACCTCATCATAGGTGGACTGTTGATCATTTTTGCTGTCCATTTTTATCTGTTCACTTTAAAGAGAGTCTCTGTGACAATGTATGTCTTGATATAAAATCATTGTCTAAAATCTTCATTTTCAAGGACCTAATTTGCATAATTTATGCAAATTTGAGGTCTTTCCCATTGTCAGAATTTGGTAGACTTTTAGTATGTGATTAAGCACATCAAATAATAATTTTAACAAAAAACGTAAAAACCTTTTGTTGCATTTTTTTTTTTGAGGGGGGGGGGGGGTCTAACCACAAATGCACTCCACTATAGATAAGACACTTTATAACTGAGGTTTTCATTTGATTTCAACGCAAAGTTTAACTTTCACATATTCTCGGTGTGGTAATGTCGAAATACGTAGAAGCTCAGGTCCTTTTTATACAAATTTTATTCAAAATTAGGTTTCCTCAAGATTTAATGTTCGTTTATGGTTGGTTTAACACAGTGGCGGATAAAGGATTTCGGGGGGGGGGGGGGGGGGGAATTAGCCTTAAATCTTATAGCACGGCCTCCGAGGGAGCGCAGACACCGAGAATGTGGTTGCTCCCCCCCCCCCCCTTACAACAAGTAAGAATTCTTTGCAAAAATATGTGTCTGAAAAGTGCATATTTAGAAGAAAAAAAGAAACAGTAACTTAATCACGGCTACCAATGGAGCGAAGCGACCGGGGGTGTCCCCTCCCACGGTTAGAATGTTTTTATTATTATTATTTATGTTTCAAAGTTTCAAATTTAGAACACTTTCATTTCAACAAAAATTGTGACACCCCCTTCCCTACAGTCTACGCTATATACTTCTCTACTTTTATACTTTCCTATATTAGTTCCTCACTTTTCCTTCTCCGTGTCCTTTCTTTTTTCTTTTCTTTTTTTCTCTCTTCTTTCCTCTCTCCCCTTTTCTCTTCATTATCTTTTTTTTCTTACCTTTTAAATAAGTCACTTGTTTAACATTTGTCTTTCTCTTTTTGTAATTCAGGATCATGAAATGTGTTATTGGAAGTACTTTTTGCATTTCGGTTTTCATAATTTATGATATCTTGGATTATTGGAACAGTTACTTTCCCCTGTGTCATTTTTGTTATTTTGCAATTTTTTGTTAGCAAAACAGTCTACATTTTCATTGATAGATATGTAAGTTCCAAGATAAAACAAATATGTCTGTACATAAAATATCATTCCAGGGCCCAAGGCGAGCAACATTGCTCTTTTCAATATTCACCTTTAGACCAGAGATTTTGCTGAAAGGGGACAGTATGTCTAACGTATTCTGTAAGGTAAATAATTCACTGACTCACTCTAAGTTTAGTTCCCTCTAATAAAATTCCTGAAATAATGGTACTATGAGAAACAAACTTAACGTAATGTTAACTTGAAATGTATTAGGCAACTGCTATACCAAGACACCTACAAAAATAAGAGTTTCGGTAACTACATTCCACTACAGACACATGTCATGAACTCTTGTTCTATATTCTATGGCATTGTGGTATATAGTATACACAAGTTATGTATGAAGCAAGAAGGTGAAAATATTATTTATAATTATATTAAAACTTGAACTTTGACCAAATGATCATAACCCTGCACCGATATAATCCCTTGTTTGGTCATAGACCATGTAGACATGGGTGAAATAACCAATTAAACGTAACATACATGTAGTAACCATCTCCCACAAAATTAATGTAGTAAAGATGCCTCCCACAAATATAGTAATTCTTAGTCAAATTCTCTCCAAAAAAACAAACAAACAAACAAACAAAAAACACAACAAAACAAAACCCACCAGTACGCCAGTCTAGAAAATTAATTATAAATGTATGGGTGAAAAGGGGCCCAAATCCAATCCCTGGTAAATTCGAGTTAAAGAACGGAAGTTATTCCTTATCAGTGTAAAAGGATTTGCCTGAAATCTTCTTGAATATGCAGGAATAGGTGGAAAGGGGGTCCAAGTCAGGGGGGGGGGGGGGTGTTGTGCCTCAGCTTACCTCCAACTTGGGGTTGTTGGAAGTGCTTGGTAGCAGTGGCGGCACCAAGGGGGGGGGGCATGGGGGGCATTTGCCCCCCCCCAGTCAGAAGCTTTGCCCCCCCCCCCAGTTGCACCCCCCCCCCAATAATTTTCGGAGTGAAAAAAAATAAAAGGGTGGAAAATGAAAAAGAAAAGAAAAGGAAAGAAAAAAGTGAAAAAGGAATGGAGAAAAGAAGGAAAAAGAAAGAAAACGGAAACTTGGAAAGCAGTGGCGGCATCAAGGTGGGGGGGGGGGCATGGGGCAAATTTGTTCGCTCAGCTCGTGTAAATATCCTTATATTTGGGTAGTTTTATAGCCGAATAATTTCTGTACATTTCCACTATAATAGTGTCAAATTTTTTGCTCGCTCGCTTCGCTCGCTCGTTATACAGGCCTATAACTCCCACCACATAATCGGGCAGCAAGATGCTCAAATGTCCTCATGCATATTGGGGTAGTTTTATAGCCGAATATGTAATTTCTGTACATTTTTACTACGAAAAATGTCAAAATTTTGCTCGCTCGCAGTATATAACTAACACCTCTTTATAATCGGGCAGTTCAGCTAGATGCTCAAAATGTCCTCATATCTGGGTAGGTTTATAGCCGAATATTCTGTACATTTTCACTACAAAAAGTGTCAAAAATTTTTTTGTCCGCCCTTGCCCCCCCCCCAACATTTTCTTTTGCCCCCCCATTTGCCCCCCCCTCCCCCACTTTAAAAATCCTGGTGCCGCCACTGCTTGGTAGGGCAAAATAGTAGCCAGGGTCTAAAGAGCGAAGAAACTACTCAGTGACAAGGGCGGCAGAACAATTTGGAGAGTGGGTGGGCCAGTAATCATGGTAATGAGGCAAAGAAATAATTACCGTTCCGACATTGAAGGCGAAGCAGTGGCGGCACCAGGATTTTTAAAATGGAGGGGGGGGGGGCAAATGGGGGGCAAAAGAAAATGTTGGGGGGCAAGGGCGGACAAAAAAAAATTGACACTTTTTGTAGTGAAAATGTACAGAATATTCGGCTATAAACCTACCCAGATATGACATTTTGAGCATCTAGCTGAACTGCCCGATTATAAAGAGGTGTTAGTTATATACTGCGAGCGAGCAAAACTTTTGACATTTTTCGTAGTAAAAATGTACAGAAATTACATATTCGGCTATAAAACTACCCCAATATGCATGAGGACATTTGAGCATCTTGCTGCCCGATTATGAGGTGGTAGTTATTTATTGCGAACACTTTTTGTCGTGAAAATGTACAGAAATTATATTCGGCTATGAAACTACCGACATATGAGGACATTTCAGCATCTTGCTGCCCGATAATAAGGTGGTAGTTATACATTGCGAACGGGCAAAAATTTTGAAACTTTTTGTGGTGAAAATGTACAGAAATGATTATTTGGCTATAAAACTACCCCAATATGAGGACATTTGATCATCTCGCGGCCTGATTATGTGGTGGGAGTTATAGGCCTGTATAACGAGCGAGCGAATCGAGCGAGCAAAAAATTTTGACACTATTATAGTGCAAATGTACAGAAATTATTCGGCTATAAAACTACCCAAATATAAGGATATTTACACGAGCTGAGCGAACAAATTTGCCCCATGCCCCCCCCCCCCACCTTGATGCCGCCACTGCTTTCCAAGTTTCCGTTTTCTTTCTTTTTCCTTCTTTTTTCCATTCCTTTTTCACTTTTTTCTTTCCTTTTCTTTTCTTTTTCATTTTCCACCCTTTTATTTTTTTTTACTCCGAAAATTATTGGGGGGGGGGGCAACTGGGGGGGGGGGGCAAAGCTTCTAACCCTATGCCCCCCCCCCCCCGCCCTTGTTGCCGCCACTGCGGCGAAGTGCAGGGTAGGGGTGGAGGGATTCTTGTAGGTCGTGCCCCGTCTAGAGTAGGGTATTTCTAATGAACAAAACAATACAGTGGTGTTCACAAAGTGCTCAGTATACACCTCAGTGGCGTAGATACAGGTATATTCGGAGGCTTGGGGATGATTGCAATGGAGAATGAAGTGAGATAGTGAAACGACCGAGAGCTGATTGGAAGGGACGGGGTGTCCCCTTCGTTCCAAAGTAGGATATTGACAAAAGCACTATTTTTGTGTTCTGAAATAAATTTTCTAATCTTAATAAATTAATACTTCGGCAAAGCTCAATTATTATTCAAGAACATTAAATGAATGATAAATGAATTAATGAATAAATAAATAAATAAATAGAATTTTTACAAATATATAAAAAAAAATAGAAAAGACAAGTTCATACAATTTTCAAATTAATTTGTTACTTTTGAGGGTTAAGCGTAAATTGATTTAAATCAATTTTCCTCCGGGGGAGTCTTCCTCGGGGGAGTTGTCCTCCTGGATAGTTGTCGTCGAGGAAGTTGTCCTCCGGTTGAGTTGTCGTCTGGGGAATTGTCGTCGGGGGAGTTGTCCTCCGGGGAAGTTGTCCTCCGGGGAAGTTGTCCTCCGGGGAAGTTGTCCTCCGGGGGAGTTGTCCTCTGGGGGAGTTGTCGTCCGGGGGAGTTGATCTCGGGGGGAGTTGTCCTCGGGGGGGGGGGGGGGGGGGGAAGTTGTCCTCTGGGGGAGTTGTCCTCGAGGGGAGTTTTCCTCCAGGGGAGTTGTCCTCCGGGGGAGTTGTCAGGTGGGGTCGCGCAGCCGCGCATCTTGTTCCCTATTCTCCAAGATAATCATTTGGTAGCAAAATAAATAAATAAAATTTGTAAGCGAAGAAATGTACATACCAATTAATAGTGTTATTATTAGGGTCAAGCCGAGACACATCTTCATTTCTTCTCTGTTCATGATCGTCGTCATCACCATCCAGCTCATCCAGCTAGCTGCCTCGGTCCCGGACTCCGGTTCGTGTAGTACTAGGCAGCAGGAACTCGATCAGCCGCAGCGGCGACTTGGGTTCTGTCGACTTCAGCCTCAGGGTCAAATTCTCCCAAATCCCCACTGATCGTCGTTATCACTGTCTGAAGAATGAACCTCCTCACTGCCTTCTTCATCCACTTCGAAACTCAGATCGAGGTTGATTTCTTTCATTATGTCGAATTAATGCCGAGTTATGAGTGCGATCTCATTGCTTTCCGCGGACTATTTCACTTCGATGAGTACGCTAACGTACACAAGTATACAAAGCTTACGTAACACGCAAGCGCATGCGAGGCCAGTTGTTCACTTGATGACGTCACGCATATCGACCCCTTATTCTTAGCGAATTTCGGTCATCTGATACACATCAATTTGGGTTACCCCTTTTTTCAATTTTTCTCCCTCCAGATCCAAATTTGTAATAAAAAAAGAAGGTGCATGAAAAATATATAACATATGCTGCGTAAGCATACCAAATTCGGCAAAATTGAAAATCAATATATTTGCAGTTTAATCTTGAAAAATTCCGGGGACGCGTCAATTAAATCCTCAAAGACACATCTTCCTCGGAATCCTAGATCTCTGCTCTTAAACTTGGATTTGCTCAATTCAAGTTTCTTTTGCGTTCATTATGTAGTATAGCGTTTATATAAGACTAATAAAACCTTTTAATAATGAACATTACACATTCAAAAAAAAAAACAAACAAACAAACATAATTGGTGACCTGGCCCAACGAGAGATAGCAATCGCTTTTTTATTTATTTTTTCTAATTCTACGGTAAAGTATATAGTTTTCCGTTTGCGATAATGTCGGAATGTCAGCCTATCAGCCTGTTGTTTTGTTTTGTGTGTGTGTTGTTTTTTTTTTTTCTTTTCTTTTCTTTTCAACGTTCATGAAATTATTTCATATGTTATCTAACAATTCATCACCATCAGCATGATGAAGTCTCTTCTCAGAATCCAATTATTTTTAATTCAGTAGGATTATCAGTCACTTTCGTTTCGCGTTAAGTTTTAAGAAGCCATGGTATAGTCTAATAGGGAATGTGACAGAATTTCGTGGGAAACGGAATGAGCGTCTGTCTTTTCCTTTTTTAATGTAATGTTTTTATTATAGTCAAGAACTCCTGAGATTTCCTTTAAAATGGTTTTCACTTCTTCTTCTTTTTTTTTTTTTAGCTTAATTAACACATGTCTATAAAATATACATTTAAAGTATGATGGTACGAAAACTATACAACTGCTCAAAGTGACTCAACGGTTTTAAAAGAGGGGCATTTCTGCTATATTTTTTTTTCAAGAGGGTGCATTTTATTTTAGTATTGTGAAGGATGCGAAAACAAAATAAGACGGGGAGGGTCTTGAAGTCTTATTAATGATAATTGTTAAGTGAAGTTTTAACATGTTTAAATACACATTTGGTAATTTCGATATTTCGATTTCTAGTCACAGGTGAAATAGAATAATGCTCCGTAAATACCACTACATTCACATGTAATAATATTGCTCCTTCCCCCCCCCCCCTCTCTCTCTCTCTCCCTTTCTGGGGGGGGGGGGGGTATTATTGGTTATAATCCTCGTTTTTAATCATGCAGCAGTTGAATAGGCGAAGGTGAAAAGAGCCTGCCCTGGCGGGCCCGCTTTAAGGACATATCCCCTACGCTTCCGGGCGCAATTTTGCTATTGATTATTACATTGAAAATGAACGAGAAGGAGCCTTTTTTGCCCCCACCCTACCACTGAATTGCGTGTCTCGTTCTGTTCTAGATGCAAGACAATATTTCTTCCAATTTTATTCATGCTGGTTAAGTCTACGAAAAAAAGTGTAAAAGGGTTTATAAATATAATGGACTACGATTGCACCTTCAGGTCTGCGGCTAAAATTCAACAAAAAGCGCGCGCAATGGTCAGCCATTGACCAATTCTTCTTCTCTTTTTTTTTTTCTTCTTTTTTTTAATAACACACATGCACAGCTGGTATCAATATGCCTTTAGAGCACTTCATTTATTTGATGTACGATAAAAGAGCAATGTAGATAAAATGCCTTGCTCAAGGCATAAGTGCCGTGCCGGGATTGAACGCCCGATCCTCGCATCTCCAGTCAAGCATCAAGCGCCTTAAACCACTGGACCACTGTATAGCTTGAGTTATTTCTTTTTGTTTGTACACGGTACGCTACTCTGCCTCGTCTTTGAGAGGGCAAGTTCAAGGGGGAACGTTGCTAAGGAAGTTTCGATGCGGGTCACGGGTCACGCTGAATTTCGCACCCTCAGCATGCTCAGCTTTTGTTTCGCACCCAAACTTTGAAACGATTTTCTCCGTTTAGATTTCCATTCAGACACTTTCCATGTTTTAAATTGCTTTTTACGATGACTTCTACTTGACGAAAATAGGGGTGTTATACATCATTTTAAAGCTTATGAACCAGAGATTCTAGAGCATGTAAAAATGAACTTTTTGATTTTTGCGACTTCCGCCTGAAACAGTCGCGTAGAGTCACATATTTTAAATCTCCCTCTCCTAACCATGTCTCTAATAGTTCCATATAAAATGGCGGTAAGGATAGTTTGAGCTGTCTAATTTCATAAATACAGTTGAAAATGAATTTGCCTCCTATATGCCAAGTACAATAATCAAAATATTGTTCCTTTGCCCACATAAGTATTTGAACTTTGATTAACAATTCAAAATTCATCATTTTAATTCCCCATTTTTATAATCTAGAAACAGCGTCGTCCGCTTATCTTTTCTTTTCCTCTCCATAAAAAAATGCAAAAGTATTTTTTAAAGGTTCATGAAATACCGAGTGACGAATTGGATTAAGTGATGCAACAAAATTAACTTAGAGTATATAAACATCTTTAAAAATTGAATTTTACCCATTAAGGTTAAGTCTCTCTGTTTCCAAGATGAAAGAGATTTTTTTTAAATTTTACTAAGAATTTCCTTATAGTTCATACTCTCTTTTACCTGTATATCTAAATTGAAATATAGCCCTAATATTTTGTATTAATGGTACTACTTTTCCAAAAGGGAAACCTGTGCTTTCCTGACTAGAACCTAGTAACATAACATATGTCTTTTCCTTGTTCATTTTCAGTCCAGATACTCTTGCAAAATTTTCAAATATTACTTCCAATCGCTTCATTGACTCGGGATTTTTAACAAAAAGAGTGATATCATCCACACAAAGTACCTGTTTCACCCCTGTGCCTCCAAATTGAAAACCTAAGACCATTTAATGACGCATCCCTCCCCCCCCCCCCCCACTCCTCGGCCCCATCCATGATTTTTGCCCTCACCTCCGCCACTGGTGCCCGTTATCCACCCAGTCTCTTGGTGAGACTGATTTTGTGCCTCACTTCCCTTTTCTTTTCCCCCATCCATTCTCCTTCCACAAACACACACACACACGTCTACACCCTTGGAAAGGAGCCACACTGCCGTGATGTGTGCCATAAAACTGTATACATGCATGCGTGCTAGTCATTCGTTTGAATCGGAGCTACAACAGGGGGAGAATAACGACGATGGTAAGTAAAACGCATTTTTTCCATCAAAATGCTTGTCAAATCTAGGATATCGGACCCCTGCTAGAGAGGTAACATGTATTTTCTTAATATTTAAGTACAAATTTTCATCTTTCCTTGTTCCGTTTTTTTTTTTTAATGGAACCAAACTGGAGAAGATTTTTGACTTAGTAGATTTCTACCTGGAGTGCCCCCGCCTTCGGCGGCCGGCGCTCCCTGGAGTTAGAAAGTATTCAAGGGCGGATCCAGGTTTTAAAAAAGGGGGGGTCCAAAGGGTGAGAAGTTATCATTCTGGCAAACGCAAGCGCCGAAGGCGCTAAGCGCCTCTATAGGCATATATATATATATATATATATATATATATATATATATATATATATTGCCTGTTTGACTATTTTAATGTTGAAATATAGTTGGGCGCGCGGAGCGCGCCACAAAAATTTGATAATACGAGCCTGAAATTGTCTTAGTTTGTACTGAAATTACATTTAATCTATTAATATTACATGGAATTATTGTTTATTTGAGATGGAAAATACATATATAATGATTGCAAATTACCATCTTTTATAAAAAAGTGCGGGTATATTTGTACAGGCCATCCCCCCCCCCCCGTACATCAGAACTGGGAGGGGGGTTAATGCATACCCCCATCCCCTCCGGGATTTGCGCCATATATATATATATATATATATATCTCTCTTGCGATATATGTATATATATATATATATATATATATATATATCTTGCGATGTACAACCATAGGGTAGGTGTAGGGAATACCAGACCCTAAGCACGTTTGCATAATTTGCATAAACATGAACACAGACACACACTAGTAAGGTTTACCAATGCTTTCAGCAACTCTTTTTATTTCTCAGGGTACCGAAATAATGACAAAAATTTGTTTACCTAATGAAATAATCTCCTTAATGACGTCATAGGTAAATGGTCCATTATTCCCTACCCATGAAAGTAATACGAGACCGCTACATTTTCAACCGAAATCTCAAATATTTGTTGAGGAAAATGATATTTCGTTGGAAATGTAAATACCAATAAAGAATTGTTTTTTGGAGAGTATGTTTTGGTTTCATCAAAATCTGTTGCAATTTTAACCAAAAATTTTATAGCATTTATCATCGGATAAATTTAATTACCATTTAAACGGCATTCAACATGTTCAATGTGCCGTTACTTTTGCCTCCGGCAACTTTACATTTTGTTGCTGATGATTTTAAGTACATCAATACTGAACAATTGACAATGATAATTTTAAAGATTACAGAGAGTTGTAAAATGACATTGAAATACGTCTTAAAGAGAAAGATGTAAAATGACGTTAAAACAACTTAACACATCCAACCAAACTCTAGTAATCTCATAATGCAGTGCAAAAAGGTGAAAATTTTCTTCATGTAGGTTTGAATTTGTTGAAATTTACTGTTGTTTAATGTTTAATTTGATTAGATGAAATAACAGGATGCATGTAATTTCATGATGAGTCAAAAATTTCCATTTCATGACCTTAAGGCTTTTAAAATTTCAGATCTAAATTCAGCGTGTACCAACAAATATTGCTTTATTGCTTGGATATTTCTTTATCGCCAATATTCTGAGTATTATTTGATATTTTCTTTCAGTTTCATAAACATAAAAAACCCCTAGCAGCAAGCTTACACAAATTATCAATACACAGTGCACACATTAATTATGCATAACATTAGTCGCCATATTGGTGGTATTACCTACACAAATTGATTGGATGTCCTCATTGAGGTTCACTCTATATACGCACTCTACACTGTGCACAATGGTCAATTGACCAGTACAATAGTTCACCAACTTCATAATAATGTTATTAATACCATTTTTATAGCACACCTCTTTATAAGTTTAACACACCACTACGTTCCTTGAAAAACCAGTATTTATATCTACCGAAATTTTGAGCACGACAAACTCTTATCTTAGGAGATTGGTGAATATGGACTTGTTGATGAAAAGTTTACTGACAAAGTAAGCAGAAATGGTAACAGTGTACCTATATGGCGCTAGAGCAATATTTTATTCCAAAGCCAGGGCAGACAGGACAGTTTTCTTCTGATGGTCCTCAGTGGCGGCACCAGGATTTTTAAAGTGGAGGGGGGGGGGGGGCAAATGGGGGGCAAAAGAAAATGTTGGGGGGGGGGGGGCAAGGGCGGACAAAAAAAAATTTGACACTTTTTGTAGTGAAAATGTACAGAATATTCGGCTATAAACCTACCCAGATATGAGGACATTTTGAGCATCTAGCTGAACTGCCCGATTATAAAGAGGTGTTAGTTATATACTGCGAGCGAGCAAAACTTTTGACATTTTTCGTAGTAAAAATGTACAGAAATTACATATTCGGCTATAAAACTACCCCAATATGCATGAGGACATTTGAGCATCTTGCTGCCCGATTATGAGGTGGTAGTTATTTATTGCGAACACTTTTTGTCGTGAAAATGTACAGAAATTATATTCGGCTATGAAACTACCCAGATATGAGGACATTTGAGCATCTTGCTGCCCGATAATAAGGTGGTAGTTATACATTGCGAACGGGCAAAAATTTTGAAACTTTTTGTGGTGAAAATGTACAGAAATGATTATTTGGCTACAAAACTACCCCAATATGAGGACATTTGATCATCTCGCGGCCTGATTATGTGGTGGGAGTTATAGGCCTGCATTGCGAGCGAGCGAAGCGAGCGAGCAAAAATTTTGACACTATTATAGTGGAAATGTACAGAAATTATTCGGCTATAAAACTACCCAAATATGAGGATATTTACACGAGCTGAGCGAACAAATTTGCCCCATCCCCCCCCACCTTGATGCCGCCACTGCTTTCCAAGTTTCCGTTTTCTTTCTTTTTCCTTCTTTTCTCCATTCCTTTTTCACTTAAATTTTCTTTCCTTTTCTTTTCTTTTTCATTTTCCACCCTTTTATTTTTTTTACTCCGAAAACTATTGGGGGGGGGCAAAGCTTCTGACTGGGGGGGGCAAATGCCCCCCATGCCCCCCCCCCCTTTGGTGCCACCACCACTGATGGTCCTGTATTACGGTCTTGTATTCCCTACACCTACCCTATGTCAAAATCATACTTTGTTGGTGATGACCTTGACCTTGAACAAGATTGACAAAGATTGTCAAAGATAATCACTTATTCCTATGATATAATAATATGATGTGCGAGTTTTTGCTGCAATAGACCAAATAAAAAGTTTGGTTTTGATTATCTACCATAGCTAGGGCCTGAAAAGGGGCATTCGACATTTGGCAACTTGCCAGGAGGGTTTTTTACAATGTTGAAAATCCTGTCATGTCAGGAGGGTTTTCGACAGTGTTTATTCAGTGATAAACAGATCCAGTCACTGCAGAGCCCACCCTAACTACGACAGCCGCCGCACGCAGTGCGGCGCCCACCCTTGAGTTGAGTAAGTAGTGGGGGCATGCTTTCCCTTCGCGGACGAACGGAGCGAACGGGCCCCGCCCTGCCCGCGCCCCCGCCACGGCGGGGATGCATGTCCCCACTAGCGCGGAAAGTTTTTATCAATTAACCTGCAGCAGAGCTGCATTTATATATTTGGGCCAAGCAAAAATTATTTACCTATATGGATACTTGTGCTTTGGTATTGTCTAGAATGACGAGTTGCCTCGAATGAGTGACTTGAAGTTGAATGATGCCGCGTGCAGCCTGCTTCCTCGAGGGTTGCAAGCATAGTTGCAAGATCGACAGCGTACGTACGATCACGATCAAAAGTCGCATGCATAAACCTATGCGTGCCGCGCCGCATATGCATGGCAGTACAATACGTAGGCCTACTTTGCGACGGAGAATGAAACAATGGGTAAGGAATAGGGCCTACGCAGTATCTTGCATGATCAGGTCGGCAGAATTTCTGGGGGAAAAAAACAAAACAAAACAAAAAAAAAAACGCCAAGAAAGACGGCGCCAAGTAAAAACAAACAACAAAAAAAAAAAAAAACGGCGCCAAAAGGGGGGGGGGGGTCCGGACCCCCGCGACCCCCCCCCCCCCCCCCCCCCTGGATCCGCCTATGGTATTAGCAAGCCTCACTAAAGTTGCTGGGTCTGTTTCACGATCATGCCTGAGTTTGTAATGCATTATACTCTGAATACTTTTAAATTTCACCACGTATTTCCATTTATTTAGTTTGATTTATAGGTCCACTGTCCAAGAATTTGGTATAGATCAACTCACCTTACGCGGAATGCACTGACTCCCTTGCTGAGTTTGGCATTTTTGAGAATTGACATGAAATCCGGGATCGTTAATATTATGCATAGTCAGATAATAAGATAACTACACGTTATACTAAGACACTGAACACCTGTTTTATTGTGCATTGAATTTTCAGGTGTGAATTTTGTAGAAGTGTAGAGTAGAACAACATTTAATTTCGCCTAGAGGTGAGTCGACATTTGTACTTAGTGTGAGCTAATGCAGCTCAGGACACCACTGATCTCTAAGTGAGTAGATATATGTGCAATTCACAAATAGGCTCGCCCGTGATATTATAACACAGATTTGTTTGTATCTTGTACTCAGGTCAGCGTGTATCATTTACAAATGATGTAAATATATGAAAAGTACCCCCCCAAAATGTGTTAAATATTAAACATACGAAACAATTTCTAAGAATGTAATTTTTAAAAGACATACATACACAAATATCACACAAACCGGAACAAGGTCGAATCACGAGATCAGTGCATTTTTTTTTTTTTTTTTGCGTACAAAATGGCGATATTATCAGTAGTACTGGCATGTTTCCTGATATTTTCCAGTTTAACAAAAGGTATATTTGGCATCCATCTCGGTTTATTGCCTTTCCTCTCTAGATTGAGGCACATATAGCTAAAGACACGTCCATTATTTGTTTTGCAGATTGGGTGTGTTGTGTGCATGTCTGTTTTGTATGTTTTTGCCTTAACACAATTATACACATTGATCGTTTTAGACGAAATTGTACTTTCGATCAAAATTTCAGCTATATATGATGCCGTTTATGGTGAATAGTTGCGGAGCAAGCTTTCCCCATCCTACTATTCAGACAATGACACGATTTTACTTATTACAGTTCTTATGAACAGAGGTGTCATAATTTACAGTAAATGCTCATTTGAAAATTTAGAATTCAATTTCATCATGAAGGGATTAAAGCATTTTCTTGAATTTCAGAATTTTTACACGGGGCCTTGGACTTTTTAACTGCATGGATATAATCCGCTGTTATTTTTAAAAAGTAAGGCCAAATCCCCTCATCCACCATCACTATATGGGGCTGTGTCAATGTCGGGCTGTCACGACCTCTAAGTTGAAGAGGTAAAACACCAATATAATCGGCAACATTTTGAGAAAATACTTCCTTCTACATTTTAGAATGATAGAGTATCTAATTTCATGCCAGATCCTTCAATAGGATCTGAATCATCTTGATCAAGTGAAATTTTCAGGCTGTTTTTAGTCGGTGATCTTACTCCCCTCCTGCACACATATGGGCAAGATATCACACACTTTCCTATGGGAGGCAATTGCTCACGGTATGAAGGTACAGAGTGCGAGGTTATCTCCAATAACCTCGCATAAATGTGAGTGGACCAAATCACTTTATGAACAGATGAAGCTCCTTTGAAATGTGAGCAGGATATGATTTAAATTCCTATGGTTAACTTATAAGTTTACGTGTCCAGCTGCCATTCTTTTTGGCATAAAATCAGCCCAGTTAATGACTTCTACCTCTCACCCTTTTACTTATTGCAGGGCCCTCAGGGAGAACAGTATATAATACTGATGAGGCTACCCTGGGTAAACAAGACATATATTATTTTTATTATTATTGTTATCGTCAAAGCATGCGAAGCAATTAGACCTAATGCAGCAAAAAAACAAACAAACAAACAAACAAACAAACAAAAAACAAATGGACACTCGTCATTGTTTTGAACTTTCACGCTTGGATGGGCACATTCATTTAACCGTTTGATTGCAAACGTGGAGCAAACTTTGGAGCCGCTCAAACACTAATGCACGTGTGCATCTGTAAGACTTTCTTGTTGAAAAATGAAAACCAACAATTCAGAAAAAATAAGGAGAATTGTGCTGTGGATGTCAACTGTAGTCTCAGGACTGCATGGTTTCGGTAAGCACAGCCACAAATTCAAGTGATTCTCTTAATATTTGTTTTCATTGTTTCAATTTGACTCTACAAGATGGAAATGCTCATCAACATTTGAACTTCTGCTTTCTCAATGTTTGCATTTTATCTTAATCAGACCTTCTAGTGGTTAAATTAATGTGCCGATCCAAACGTGAAAGTTCAAAAATTGATCTTCATTGATGTTGGTAGAGTTATAATTCTTCTTTAATTTGATTTACATTTTATTATATTTAATGTACGGTTTATGTGAAAATTTGGAACGATAAAGTGTCAACTTTCTTCTTCTTTTTTTTTTTTTTTTTTTTACTATGTGTAGTTTCCCGTCTTCTGCAACAGTACTCAGTATTCATCCCTTAGGGGTGTCAAAACGTTACACATCCAACAGCCAACCTGAAATATATATTCAGGGGTAAAGGGGTGACACGCCTATCATTTCTATGACATCAAAAGTATTGTTTTCATTGCCCTAGTTACCAGGGGCGGATCCAGGATTTTATATAAGAGGGGGCACACAAATGCAGGTTTGTCAACTTTTGGAAAAGGGAGACCCGTATTTTTTGTGTCTCGCCAGCTCTCGAAAAGTCGCTCACTGAGGGGTCAACAACAAAAAAGTTACAAAAATCGCCAGACCTCCAAAATTTGCTCCGGGGGGGGGGGGGGGGGGAGTATGGGGAGTCCAATTCCCCTCCATAATTCTCAGACAAGCAACAACAAAAAAAATCGTTCTAAAAGAGGTGCACAATCGAAAAGGGGGGGGGCACGGGCCGGAGGCCGGATGTGCCCCCCCCCCCCCGTAAATCCGCCCACTGCTTGTTACCCTTGTTGTAACGATCATTATTTTCTTTGTGTTGCCATGTTTCAGGTATCATCATCGTTTTGGCACTAGTTTCATATTTATCCTCATCATTACTTTTACCTTCATTATCATCATCATCGAGAATGCAAATTAATCATAAAATAGCTGTCTCGCACTTTCAGAAACTTATGGACAAATCGTGACTCTTCAGGTGGAGCTTCATGCCACAATCGACTTTGCATGCAACTGCCATATCTGTGCAGAAGACATCTTTGCAGTTCAGTGGTACAGAAGCAGTAGTCCAGATGTATTCGTGCAGGATGGCGAGGCCGTCGCATGGTGGTATGTCGGAGAAAAGGGCAATTTACCGGGATTTGAAATCAATGACAACTTTTCCATGATTATACACCATGTCAACCTAACCAATCAAGGCCTCTACAGGTGTATTGTTACTTCAGTCGGTGGTGGTGCTGAGTCCACATATGACTTTAAACTGGATATTTATGGTACTAGATATTTTAGGGTTATTTTTTTTTAGGGTTTTAATTTTTCATTGATAACCAATCCATTACCCTTGGGAAAATTATGGACGAACTCTGGACGAACACCAGGCTAAGAACCACTCGTCTATTTTACAGTGCCTATCAAAAAACAACAACAAAAACAAAACAAAAAAACGTTACACTTTTGAAAAATCTGTAAAATTTACATCTCAAATATTTAGATTTTTTTCATGTGGATAGATGTCCAATAGTCTCATCTATCAAGACCACGAATAAAACAAATTTTCGTTCATGCTTGGGCGAGCACTGACTGTCTTTGTCCAGAGTGTGAAAAATGACTTGTGCCAAATTGAAAGAAGAGGGAAAATTAAACCAGCTATCCGAATAAGTACTCCCATTAAAAAAAATTGCTCTTTGCCATAAATTTATGATTATGTTATGATAGTCTAGGAATTTTGTGGCAATTTTCTATCATAATTGTAATGATTCCATTGCTTTATGCACGAGTGAGAATTAATAATGTGTAATTACCATACTCAGACACATCAAAACCACATGACATGGTTAATTGAATGATTGACTGATAGATTGATTGATTGAAAATTGATTAATTTGGCGTTCTTGATTGAATGACTGGTTTGGAAGTGCTTTAATGTGTTTGTGAATAATTTGTTAAATTACATTGTGATTGATTGATTGATGATTAACTGATGACCTTACTGACTGACTGGTTAATTGACTGACTGGCTGAATGGTTGAATGACTGATTGATGCATCGATTGATTAATTGATTGATTGATTGACTGACTGACTGACTGACTGATCTATCTGTCGGTTGATGTACAGTATTGATGGGTTGATTGTTGATTGATTGATTAATTTATTGATTTTTGATTGATTGATTGATTGAATGATCTGAAGATGTTTAAATTTGGTACTTTTCTTCTTGATTGATTTATTGACTGACTGACTGACTGACTGACTGATCTATCGGTTGATGTACAGTACTGATGGGTTGATTGTTGATTGATTAATTGATTGTTTTTTTGATTGATTAAATGATCTGAAGATGTATTAATTGTTTATTTTTCTTCTTGACTGGATGACTGGCATGTGGATTTGATGTGTCTGCGCTTCTGAATACTGTGATTGATTAATTGATTGATTGATGCAAGCTTTATTTCATTTCATTTCCAAAATACAAAACAATATGATTCACAAAGGGCTTAAAAGATCTTGAAGTAATTACACTTTATTGATTCTCACCCATGCATAAACAATGAAATCATTAAAATCATGATAGAAAATTGCCACGAAATTCCTAGACTATCATAACATAATCCTAAATTCATGCAAATGAGCAATTTGTGTGAAAGAGAGTATTTATTCAGACTGCTGGTTTAATTTTCCCTCTTGTTTCAATTTGGCACAAGTCATTTTTCACACTGTTCACAAAAACGATCAGTGCTCGCCCAAGCGTGAACAAAATTTTGTTTTCTTAGTGGCACTTGATAGAAGAGACTATTGGGCATGAAAAAAAATCTTCTAAATAGTTTGAAATGTAATTTTGACAGATTTTTCAAAAGTGTAACTTTTTTTTTTAATACGTACTGTAGTTCGAGAGAAAATTTTGAAATTATTTTTTTTTTTATTTAAATAATTATTAAACATGGGTATTGAACAAAAATAAAGAGTGGTACGTTTTTTGTATATCTTTAGTGGTTATAACCAACATTCTGTTAGTTATAATACTGATGCCGATAAAAATGAAAATTATTACTATACGAATAAAAGCAGAAAAATCATAATTAAATAAATCAATTAATTATGATAGTAGAAGTAGTAGTTGTACTTTAAGAACTGATAATAATAATAATAAAAAAATAATAATAATAATAATGATTAAGATAATAATAACGATAATAATAATAGTAATAGTAATAATTTAAAAATTGATAATAATGAAAATAGTAATAATAATTATAATAATGATAATAACAATGACAATAGAAAAAGAACATTTATATTGATTTTAGTATTCCAGTATTGGTATCAATATTAATATTTGTATCAGTAAACAATATTAAATATCAATATTAATAAAGACAATATAAATAACAAAGATGCAATATCATTTTTCGACTTTTAGCCTGCATATTCCATTGCTTCCATGAGGAGCTTAAAAAAGGTAATTTAAAGATTCTATTTTAAATATAGATTTAACAAAAGAAACCAAATACCTTGAGATTATTTCACTGAAGTAAGATCCGTTAATATTTCTTATTTTCCTCAAATGCGAAAACGGAAGAAACATTCTCAGAATGTTAAGAAAACGAGTGGCTTATTCTTAATTTTAGATAAAGCTCGTCCATGTGGAACCGCTCCTTTAGTAGGGAAATATTTCCATAAATTTATACATGTAATGTTTGTTCTTCTTCTCCTTTAGCGAAACCAGTCAGCTCTCCTTCGATTGCGTCCATTCGCCAGACGAATGGACTTAACGTGACGTGTTCTGTTAGTCATATTTTTCCAATGACTTTCCCCACATGGGCGTCTTACGAGGCCAATGGAACGGCAGAATATAACGCTGATGGGACTTTCAACACTTTTGTATCTCATCTGTTCCCGCTTGACGAGAATACAACAACTGAGTGTCTGTATTCTAATTTGAACTTCTCAAGTATGTCTTCCTTACGTGTAGTTTACATCGACAAGTATGAGGACGAGGAGAAGATGCCAAGGAACGTGTCATGTGAGTATGAATTGTCTTTTCCAAATAATTTGTTTACAAGATGTAGGTTATGTAAAGATATGGTATTGCTTTTCTCATCGTATCAAACTATCATACATACATACAATCTCTACTTGTAGTAATTATATGCTATTATCTACACTGCTCAACAAAAAGATATATAAATGAATAACTGAGGACATAGAATATAAAAAAATGTTATCACATCATCAAATGAGTTGCTTTTTCAATGCGAAATTCCATGTGACTTGCTGTTTCCAACAATTAAAATTACATAATGTTTTTCTCTCTGTTTACTTTTAACACTGCAGGCACCAACAAAGGCAAAGCATACTCGCCTTCGGGACTGTCGATGATATGGGTGACCCTAGTAATAGAAGTCTGCATTTCAATCGCCATTGTGTATGCACTAACAAGGGGTATGTATTCAGTGACTCAATTTTGTTGTTGTTGTTTTTACTTAGTGCAAGAAAGAAATACTTGATTTATAATTATTATAGATTTTCCCTGTAAAATTCGCTAAGTTAGCTCGTATTCAAGCGAGTTGCTCATCCCGTTTATTCCTTTGGTTCATATTTAGTTTTCAGTCATTCAAATTCATTTTCCAGCTTGCAAATGTGCTTCGAACATCCAAATTACTTTATCGTCGTTCAATTTAAAGAGCCCAAAGCGTTATTCAAATTCATTTACGACGATTTGGGTGTGGCTTCTTGCTCGAGTTTTACTTTGCTTTTCATTAATATATAGCCAAGTTAGCAGTATGTTCATTCATTTTCAAAGAGGTAAAAGAAGTATGGAAAAATAGTCGGGCTTTGCCTTTTTTTAATTTTTTTGAATTTTTTATTTTTTTATTTTTTTGTTGTAATAGCCGGGCTTTGCCTTTTTTATATAATAACAACTTCCTCAATTTTGTTTGTAATTTAAGCATTGTAAATGTTTTCATATGTCATTTGTTGTTTAAAAATGATGTAGTCATTTCATCATATAGGTGTAAATACAGATTATTGGACTACCCTTCGACATTAATGAAAGGCTACCAGCCGCAATAATCTATATTTTTCATAACCATTAATTGGTACATGCTTACAGAAACAGGCGGAAAAGGGGCGAAGGTCATCAAACAACACATTAGCATACTTATTAAACATTGTTCGTGAGAGAGCAACATAACGCAATGGCGTGATCACTTCTTTTCTTCTTTCCTTTATCTTCTATATGTATGAACTACAAAGACTGTTAAAATAACCCTGTAACTAACATGTTTGAAAATATAACAGTTTAATATCTGACAAGTTCAAAGGCCCTGACATGACAGTTTGGACAACATCATGAAAACTGTTCAACTGCAAATATTTGTACAAAGGTGTTTACGGATAAATCAGATACTATAACATCAGGAACTGACCCGGTATAAAATCGTAAACAGTTGTACTTATCAACAAGCAAGATCATTATTCTAACTTCAATATTAAAGTGAGTGGTACCGATCTTGTTAAAAACCTTTAACTTAAAATTGACTCAATGCAATAACACATACATGCACATGTATAGACCTTAACTCTTTCAGAGCCGATGTTTATATGTGACAGATAGACTTGTCATTTTCATTCACCAATTGCTCGACCACAGGAAAGGTATATGGTGGTCAATGTGTATCAACATTTTGAGCATAAATCAAGCATTCTAAATATATGATTATAATCATATGCTATCATAGAACTTTTCAGAGAAAATTGCCGATTTATAAAAATATATTACCTTATTTCAACATTAAACAATAGTAAACAAATGAGAAACCAGAAAATAATGGACAAAAAAAGAAACTCAAATGTAATTTCAATAGTTCTTATGCATAGAGTTGGGTAAAGTAATGGTAATAAATTCCCTAAAAGTTTTATACACAATATTTTGTGAAATAATAGATGGTTAATGAAGTGCAGACATTTGAAATTTAAGCATTGATCACATTTTGGTAAAATTTTGAAGAGAGCTAAACCCCTTGGAACAGTAAGAGTTAATATTAAAAGTAGAATGTATCGACATAAAATCCTTTAAATCTTCAAATGCAAAACTACCATTACTACAGTTACATCTGTTCTGTAAATCAACAGACATGAGTAAATGACATGATATAACCTTAATAATACCGGTACTAATTCTTCAACGACATCAGTACAATTCATGTTGTACTACAATTACTATCTTCTCCTTCTACCTATATAGAGAAAAAATATAAAAAAATAAAAACAAAAATAAGAACAGCCGGTAACTCAACCTACAAAGTTAAGCAGCCATACAGACCCCAAAACAACAGTGGTGATAAACAAAAATGTTGTGGACAAATCATTCCAGTGAGGAAAACATGACGATATGAAATTAAGATACAGTAAAACATATGCATAGATATAACAACTGTCAAAAGCATTAGAGTATCGGTCATATACGGGTAATACACGGCATTAAGGTATGAATAAGAAAATAATAAATAAAAACATATCCAATACAGGTACAGGAATCAATCGTAGTTACATCTGATTTAAAAAGAAAACAAAAATCAACTTATTATGGTATCGTTCATTTGGTATGTTGTCCGTAGGACACACTATGAAAGGCAAAGCATAATAAATGAAATACAATGTACACGTATCGTTTTATACGAAATGACCACCACAGTAAATCAAAACCTTAGCGAATGTAAAGCAACTCATACATAAGGAATGTAAGTGTTGACCATTAAAACTACATGTACAGCATTCACATGCAGGATACAAGTTCAATGTTCACTTAGGAGAAAAAAAGTGAGTAAACACCAAACGGTGCAGTGTCATTGTGTGAGACCACAGCAACATTATCCAAAAAGACACGATATAATTAGTGATATTATATCCCAGTAGTGGCAATATCCAGGTTAGTGAACAAAAACAAGAAAATGTAAAATTCACATAAGCACAATTCAACATACATTTAAACGAAGCTTCATGAACAAACTTGCATTCAAAGGCATACAAAACCAAGGAAAAGGATTATATCGAGCAGTCATACCTAAAGGAGATAAAAGAATATACAGATAAGCATAACAAATAAAGTCTAAGCCTCTGATACTATAAATCGTCCTTGTCCCCGAAACAAGCATTAAAGAAATATCCCCTTTACAGTTATATAAAGAAAACAAACAAATCGTTAAAAAAAATATTTAAAAAAATAAAAAATGGCATTTAAAAAAAAATCCTTATATTCTATAGCTATATAACCAGTATATGATCACCAGATTTTCCATATAGACATAAAAATAATTACATACAAACATAAATCATGACATAGAATATCGCAGAATATATATCATGTGCAATAGCAAATAAAATCAAAGAACACAGACTGAGGGAAGGGAGAGTGGAAGGAGTGAGAAAGATGAGGAGAAGAGCAGTACACATTACAATACAGTGAAAACGTTGTTTAAAAGGTTGTTTTAAACTAATTATTACAACCTGTTTTAATATTTAAACAAATTGTTTACAATATGAACTGTACAACGAGTTGTTCACTCCATATTGTAAACAACTGTTCGCATTTTTAAACAGCGTTTTCTCTGTGAAGTACGTCATACAGCCCAAGTGGAACTATAGTGCCAGGACATTTGTTGGAGACGGAAATCACGCTCTGATATCAACTTGCTCACTCAGTCTATCAGTGTCGGGAAAAATGCTGCGGCCAAAATCACAGGTGAAGAAGTCATATGATATTATGTCTGCCTCCGGGGGACGGTCAGGAGGGGGTCCTACGCTCAAGCCGGTGAAGCGACTTGGTTGACTTCGTGGAACGGGCTAGATATTGGACGCGAGTGACAGCACGAGAGTGTCCGCAGGGCGACCAGGAGGAGCTAGGACCTTCTTGAGGAGGGGATCGCTGGGTTTGCCTTGTAGCGCAAAGGCGACGTCGAGGGTACAGGGACCAAGGGAAGCATCTGGGGGCGACCATAAGGGACCTCGACCTTCAAGGGGTAGGGATGATTGGCGAGGCTGTTGTGTCGGCGAGAAGTGCTGGTGCCGTCGACTCTGAATTCAGCATCAGCAAGCTGAGCAGTAGGAGATGCATCTACCGAGGTACCACCTACAGGGGACCGGCGGACATCATATGATGGTTAACGAGCTTGTTGATCAGAGAGGTGATGAGGTGTGGATAGGGCACTGGACAGGACATCAGGAAGGACGTCCAGTGTAATGGAGATCATCTCAGGGCTTGAAGAAGAGGCTTGCTCAGAAGGAACTGAATGCGGACGAGCAAACTCATTGTCCTGGGGATGGAGATCTGGGCACTCAGAAGGGTTACACACCTCCTTATGATGGTCTACGCCGGATGATGGAGATTGGTCCATGTCAGCAAAGGGAAGTGAGTCATGCTCAGGGACGTTGGAAGACACCTGATGAGATTGCTCAGCTCCGTCGATGATGGCCGATGTAGAAGGAGTACAGGAGTTCCGAATGCTGCGCGGGGTGTGCGCTGTATTTGCACGCGGCATAAGGGTGGGACCGTAGGTATACGAGGGTCCATCACCGATAGAGATTAAGCACTTACTGAGCAGGACGGATGGTCATGTCGTGTAATTCCTTAAATGGAATACTTGCCAGGACTTACACACCTAAGGACTCTACCACTAACCCTTCAGAAAGAAACTCCTTGCCAACTCACTTAAATGAGAGGATAGTCCCTCCAACAATGACAAGGGATGGGGAACAATCAGTTCGATGGAAGGTTCAAGAAGTGTCTGTTATGTCACCTCCAAGACTCTGAACGGTTGAAGCACAAATGAAATTCTGTGTCAAACCACTGACAGCATTAACCCGGACACACTGTTGGCCATGAAAAAGGTCAACACAAGGAAACAGGTCGGCCTAATTATGCAACACAGATTGTCTAGCCACTGGAGAACAGTGTGGCACATGTCTTTCCTGGAACTTGTCTGACTCTGATGAGCTACCAGTACAGCGGCGAAAAATCTGTCAGTGACTCGTCTGATTCCAACAAGTCTTCAAAGGAACCAAGCCTACCATATCAGACAACCGGGGGGGGGGGGTGTTTTGGGTATTCAAGCACCCCCTTTTGGTGTTATTTGAAGTTAAAACACTCCCTTTTAGAATTCCTGATAACCTTCTTTTTTTTTCTTTTTTTTTCTAGTCAGATAATTTTTAAGTAAAAAGACCCCACACCCCCCCCCCTAAAAAAAAATAAAATCATTACCTTTTCTTTTCTTCTTTTTTTTTTTTTTTTTTTTGCTTGTCAGAGAATTTTGGAGTAAAAACACCCCCTTTAAAACAAACCTGGGTACGCCACTGAGACAACTAATCGTCTGGAGCAAAAGTACTGCGAAGATCTTCACCACACTCATCAATTTCAGACAAATCATCACCCTGATTATCAAAATCATCCCGATCACATCGACACAAATCATCAGAATAGCCAAGAATGGTAGCCGCATGGCGAGCCTATGCAATTATTATGTATCTTTCATGTTCCGGGAGATATGAACAATCGCCAATATGGGCGATTATTCGCGGAATATAGTGGGCAACTACAAACTTGACATACGAGTTTGTGACTCGAGGGACTTGATCTGTCACTAGCATGAGTGGAGCCATCAGTACTACAAACAGTGGCATGCAAGATCCTAACCTTGGGACGAGGTTGATAGAACATGTCCCAGATGGCCTCATCATCATCTCAGAGGACTCGTTATAATCGTCAACATCATTATAATCAAATTAGTCTGACTCATTCCCATTCTCATTCTCTGTCACTTTGGTCACAAGTTCATTCATGTAATTTCCACCGATTGGGAGTGGTTTATGATTAAAATTACAAAAATTTAGAACTACATGAGATGAAGTTTCGCTATCATCTCTGTGCTGATTGGGGCGGCCACGCTCTCGGGCCTGAGGGCGAGGTAGCAACCTCTGTGGGGGAACAGCCATTCCAGAGGCTATACAGTGTGTCCCTAAAAAAGTTAACAGTTTGTAAAAAATCTACCCAAATAGATATTTCTGAACATTTTCAATGAATCTTAATCCTTGTAGATAGCTTAGGGTCCCTCATATGCAATAACACCAAAAAATCTGACTAGTTATTAGGCTTAAGTGATCTAAAACCGTTAAAAAATGGCAATAGAAAAAAATTCTCCCCAATTAAATATTTCAAAATATTTTCTTAGCTTCGGGTCTCTTTCATCAAATGACACCAAAATATCTCATAATGTCTGACGCTTGAGTGGGCAAAAACCATTTTGTGAAAATGGTGGAGAATCCATTTTTGACAAAATGTTTGTTTTTGTTCTGGCAGACGATTTATAACAATAATAATAATAATAATAATAATAATAATAATAATAATAATAATGATAATAATTAAATTCAATTGTTCCTTATTCGCTTTAAAACATTTGTAAAAAGCAGATATGAAAATACAGAAATATACAAATATATGCATGTACAAAGAAACACATACAACAACAACGATATACACAGTCTTCTACAAAAAGGAACATTCACAATACTATGTATTGATTTATTAATTTTTTTTTAAAAAGGTAGGAGGGTAGAATCAGAGTGTGCATAAATATGAGATAATTTCCTCACACTCCTCACGATTAAAAAAACCCCTACATAAGTAATCATCCCTTAAGTTTATCAATTCCTTCACTTGTTCAACTATGCGTATTGTCTCAGTATGCATTTTACATTGCACATCCCACTGCTTTTGAATTTCTCTATTATCCATGAAGTACTTATCATTCAGGAATCTTATGTTACCCCCAACACAGAATGAGCTCCATACCGGGCCATTCCAGCTATATAAGCCACTGTATAATTTTGGAATTCAAAGCTTTCACAACAAAAGATAAACACCTTTTTGCAAACCATAACTCTGGATCCATAACACTTGCTAAATAAGGTAGAAAATGGCAGTGAGTCTGCCATGGAATTTTCCAAACCCTTCTTATTGCAACCCGCCATTGTCTACAAATACTATCGATGCATTTATCAAACAGAGGATATAACTGTGAGCCATAAAAACTTGAGCAATATTTATGGAACAATATATTTCTAATGAAAGTTAGCATATTTGAAATTATACAAAAACATATTACATTGTCGATTGAAATCTCCAACACACTTTGAAACATCAAAATCATTTATATTTTTATAAATAACATGACCTAAATGAGTTACTTTTGATGTAATCTCTACATGTCTTCCATTTATCATGATTCCTGGATCCATAACTGGTTTGCCATTACAACTAAAAACTATTAACTGACTCTTTTCAGCATTAAACTGAATATCAAATTTAGTAGCATAATCTGAACAAACTGTAACCATCTCATGAAGGGCAGTCATGCTAGGTGAAAGCAGTGTCACGTCATCTCCATAAGCAAATGCTCCTGTAAAATCCTTGCCCATAAAGCATCCCATCCCATTTTCACATAACTCTTGTATCAGCCCATCGAGATATATACAAAACAGGTAAGGAGAAATAACTCCACCCTGTTTAACACCGTTTTTCACTGTGAAATAATCAGAATATGCATTATTCCATTTCAACCTTAGCTTTTGATTTTTATACATATTAAGCAAAAGTCTGCATGTCATTGGACACAACCCTTTGCGAAGCATAATTTCGAAAAATTTTACATAACTGACTCTATCTTTATTAGCATCTAGTAATAATCCATACACATTACTACCTTCATGATTAAAGTATGATACCGTTTCTTTAACCATAGCAGTGCAGAGAGTAGTTGATAACCCCTCTTTGAATCCTAACTGTAGGTCATTAGTCTGTAAATTCCCCTCTTCCCTTTTCATAATTACGTACTCCAAGACTTTACCAATGATACTACCGAGTGTTATTGCACGAAAGTTTCCTGAATCCCCCAAATTTGTCCAATGACCTTTAGGTATTGGAACCATTGTACTTTTGAGCATACCATCTGGTGACACTCCATGCCATATCATTGCAGTAAAAAGCATTGCTAAGTAGCCACTGATTATTTTCTTTCCATGTATAATATGATCAGACATCACACCTGTTACACCATCGCTTTTAGAAAGATTTAACTTCAGGATTGCTTTAAATGTTTCATCTCTTCCTATAACATGGTCATTATGTATACAATCATTCACATTTCTCCTGTACAGTGGAGTTAATGTGATTTAATGT
This sequence comes from Heliocidaris tuberculata, assembly GCA_025618425.1. NCBI lineage: Eukaryota > Metazoa > Echinodermata > Echinoidea > Camarodonta > Echinometridae > Heliocidaris > Heliocidaris tuberculata. The sequence goes on along the minus strand of CM046842.1, from coordinate 16,032,371 downwards.
TATTCCTATATTTCCTTCATCATATCCAATACTTTGATATATACTTCCAAATTTCAGTGCAAACAACTCTGCAATATTTTCTTTCCCCTGAACACCATCCACTCTATTCGGGCAACCATTAGACTTTTTACAATTTTTCTTAACCTCTTTCCAAAAGTTTCTGTTAGTCTTCTCTTTTAGCGCATTCGCCATTCTATCACATCTAACTAACTTAGAATTGTTCAGCACCATTTTCAAAACTTTATGATACTCAGACCTAGTTTTCTTTCTTAAATCATAAAGTAACCCATCGATTGGGCGATCATTCTCAGCCCATATCTTATGCCAAAATAATGCACTCCTAAAATAAGCCTCAACATGATCATTCCAACCAGGCACTACTTTACGCTGGTCAGACCTCTGACTTAAAATAACAGTATCTGCACTACTGGGCCATTCTTAGTCACGTGTGTGACCAAAAAACAGGGAGTTGGGCTACTGTGAGCCCTGTAATTTTAATAACCTTCCAAGTGTGTTGGTTTTTCCTGTATATACAGCAAATACAGATATAGGTACATGGATTAAATAACTAAAAAAGGCCTAAGATCATACCTGTTCTAAGTCAAAGGTCGAAAAGTTCCAGGTCACGTGTGTGACCGCGCTCAGAAGCAGTTTTTTGAAACTCACATTTCATCTTTTAATCTCTCTGATTTTTTTAAAAGCTTCACTGTTCATATTTATGGTAGGTACATTTCATGGTACTATTTCTTAGAAAATAGCATTAATTCTGTTGAAAGTTACATAAGATTTTTGTTATTTGATATTTTGTATCATGATGTAAGGTCACATGTGTGACATTGGGGGGTCACGTGTGTGACATGCCATAGGAAATGTGTACAAATTTGGTAAACTATTGGAAAATCATAATACTGAGTATTTTTGATTCATTTTGCAATAGCTTTATATGAATTATCATCAATACGGTAAAAATTGATTCTCATATCTTCTCTTTATGAAAAATGCATAAGGAACACAATCTTCTTTTTTTTTCTTTTTCATTTTCATACATGTATTGATATCATTTATTGATATTTTTATTGATATACATGACTTATTGTGGAGGTGTTTTGATCTAGTGGATAAGTAACCTTACTCCACATCACAAGGTAAGGGGTTTAATTAATTGCCATGGCACTGACGTCTTTTGGCAAGACATTTATCTGCATTTGCCATGTTCGATCCAGGTGTAGTAAGTGGTACCTGCAGGACTTATTTATCGAATGCACTTTGCTCTACAGTTGTCTTGCTAAAACCAGGGTAATAATATGCTTGTAGGGCCCTCAGGGAGAACAGTATTTATTACTGATGAGGCTACCCTGGGTAAACAAGACATATTATTATTATTATTAATTCTTAATATTATTATTGTATGTTATTATCAATATTATCATATATCATTATTAATATTTACTATTATCATTATTTTTAATGTTCAGGCCGAAGAATCAAAGTAAACAAATCAAAAGTTTTCATTCTGATATACAAGTATATTCATCTTCAGCTTGTTTTATAAACTATTTTTAGAAGCACATTTCTTTTGGCCAATTACATTATAAATATATGATAGCTAATTACAATTTGATCATAATTGTATAGGGTTACGCAATCAAGGATTAAGCAAGAGGAATGCAGAAAGTGAAAACAGAATGATTAGATCAAGAAAATCAACAATAATAGACGTTAAAGACTGTACACATGACTTGCCCAGTACATCTGCACTTGACCATTCGCACTCGGGTCACGTGTGTGACAAAGTTAGTTGGGCAATATTTAAAGAACGAGAATCATATTTGGAATGATATTTGGTGAGATGGAGGACACATATATACAAGTTAGCTTATGACAGGAAAAATAAAAATTATCCAAACTGTATTTTTCAAATAACGTAAACTTTTCATGTTTTGTGGTCACGTGTGTGATATTAGAATTACTTAATTATGAATGTTAATTATGACAAAATGCAACGACAAATTTTATTTTTCCTTTAACTTAATTACTTACCGAAGGACCTAGGAAGGGTATGATTTCACTACATAGTGGCAACAACTATCCAAGCTCATACTGAGAGATGACCATTATTTGGTGAAAAAAGGATGTTTTTTAAATCTTAATTTATGCCAATGTAATTGTATACAAGTTAGCATAATTGGGTCTCTAGTTAAAAAAAAAAATACTGTATGTTGTCCTGGTCGTTCTTATTTGAATGCTCTGTGTGCTAAGAAGCACGCCTGAAAACGAAATAGAAAACCTAAATGCGGCCAAAATCTAAGGTAAAGCAAACTGGCACGAATTTGAATGACGGATGTGTATTGCCAAACTGATTAACATTTTGACCAATTTGAAAACGTTGTCGTTTAAAACTGAATGCAATTTGACGAAGATGAATGTTCTGGAGTTTAAAATTGAACCGTGAGAACAGCAGGCTTACAAAAATCACTCGAACTTGAATGACATATAACGCATATGCCCGCTATTTTGACGAAATTGGCCGGGAAAACCTATATAATCATGATAATTAAAAACAGTGAAAAGGGGTGACTATGACTTGAAAAATGAGGTAAGAATTACAAAGAACTTACAGAACTTGTTTATGTTAATTGAATTCGAACGTTCAAAGTGCGAATATGCTGTGCCTATAAATGAAATTGAAATTGGTATTTGGGACGAAAATTGAAAGTCTGTCCAGCTGGCGCGATATTGAATGACAACTTCGCGTCGTTAAATTGAATGAAATAAAGTTTAAAAGGAATGATATAAAACAAAATTGAATGTTCAAAGAATGAAAATGAACCATGCATGGTACCAGAAACTTGACGAAAATCGTTCGAACTTGAATGCTTATTCATGAATTCGAATGCAACTCTGATGAAACTGGGCGGGAAAACCGTTATTTTAACGAATAAGAAATACGTATTCAAGTTTTCTACTGCGAATTAATTTTGAAATTTCAAGTTTTGTCGATTTTCAACTCCGTAGATCACATGATGCTTGGGCCTGCTCTTCGTGAAATCACACGGGAAGACATGGGTGACAAAGATTTAGAGGATGACCAAGGGAGAAACATGAGAGTCGAGAAACTAGTAAATCTCACCAGAAGTGTGTTTTTTGGTAAGCGCTACTTTGCAATGATCCTGCTGACAATACATACGACAGTTATAATTCTTTTGGGTGCGTATCTGGCGCATGCAATAAATGTTTTTTAAGTTTTCTCAGTGAGATATATCTGATTGCCTTTAACTGCATTATTCCCCCTCCCCTATTTTTAATTAATTAATTTATTATTTTTTTTTGGGGGGGGGGGAGGGGGCTGGGCCTTTTCTCCGTTACCACAATGCCATTCCATGAAATATTAACTAGTTCAGCTAAAGCAAGTTTTGACCAATTTGTGGCAGTTATCTTTACCTAATTGGGCATATATTTACCAACAGCACTTGATAGATAAGGGTTGGGAAAAAAATTGCCCAATTTGTTAAACTTCTTTTATCAAGTTGGGTAAAGTTTGTTGGGCAAGAAATGATTGATGTAAAGAATTACCAAGGATGAATAAAATTTTCTACCCAGTCTGATGTAGGGAAAAAAATACCCAAACACTGATAAAAATCAGTCGGTCGGTCGGTCGTCGGCCGAACATTAAATATAAATATCAACGATGTAAAATATTGGGTAAATTAAGTTTGGTATTAAACTAATGGTTGGTTTAAAAATTGTCCAGTTCTAGGCTATTTTAACCAGTAATTGCACTGGTATTTTGTCAATTAAGTTAGGTAACTACTAGTTGGTTAAAAATAAACAATGCTATATTTCAGCACCACAGGGTTTATCCAATTTGTAACAATTTACTTTACACAACTGGCGGGAAGATATTTATGAACACTACTTGTTAAAATAGCGTTGGATTTCACCACTAGTTGTGCAATTTTGTCCGATTCGTCTTTATAATTTTGTAAAATTAGTCGGGCAATCACTGGTTGGTGCAATTAGTATTGCCACACTGTTTGGGGAAGGTTTACCCAACTTGCTACAAAGTAATTTTTAAAAAACACTTAAACTTAGAACAAACTTGATAAACACGATAAAAACTACTTTCGAAAAATCAACTGAAGGCAATTTCAATAGCCCCGTCTATCACCTTTAGAAATGTGCAAACATTACAATGGCGTATTACGTAATCCGAACCTGATTTCTATGGGCAGTACAATAGGCCTTTGAAATTGCCCTTGAGTTTATTTTTCGAAAGTAGTTTTTATTGTGTTAATAATAATAATAATAATAATAGTGCATTCCTGTATAGCGCACATGTCTGTCAGTCTTGACACTCCTGGGCCCCGTTGCATGAAACTTACCATTAATGGTAACTTTGCCATCAATGGTAACTCCCATGGAAACCTTGATTTTGATTGGCTGTTGTGTGATGTTACCGTGGTAGTTACCATTGATAGCAGAGTTACCATTAACGGTAAGTTTTATTCAACGGGGCCCTGGCGCTCCACAAATGTGTGGAAGTAAAGAGTTTGGCATTTTAAATACGTAGGCCTATTATTCAAAATTTTATTGGGTTAATCAGTGTCGGGCAAATTTGGTTATTTCATCCAACTCATGTGGTTATGCCATACCATACATGTAAAACATTAGCGAATTAAAGTTAGGCAATTTTTGTCCAACAATTGATGATATTTGCTAAGTCAGGGTAAGGGGTAAAAGGGTAACTAACTATATCGGATGTACCAAAACCATATTTGGGTAAAATTTACCTCAGAGTTGATAAAATATGAATATTCATTCATTTTTAGTTGTGTATGGTTTAGGGTGGCCCGAATACAAGCTGTCATCAAACGCATCATAAATTAAAAGGGCTATATAAGAACTTGAATTTGAATCGACTAGCTGAATATGATAGGTATGTGATAGGTATAGAAAAGGGATAGGATAGGTTATAACCTATAGGTTAAGACCCGTAAGCTGGGCAGTCAGTTAACCAACTGAAAATGTAACCAATAATTGAGCAAACTGAGAGTTGGGCAAAATGTGAGGGGTAACCTCGCTAGTCATAAGGACCGCTATTCATAAGGACCACTTATTCATAAGGACCGCTATCCATAACGCGTGACTAATTGAATAGCGGTTTTGTACTAATAGCGGTCCTTCTGAATAGCGAGCAAACCATAGTTTTTGTGTAGGAATGGATCTTTAATTCTGTCGGGACAATGAAAAACCTAAAAGCTGAAAACATGCTAATAATTGTTTCTGAAAGTAATTGATTGTTAACCTTCAATCTGACCTCCTACTCTGTTTGCGAATGCTACAAGTGCTGATTGGTGACAGTCCTAGAAAGTAGGAAAACGTATCATAGGGGTTAATCTAAAGTTACTTGAAGATATTTGCCTTAAGAACGTACTGTCGTAAAGTAAAACAGGTATCTCAGGGCCCTCTCTACCTCCCAACTGAACTCTTCGAAAATAGATCGGTAATAATGCATTTGTGCACCACAAACACAACGTGCACGAGTTTTCGAAGAACTAACGTCCCCGACCCTATCCATTAAACATAACACAGAAATTAAGTTCCAGCTAAAACAAATCTCTGAAATTTCTGAATAATTTTTATTTATGTATTTGTATTTTTATCTTTACATGGTCATATTGTGAGTTTCAGAACTGCTTTCCACAACGACTTTGTCAGCATTTACTATGTACATGACAATATTTTTAAAAGATTGATATACAAAAGAAAGAATATAATCCCTGATAGAAATTAGAAACAAAGAAATAAATTAGTTAACGTATATACAAAATACAAATTTGAAGACCAACTAAAAATTGATAAGATTGAAGAAAAAATGTTTAAGTTTGGAAAAACACACACACATAAAAGAAACCAAAATAAAAATAACAAAAAACAACTACCAATTCAAAAGGGAAAAAAGATCTTAGCGCACAAAACATTCGTCTTTACAGGTCTCAAATTTTGGAACAGTCTCGATCCAAACCTTATGGAAATAGAGAAACTGAACTGAAATCTCTTTTGCTAAAACCATATACTAAAATGCTGCATGGTTGCTGATCTCGATCTCCACTTCGCTTCTCTCTTCTCTCTTCTCTTTTCTCTCCTCTCTCTCTCTCTCTCTCCCTTCCTCTCTCTATAACTAGTTAATCCTTTTATGCTCTCTTCTGTTTCCATCCGCTGATTTCCGTCCTCTCTTTGTTTCTTCTCATCTTAATCTCATCATTCTATTTTCCAGCTCCTTTTCTTTGTTAAATGGGGACCTAACTCGACAAGCATCGCTTTTAATAGGTTCCCCCACAAGCGTATACACTGTATGCGTTTATTACCTCTACTGGAAGATGTCTATTATACTGAGCTGTTATTATGTATTATCCATTGTATTATGCCATTTGATTTATATACTTATATTTTGCTTTCTCATGTACAAATGTAAACCGATCGTGGAAACAAATAAAATAAAAAATCAGATCAACTTAAACTTACTATTTAAAGCTGACATTAAAAATGAGTGATTTTGAAACACTTTCGAAATGAAGAACATATTATGTCACACACACACACACACACACACACACACGCACACATGTATATGTATGTGTGTGTGTATATATATATATATATATATTTATAAATATGTATACGTATACCGAGTGTCCCCCCCAAAAAAAAAAAAAAAAAACATTAATTAATAAATAAATAAAAAATTAATACACTTTTAAAATGGCCCCAAATGAAAAATTTATCGAATTTGGGGAAAATTTATATATATATATATATGGATAGCTAAAAGTCTCTTCTATCATATGACACCAAAAAGTCCGAAAATGTTTTATGCATGAGTGAGCACTGCCCACTTTTATAAAGGACATGAAAATTAGGTTGCGCAGAATTTGGCTATCCATTTTGGGTGGAGTGTAACGTTATCCAGTTTAGAAATTGCTGATTTTCTGATGAGTTTATGATAAATCATGATGGATATGGGTTTGTGCAGTGAATGACATGGTTTATGAATTCAAAAGTTTATGCATGAGTGATTATAGCAGTTGTTTGGACAGTGCCGTATTATCTGGCGTTAATGTCTGGTGTAATTGTAGCGGTGCTCCTGGTAGTTTGTGTTGAAGGGGAGGGGGTGGTTGTGTGTGTGGTTGTGTGCGCGTGTGTGGGTGTGTGTGTGACGTGTCACAATTCCGGGAGGTGTTTTTCATTGTCATAGGTCCATCTGTAGGCATTTTGCTCCATTCCAAACCATTCGACCCATCTTTCCTTGCCAAAACCTCTACCATTTCCAAAACTCATTTGCCATAAAGAAAGTTTGCTAATTTATACCCATACCCATCTGTACCCAATGTGTCTGAAGCATAATCTGTGACATTAATAGCAATTGTCCTTCCAAACAACAAAGATACTGCATAATGTGAAGCAATTACCCCTGTCTTACGAAATTTACATTGGCTTCCTGTCCATTCCCGTATTTTGTTTAAACTATTAGTTTTTGCATATGAATGCTTCCAAGAGTTTGCCCCATCCTATTTGACTGAATTATTAACATTATCTCGGCCTACTCGTACTTTAAGATCAAGCACAAGGAGTTTGTTTGTTGTTCCTCCGATCTTAACCAAAACATATGGTGAGCGTTCTTTGGCACACGCCTCCGCAGTTTTATGGAATGCACTTCCAAATTCTATGAGAAATCTTAATGATTTAGATAAGTTTAAGGTTTCTCTTAAAAAGCATTTATTTAATGCTTAAGCTGTGTATGCATGAACTCAGTGCCCAACACCACTATTATGTACTTTTTGTATTTTTTGTATTTGTGGTTTCTTCTGTTTTCCATTTTAAGCGCATAGAAACATGCTATCCTGCAATGTGTTAAGCGCTATAAAAGAACCGAGTATTATTATTATTATTATTATTATTATTATTATTATTATTATTATTATTATTAATAGTCTTTCATGTTTTCAATCATTAAGATCTTTGATTTACATAATCCAATCTCCATCCGAATCAGTGTTTGATCGATTGAGTGAATCAGTGTTTGATTGATCGATCGATTGATTGAATCAGTGTTTGTTTGATTGATTGATTGAATCAGTGTTTGATTGATTGATTGATTGATTGGATCCGTGTTTGATTCTGAATTATCAAATTTCTGTTTCTGAATAATGGTGACATAAACTATGACATACCCAGGACAAATCCAAGCCCTAATAATTCATTATCAATTACCACAGATCAACAGCGGGTAATGATTTTAAAAACTTCCACAGTCAAATTATGATCACTGAAGCATAAACTTTTGATTACATAACACTATGTCATACACCGCGCAAACCCATATCCATCATTATCTATCCTAAATTCATCATACCATAAGCAATTTCTAAGCTGGAGAACTTCTCGTCTCAGCCAAAATGGAGAGTGAATTCCTGCGCAAATTTTCACGTCCTTTACAAAAGTGGGCAGTGCTCACCCGAGATATTTTTGGACTTCTTTGGCGTCATATGATAGAAGAGACTTTGAGCTATCCATATATATCAACATTTCCCCCAAAATCACTATTTTTTTATTTGGGGGCCATTTTAAAAGTGTATCGTTTTGAGGGGACACTCGGTATATACATATACATATAATCATGATACCTGTACAAGAAACACACTGTTCAAAAATTGTCTGTAAGTTTACAGAAAATCTGGCGTCAGCAGCGTCGCCATAACTTCTGATGTAAAAATACAGATTAGTTGTTACTTTTTCCTATGACACTGATGTACAAAACATCAGATTAGCTGTTATGGGTAAATACAGAACTAATCTGTATTTTTTCCCCTGTAAAAACAAAGTGGCTTCCTCTCCCCCTATTAATGGTGTACTGTTCTCGAACTCTCTTCGAAATCATTTAAGAACAGTTCAAATATTGTGTTTTTCCACATTTTTTTAATTTGAACTGAAAGAATGTCTAAAAATGAGTTCCTAAAGGAATCAGTAATTGCTGTACATAGTTTTAATTATTTTATGTTAGATAAGCTTGTTATGTTATATATTTTTTTTTTTTTACATTTTAACAGTATTGTTCTATTGCTTTATGATTATATGAAACAAAGAGAATATATATGATTCATATACTTATTTAGATTACATAAACACATAATAATTCATTGACATTTAAACGATATGACTTTCACGTCGATTTACTTTAATATGAATAAGCGATCAAGATGATCATGAAACTGATTGTCCAAATAGGAACTCTTTCAAAGTCGAAAGCAAGCTGTATCTTCTTGCCACAGTGACATCTTTCACACAAATCAAATAATCACAAAGGTTGGATTACCCTTTAATTATCTAATCCTACTGGCCTGTACATTGGAGGCTCGTAAATTAAAGGAGAATGAAACCCTGGGGAAATATCCATTTCAATGAAAATAGAGGATAGAGAGAAGCAATTTTTAAAAAAAGTTCCAATGAGCTGTTCTGTGCGAATTTGTGAAATTTCATCAAACTTTGAGTAAACAAAGTCTTTTTTTCTTTGTGAGGAAAGGTGGCCACATCATTTTGATATTGCAAAAGTAATGGTACCAATGTCTGTATATCCCATATGTTTGTCTTGTATGTATCAGTGTAGTAAATTAACGCAAAACCGTTATAACGCAAACCACTAATAAATTGACGTCAAAATGGTTAATCGATTACCAGATCACTCTCCGCGCTCCTATGTGCAAGAGAATTTGCACGCATACCCTATGTAAATGGAGAAGGCATGAACAATTCCAAGATGCGTTCTCAATCTTTAAATTCACAGGGACGGCTTCTAAAGCAAAGGGACGGCTTCTAAAGCAAAGGGACGGCTGCAAAATACGTTACTTTTAAAGACAAAATTTATACTTGATTAATCTATCCTGGCCGATTTTTTTTTTCTTTTTACCATGACGTTTTGCTAAAAGTCAATCAAACTCATAATTCATCTTTTGCAAGCGGCTGAAAAGAACGATAGATGTAATGACAGTCGTCGTTTGTCCAATATCCACGTGTGTATGATGACCAACACGGCTGGCGTGGCAACAGTACTAAAATATCTTTCTTGTTGTTGTTGTTTTTGTTGTTTTTTCTTCTCTCTTGACTTCTTTTTCTTATGTATTTCTTTGTTTTACTTCTCTCTGTCTTATTTCTAATTCTTTATGTATTTCTTTGTTTTTCTTCTATACTTCTTTTTCCTTATGTATCACTTTGTATTTATTCTCTATATCTTCTTTTTATTTCTTTACGTATTTCTTTGTTTTTCTTTTCTCTGTCTTCCTTTTCAGTATGCACAACTCTTGCCTCACATACGGGCGAACGACTAATAAGATACTATAAAAATCACTGGGCCGTACGCGTTATCGTTTTACACCGTAGCGTAGGCAATTTCGCGAAAAAATCATACAAGTGCTCTGGTGAAAGAGTCTAAGTCGTCAGCCCACATCCCTGTTGTAACTACTCTATCTACTACACACTGGTAGAAAGGGGGGAAATTAAATATATAAGAAAAGGGAAGGTAGAGATAGATAGAAGGAAAAACAAAGAAATGCATAAGGAAAGATACAAGGAAAGAGAAAAGGATAAAACAAAGAAATACATAAGGAAAAAAGAGCTAACAGTTGGAAAAATTCTCCCCAAATAAATGTTTCAGAATAATTATATTAAAGAAATTTTCATACCTGTGGATAGCTTAGGGTCTCTTCTGTCAAATGACACCAAAATAACTAAAAATAGTTCACGCTTGAGTGCGCAAGAGCTGATTTTGTGAAAGGGTGCAAAATCTAGCCTTGACAAGAATTGAAATTGGCTCTGGCTGGTATCAGCCGAGCCAAGAGTCATGTAAAGGCTTAGAAATTACCATATTCTGATCATTAACAGACAATTTATGAAATAACAGGCTATGTTCTCTGTATATCCTTACACATCCCATTAACATTTTATGCTTGATTGAGCAGTTAACTACTGTGTAACGTTTTTCAAAATGTTACTTTTGGTGAGAATTTTAATTTCATCTGGCAGCTCACTCAACCGTAAAGTTTTGGTGGGATATATCAGGAAATACTTTGAACAAAGTCTGTTCTTTCATAAATAGTCTTTCAGAATATTAAATTTTGAAGTCCTTTCATGACTCTCAACTTGGCTCATAAAAGCCAGAAAAACAAAAATTTGATAGAAGAGATCCTAAGCTAACGACAGGTATGATATTTTCCTGAAAATATTTTGAAATATTTAATTGGGGAGATTTTTTTCAACTGTCAATTTGAAACGGTTCTCAACTTCATTGATGCCAGTCAGAACAAATACCAATTCTTGTCAAGTCTGAATTCTGCACCCTTTCACAAAAGCGGTTTTAGATCACTCAAGCATAACAACTAGTTAGATTTTGAGGGGTGTTATTGTATAGGAGGGTTAAAATTTATTGAAAATATTCAGAAATATTTATTTGGGGAGACTTTTTCCAACTGTTAACGTATTTTTTTTGGGGGGGCGCACTGTATATAGCTTCTCTTTTCTTATGTGTTTCATTTTTTCCGTTTCTATATCCTCTCCCTTTCCTTATGTATTTTTTTGTTCATTGCATCTATCCTCTCCCCTATCATTTTTTATTTCTTTGTTTTTCCTTCCATCTATCCTCTTCACTTTCCTTATGTATTTCTTTGTTTTTCCTTCGATCTATCCTCTTCTCTTTCCTTATGTATTTCTTTGTTTTAACTTCCATCCATCCTCTCCCCTATCCTTACGTATTTTTTTTATTTACCTTGCACCCTATCCTCTTCTCTTTCCTTGTATTTCTTTTTTCCCCTTCCATCTATCCTATTCTCTTTCCCTATGTATTTATTTGTTTTTCCTTCCATCTATCCTATTCTCTTTCCTTATGTATTGCTTTGTTTTTCCATCCATCTATATCTAGCTTCTCTTTTCTTATGTGTTTCATTTTCCCCTTTCTACCAGCTGCTCAGGCTAGATGTATACGTTCGTGCACAATAATATGTGTAGTGCATAGAGCAAGGAAGTGTATCTAGTTACACTTCCCTTGAACTTGAACTTGAACTTGAACTTGAACTTTATTTCTATCGACCCCTTTCGGAGTATGAGAAAAATACATATATTACATAGTATTACAACATATACATATATATAACATGCTTAAATAAGATGGCAATAAAGGCAAAACAAAAAACTATGAAATCATAGTTTACACAATACATGTGAATCAAAACCAGAGTTTATAATACGCGTGCCGTTATTTCCTATGATCTACCAAACTTTAACATAATAATTCTAACAAACTTGACAAGTTTTGACAGTGTTTTTACATCTTTGGTATTAAATAAAGTATACATTTTCAGTGTGTTTGGGTGGTTTCCATACTGAGGTGGAATATATTTGTCTCTATCTCCTTTCCCAAAACGCTAAACATAGCTCGCCTTGCTTGGCTTACTTGTTTTGAGATCGCCTTTTTGAATTTACCGTTATAATTGAAGGTTACACCGAGGTACACATAATCATCTACAATGGCCAATTCTTCCTTTCCAAACTTAAAGGTGGGTTTATTTCTTACTTTTCCCCCTTTTGTTTTGCTGGTATTAACAGTAAGGTACCATAAATCACAATAACTACGTAACGCATCGAGGGATTTTTGTAGTTCAGGCGGGCTCTCTGCCATAATGATTGTATCATCAGCACATAGTAATACAAACATTCTCAAATAGATCTCTACGTCATCATCACTTAAACGAATTCTAATCTGATCAGCTACTAAACTTAAACCCTTATAATTGCGGCTCAAATGATATTCAAAATCATTTAAGTAAATAGCAAATAAGAGTGGGGATAAATTGTCACCCTGTCGGACACCGATATTACAATTAAACAGTTCTGACCTTTCATTCTTAACTTTGACACATGACTTTGCATAATCATAAAGATTATAAATAACTCTAATAATTTTACCATTAATATTGTTAGATATGAGTTTAGACCATAAAGAAGCTCTATCAACTAGATCGAAAGCTTTCTTATAATCAACAAAAGCACAAAACAATCTCTTCTTTTGTGACAGGTACAAATCAATTAAACAATGCAATACAAAAACATGATCTGTCGTAGAACAACCTGCACGAAACCAGCCTAAAATTCCTGCCCTCTCTAGGTAAGCGGTAAGGCGAGAGTCAATGGCTGCTGTAAATAGTTTGCCAAGACAACTCAAAAGGGTGATACCGCGATAATTGTCTGGATCATTCATCGATCCTTTATTTTTGTAGAGTGGAACAATAATACCAATACACCAATCCTTAGGAACAAAGCCGGTATTAAGAACTAAATTAAACAACTTAACCATAAGACTCATAACACATGCTGGACAGTACTTTACTTTACTGTACTGTACTTTACTGCATAGAGTAGTTACAACAGGGATATGTGCGCTGACGACTTAGACTATTTCCCCAGAGCATTTGTATGAATTTTTCGCGAAATTGCCTACGCTACAGTGTAAAACGAAAACACGCGGGCGATACGACCTTGCTGAGCGGGGCTTACGTAACATTCAGCAAATTTAAAGCTAAACCATTATAACGTCAATTTAATACACTGTCTATGTTTATATATGTTTTTATGAGGGGACACACAACTTCATCTCTTTCATGTTGTTGTTAGATATGCCTTATCACTTTGATAAGGCATATGCGGGGCTTACCTAACATTCAGCAAATTTAACGCTAAACCATTATAACGTCCATTTACTACACTGTCTATGTTATCAATATATATATATATATATATATATATATATATTAATGTTTTTGTGAGGTGACACACAACCTCATCTCTTTCATGTTGTTGTTAGATATGCCTTATCACTTTGATGAGTTGAATTAATGTTTTTGTTTTGTTCTTTCTTATGACATGTATTTTATGTAGTGGATGCCAGTTGTAGTGTTTGTCAATTGTTTAGTATTAAAAATTCTCTTGCCATTTGGAACATCTTTTCTCAAATAATTTTGTGTATATATAATTTGTTGTTTCGGAGCTTGAAAAGTTATATTCCAACAAAATTTATTATTTGTTATGGAATGAGGTTTCTTGAGCATTTTAAGACTGGCAGACTCAGAGGAATAAATGTTGAATTAGAGAGAGAGAGGAAATGGAACATAAGAGGAGGGAAAGAGAAAGAAAGAAAGAAAGAGCGATGCTGTCAAAGAAGGGAGCTTATTTAGACAAAGACAGACTGAGAGCATAAATTTTATTTGCTATATTGAATTATTATCTGTCATGGAATAAGGTGCTTGAGGATTGTGAGACAGAAAGACTGTGAGGAATAAATATTGAATGAGAGGTATGAACTGGAACATGAGAGGTCGAGGAAGAAGGAGAGAGAATGACACAGAAGAAGAAGAGAGGGGGGTGCTGTCAAAAAGAGAGCCAAGTAAGACATAGACTGGAAGCATAATTTTATTCATCCAGCTAAGTTTGAATATTTCTGTGTAGAAAATCACAGAAAGAAGAAGAAAAGAGAGAGGCTGACACAGGAGTTAAAAAGCAAGAGAAAGAGAGAGGGAGGGATTTTGTGTAGGATTAGATTATGGTATTTTTCTTGTTTTTGATGAGCGATATATTGCTGATCTTGTGTTTATCTTGAATTTCTACCACATAAAACTTGTTATTTTCTATGCATATTGTCCAACAGATAATGTGAATCGTTTATTTATTTCATGCTCTCGGTCTGTCTCTATTTCTAACCTATATCTTATATGCTCTCTTTCGTGCCAATGGTCATTTCAATAATAAGCTATTAAATTGTGAAAATTGTATTGCTTTCTCAAAAGTAGTCAAATTGTATTCTCAGGATGATGTGGACACACCCATTGTCCATCTGCGCCTGTTTGACAAGGCATTATAAAAAGCTTGCAAGGCATTTGTGTAGTCAACACACGCATGGTAAATTTCAGCATGGCAACCACATAGCCCAGATACTTAGCAAGCCCCTCCATTACGTCTTGTCAAACATATGAAGTTTGACAATGGGTGTGTTTACATAATCCTGACAATATCAGTTGACTACTTTTGAGAAAGCAATACAATTTTCACAATTTAATAACTTATCATTGGAATGATCATTTGACACCAACTTAAACCCCAAGAAAGTTACAATACTCAAAATTGTACTATGTAAGGTTGACCTGAATTGAATTACACACAATGGAGTTATTAAGGTTATAATGAAAAACAAGGGGTTTTTTACATCCAGAGCATTTGGGGCAGCAAAGCTTGGTTTGGGGGCACTTTGGTGAATTTTGCAGGGGCATGTTACATCCCCTACCTGATGGAATTTTTTGTAAGTTTTTATATTTTTGTAACGTACATCCATATCTCTTCCTTCTGACAAAATTTGGTCCACGGACCTTAAAGGGTGACTAAAATAGAAAATTAATTGCCCATTTTTCGTAGGAAGGAGTCATCAGGAGCCCAAAAATATCTATCACACACTTTTTTATGCATTCAGTCGTATTTCATAATCATTTGAAAAGTACATTTTTGCTGATTTACACAGTCATAAGCCCCGCCCCTAAAAAACCCATCGAAGCGACATCATGATCACGTGATCTGTGACGTACGAGAGATAAGGGAAAAATATTCCACCAACCTATATACCGTGTGCGCCCGCAGGCCCCGGCAGGCCCAGCCCGGTGCCGAGCATGACATTCACCGCATCGACCATTTGCATCGCATATTTTCGTGTGTTTAATTCCTCACAATAAATTTGATTTTGGGACACAATTTCATCAATAATGCCAAATCGGTGTATAGTTGCGGGCTGTAGCAAGACCCCTAAAGATGATGTAAGCCTACGTACATCATTTTCCTAAAGATGAAAATCTACGGAAATTGTGGGTCGCAAAGGTATGCTCACGCGGGCAGAGTGGCAAGGGCCAAGTGAGTGGAGTACAATTTGCAGTGATCACTTTTCTTCTCCAGCAGCTGCAGCAGCTTCACCCGCGGCCCCTTACCCCTTCACCATGCCCTGGCGCGTCTTCTGCGATGGGGTTCAAACATATACGGTCGAATTCCCCTTGCCACTGCACTTGAGCTTCTTCTCTTCAGTTCCTTTCTAGTCCTTTCTAATCCATTCTTCAGGACCATTATACAGAAACATCTAAACAATATACTAGTAATTTTCATTCAAAGCCAAAACACAACCCAATGTAAGTCCAAATGTTTAAAACAAGCAAACAAAAAAATTTGGTAAGTTTTGATATTGGGGATTCATTTGCCTAGTACTTGATAAAGTCCTTCATCCGTTCTGGCTCACATCGCTGACGGGAGGATCGTCTCAAGGGGACTCGGGACTCCGTCCTAGGAGACTCACGCGGTGTAGGTGGGACATCCGGGTTGAGAGACCCGTTGGAGCGTTTACATCAGAGCGAGATCGGGTCTGGGGTAAGGGACCCTCGGTCTGTGGTTGACTGGAATCGTCATTTTTTCTTCGATCAGCCATCTCAAGGTAGGCAGAAGTGGGGATGGAGACGTCTGGCTGTGATGTTTTGCTGGCCTTCAGATGTTCTCTGTTGCAAATGTAGATCCTGGCCATTAAATTCAACTTCATAAGATCGCTCGTCAAGTCTCTTTACAACTGTTGCTCGTTTCTATTCTTGTTGGTGGTGCTGAAAGGTTTCATACGAACAACAGAGCCTACCTGCAGGTCTGGTAGGGACTTTGTGTGTCTATCAAAGTACTTCGCGTGGCGTTGCTGCATCTTCTTGAAATTCTTGATGTCACTGATGGTGTGACCTCGAGGTTGACGCGAAGATTTAGTGGGAAGTAGGGTCTTCGTGCGTCTTCCCAATAAACGATGCGCAGGACTGCTATGGACATCTTGGGTTGGTGTATTGCGGATGTTGAGCAAAGCCATTTTGAAATCCTCTCCAGTGGAGTGGCATTTCTTCAGCAGTCTCTTTACAGTCTTCACGACTGACTCAGCTTTATCATTTGCCTTACTGTTGTAGGGGGGTATGGTATTGTGGCTGATTCCCCATTCTCTGGTGAAGTTGGCAAATTCCTTGGAAGAGAATGGAGGGCCATTGTCACTTATTATGGTGTCAGAGATACCATATCTGCCAAAGTTCTGCTTCAGTTTCTTTATGAACGGTTCCGCAGTTGTTCTTCCAAGCTTTGCCATTGAAGAAATAGGAGAAGTAACAGATAATGACATGGTAATTGTTGTCATAGTGATGTAATTGGTCGATACCGATCTTGGCCCAGGGTCTGTCAGGTATAGGGTGAAGCATTAGTGGTCTGGTGGTTGTGCTGCTTGAGAAATTGCATTCTCCTGACAGGTCTTACAAGTTTCTCTCCACTCTTTGATTTCATGGCTCATTCCAGGCCAGAAGACATGTTCTCTGGCTTGTCTCAGAGATGCATCTATGCCACTGTGGCCCAAGTGAAGCTTTTCCTTAATCTTTCGTCTCAGTGTTTTGGGGATGATAAGGCGTTCTCCTCTGAAGATAAGTCCTTGGGCAGTTGATAGCTCATCTCTGATACTGAAATATGGACTCACTAATGGCGAAACATGATTTTTGTGGTCTGGCCATCCTCTGAGAATGACGTCCTTCAGTGCCTGTAGAGAGTCGTCGTCAGTCGTCGCGCTTCTTATACTCTCTACTTGATCAGCAGGCAGACTCAGGTCTTGTAGGGAGTTTATTGGCTCTAGATCTTGTTGTCCCGTTTGGTATGGCATATGCGAGGGTTTCAACGGGTCGGCAGTGTAGTTGTCTTTCAGCTGTTGTATCACAACGTCGTATGCTGCGGCACGTAGGAGCATTCCTTGCAGTATTTTGGAGCCTTGTCTAGAGCTATCTTCGCTATGCTCTCCAGGTGTGTGTGGACACTGTACACAGTTACTGGACGGCCAAACGTGAACTGGTTCCATTTCTCCAATGCAAACACTATCGCTAGCATTTCCTTTTCAGTGACTGCACGACTAGCATATGCGGTTGGTCTGCCTTCTTGGATCAGGGCAGCACCGATACCATAAGCACTAGAATCTGTGTAGATCTCTAACTTCTTGGACTGATCGAAATATGCTTGTACATGAGCGGTGGTAAGCACTTTCTTTGAAGGCTCTGTCATGGTTGGCATCCCATGACCATTCAACACCCTTCTTGGTCAGATCATTGATGGGTGTCTATAGTCGAGGAAGACAGTGCTGTAGGACTCGATTCCGGACTCGGACTCAAGACGGGTCTCGAGTCCCTATTTCTTGGGACTCAGACTCGGACTCGGACTTGAGCCACAAGGACTCGGTCTCGGACACGGACTCGCCAAATGGTGACTCGTGACTCTGGCGAAAATCAGGCCGAGACCGGCAACGAGACCGGTAACTTTTTTTCTGTTTTCCGCTTTTAATTTTAGTTCAAAAAATTACTCCCAGGGCACGCAAAAAACCTCCGCTATTTTCGCGCAACTTGCTCGATTGAGCAGTATTTTGAACATGAACTTGACATCGATCGCCGTAACCGTATGAGCATATGCCCAAATATAGACGTTAAGATTAGTTGTTTTATGCTTGTATACACTCGTTATACACCTATGATGCAGACAAGTACTGAAATTGATATTAACCATCTGGAGATGGATTAATCTATAACACATGTTTCCCCATAGACCCCAGCCTGGGATATCTTGCAATATGGGCAGTCTCAAACAGACTACTATTTCACTTGTATTTCAAGCCAGTATCATGAACTACAGTTTTGATCTTCTATCTTTTTTACTTGCAACCTATGTTCCTGTGGCAAAAAGTCAAATGTGGCAAAATCGTCAAAGTCAGCAATTTATAATTTTTGGCAGTTTAAAACGATTTTATTTAGGTTTAACAATTACTTTACTTGAGTCACTTAGTCATGTAATGAGTTTCCAAAATGACTGTTAATGTTGCACTTGTATTACAAGCCATTAAGCCAGTTTAATGAACTAGCTGATATATGTACAAGGGTTTTATTAGGGTCTGACGAGTCACGGCTAGTCACGGCGACAAATCACTCATTTGTGAGCAAGCCTATATAGTTATTTAAGTAGTTCATCATCCCTCTCAGCCTATTGATGTCGTCTCTGTTCGCTGGAGGCGGCATCTTCATTATTGCATCAAAACCTTCGCGGAATCTGGGTTCAGTCCATAATCTGTGAAAGTATGCCCCAAGAATATACGTCTTTGACATACAACCTGGACTTCTCACTGTTGAGGATCATTCCAAGGTCCTGGCATCGTTTAAGCAGTTGGTGGAGTCGATGATCATGCTCGTTGATATCATCACCCCAAACAATGATGTCATCGTGGGAACAAAAAAGCATACCAGTCTGTCATTCTCAGGAACAAAGATCACTTAAAAACACTGCTGCCACCATGTTATTGTTAAGGGGTTCATTACGTGGTTTTCTTGACTCGAACATCAGAGAGCATGCACAGGTTTTAACATGTGAGGAAGAAAAGTATTTATTAAAGAGCATGAGTGCGCCCTCTAACTGAATATACAATATAGTCGGTCAGTTGAATAAATCACATGAACAGGATACTGTTACACAAGTGAATGTGTCAACGTGAACGCCGTCCTAGATCTTCCCAGCTACAATGGACTGCTTTGTACATGTGTTAACTGCATACAAAGTAGGTGAAACGAGGCACCGCACTTTTAGCAAGAATTACGGCTCACCCGTCCACTGGCTTGAGGACGGGTGAGCTGTTCTTGCACAAAGCGCGGCTTGAGGACGGTGAGCCGTTCTTGCACAAAGCGCGGTGCCTCCTTTCACCTACTTTGTATGCAGTTAACACAAATTAAGCAGTCCATTGTAGCTGGGAGGATCTAGGACGGCGTTCACGTTAACACATTCGAAAACTCCTTACTATCTCCAGCTAGCAGCAGTCACAGTTGGAGAGTTGATGTTGCATTAGCATAACACGCTACCCGATTTCCAAGTAACTTGCTGGGTTTCAACAGGATCTGTGCATGACATCCATTGCTACTGCACTTGTATATGAGGGCTGATATAATGTGGACCCAGTTCATTCCTTCCTACTGAAGACACAATAAGGACAATAGCTATCCGTTTAATTGCCTTCATTGTTGTGTCCAGGAGCTATTCATGAAGACAATGGACGGTCTGGATGTATCCTGTCTTGAATGCCCAAGACAGGATACATGGAGAACGTGTATGTAATAGTGGTTCTGTTTATGAAGAGAAGCTGCAAAACTAGTTCCACTGATATCTTCCAAACTGGGAAGCAAAACAGTAAAAAAAAAAAAAAAAAAAAAAAAAAAAAAAAAAAAAAAAAAGGTCTAGGAGGATCCTGAATACATAGAAAGCAGACTGATAAGTAGTATGTAGTTTAGGACTAAGAAGTAAGTAATAAGAACACAAAAATTATGGACCTCTGAGAGGGACTGCCTATCAGGCGCGCTCATAACATTGTTCAGTGTATTTCTAGAATTTTCCCCCTTTATTTATTTTCTTTTTTACAACAAAACGACGTATTAAAACATTTCTTTCTTCTTTTTTGGCAGTATTTTCTCTTCAGCAACAGTCAGTCGAGTGTCTCACTTGCAGTTGTCCCCTTGCCTTTTGTTATCCACAAAACCAGAAATTACAGACAGGGGCGGCGCTACAGGGGGGGGGTAGAGGGGGCCACCGCCCCCCCCCTATGATTTTTCAAGTAGTGAAAAAAGGAAAAAAAGAAGAAAAAAGAAGAAAAGGAGGAAGAAAAGGGAAGAAAGAAGAAAGAGGAGTATTAAAAAGAGAGGTCTTAAACATATCACTCTATATTACCCCTGTTATTTAATGGAGACAAAATATGACGTCATCTTTAGGTCTTCTTGCCCCTCCTATCAAAATACCCTGGCGCCGCCCCTGATTACAGATGTACTTGAAACAAAAACATATATTTGGGGGTATTTTCTCATCAACGGTCAGTCGAGTGTGTTTCTGGCATGTTCTCCCCTTTCTGTATTTTCTTTTTTACAACACCAGAAATTACCGACGTGTTAAAACAAATTTCTTGTCGTTATTATTTTGGGGTATTTTCTCATCAACAACAGTCAAACGAGTGTCTGACTAGCCAGCTTCCCCCCCCCCCCCCTGTTTATTTTTTTCTTCTACGACACCAGAAATTACGAACAACATATTTAAAACAGAGAAAATATGGGGGTATTTTCTCATCAAAAACAATCAGTCGAGTGTCTTTTTTCTAATGAGAGAATGAAATTGACAAAAGCAAATTAATTTGGGGGAATGTCAAATGATCTTTTAATTCGTACATTAACCCTGTCGTTTTTATTTTAGGATTACATCGATATATCAACGAACTTGATGCGATCCTTTTGATTTTATTTTAAGAGCGAGCAAGTTTGGGGGAAATTTTCAGAAAATATCCCCTTACTTGTTGTAAATTAGGGGCACATTCGAGCTAGTGGAAAGAGAAATCCTTTGCTTGGGGTGGCATTTTGCCCCTCTTGCCTCCAACTCCACTGCCCTACATTGTATAGGTACCTGTAACTGCATAAAGCCGCATGGCTCTTTTTGTAAGAAACCGTGGGAAATATGTATAGGTTAAAGGGGGCACTTGTGCTGGCGCGTCTGTCTGCGTTGATCATGACTTTTCAAGATGCTGGGCCATGACCTTTGGCTGCAACGTCGATTTTGTTTTCTTTTTGTCATAACTCATATTAATCTCTTTTTTCGGTCGCATGGATTCGATTCGAATCAGAGAAATCAAATATTCTCAGAAAGAGATATTTTTTGCTCTTTAGCTAATCAAAACGAGTATGAGTTGCAAGGCCAAGCGCAACAGGCTTGTATTTTTTTACTGTCTACAAAGCAGGGAGCGAAGAGAGCTGGCTATCAATATATATATATATATATATATATCACAAAATGTTCAGTGCAGTGTTAAAGATATGTAGAAAATGAAGTTCTCAACATCGTATAGAATACACGGAAGAGGAGCATGTTTTTAACTTCACAAGCGCTTTCAATTTATTCTCTTCAGGTGAAGTGAGCCTTTGATAGTTTTACATTACTTTATATACAAGTATAATTAAGGAAATACAGTAATATTCAAATAAGGACGAGGTTCGTAACATTGTCCTATAGTTGTTTTTACGACATAATTAATCTTAGTCTTAATTTTAGATTAAGCGTTGTAAGTAGGAAGTCTTTTATGTTCACTTTGTTTGAGAATCCTGATCCATATACAACTCAACACATAGTAAAGATACACAAAGATTCTTAATGATGTAAAACATGTAATGTTTCCTGTGTTCATGGGAATAACAAACAAAGGTGGGTGATTGTAAAAAAAGAAAAAGGAAAAATAGATAAGTTATAGGACATTTCCCACCATTCGGATTGAATGTGCATAGTCCTGAGAAGAGATAGATACAGAGTGATGGTGGAGGGGGGGGGGGGCAGAGAGAGAGAGAGAGAGAGAGAGAGAGAGAGAGAGGAAAAAGAGGGGGAACAGGGTGTGCAAGACCAGGGGTAACGAGAGAGGGCAGAAAGGAGGGAAGGGCAGAAGGGAAAGAGAGAAAAAGAGAGAAAGAGAGAATGAGAGGAGAGATGGTAAAAGATGCATAGGGTATCGTTTCCTGGATTATATAATTCAAATACATCAATATTTTTATATAATTTTATACATGTTTGAAGATTTAGATAAAGAATATCGTGATATAAATGAAATAATAGTAATACATACAGAGGAACATAGAGACATACATTATTCTTTATTATCTTTTTGTTTCAGATATTTATTTATTCATTTATTCAAACATGTTTATTCAGGATGACAAGATCAGTTAAAAACTGTTTTTCATCATGGTCCTGACAATAAAAAGCATGAATATTAAAAAGCATGAATTTTAAAGAACCTAGCAGAAGGGATATATACATATATACATTAAAAAGACATAATAAGTAATCAAAATTTATAATATTGCGTAGCAAAATACGGTAATGAGGATTAAGAAATATTCTATATATGTACAGGTCAGACTGTAATGAAAAATAACGAACTAAAACAAACTGGATCAATAATTAAAATATAGTCAAGTAATTGATGGAGAAATGGAAAAATATTAGCTTAAGAATAATTTCTTGTAATTACATTTAAAACTATCAAGTGATGTTGCATTTTGTAGCCCGTTGGGGAGATCATTCCAAATTATTGCACCTGCATACCTAAAAGATTGTTTAAATGATTGCAGCTTGGGTTGAGGTAAAATAACATTTAACGTATCAGCATTCCTCGTGTTAAAACCATGGCGATCAAAATACATCTCAATTTCATTGCACAATCGAATTGGAGCAGTACCGTTTATACATTTATACATAAGAGTGGGAAGAAAATAATCACGTCTTTGCTCGATACGAGGCCATGATAAACTCTTTTAAATCGGTACCACTACTTTTCTCGTAATCAAAGTTCCCCGTTACAATCCGTGCAGCTCTCTTCTGTGTTCTAAATAGCTTCTTTTTATAAACATCCGGGCAATTTCTCCACACTGAACATGCATAATCATAACTTGGTTGAATCATAGATTTATACAATATATTCAATAAAGAAGAGTTAACGAATTTACTAAGTTTGTGCAAGGAAATGGACTTTATAGATATCATAAAATATTAGTACTACAAAGCATTCAAAGAAGGCATGAATTTTGAAATGAAGTATTTTTCTTTTAGACATCTTTTAATTTTGTTGTCTTCATTCATTTTGTAAAAATATAATATATCAAAGTTTGGTTCCTGTGAGCTAGCACATTTTTCGATGTGAGCGCTCACTTTTAGTTGTCGATATTGTTCTTGGCGTATTTTGTTGTCTATGTACAGTGAGTCTGTGTGTCCCCTGTTTCGCCATATATTGTTCCCCACAGCCATGGCAAATTATACAATATACAAGAAGTATTTACAACATGTGAGTATGTATTATTCATCCAAATCTTGCATGAGTTCTGAAGAAATTACATTTTCATCTTGATGAAGACTAAATGACGATTGTTTTACTTTATGAATGACTGAATAATGGTATTTATTTATGTTACGTCGGCCCTGTGGCCTGTGGATGACACACGATCTCATTTACACCTGGGCGGGATTCTCGCACACAGAGCATGGATATAATTATGTTCGAATAGTATATCCATGAATAGAGCTAGAGTGAGCGATTTGATCTTGTCATGTTTCTGTAGTTTAATACTCACAGAATTTAATTAAGGCCATAAAAACATAACATGCATAATTAGCGGTACGTCCCTTGTAAAGGATGCAAAAATTAGGGGAAAAATGAATTTATTGTCATTTTCTTTTCAGGGGGATTATGGCCCCCTTATAAGTCTTGGGAGGACCGACGGATTGACCTTTCCCTACCGTACCCCCTCCCCCACCCCATCGGCCTCCCGTCACCCCCAGCGCGAGGGTTAGTATCCTATACGTATTCATATCATAGTGGAAATATTTTCGAAGGAAATTTTGGTGGGGGGGGGGGGGGGGGGCTCCTTCTTTACACCGTGGCAACCGATATTCCTAAGTGAAATAAAGAGTCCTAAAATATGAAGTGGCCGAAATCCCCCCCCCCCTTTTTTTTTTTTTACATCTAACAGTTACATGTTCCTCCCGGCTTCACCCTGTCTCATTGAACATCAACCCCCACAAAAAAACAACAAACAAACAAAACAATTGTATCACAGAAAGAATTAAGTTCAACTAAGAAACAGCCCCCCCCCCCCCTCCCGAAAAAAAAACACACACACACACACCAAAAAAAAAAAAAAAAAACCCTTGAAAGTTCAATTTATAAAGTAATGGAATGCTTCCAAAAATCAAACTTCCAAAGGAGCCGAATTTTCACAAATAAAAGGCAGAAAAGGTTACGGGCACCTGAATCGATCGCGACGACCGCCCCCCCCCCCCCCCCGATGTTTCATTGAGGCCTGTACATCATCCGCGTAATACATCTAACAGTTACATGTTCCTCCCGGCTTCACCCTGTCTCATCGAACATCAACCCCCACAAAAAAAAAAAACAATACAAACAAACAAAACAATTGTATCACAGAAAGAATTAAGTTCAATTAAGAAACAGCCCCCCCCCCAAAAAAAAAAAAAACACCAATAAACTAACAAACAAAAAAACCTGTTGAAAGTTCAGTTTATAAAGTTAATGCTTACATAAATCAAACTTTCAAAGGAGCCGAATTTTCACAAATAAAAGGCAGAAAAGTTTACGGGCACCAGAATTGATCCGAATCGATCGCGACGACCGCCCCCCCCCCCCCCGGATGTCTCATTGAGACCTGTACATCATCCGCGTAAATCACTTGCTGAATTAAAAAGCAGATTGCAGTAGGAGCAGATTTTGATACTCTAAACAGGGAAACCCGTCTATCTCTGATTTTTATACCATTATTAAGGGCGATTTTATATCTTGCTTAAGGTATTTTACATCCTATTTGAGGATTACATCATCATCATAGACCTCTTTTTAGCCAAAAAGGAACCGTAAAAGAAATTTAACCTACTTTGGAACACACTACCGAACTATATCCCCCCCCCCCCCCTTCCGCGGATCTATCATCTCTGAATTTGCTACCCTTTTTCTTGATTTTTGCTTTTTTTGATACCCTAAACGCGTAATCCGGGTTATGCGCTTATTGTTGAAAAGGTACCCTTTTTATCCGTCTTCATGTACGTGTACCGGCTTCAATGAGACATGCCCCCCCCCCCCCCCCCCCCCCCCCCGCCGCCGTGAAACCACAGAGTTACACGCACTAAACTGTTATGTAACCATGAGACTACATGTACATGGAGCAGTACATGTACATGTGCGAACTAATAATAACGTGTGTGTTGCATACACTGAAGCCAATATACACATGCGGATATGGCCTTGGAGAATACGTCACGTTGTTCTTTGGCAATACACCAATGAAGTTTCTCCCCTTCACAGGTAATCAGTATGGGTTGGGGGCATAACAGAAGGTACTTTTCCGTGCTACGACAGTGAGCTGTTCCATCGACAGAAATATTACTCCCTCCGGAAATTCAATGTTTAAAAATGAATTCATGAAATATGGACGGCACTTCAGCACTTAAAAAGTGCCTCCCAACCATCTGGGGACTATTCCCCGCCCGTGGGTACCAAAAGGTGGGGACCTAAAGAGCCAGGGGAGGCGCCTATTCAAACAAAAGAAAAGGCCCCAAATCCTTAGCGTAATATATATAAAGATGAGATTCTGTGTAGTACATGTGAAAGGGATTGATATTTGGAACGCTTCATTTTTGTTTTTTGAAGATGATATGATTAGTTTCTTTTATATATGGGCAAGCTTTGCGTTACATTTTTTAATACCATTTTTCATACCATTAAGTTGTGATTTACAAATACAGAGGAAGATTCAAAATAGTTTACAGATGATCAAAACGAAACTTAAATCATTGAGAAATAACAAAGCAAAACAAAAACACAACAAAAGTAACAAAAGAAGAGGAAAGTACAATGTTAAAACCAGAAAAATTCAATATACATGTGGGCCTCCTGCCAGATTAACACCATAAAAACTACTTTCGAAAAATAAACTCAAGGGCAATTTCAAAGGCCTATTATACTGCCCATAAAAATCAGGTTCGGATTACGTACGCCATTGTAATGTTTGCACATTTCTAAAGGTGATAGACAGGGCTATTGAAATTGCCTTCAGTTGATTTTTCGAAAGTAGTTTTTATCGTGTTTTTTACAGATAATTTACCTATTTTGAAGCGGTAGTATTTCTTATTTTTTCACTGTAGGCCTATATATTGATTACTGATGGAGTTGACACATAATCTTGCTTATGTCATAGTCATTACTCTGGATTATTATATTTAATCCCTTTTAGTTCGCCCATATTTGTAAATGAAGATGCTATGGTATATATGTCATGAAATAGTTTTTCTCTTTGTTCTTTGTATGATGGACATCACATAATAAAATGAAATTCAGTTTCTACGAATGATAGACAGGTGGGACATAAACCGGTTTACTAACTTCTAATTTTTTGTGGCTTCCCTGTTCAGTTATTCATTTACTATTTCTTATTATTCTTAGATAGTTTTTAATATGTTACTTGTCTATATCTAATAATAAGTAGTTTTCTAGGTTACACGTATATTTCAGGTCCTTATATGTTCTAAGTTTTCTACAATATACCTTATGAGCGCAGTATAGCGTCGAAATAATTGAAAAGCAGTCAGGGCGTCGAACTAACTTTCCGCCTAAAAAAAATTACGAGCCGTTATCTTTCTCAGAATTTGCTAAAACGTCAAGGCTTTCGCGCTTCGCGCTGGAGTTTCCCCTCCCTGCACCCACCCCATGCGGACTGATGTTTGTTGCATGTTGGTTTGTTGATTTCATAGAGAAGTACAAATTCGTCGTCATCCAACAGATCAAAAAATATCCAAACTTCAGCATCTCTCTTACTCTGCGGGTTCGCTTGGGAGGGGGGGGGGGGGGCGGGCGGGGGGCACTAACGCAAAAAAATGTATATGCCGCGGGTAAGACAAAAAAAAAGGGGGGGGCTTTGGAACGAGCGTATCATGAAAAGGATGGTCTTCGGAACTCCTAACATTTTGGAAAAAGGGCGTCTTTGGAAGTGGATTACAATATGAATATTATGCTACGTACCTGGTTCCCACGAGCTCCCATTAGCTACAATGTAAATATGCTGTGTACTGTCATTGGCACGGCAAGTCCATTGTGTGTGTATTCACATTAAGCGGGGTTAATTCGCATGCATGCGCTCAGCATGAATGAAAACTGAATTCCCTGGGCCTGGGGTGGATTGGAACCGCATTGGAAGCAATGGGGAAAGCCCGGGGGAATTAAGCACCTGTAATGAAACTCGTTTTCAACTTTTCACCAAAAAATTATATTCTTCGAAACGGGCCAACGGGCGCGGGCCAGAGCGGCCGGAAAGACGGAATGAAAAAAAAAAAAAAAAAAAAAAAGCGGTGCTTTGGAACGGTTTCCTCTCTATCTCTACAAGAAAAAAAAATGGTATGCTTTGGAAAGGAAATTTAAGTGATAAAATGGGGTCTTCTCTGCGGCACATACCCATCGTATACTATATACTGACTGCCCCCCCCCCCCCCGGATTTTTTTTTTGGGGGGGGCGTTCGCTAAACAAAAGTCATATGATCTAAAATAATAGTCACATGGCTTTCGGAATTACCGTCTTGAGAGATCAAAAGCATTTTATTTTTTTTGGTGCCAAAATCGAAAGTTCTTTGATCATGAGCAAGGAGGTATAGGCAAGCGTACCTCCTTGATCTGATCATGGAAATGTAACTAATTACATTGCTCTGGGGCCCGTTGCACAAAACTTACGTTTAATCGTAATTCCTAAAAATCAAACGCAGGTCCTTAATGCGCACTTCTGATTGGCTGAAAATGAAGGTGCGTTTGATTTTCCTGAGCTACGTTCGAACGCAAGTTTTGTGCAACGGGCCCATGATCTGATTTGTCTTATTTTAATTATGGGATGTTGGCATCGGGGAAAGTCACTAAAAACGCAACTACATAAGATACTCGTCGCTCAGAAAAGGGTGATTAGAATTGTTTTTAATGTAAATGATTGTGCTCATGCTAATATTTTGTTTTATATTTGATAAACTATTAAAGGTAGAATATATCTTTTTCTTGCAGTTACTAATAATCTTGCTGTTAGATTGGTCAAAAGGTAATCACGTGATAAAATGTAGTTCTCCCAATCAATCCACCCGAGAAGAAAAGTTCGTGACCTTGACGGAATAGTGCTTATGTGTTTCGCTGATCTCTGATCCCTTGTTATATAAATGTCTAAACTCACAATTACCTTCCCAGTTCTGTGGCCTTTTCCATGCAACGTGTTTCAGATATTCATATGTATGGTACCAGATTAACCGATGAAATCTATATTCCCAAACACCGTAAACTTATTTTTCAACATAATATCCGTTTCACCGGCCCTAAGCTTTGGAACGATTTACCTGCATCCATGAGAAATTCTGCGTCTGATCTGTTAAGCTTCTCATGGAAGCTAAAAAAGTGTATGATATCGGATTATAGTTCATGATGATGCCCTGCTTGTTTATTTATGTATTATGCTCGATTACTATCATTCTAACTTGTTTCCAGTATCTTTTTTGTAAGAATGCCTGTGAATATTTCGATGTTTTACTCTCACCGTATATCTTGCCACTGTATTATCCATACATGCCATACAACTCCATTATGATGATTATTACTATGTTGCAGTCCTCTTCCTTTCCCTTTACTCCAAGTTCCCTATCCTCGTCTCTCCCTCTCTCTGTCTGTCCCTTTCTTCTTTTCCTGTATTAAATTATATTGTATTGTGTATTCAGGCGTACCCGCTACAAGCATCTGGCTTATTGGGACTGCGCCTTCTTCCCTATGTAACTTGTTCTTGATTGTACTGATATTACTTTATATGCATGTAAATTGTAATATCTGAACAGATGTTGAATGTTGCAAAATCAATGGAAGAAAATAAATGTTAATTTGAAATTTGAATTCAGTCCATTACAGACATGACAGAGTAATGGTGTTGATGTTGAGAGTGTGAATTGGGCTGCTGATTTTAGCCCCAACAGCGAATTCGGGTTTATAAAAATAATACCAATCACATTACTGATAGCTCAACACTTAGTGAAGTCAATCCCAGCACCAGCTTCATTTCGGGTTCGGTGTTGTGGCTGGTGCTAGTTTTGCCCCAACCAACACCAGCTTTCAACACCGAACTTGAATTCACCCAATGCGTTATCAATATTTTGGGTACTCGCGAAATGAAAGTGCGTGACCTTTACGAATAGTCAAATTGAAAAGTGCGTGACCTCTACGAATAGTCAAAATGAAAAGTGCGCGACCTTTGCGAATAGCATATAGGTGTACTAAAATAAGCTCGCATTGCCCAATCGCGCGCTTAAAATGATAAAACAATTCTCCCTATCGCATATAGCCGATATCAGCCGATATCAGCCGATATCAGCTCCCGATTCCGATATCGGGGACAACGATGTTGTTGTTGTTGTTTTTTTGTTTTTTTTGGTTTTGGGGGTTTGTTATCTCGAATAACTGTTCGAATAATAAACTAAGTACATTGCTCAATTGAGATTATACTGAAAAACTATTAAAAGTAGAAGTATAGGGAGAGGGTAGCGTCACAAGAACTCAAATGTCCACGAGGGTCTTTGTATTAGACACGTCTTTTCTTGGTAGGGTCACCTTGTTTGTTTTATGTAGATGTCTTGTATATTCTTTGTTTTCTTTGTTTCTTTCCTTGAGGTCAGTTAGCAGCGGCATTTTAATCTTGGTTAGCTTTAGGTGGGGTGCAACGGTCTTCC
This sequence comes from Heliocidaris tuberculata, assembly GCA_025618425.1. Taxonomy (NCBI): domain Eukaryota; kingdom Metazoa; phylum Echinodermata; class Echinoidea; order Camarodonta; family Echinometridae; genus Heliocidaris; species Heliocidaris tuberculata. The sequence continues at coordinate 16,001,891 of CM046842.1, read as the reverse complement.
TCTTCTCATCCTGCATTATAATCTCCTCATCATACCCTTATGTATAAGCCTAAATCTTCCATTTGCAATTTTCTATCTCTAAATGTTAAGGGTATTCGAGAGAAAAATAAGAGACGAGGTATTTTTAAATGGTGTAAAGAAAAGAGTGGACATATTATTTTTCTGCAGGAAACCTTCAGTACTCAAGATATAGTCAATAACTGGAACTCTATGTGGGACGGGAATTGCATTTATAGTCACGGTACAAATCACAGTAAAGGCGTCATGATATTAATTGATAAAGGGATCGATATTAAATTAAAACACACCATTGTGGATTTGGAAGGCAGGTACATTTTCACAATTGGGTCGTTACAAAATCAACAGGTAATACTGGGAAATGTTTATTTCCCTGTTGGAAGTAAAGAACAGGAACAACTGGAGTTTTTGCACAAGATAATGCAGATTTTAGAAAAGAAGGAATTTAAAAACAAACCTTTTGTTGTAGGAGGAGATTTCAATATGGTTAGGGATATATATTTAGATTACAAAGGAGGTAATATTAATAAAAAACAATCCAAGCTAAGTATACAGTTTGAAAACTTTTTAATTAAATACAAGGCATTAGACATATGGCGATTAAAAAATGCCACAAAGAAACAATTCATATATCATCAAGAAAATCCTTACATGCAAAGTAGACTGGATTATTGGGTAATTTCAGATGTTTTAAAGGAGAAAGTGTTAAATTGTAAAATAATACCTTCATTATCACCCGATCACTCAGCAATAGAGTTGAATATTAATTTCATTGCTGTTAATCCTGTAAGAAGAACAGGTTACTGGAAATTTAATAATAGTTTATGTAATGATGAAGAATATGTTAAAGGTATGAAAGAAGAAATAACTCGTTTAAAATTAAAATTATCCAAGGAGATTACAGATGGTAGAATACTATGGGATTATGTTAAAATGGAAATTCGAGGTTTTACTAGAAAATATTCCAAGAAAAAGGCTAAGGAAAGAAAGGAGAAGGTTGCCAAGTTAGAACATGAAATTGTAAAAATAGAAGAAGAACTACAACAGCGACCAACACATAGGAATAGTGATCTGATTGAGAATTTGGCAAGAAAAAGGAATGAATTAAAAACAATCTACGCTTATGTAAATGAAGATATAAAAATCAGATCTCGAGCGGCTTGATTTGAAAGTGGGGAAAGAGAAACTGCATATTTTAAACAGCTGTTAGAGTCCAAGGGGAGAAAAGGTATTATTAAAGAGTTGAAAGTGAAGGAAAATATAATTGATGACGAAATTGATATTTTAAATGAAATCAGAATATTTTACTCAACATTGTATTCTAAATCAGAAGTAGTATTAGGTGAGAACTCTAATTTTTTCCCTAACAGCTTACCTAAATTAACCGAAAATCAAAAAAATCACTGTGAAGGAAAGATAAATCAAGGAGATTGTATTGAAATTCTAAAAGAAATGCAATTGAATAAATCACCTGGAAATGACGGATTGATTGTTGAGTTCTATATCACATTTTGGCAGGTAATCGGTGACTTAGTCGTTGATGCATTTAATGATACTCTAAAATATAAAGAATTGTCGCCATCTCAGAAACAAGCAATAATTACCCTCATACATAAAGAAGGTAAAGACCCAACGCTTATTAGTAACTATAGACCTATTTCCCTACTCAATGTAGATTACAAAATTCTTACTAAGATACTCTCTAAGAGAATAAAAACTATTCTGAGTAATGTTGTGTCAGTTGATCAAGTAGGTTATTTAAATGATAGAAACATTGGCGAAGCCGTCAGAATAATTAATGACATGATTTTTCACACATCAAATTTTAGTAAACCAGGATATTTATTAGCAATTGACTTCGAAAGGCTTTCGATTCAGTGTCACATGTTTTTATTCAAAAGGTATTAAACTCATTTGGTTTTGGACCGATATTCAGTGAATGGGTTAAAATACTTTATAATAATGCACACAGCTGTGTCTTTAATGGAGGGTCATCAACCGGTTATTTCAAAGTCGAACGGGGGCTAAGGCAAGGAGACCCCCTGTCTCCATACCTCTTTATATTGTGTATAGAGTGCCTTACTCATTGCATTCGAAACGATAATTTGGTAAAGGGTATTCGCTTTGGCGAAACGGAAATAAAGCAAATTCTTTACGCTGATGATATGACAATATTTGTCCAAGATTTAGACTCGATACATAGACTGGAGGTCATCCTAGAGAATTTTAGAAAAATATCTGGACTTAAGATTAATAAGAATAAAACATTCATTTTGCCACTGGGGCCCTCTGGGTCGTCTGGAGTTGCTTTTCCCTTTGGGAAGGAAGTTGATATAGTTAAAATATTAGGCATACATTTTTCATTAGATCCTGATGTTGCTGAAGAAACGAATTATAAAGAGATCTTGAGTAAAATTAAAAAGCTACTAAATTGGTGGAAACAAAGGGATCTCACTTTGATTGGAAAGATCCACTTGTTAAAAACATATGCGTACTCAAAATTAATTTATGTTAGCTCTCTGACTCCGGTGCATGAATGGGTTTTTAAAGAAATTGATGATATCTGTTTCGATTTTTTATGGCGAGGGAGGGACAAAATAAAAAGAAGCACCTTATATCTTGATTACAAACAAGGGGGGCTAAAGATGCTTAATTTTAAACTTTTTGTTATGGTACAGAGGGTAATGTGGATCAAAAGACTCGTAACTAGAAATCAGAAGGTAAAATGGAAAAAAATACTTTAAATTTCTCCTCAGACCATTCGGTGGTAATTTAATTTTTTATTGCAACTTGTCGCCTGATATGATCAATATAAAACTACCAAAATATTATCAGGAAATGCTTAGTATTTAATTGGTTTGATATGAATGTGTTTATTAAAAAGGATATAAGTAATAAAAGAAACGAAATTTTCTTTAACAACAGATATATTCAGAAGAAAGGAAAACCATATTTTCATGAAAATCTTTTCCTTAAAAATACATTTAAATTGCATCATATTACAGATGAAGAAGGTGCACTTAAGTCAGACACTTATTTCAGATGTATGGGACTAGATGAAGAAGAAATATCAGTGATCAAAGACATATTTGCAAACACCCCTGAAGAATGGAAAAGTGAATTTAAAAGACATACTTCAGTTGATGGGTTAAAAAATGAATTTATGTTCTGTAAAAAAGTTTTCCAATTTGAATCGGTATGTTCGAAGAATTTGTATAGGGCTTGTATAGATAAGATGGCCGACATTCCAATTAGTTTTCACAATTTAGAATCATCATACAATATGTCAGTAAAAGAAATTGAAAAAGTCTTTTATCGTCCTAGATTAAGTACATTGGACAACAAATTGAGAGAATTTTAATTTAAATTACTATATAACATTGTCTTCGTAAATTATCATTTACACAGGTTTCTATTTATAGCAAGTAATAAATGTTCTTTTTGCGGTAAAGATGAGGAAACATATAGACATATATTTCTGGATTGTGAGGCAGTAGGGACATTGTGGAAATTATGCAGTGTTCTGTTTAATCTTCCCATTCTTAAAGAATTAAGCTGGAAGGAAATCCACATTGGGGTATGAGAGAACTGAAAATAGACAATTACTTAATCATATTGTTTTACTAATTAAATATTTAATATACCTTGGGAGAGGAAAAAATAAGCCACCGTTTGCTGAAGAGATACGAGAAAAGCTACTTAAGAGTAAAGAAGAAGAAAAGAAGATTGCATTCGAGCGAAACACACTAACACGACACTATAAAAAATGGGAACATCTAAAAGTATTAAGCACAAATCAAAACCAGAAGAAGGATGATGATGATGGGAGGGGTCCGCCGGGTTCGCGCATTCTGGGGTTTGACCGATCCCTGCCGCTGTAGACTGCCCTCTTTTTTTTTTTCTTCTTCTTTTTTTTTCTTTTTTTCTTTTTTTTTTCTCTCTCTCTCTCTTTTTTTTCTTTTCTTCTTTCTTTCTTTCTTTTTCTCTGTTTGTAGGTGTGTATGTACATGTTTGGGTGTGGTTGTGTGTGTGGGTGTGAGGGAGGGGTTATTCTAATTATGTTTATCTGTTTCGTTGTCTGTCTGTCTTGTAACTTTTGTGGGGGAGGGGCGGGAGCGGGGTCAGTACAAATCAATCTCCGATTCATTCAGAGTGATATAAGTTGACCATTCAATAGTTTTATTAGGGTATATTAGCAATATAATACCATATTTTGTCTTATGAATTTATATTATGTGTTATAACTTTACAAGGTTCATGATTCGACTTATATTGTTAATGTTAATGTTGAGATACACTACATTTTGTATGATTGAACTGAATGAATCAATAAATACTACTTAAAAAAAAAAAAAAAAAGATGTTGGCACATTAAGTTCCGGTTCCAGTCTATAGCTATAGCGAGCATACACTGATATTTCCTTGCTTTTTTCGTGCGTGATTGTTCTGCTGAAAACACGTTTTACATCGTCGGCTCAACATCCCACATTGGGTGGCTTCACAGAAGAATCCCATTTAAATATCAACTGTATAAAATCACGATTTTTGCTAGATCAGTTCAGTTCAGTTTATTAGATTCCATCACAATAAAAACATTTTACATTAATAAAAACATGCAATTCCACATTTAAAAATGTACATAATCGGAATAATACATGTATAAACATATTACTTTAAAAACGGAATGAGGCACAGCTGTTAAAAAACCAGAGAAGGTTTTGTCAAGACAGTTTCCTAAATATTTAGAATTTAATGAATATATATTAGAAACAAGAACCAAGTAAAGTCTTGGGTAATATCATAATATAAGAAATTGCACAGAATACCGGCACAAACCCTATACACACAAGGATACACAATAGGGATAGCAAAGGAGAAATTAGAGATGAGAAGAAAAAGAATAGAGGAGAGAGAAGGAGAGAGTATTGACACATACATTCAATGAGTGTCACGTGTGATCAAAATTTTTTTGAGTTTGCGTTTGAAACAGCTGTAAAATGAAATTTGAGTTAGATCAGAGGGAAGCGAGTTTCAAATCACAGGAGCATGATGTCTGCAGGAATATGATGCAGTTTCTGAATTAACATGCCATCGATGATATTTTTTCTTATTTCTAGTATCATAATTGTGTATTGCACTATTTATTATAAACATACTGGATATGGTATTAGGAAGCTGACTTTTTCCATTCTTAAATATAAGTATTGCACACATGTATACATTTATCTCGTTAACATTTAGAATACCCAGTTTCTTGAACAGATTAGGAACAAAAGGGAGTTTTTGCTAGGCTGACCACGTCTTCTAACACATTGTCAATGACGCTCCGGCCGGATGCCCAAAAATCACATGCCCAAAAATTAGAGCGCCGCATGCGTTCGGATTCGGAGAGCTATATGCGATAGGGAGAATTGTGCGCACCCAGGTATAGGCGTATATTGTTTATGGTGGTTTTAACTTCTTTTGTGAATTCGGGCCTTAATGTTTTTTTGCGAGAAGTAGACAATAATTGTCTTTCTCGTACCAGCATGACCAGTTAAATGTTTCAGATGTGGAATGTAAAGCAAATAATCACCTTTTGATTTCAGGCGATGAGACGTACTATCACTTCCTCGGCGATTTGTATGTATAACGCTATCTTTCCTCAGCTTCGCTTCGGAAAGATAGCTACATCCAGATCGCCTCGGAAGTGATAGTTTGTCCCATTACCTTCACCAACGGTAATTATTTGCTTATTTTACCTGGCCAGTACCAGCACCTTTAAGAAGAAAACAATAAGCAATGTAAGAATGCTATCTAGAAGAGTAAACTCAGTTGGTCCAGCTTCTATGTGCCTTATAAAGAGAGAAAAAGCTAGAAGAGGTTAGTTCTGTTAAGGTTTCCAGAGAGAGAAAGAGAAAAAGTCAGAGACAGAGATAGAACTCCTAAGTTGGACGTCAGAGAAGTTTCTTTTATAGTTTGCGCGAGTACGAGTGCGCTAAGGTGTAGACTGTTTAAAGCCTCCAGTTGGTAAGTTTCTTTTGCTATTATTATAATGAATTAAAGTCATATTGTTTTAGAAAAAAATTGAGTGTTAAAGTATTATAAAGAGAGGTGATATTAGAGTGAATTGTATAATGAACCTTTTTAACATTGTTAGGTGCAGGGAAATTATGTAAGAGTATAGTAAGCAAATAATAACTCTAATCACTACCCTAAAACTGACAAAACGCTAGTTGCCATGGTTCAGACCATGGTTTATGTAAATTTAGACCACGGATTATTTAAATTAATGGAAATAAACCATGGTCTGAACCATGGCAACTAGCGTTTTGTCAGTTTTAGGGTAGTGATTAGAGTTACTAGGGTTCAGAAGTTACATTTTTATTGATTCGTATGTGCAATTAAAATGTATATTTCTTTGTTTTGTATTGCAGTATTTTATCTTAGAACTTGAAACTTGGGAAGTTGGGATGATGAATAAAAGTTATTTCACATAAGCCAACACCGGTTCTACGAATATATTTCTCTTGGAGTGTATTTGAGTTTGAACTCAGACCTGTTTGCCGAATGGCGCAGGGCGGCAGCCACAGTTAGGCTCAATCTTTTTGTACTTTTAAAAATGTTTCAAAGTAATTAAAACATTCATGTATTTATTCTCTTTGGGGACCTTGCTCTCACAAGCCCAGCTTCTTTAAGGTCTCCTCTTTCTTTCATGGCGCTTGTGTAGAAGAACATGATTTTACATAAGTAACTGTTCATAGAATTTCTTTTGGTAATGATAAGAGTTGCATATTGACTAAGTATTGCAATTCAAATTATTTTTGTTATATGTTGATAATATGTTATTCACGTTACTTATATGATATCCTATGTAGGCCTACGTAGAAATGTTGCGAAAGAAGGAAATAAATTGAACCAATTAAGAAACAAAAGAATGATTGATATAGTAAAACCTCAATTAGAGAGAGAGAGAGAGAGAGACCCTATGCCAACATACACAGTCACAAGCGGCTCCCACCATTTGTCTCGACAGGGAGTTATCACAGTGATAATTACTTTGTTTTTCTGTAGCAGACAAAGCCTTGTATATATTATATAAGGAGAGAGAAAAAAAGGGGGATCCTTACAATATACAAGGCCTAAATTGAGAGGAAAATTCGCAGCGCTCGCAAACTTTAGTACTGACACCTGTCATACGCCTCGCACAAAAGGCAAAATCGGGGCAAAATCTTGCCAGTCCGGCTCGGTACTTTGAGCAGAATTATCGGTTTAGCTTGACCTAGGCAACTCAGAAGCCGCGCGGAGGTGCTCTGTTAGCGCGTATAACGACAGATGCGAATAATTTCACACGAATAGTTCAGTTTTTAAAATTGATATTCATTTTTAAACACTCATGCCTGGAGCGCTCTCATATCCCCGGCCGTGTGTATCGTACGCACGTGCGCAAACACAGGTGATAGACTGAAACGAGTACCAAACAAGGCCAAGGAGTTATCACAGAACACTCCTTGAAACGACTATATAAATTGGTCTAGACGTCAGTATGCGTACGTTCCAGTCTATAATGGTGATGGCTTTATATTAACCAATGGAACAAAGAAGAACCGTTTCGTACGGCTACAAAAGCCTAACACTCAACGAATTTCCATAAACAGCAGTATTCACCGCGTCGCGTACGTCCGTCCATGCACTAGATACGAAGTGCGGCCGATAGCCGGTGTTTTTTTTTTTTTCTTTTTTTCAATGATCTTTATTAATGATTCCATGAAATACAAATTATACAATCAACATATTCTCTTTGAATGTTTTAGCAAAATGAACAAATAAAATACTTTATCATCACTTATATAATTATCATGCAAAATATTCTTCCTCTGGAATGTAAAATCAAACTAATTAATGTAGGTTTCCAGTGTTGTAACTAAATTGAAATTATTCCATACATGATTATATAAGATTTAAACATATTAGTGTGATGATGTATATCCAAACAAAGTGAACAAATCATAATTTTACGGAATCTATTATTTACAAAAAAAACGGTCCATCGTTTGCATTTCGCACACACACACGCATGACATGTCACACACACAATTTTAAAATGACTTAATTTGCAACGCAAACGATGGACCGGCCGCACACTGGCTACCGGCCGCATTTCGCAGCATCTACTCTATAGCATCCCCATGCCTAAGTGCCGTAGTTCCCTAGACCATGGTTTTGGGGTATAATCCACCGTTTCAATGACCCAATGTTTTTCTCTTCTAGTCCGTTCCTTAGACCCCCGTTTCGAGGGCGGCTGCGGCACACCCCCGTCTGAAAAAAATCTGAGTTTAGGGTAGGCCTATCAAAAACAGCAAAAATAAAGAAAGGGGTGTCAAATTCAGATGTGATAAGAAGAAGTCGCCGTAAAGGGTAGAAAAATCAGAGATGTTAGAGGGGTTTCCCTGTTTAGGGCATCAAAATTACTATACCAAGGAGATAACTCCTTGCTCCTACTGCAATCCCCGTTTAGGGTGCTTTTCAGAAAGTGATTTACGCGGATGATGTACATGAGACATCCCCCCCCCCCCCCCCACATTGCTTGTCAGAAAATTCTGTTAATATTGGGCCCCCTCCCTCACAGAATCATGAATCCGCCAATGCAGTGGACGACCAACAAACTGATAGGTACATGATCCTATATGCAATGCTGCCCCCTCTCTGTGGAGAGAAGAAATCTGCATTTCTTTATTGTTGTTGGCAGTAGTACAACAGTAGGGGGCAGCAATTATGTGTTTTCTCCATGGCCATATTGGTTTGGGAGTACAAATGATACATGTATTATAACCTTGCACATTTTTTTTGATGAGTGGGGAATAGGCAAGGTTATCTATAATTTTGCATATGTGTGAGTGGGGAATATGAACAGATAAAGCAAGTGAATTTAATTGATTTCCTGTAAACCCAGTAGAAGACAAATTGGGCTCCCCAATCCCTGCTACAAGGAGAAAGAGGTGAAAGGGGATTGCTTCGATTGGTAGTGGCTGGTTCACACCCAAGACAGAGACTCTAACTCTCCCGCTTTGAGGCCATTTTCGCAAAATCTCCAGCTTTCCCTTTTGAGTTTGAATTTCTCCCACTCTATAGCTGTTTGTCTCCAGTTTAAGATTTTATTTTTCCCCGCTTAAAATTAGCTTTCTCCCACCCAACTACCTCTTTTTAAAACATAAAACTAAATTCATGATCCTTAATCATTGGATTATACATTTAGTTATGTCATAATTTTTTATGTAAAAAAAAAAAAAGCCTAAGATCATTAAAGATAGCACCAGAGAGCATCTTTAACCCAAGAGCTTCCATGATCCAGGGCCCTTAACCCAATAACTGACCACATTTGGTCAATCTGTCCTGGCTCAATTAACCAGGAATTTTAAGAACTAGAATTAGCTTAATGTAGGGGCAAGGAGGAAGGGGCAGATGCTTCCATCTATCGGGGGGGGGGGGGGGCTAGTGTTTTGCCCCTTCCCTCCCTGTCCAATTACACTAAATCATTTTTGCAAGCACCCTTGAAATGCTCTAAAAGGCGAAGTTTCACCATTCCCAAACCAAAGTGTTATGGTCTTTACACTCCCTTCAAAGCGGTGGCGCCAAAAACGTGGGGGACGGGCGCACCTCTGTCAAAGAGGGGGGGGGGGGGGCGAATTTTCGTCCCCCTTACAAGACAATAAATTTGCAGATTTCTAGTGCTGCAAAATGCAAAATTTCAACATGCAATACTATATGTTTCCTCCTTTATATTTTTGGCCCTCGCAGTGGGAAAAAAAAAATGACATGAATGAGAAGGAAGAAATATCAGTTCGGGCCTATATATAATTTTTTTTAAATTAGATATCTTTTTCATAAGTATAAGTATAGTACGTCAAAATTGGTAGTTCGTATAAATTCTATCGAAATCTGAAAAAAATGCCACGAAATGTGTAAGCGCAATCATGACTTATCATCCAACAATCCTGACGGTAAAACATAGTCTGTAGACGAAGACTCGTGTGAAGTTTGCTTTATACATGGAAAAAAAAAAAAAAAGATAAGCAAATACAGATGGTTCTATATTTTTAACCGGCCTCATCACAGGATAACTGCACTGGATTCAGTTGATAGTGCCAACAGAGCGTGCATGGATCAGACCAAAATATCAAATAAATTCGCACTGCTGCTCTTCAACGTCCTTGGTAGGCCTTAACGCGTAGGAAACATGCGGGTAAAAACTTATAGGACTTGCCCAGCTACTTTAAACAAACAAACTTTATACTTTACATAAGGGCTTTAAAAGAAGTATATGTTGTTCCTTCATGAAACATTAACTTTCATGACTTTCTGTCACACTTCATATAGAAAGACATGCAGACTGGAGTCACCTGACAAATACGCAGTCACGTTGACATACTCGAGGACATACTCGCTTTTGATTGGTTGAATCTTTCCTATTTCACAGAACCTGAGATTGACCGGGTGAATCAACCAATCGAAAGCTAGCATGTTCTCCTAGTCTTGCCACTAGACTGCGTACTTTTATTCATCTTTCTATGCAAACATTTCAGTTTCAAAGTTTCAAAAAAGTATTTTCTTACCATGACCAATCATTTTCTTTCTCCACCCATTAAAGTAATTTGAATAAACCTCAGAGGAAGTGACATTTTTGCAACCGCCAATGATCTTACATGTTTAAATACGTTTTCGTGTATGATAACGCATATTGGTATATATTTATCATGATAATGTAAGGCCTATCCATAATTATAGGCATATATGCTTACCCCCCAAAATACCAAAGTATATACATTTTTACAAGAAATTAGTTGTGACGGATTTAAAACAAGTGAAAAAAACCCAGGAAACAGAAAAAGAAAACAAGAACAAACCCTCTGAAAACAGTCGTGACGATATATATATCCCAGACATTTAGGGGACACTGGCATCCATCATAGATAAAGATCCCGTCCTCTCAGATCTTTGACCCATCTGAAGAGCAAATTAAGTGTCATAATAACATTTACTTTTTGATGAAACGCATATCCTGTACTCGTATTAAAAATCACATTTATATTAAGAAAAATAAAATGTTCTACTTAGTCACCAAGCAGCATCGTATGCAAATTAATATTTACTCTTCCCCATTTATCTTTCTTTCTCTCTCTTTCTCTCTCTCTCTCTCTTCCCATTTATATTTCTTTCTGTCTCTCTCTTTATCTCTCTCTTTATCTCTCTCTCTCTCTCTCTCTCTTTGTTATGCTCAATTAATATCACTTTCTTTAACCTCCTGTAAATTACATCGTCAAATTTACATCTGATTCAGTCATCGATCTATGGATTCAGTGTAATCAGGTAATGTAATTATTTGCTCTTAACCGCTAGAGGACGTCCTTGTACATAATTTTAGTCAGAGGCAGAGCCTGCATCTTTGGCCAACTCGGCTCCGCACGCCTGTAATTAGATTTTGGTAATTTCCCCTCGACCTGTAAAGATGATGTCATTGTTGTAGAAAAAAATAAAATAAAATCAGTGATTTCTATTTGAACACTTTTTTTTTTCATATGTGCCTAAAGAGGGTTGACTGGTTCAGATCAGTCCCATGATAGAGCACAAGTTGCTCCCAGTGGGATTTTATGGGGACTTTATCAGCAGCCCAAGAAACCTCATAACCACTGTATAGTAGCTTAAACCCACTGATCTCGCCGTAGAGATCAGTGCATGGATTAGACCAGGTTTGTTGTTAGTCTAAGTTGCAGCCCATGTAGAGAGAAAACACGCTGAAACACACTCCTTCATAATTATTTCAGGAAGTTAAGGAAATTGCATGAAGTAGTTAAGACACAAGTTTGAATGGTGCCATTGCTAGCACCTATTTTTCTTTTTTCTTTTTTTCTTTCTTTCTTTCTTCTTCGCAAAAGCTGGTTTCCTCCGGGGTTCACCATTATTTCCTTTCATTTTCATTTTTAACACATGAGCCTATGGGGAAATAATTACAAAAGTGCGGCCTAATGCGACTCAACTTCTTGTTTTGTTGGAAGCATAATTATAACAAGTTAACCCATTGCCTACTAGAAATGGGTGGACTTAGAGAATTCAGTAGTCAACGGGTTAAGAATGTGCCCCCTGTTCATTGTGTCCAACCGTGACACCGAGTTGGCAAAACTTTGCCTGTAGATGGCTTTTATTTGGTCTAAGTTGGACACAATACGGCATGTTGTTTGTTGGGCAAGTACACAACAAAGAATCCGAGTATGAAGCCTATAATAGCTGGTCAATCTGCAAAAAAGGAGAATGAAACCCTGGGGAAATGTCCATTTTAATTAAAAGAGAGGATTGAGAGTAGCAATTTTTAAAAAATTCCATCAAAATCATTTACGAAATGAAGAGTTATGAAAGTTTGAAAAGTCTCAATTTACTTTATATGACGATCCTCAAATTGGCAACGTTGCTTCAAAATGGCAGTTTTAGTAGTGCAACTCTCATTAGGTTTTGTACACAAAATTTCATATTTTCTCCATTATCTCTAAAGATGCTGCTTGTGTTTTTGTGAACTCAACATATGTTATGTCAAATATATTTTCCCATGATATATCTTGAGCTGCACCTTAGGAGAAAATGGGGAAATTTTGTGTAAAAACATATGGAGAGTTGTGCTACTAAACCTGTCACTTTGAAGCAACATTGCCAATTTGAGAATTGTCATAGAAAGTAAATTGAGACTTTTCAAACTTTCATAACTTTTTCATTTCGTAACCAATTTTGATGAAACTTTTTTTAAATGGCTTCTCTCTATCCTCTCTTTTCATAAAAATTGATTTTTCCCCAGGGTTTCATTCTCCTTTAATATGGAAAATGGAAAGTAATTATCGCTGATTTGCGGTATTTGTCATCACTATCCACTAATTGGATTCTTCGAACTTTGGCATGTAATAACTTTTACTGTGCCAAGGGGTTTTGCTTGTTTCGATATTTTACCCCCCCCCCCCCAAACAAACAAACAAACCAAAAAACAACAACAAAACAAAACAAAACAACACAACAACAACAACAAAAGAACCATGTTTTTGCTTTTTAAACGGCTTTATTTCTTTTAGCATATTTTTGCAACAGAGTCCAGAATGTGTACAAAAGCTGTTGGAAATTAATTATCTTTTCTACTAATACCAAACATTCATATACACTTAACTTAATTTCATGCATTAAAACTATTGTGAAGCAAATTCATTTTATTCTGTTTTTGTTTCTAACTTTGATTACCATTAATTGTTTAATGTTGAAGTGTGAGAAGATCCTACATGATGTACAACTCTGTGATTTTCTCCGAAAATATCAATGATAGCATAATTATAATATCTATAATTATATTGATTCATGCTCTATAAACATAGATATAAATTGACCACCATGCACATATTTCTTTGGTGGAGTAATGTATGACTGAAAATAAAAAGGTCTGTTTGTCACATAATATGACATCGGCGCATGCAGAGAGAGTGAAGTGCTATTTACCAGAACGGGGTAACCTCGCTAGTCATAAGGACCGCTATTCATAAGGACCACTTATTCATAAGGATCGCTATCCATAACGCGTGACTAAATGAATAGCGGTTTTGTATACGAATAGCGGTCCTTCTGAATAGCGAGCAAACCATAGACAAATTTCCTCGCTATTCATAAGGACATCCATTCATAAGGACCACTATTCATAACTACTCATAAGGACCGCTATTCATAGCGCGTGTTAAATGAATAGCGGTTTTCTATGAATAGCGGTTCCTATGAAGCGAGCGGACCCGACTAGAACAGTTTAACTATTTTCTGTCGCAATAAAGGTAAGTATTGCTAGTGACAATCTTGAAACAAGAAAATCCCTTGGCACTGTAAAACTTTTTAAAAACCCAAAATATTGAACAAAATATTATAGTTACACACTCTAAAACCTTAAGTGTTAAATCACCATTTAAAAGGGCCGAGGAGTGACAACTTTTTCAAAATGGTAGTTGTCTGACACTCCTCGGCCCTTTTAAATGGTGATTTAACACTTTAGTTTTTAGAGTGTACAGACTGGTGAACACTGACATCGCAATTTTCGCACTAAGGGCTGGTCACATTAATTTTGTCCGATAACGATACGATAGCAATAATGATAACGAGGTATGCATGGAAGGTTCACTCAAGCTTCCCTAGTACTATATTAACAGACACGAGCATTGAACACCATACACAACATATAGTAGGCTGTACCTTTACTTGAAAATCTCGTTATCGTAATCGTTTTCGGACAAATGTGACCAGCCCTTCTAGTCTGATAGTCACCAATAACGATAATGAGATTTTCAATTCAAAGGGAAGTCCACTCTGGTATTCAGTTCATTTGAATAAAGGCAGGGGAAACAAATGAAAGAAAATGAATAGTGAAAGTTTGAGCAAAATAAAAAAAAAAAGAAAAACAAAAAAAGGAAAGAAAGTTATAACGGTTATAATTTTTTTTAAGTTGTTATCAATCCAACACAAACTGGCAACTCCGTAACGTATCTTGCAAGCTCCTCTCCCATTTGCCCAGTACTGAAAATTCATAAATTTGCATTGTCTTACTTGTTGATAGAGAAATCAGGGGCAGATCCAGAAGGGGGCAGAAACGGCCGCCCCCCCCCCCCCATTTTTTTTAAGCCGGGGGGGGGGGGCGAATAGGCCGAATTCTGGAGGACAACTGGACCACAAAAATTTGATAACCTCTTTTGCTTGTTTAGTTTTTGGTCATTTGTGTGCTCCCCCTTTTACAAAATCCTGGATCCGCCCCTGAGAAATAGATTTGTTTCATAGGTTGTGCCTAAAAAAACATATAAAGTACAGTGATTATTATCTAGGTTGTATGTCCTATCAAATATTTTCCTTTAGAGAAAATGGAAACTTACTATTTTGTTCATACAGGGCAAATTGTCGGAATTATGCAACTTCGAATATTTAAATGAAGCTTTGGAATAATTATAACGAACATTCGTAACTATGAAACCTTGGGAGTGATGCAGCAACTGTTCTGAATATAGAAACCTATATATTTCATTTTTCGGAATTATGAATCCTCTTATACGGGAATTTTGTATGTTTGTGTTCAAATCAGTAATATCTGTCAAGTCGCGCTTATTCTTACCATTTTATTGGATTTGATTTTGTAATAGTTTCATTTCATTATTATGATGTCGCTTTCTATTATTTTGGAAATTTGGTCAAAATAACATGTGGGCAAGTACGATTAGGCCAAATTATATTGATCGCTATAGTAGGCTCGTCACCTCATCTATCATCATTTTTAGCCCATCTCATTTTTTTTTTCTTTTTCGTTTCTCTTTTTTCCTTGGTTATGTGATATATTAAAAACATATTATTAGAATACCAAACACCTGTTTTCTATTACAGGGCATATTCAACCCCCTGTTTTAGCCACTATAGTGCATGTATTATATTTAAAATTTTATATTCAAAGATTTTGTTTTGAAAGTTGACCTAATAGAACGTAAGTGCTCTGGGGGAAAAATCAAATACTATACAGTCGGAGAGGAGGAGATCAATTAACTCGCCGTTCAGACCGAAATCGTTTTGAATCTGTAACGGTCAACGAAGCACTCACGTTCAGAAGTTCACCTTTTTACCAAAATTTCCCCCTCTCGTTTCTCCATTGTTTATGGGCGGATTTCGCTCAGAATTTCAGGAATGATTTGAAAGAGTCATATCAATGTGCACATGAAATAAAAAATAAAATGATGAATTACTTTTCATTTTATCAAACCTTTCATGTTTTGTTGTCCTTCAAAACTACCCTCAGATTATTTACAGACAAATCCTGACGTTTCGCTCAATATTCATTATCAAGTACATACATATTCTTGAGACTTTTACGGACCTCGTGACGAAATTTTCGCCGTGCCGAAGCCTTACTTTCGGAGATATAATGGAAAATATATTGGGTTATTTTCACAAACTGAAAACTGTGTAGGAACAGTGGCCAAAGACATCATCTTGTTTTCTTTTTAATTTTCTTCTTCCTCCCCTTCTTCTTCTTCTTCTTCTTCTTCTTCTTCCTCCTCCTCTTCTTTATGATAATAATAATAATAATAATAATAATAATAATAATAATAATAATGACAGAATACATGTAATTATTATTATCATTATCATAATTATTTCTTTTACTATTATTATCAGTGGTGGATTTAGGGGGGCACATCCAGCCCGTGCCCCACCCCCCTTGAAAGAAAAATGTACATTGTACCCCCCCCCCCCGATTATTAATATAACATTTCTCTTATTACTACTGCTACTGCATATTTTATTTTCATGATTGATCAAAATCAGTGGACTAGCAATGAAGTCGTAGCAGCAGCAGCAGCAGCAGTAGAAGTAGTAGTAGATTTTATAAATAGAATCATCGTGTCAAAGTAGAAGCTCCCCTTCCTCCTGTTCGACACCAGATCGATGACCTCATTGACCTGGCACACACAGCCAAGCAGCACTGGTTCAGCTGCTGCAGCAGACGACATGAGAGTTTACTAAGTACATGTCAGTGCTGTGTCGATGGTAAACGGTAAAGCCATGAGGTCGATAATTAGTTTATTTCAGGTTTATTTCCGTAAATATATATTTGCTATGAATTTCTGAGGCATTTGGAAGATTATTCAAATCTTCCAAAGATTACATTTTCCCCCACGAAATCACGTGAAAGCCGTTTTATGTTTCAAACCCAACAAGAATTAGCATAATGTGGGACTGTATTATTGAGAATGACGTCATCGCCACGGAAAGCGACTCGGTAGATCAGCGTTCGGATTCAAGGTACGAAAATGCATTGTATTTGATTTTTTACAGACATTTTCGGATGCATGGTTTTTAGAAAATGATATTTCACACAAAGTATCTTTAATATCTGATTAATGACATACTCCAATATCTCTTTTGTTTTCCGATTAGAAATGTGTAATTTTAATGCATATTTTGGACTTTTATTTTGTATTTTTAATGTAATGTTTCTTGTACGTTTGTCCCCGTTTTTCCATCGATTTTGAAAAACAAAATATAATGACTAGTTAATCTGCTGATTCCCATTTTCAAAACCATTAAGATTATTCAGATTCATGGTCATATGCCAAAGTTATAGCAGTTTTGCTTCGACACTTCCCCAGCAGTTTCACCGAAACATCGTGTTCATTCAACAGAAAAGCGAGGTCAAATCAATGCGAATTCTTGGGTTAATTGCACCGTTCGGCACTGCCTGTATAGTTACTGTAGGCCTTTCAAATAACATGGCAGGGGCGGATCTAGCTTTTTTCCAAGGAGGGGGTTTGAGGGGCTGAGCTGGGTATTGCGAGGAAGCGTAGAGACCGAGCCCGAGCGAGCGAAGCGAGCGAGGGGGGGAGGGTGTGGGAGGGGGGTATCCCCCCTCCCACAGTAGGGAGATTTTTCATTTTTAGGGTTGCTAGCTTGCGATTTTAAGCATACTTGCATGCTCTATTTTTTCTCTTTTTTGCCCAAATAAATGTTTACTCGGAAGCGAGCGAAGCGAGCGAGGGGGGAGGGTGTGGGAGGGGGGTATCCCCCCTCCCACAGTAGGGAGATTTTTCATTTTTAGGGTTGCTAGCTTGCGATTTTAAGCATACTTGCATGCTCTATTTTTTCTCTTTTTTGCCCAAATAAATGTTTACTCGGAAGCGAGCGAAGCGAGCGAGGGGGGAGGGTGTGGGAGGGGGGTATCCCCCCTCCCACAGTAGGGAGATTTTTCATTTTTAGGGTTGCTAGCTTGCGATTTTAAGCATACTTGCATGCTCTATTTTTTCTCTTTTTTGCCCAAATAAATGTTTACTTGGCAGCCCAAGGGGGGGGGGGGTTTAAACCCCCTAAACCCCCCCCCCCGTAGATCCGCCACTGCATGGAACCCTTTTTCTTCCTTTAAGATAAATCCAGATGAGAAACTTCGATTCAGTTTTACTTGGCCTATTGTATACCGATATGATGTTTGATTTACTGATGGCAACAGGATTGTCATTTTCAATAAGCAAAATACCATTAAAGGAGAATGAAACCCTGGGGGAAAATCAATTTCAATGAAAAGAGAGGATAGAGAGAAGCAATTTTAAAGAATCGGTTAAAAAATGAGAAAGTTATGAAAGTTTGAAAAGTCTCAATTTACTTCCTATATGGCGATCCTCAAATTGGCAATGTTGCTTCAAAGTGGCAGGTTTAGTAGTACAACTCTCCATATGTTTTGTACACAAAATTCCATATTTTCCCCATTATCTCTCAAAGTGCAGCTTGTCTCCTTCTTAGCTCAAGATATATGGAGAAATGTATTTGACACAACATATGTTGAGTTCACAAAAAGACAAGCAGCATCTTTAGAGATAATGCGGAAAATATGAAATTTTCTGTGCAAAACATATGGAGAGCCAGTTGTACTACTAAACCTGTCACTTTGAAGCAACATTGCCAATTTGAGGATCGCCATAGAAAGCAAATTGAGACTTTTCAAACTTTCATAACTTTCTCATTTCGTAACCGATTTAGATGGAACCTTTTAAAAGTTGCTTCTCTCTATCCTCTCTTTCAAATAACATTGATATTTCCCCAGGGTTTCATTCTCCTTTAACATTTTAAAATCTCAAGTCCTTTCAGATGAGATTACATTTATAGTTCGATATAGTTCCAACTTCCAAAGAAGATCATGATTGCATGTGATTTTACTGACAAAATATCTGATTTGAACATATAGACATAGTGCAATAGACCTGTTCACAAAGTTATTCAAATTTATGGATGTTTCTTTCCTGGGGACCTATAGTAACGAGGTATTCCATTAACCTGTTATTAATTAATGAATGAACTTGCTATGCTTGGAATCCAGTTTACATACTTTACTTGTTGCTATGTCTGACAAGCCTTTGACAAGCCTTTGACAAGCTTTCAGGTTGTCAAGAACAACCTTTGTTTTAAAGTATGCATAACATTTGAATATATTAATTTTGTGAGCAGGTCTATTGAACCTGTATGAAGAGAAGCCCCCCTCCCGAATTTCTTTCCTATGTATACTATTTTATTTCCTTTATTTCGTTTTATCAAGAAGGTTCAAACAGATGGAGTCATAACAGAAGCGAGCTTCACCTCTTGTGGATGCCTCTGCAACAAACATGACAAATATGCTCTCTCCGAAAACATTCTTCCAAACGAGGAAACAAATCAAATTCCGTTTTATTGCATAACCATGTAATGGAGGATATTCTGTTATAATGATAATTCATTTTCGCAGACCCAAAAGTAACTTCGAAAAAGTGCACTCGAATGATATAACAAGGTTCAAGCGTGGACCCTACTACAGATGGACTAAAAATAACGGGAGTCATTCTTTGATCACATCATGACCGCCGCCACCTGATAATGTGTATGTTGATGAGCACATTCATTTGTCGCGACAATGTTGATTACGTAATCACGAATCGTCACAGACAAAACAACCTTTTATCTTTCTTCGAATTCATTTCGGTAAAGTGTAATTTTAGGAAATTTGTATCGTGATTTAAGACCAGTTAGAGGAGCAGCGAATCCCAAATTATGACAATCTGTATTATATGAAATTGATTATTGCAGAAGTGGACATAGTCTTGTGGACATCCATCTGACCTTGCCTAACTTTGAAAAATGCATATCCTCTACTGTCCTATTACCTCATATTGCTGGAAAATGGATCGGATAAGTTTCAAAATGAAATTTAAAATCATTACGTTACAGCCAAATTTACAGGTCTCTCTTGTAAACTACTTCTAATATCCTATTGAAAAATGCATATACGATAATTTTCATTTGTACGCCACAACTGCACATGCATTTCCATGATTTTGAGCTATTCATTTTCTTCTGCGCATACATTATGTAGATTTCTCAAGGCACAATTCCGTTTCTTTTATGGCTGACTGGCGGCGGTCGTGATGAGATCAAAGTTGGGAAGCATGTTTGGAATGTCATTGTGATACTTTTGACAGAGTCAGGTGCATGAATTCATTATGGTACCGATCAGTGTAGTAGGGTCCATGGTTCAAGCGCACATTATAGTGCCAAAAATACCAGATTTGCGATGACAATTTCTTGACAGGTCGCGTGCGCCCACTACTTTGGTCGGCTATATTTCCTAAGGCCATTTTTCACGATAGTAATGTATGAAATTTAATTATCGGAATTAAACGGAAAGGTGTTAAAATTGCCCTTAAAGAGGCATACATTTGTGACACTTTTAAGGCTATATCTCAAAAAATTGTTCATCCTGAGGCAGGGGAATTTCAGAATGAAAACGCAATTATTTACACTGAAACTGCACATTCACTTTCTGTGTTTGTATAGATTTATGAATTTAACATGCGCATCGATAAACATTATAATGTCAAAACATCTCTAAATCTTTCCGTTTACTTTGGCGGCATCAGACATCGACGTCAAAGAATCAAAGCAGTTTATCAATCCAACTGTACATCCTTTATACTCTCTCTCTAAAAAAAAAAAAATCGAGTGATCACTGACGTCCCTCCCTGGGGGAGTGAAAATAGAGTGAAACTCCACTCTTTTCCTCTTAGAGAGCACTCGATAGTCACTCGATATTCACTCCTAAACAAGTGATCCTTGACGTCACTACCATGCAGGGGAGTGAAAATAACATACTGAAAATTCACTCTCTTTATTTTAGAGAGTAATCTGCCAGTTGTTTGCATTAATCATGAGTTGGGACTCCATCTGTTTGAACCTATCATGGAACCCTATATACAGATGGACACTGACCGGTATATACCATAATGAATTCACGCACTTGACTCTGTCAAAAGTATATCACAATGACATTCCACACATGCTTCCCAACTTTGAGCTCATCACGACCGCCGCCAGTCAGCCATATATATAAAAGAACCAAAACTGTTCCTTGAGAAATCTACCAAATGCATGCGCAGAAAAAAATTAAATTAATGGCTTAAAAGCGTTTTCAGTTGTGACGTACAAATGGAAATTATCGTATATATGCATTTTTCAATAGAAAATTAGAATTAATGGCTTAAAAGCATCATGACGTACAAATGGAAATTATCGTCATTTTTCAATAGAAAATTAGAATTAGTTTACAAGAGAGACCTGTAAATTTGGCTGTAACCTAATGATTTTAACCATTTTCCAGGAATATGAGGTAATAGGACAGTAGAGGATATGTAATTTTCAAAGTTAGGCAAGGTCAGATGCATGTCGACAAGTGTCCACTTCAGTTAGTGTAATAATCATCTCATATCATATAAATTGTCATAATTTGGGGTTAGCTGCTTCTCAGCTCTCACTGGTCTTAAATCACGATACATTTCCTGAAATTACAATTCAGCGAATTGAATTCAAAGAAAGGTAAAAGGGGGGGGGGGTAAAAGGTTGTTTTGTCTCTGAAGATTCGTGATTACGTATAATCGCGACAAATGAATGTGCTTATCAACATACACAGTATCAGGTGGCGGCGGTTCTGATGTCCTCAAAGAAAGACCCCCCCCCCCCTACCCCGTTATCAGCTGTAGTAGGGTCCATGGTTTTTGTATTTATATATTCCATAAAATATATTCAAATATAATAATTATCCCAATATTCTATTCCGATATCTGGATGAAGTATTGTAGAAAGCGAAATCCACTGATTTCTATTTTTACAAAAAGAAAAAAAGAAAAGAAAAGAAAAAGAAAAAAGAAAAACGTGAATGAAAAGAAAAATTCAACTATTAATAAGCGTTGCCAGTTTAATAACTTTAATGCTTCTTGTTATTTGTACAATTGGATAGGATTAGGAATAATAAATGTACTTTCATGCTTGTAAAAAAAATCAAATTTATGCATAGCAAATAATCATCAAATTTTCAAATATTTTTAATGAGATATTAATCACCAAACTATTACAATATTTTTATATTAGCTTAGTATGGCAACAAAATAGTGCGAAATAATCTCAGCCAGTTCAGTGATGCAATATTTACGCCATCGAGCAAACATATCACCATGGACAAGATTTTCTTGAGGGCTATACATGTATATTGCAACGTAGTGAAATGAGCACACCTCGTATCAAACTCTTACAAGTAAAAGACTTGCATTGTCAGGAGATGAATACAATAATATAAATTTCCGCTTTCAATAATGTTAATTGCCAAAGCCATGAGCAAATGGCCACAAAATTTGATTTTCTTGTCATTTCAGTCACCAAAATTGTTTGAAATAGTAAACAAATGTAGTACAGAAAAATTATCAAAATGAGCAACAAGAGTGGATGCGATGATGACTGCACTTCTGTAGCTAATTTATGAGCATGAAAATGCCAGAAGCAACATAACACTGGCAATTTATTTCATGTATTACAAGAGAAATTTCCCTCTTTTTTTTTCTTAGTTCATTTCAGTACTAGTATTAACAAAATCGAGCAATTTCATTAATATTTTATATCACCCTAGTGCTATATATTCCAACGATCGAACATTTTATACTGAATGTCCTTGACGCGACGAACTGCATGAAGCTAGCTGGAGAGCGCGCGAAGGACTAACCAAGATGGCGGATATCACGTGATCACGTACGAGCGACGGCGCGGCTACAATTTCGCACCCGCACGAGCATTCTACGTCTTTATTAGGAGTTCTGTGAGCGGTATACACGTGTTGTTGTTGCGTATAGTATATTATGTGTAGATCTTAGACGTAACACACACGTGGTTAAGTTGTTCTCGGAGACTTGCACTGTCGTCCGCAAAATTCAGAGATGATGAATAACTTATTGGACAGCAAGTGCAACTGAATATTTTACGTATTGGGTTTACACCGATCACTTACAGAGTAAAACGTGGACAATTTTAGTAACCTTAACTCGTCTAATTTACTTGAACCTCATCGACATCATTGTGTTTGTTTCTGCCACGTTTGCGTTTGTCGTCGCCGTTCACGCTAGTGGTTTATGCCGGTATCACCGGCGCGGTGTAGTGACGTGTCACCGTGTGCTTGGAAGTGTAAGAGCACCTTGTGCGGAACAGAGCGTCAGGCTGAGCCGGCCACACTGGCGGTGAAAGGCCATCGTTTGCTGTATCAAACTATCATGTACGTAATCACCGCTCACTTCTTCTTCTTCTTCTTCTTCTTCTTCTTCTTCTTCTTCTTCTTCTTCTTTTTTTTTTTTTTGCTTTGATTTTAAGTTTACATTAAACCCTTTTTACCTAGTTAAGTTAGTATGGTGGTTGATCCAGTGTCCGAACACTTTTCAGAAAATCAACGATAGCAAATAAAATATGAAACGAATATCTGTCAAACTATACATATTGAATGCTCAAAGTCCTACAAAAAAAGAAGTTGATGGAATTTTAAAAAGACAACGTAGATTTAATACGATATTCCCTTCCGAGTGAACCCCTTCCCAACGACGCGGCGTTTTGGTCCCTTCAAAAAGGTACCGTAATTCCGAACCTGTGAAACCTATGGGAAAAAGACACAACCTTGGTATCAATAGTGAGGTTTTCATACGCGTAATCCCACGCGTATGAAAACCCATTTTAGGCGCTTAACTTTACACGTTCGGTAATACAATCTGTTCGGAGTTACAATACTTGACTATAGTAGTATAAATACAGCGAATGGAGGAGTTGTCCACAGCTACATCCCAGTAATATTACCTATTTGGCCAATTTGAAATTCCCATATGTAGATCTATGTACATAATGTAGTGATTACAACTTTCGAAAATTCATAACTTTCTTATTGCTTGTCCGATTTCGTTCAAACTTTCACCAATCTGCTTCTCTGATTTTTCCTCTTTCTTTCAAAGCAACTTGCTATTAACATGATTAAGGTTGGATTTCCCTTTAACTTAGCATGTTTGTCTAGATCTAGTATGATGAATGTAGTGATTCATTGTTTTGACTGTGTCCGGTGGTTTTTATTTTAAAGGAGAATGAAGCCCTGGGTAATTCCAGCGTGACAGACGGGACATCCAACCCTCACATCTTTATGTTTTTACTTGATATTTGATATTTCATTTAAAAGTGATGCTTAATTTGATGTAGAGATGTGATCTATAGGGTTTGGTCAACAAAATGGGGGGAAATTTTTTTTTCAAGCCCCACCCACAAATTGTGGGTGGGGCTTCAAGTTCAGCGTGACAGACGGGACATGAATTTACCAAGCCATTTCTGCTTCGATACTTTTGGACTAAGCTCTCCTCACAGGAAAATCTTGAAACAAAATATGTGTATTCATGTTATCACTTGTTGGTACCTTTTTGAAACCTGCTAGTATACATTTGAAATTTCATCTTACTTTTGGAGGAAAATGCCAAAAAGTGAGCGTGACAGACGGGACAATAAAAACGTGACAGACGGGACACATTGAGATTGTACACAAAATAGAATTTTTAAAGACAGTCAAATTTCCAGCATTAAATACCTTATTCTCATGTTCTAAAGGGGTTAAAGGGTCATCTTTAATATCATGAAACATAATAGCAAAAGGATTTTAATTTTCATCCATCGGAAAATTTTCATGTAGTCCCATCCATACATATTTTTGCTGTAGATGCCAAACGTGACAGACGGGACATTACTTTATCAATCATAATTATCTTCATAAAATTAGAATTCCGCCAAGTTAGCAGTAGAAATGAATTTCCCCCCTACCAAAGAGCAAGACTGCAAAATTTTATTAAAAAACAATGGTCTAATTTATTGTAAATGCAAAAAGTACCTTAAAAAACGTGACAGACGGGACAAAAATCCATTTGACCTTTGACCTCCATTAAATCAGAAGAATATTGATATTTTCAAAATTTTTGTATATAGACATAAAATTCCCCTCAGTCCTAACTAGATTTGGTTGTCTTTATTATAATAACAGATGAAATTTCTAAAAATGACTCAATATTTAATTAACCATATTTTACCATAAAAATGTGTAATTTCATTTTGGGTTAAAAAATGGCCATTTTGGGTCAAAATATTCAAAAAATTAAAAAACTGAATATTGTTCCATAAAGTTCAAATCATGCATATTCAAGTGACATAGAAGGAAAATGTTCAAAATAAAGTTTGTTTTTTCACCAAAAGTGGACTTTTTCATGGAATTACCCCCTGGTGAAAAATCATTTTTGATGAAAAGAGAGGATAGAGAGAAGCAGTTTTAAAAAAGTTCATCAAAATCAGTTAAATAAGAAAGTTATGAAAGCCTGAAAAGTCTCAGTTTACTTTCTATGGCGATCCTCAAATTGGCAATGTTGCTTCAAGCTTCAAAGTGACAGATGTAGTAGATGTAGATCTAGTACAACTCTCCATATGTTTGGTATACAAAATTTCGTATTTTCCCCATTATCTCTCAAGGTCCAGGTTGTCTCTTTGTCCAAACCAAGTCTGAGTACCACCATCACCCCCCCCCCCCCCCTCCCAGGTGCAGCACCAGGGATGACCTTCGCATCTCCAGTCAAGTGTTCTAAACCACTCAATGACCAAAATATGACACCTCTTGATGAAGACTAGTACACTCCTTATCTACTCTAGTTGATATCTTTCGTCCCACTGATAAACATTATCAGTCGATATTCACAGGGAAATTAGATATCTACTTGCAGATCAAATCAAGAGTCTACTGCTACTGGTAGCAGGTCATCAACTGGCCCACTCACGGGACCATCACTACATGTATATGGGGCTGTGTCAATTTTGGCCTGTCACGACCTCTAAGTTGAAGAGGTAAAAACACCAATATAATCTGCAAAAGTTTGAGAAAATACTTCCTTCTACATTTTAGAATGATAGAATATCTTATTTCATGCCAGATCCTTTGATAGGATCCTTAATCATCTTGATCAAATGAAATTTTCAGGCTGTTTTTGGTCAGTGATCTTGCTCCTCTCCTGCACACATATGGGCAAGATATCACACACTTGCCTATGGGAGGCAATTGCTCATGTACATGTATTGAAGGTACAGAGTGCGAGGTTATCTCCAATAACCTCCCATACATGTACGTAAGTGTGAGTGCAACTGGCCGGGCGTGAGACCAGGTCAACAACTACTGTTTGGCAAGAAGCGGGCGTCATGAGCTCCAAGCTCTGAGGTTACACTCTGGTGCAATCTAAGCCCCATTTTTTAAACATTTTATAATGGATTTTATGACCAAACTTTTAAGAAATGAGCTTAGTTTAGGCCTATATATTCAAGCAAAAAGCCAATTGCCCCAAAGTGTTTTTAGTTTTCTTCTCCCAAAAAATCCCCCTCGGCATGAGATAATGTTTGATGGGCAGGTGAGCATGAGAAAAGGCTCAGTGGCGTGAGTCTCACGGTAGATCTGAAAGTCTGTATCAGGGTCAGTTATTGATATTAAAAAGGAGAATGAAACCCTGGGGAAAAATCAAGTGTAATGAAAAGAGAGGATCTATAGAGAGAAGGAATTTAGAAAAAAATTCCATCAAAATCGGTTACAAAATGAGAAAATTATGAAAGTTTGAAAAGTCTCAATTTACTTCCTATGGCGATCTTCAAATTTGCATGTTGCTTCAAAGTGACAGGTTTAGTAGTACAACTCTCCATATGTTTTGTACACAAAATTTCATATTTTCCCCATTATCTCTCAAGGTGCAGCTTGTCTCCTTCTTAGCTCAAAATGTATCATGGGAAAATGTATTTGACACAACATATGTTGAGTTCACAAAAAGACAAGCAGCATCTTTAGAGATAATGGATAAATTATGAAATTTTGTGTACAAAACATATTGAGAGTCAACTATTAAACCTCCCATTTTGAAGCAACATTGCCAATTTGAGGATCGCCATAGAAAGTAAATTGAGACTTTTCAAACTTTCATAACTTTTTCATTTCGTAACGGATTTTGATGGAACTTGTTAAAAATTGCTTCTCTCTATCCTCTCTTTTCATTAAGATGGATATATTCCCAGGGTTTCATTCCCCTTTAAAGACATATCTAGGCCCAGGTATCCTCCAGAGTACCAGTACTGGTAGACTCCTGATTCTTTTCTTGATATTGCCTCTGATATTGATAAAGATATTAGATACATACTATGTAATTGTAGTATTTGTAGATCAAGAGTCTAGAAGTATTAGTTGCAGAGCTGCCAAGGTCAGCAACTGGCCAGGCATAAGACCTGGGGAGCGTTCCATCAATGTTTTGTCAGAGATTTTTACGGACAACTGTCTACTGAAATCCTTGCATCTGATTGGCTGACAGCAAATTTGTTGGTAAAAAATCACTGACAAGACACTTGATGAAACGCTCCCCAGTGGTCAATGACTTTCTCAACTCCGTTTTGCTTTCCTACAGCATCTGTACAGGTTGTGCAGTAGACATACCAGGTCTGAATTCAGTTTCTGGACCAGCTCCTGGACCAAGCTCAGTTGATTTGGGAAAGATCCTTGTGCTCTACTGGGAGACAGAGAGAACAGCATGGCCACCATCTTTTACGATGAAGTGAATGGGACAGGTTCCCCAGAGTCAGGTAATCTTTAAGACACTTTGAGGGAAAGTCCACCCGCATATCGTTTAATGTAAAACTGCAGATTTTTACAAAAGGAATTTGGGGGGCCGAGTGAAGAGAATTGCACATGTTTTTAATTTTGCCACTGTACCAGGCTAATGGGCAAAAATTTACATTAAAACCTCTAAATGCGATGGGATGGAAAAAAGTTAATCACAGCTTTTCTAGAAATAGAAGGAAATTGATTTTGATGGTACAGAAGTGATAGTATAATACTTCATTGATACTTTATAAAAGCTCAGTATACATGTTCATTGTACATGTACATGTACATTGTGTGAAGTCTTGTTTATCCAACAAAAATTTTTTAAAAATTATGTCGAAGTGCCCCAAAATATGCATGTAATTTTGCACAAAAAAGTGACAATTTTAACTGAATTTTAAACTATTGCTAGAATTGACATTATGCCGTGAATTTCATTTCATTTCATTTCATTTATTTCCATATTCAAATTCAAAAGATAAAAAAACAACATGAAAAATACAAACATAAAAAATACATTTTGTGATGATTGACAATAAGGAAAAAAAAAATACTATTACATACATGTAGAGTATTCCAACTCCAAATTTTATTTTTCAGATGCACTTGCAGTTTCAACTTATTGCTTCTTTTATTAATTCCGTCCCGTTGCGCTGTGAGGGCGCTTTTGCCCATTTCAAAGGTAATATTCCGAAATATGGGACATGATCATGATGAGACATGTAAATTTTCATAAACTAAAGATTCTCAGCTTTCATATTATATTAAAACGTAAACAAAAATTTCAGTTTGAAAATTTAGGGTTTATGTTGACTACCTTTGGCTCAGGCCCTAAATTTGTAACTCAAAGATTTAGAGCTGTTTTGTTCATGACCCTTTCAAGACAATTGACCACATTTTGTGGTTTGGCTCAATAACTTGTGATTCAGAACTCTAAAAAATATACCAGATGCATGAGTAGAAAGAGCAAAAATTTCCATTTTTGTTACATGACTACATGTATATTGCGTTTGATGCCAGGAATTTTAAAAACAAGAATAAGCTTCAAAATTCTTAAATTGGCAACACATTGAGAGATTCAAAATCATTGTTTTTTCTCAAAATTGGCAATTATATGAATTATTAAAACTTTTTGACAAAATTCCTAACCATGTATATTTTTTTCAAAGATATTACACCTAATTAGAAGCATGTAGCACTAAAAGAAAAATATTATTTTTGCCAATTTGAAGAACAAAACGTGATCAATTTAGCCCTTAAATAATTCCTGTCCTGAAAGGGTTAAGTCGATGCTTTATACACAGTAACATTCTTAACCAGATGTAACTGTAGATACATACATATGTGCCAAAATATTTAGTACCTCCTACAAAATTAATATAGCCTATTTTCTATTCAGGAAACTTCTTACACAGCATCAAGTTTTATACCTGCCTGCCCCCCCCCCCCCCAATGTATAATTTTGATCTGCATTCAAACATGGACCCTAACATAAATTCAAGCAGGAAATGTACATAATGTACATGTACATTACTTGCATGAACTTTACACATTAATGTGATAAGAAGTAGGTCGATGAAAGTAAAGTATTAAGTTTTTTCTTTTAGTTTTTGTTCATGCACCCCAAGCAGCTGAAATGGCAGGGCAAGGACACATCCTTTGGCAGTTTGGCACTGCTGTAATATAAGAATACTGTCA
Source organism: Heliocidaris tuberculata (assembly GCA_025618425.1). Taxonomy (NCBI): domain Eukaryota; kingdom Metazoa; phylum Echinodermata; class Echinoidea; order Camarodonta; family Echinometridae; genus Heliocidaris; species Heliocidaris tuberculata. Next base: position 15,972,628 of record CM046842.1, on the reverse strand, counting down.
TTTTAGGATCCAATTTACTTTAAATACATATATATGTACATGTAATCAAGTGAATATGGTAAATACATAAAATTTTCAAGGCAGAACATAAAAGATAACAAGGTACAAACAACATACATGTACATGTAGCTCCTAAGGGGGAACTTCAAGATAAAACACTCATTCTGTTGACATAAGGAAGTGTTTACAAGCGTACAAATTGTGGCACGTACATGTACATGTACATGTACATTTAAAACGCAAAATGCATTTTGGTCGTTAACTTACATACATGTACGTGTAAGTGTACATTATGCAAACATCCAACGTGTCATGTTTACAAACCATCTGATGTATGTTTATTTTGGTGTGTGATTTAAACTTTTTTTTTTTATAGTGTAGACCTTGTGTTCTATAAAACAGGGGTATCAATCAGCCATGAGCAATAAAAGATTTGTTTTGCCTTTATATGCACCTTGGCTTGTAATCTTGCAACCTTGGTATTTTTTATGTTGAATATATAAATGACGAAAGAAAGATGGTTCAAGATCTACATAGAGGGAAAAATGTGGATATTGAGAAAAATATGAATTCACTTTTTGCACATGTACATGTACATCTGTCTGAACCCCTACCTTGCTGTGGGCGAATATTCCTGCTGGGCGTTATCCTTGCCGCGGCCTCCAAAGCTTTCGCCTAAAAATGATAGTTTTCTTGAATCATTTATTTTGTTTATTTCAGGTTGAAAATTTATTACATTTAATGAATTCATTAGAGTGATGTGTGGGAGAACACATTTCATCAAGAAATCAATTGGGTAGAATGAAGGAAAACTAGGATAAAATGGAATGAAACATGTGTCAGATTCCAAGTCTTGCTATGCCGTTTGGTCGCCAGCCAAGAGGGAAAGTTACAGAATACAGTACCGTAGGTGGCGTGATAGGGGTTAAAAAACACTGTTTTCATCAAATCCATGTACATGTATCTAAATTTGAGAAGGATCACTCTAGTTTGTCAGAGATTTTTCAGATTTTATTTTTATTTTTAAAAAAGTAATATTTACTAAAGTGAATTAGTAATTTTGTTGTTGATGCAACCCAAAAAATCACTAAAAAATAATGTTTTATTTTTTTTAAATTTGAGGGCTAAAAATTCATCCAAATGAGAGTTTTGTTTACCCCAAATAATTTCTGTTATATATAAATAAGATCTAACAAAAATAATCTGTTTCATTTCCTCTAAAGGAGCAAAACTCCCATCTCCCTGTTTAGGGCTATACATGTGTAAATCAAACATTTAAATTAATTCGTACTACTGTAGTTTTAGGCTATAAATGAATGAAAGTTGAGTATCAGTTTTTATTATTTACATAGATATTTTTATATTTTCCCTGTTACAATGGGCTTATTTTTCAAACATACATGTACATTGGATCAACTTGGCAACAATTTTGGGGTGATATTTGTTATATTTTGAACAATACAAGTTACAATTATTAAAAATAAATGTGCAATATCCAGCCATGTTCAATGCATTTTTTTTCCATATTTGAGTGAAGTCTCTAGGATTGGCAACAAGTGTACATTTTTTACACCAATTAAAAGAAGCATTACAAATTCAAAATGTTAAGGGATTCACAATCACCAAACAACCTTTCCAAGGGCAATTCCCAAAGCATTGAAATAAAAGAAAGCTTCCAGTACTACATGTATATTTCATTGAAAAAGCAAATAAGTACATGTACAACATTGTCAGGATTTTTCAAGGATACAACAGTTAGACAAGGTGACTCTAATACATGTATATCGATTTTCAATGAAAATTTAATTTAGAAATACATCTGTATAATACAGGTAGGATCTTCTGTTACATTCAAGTGATTTAACTTGAAGAGAAAAGAAAAATACATAAATTTATAATAGTATACATGTATCAGTAAGTACACACACACACAAAATATTTTTATCGTAGAGTAATGAGATCTTATTTAAGTGCCGTTAATTAATGATGGGATTAAATTCCCGTTACAAGTTCAGTTCTAATCTCACTAAGTAATTGTCGGAAATTGTCCTTCCTGTTTATTGATCGCTGTGATTAGCTGTTACGAAATAGATCAAAATACCGACAAAGGTTTTTGGATGAATCGATCCTGGCTATGTTGATTTACGAAGACAAAAGTCTGAAAGATGATGCCACGTCCTCACTGCTTTCTGTCACGTGACCTTGCTTGAATGACCCAGATAGTCCTCAGCTGATGAAGAACACTAAGAGGCTCAGCCTACCTCTCGGAGTGTCATGATGAATTGTTACTGGTACACGGAGTTACCTCATCCCTGATAAACAGAGTTATCTCGCCCGTGGTAAACGGAGCTATCTCACCCTAGTAAACGGAGTTATCTCACCATGGTAAACGGAGTTATCTCACCCTGGTAAACGGAGTTATTTCACCCTGGTAAACGGAGTTATCTCACCATGGTAAACGGAGCTATCTCACCCCAGGTGGTAAACAGAGTTATCTCGCCCGTGGTGAACAGAGTTATCTCGCACTGTGAACAGAGCTATCTCGCCCTGGTCAACGGCTATGAATAAAATCACCAATACATCCCTCAAAATACATGTAATTTTGTCCTTCATGTAGATTAACAGCACTTATACAGTATCTTTAAGATGTATTTCCCTAATAAAATATAGGATGAAATATAAGGGTTGTTTTGATTGTTTACATTTCATTTCAAAAGAGCTAGGATCATATATATAAATTTGTATGCATTTAAAAACTGCTCAGAGAAATAAAGTTCCTTCTAGCACAACATGCTTCAGATTTCTTATTTGTTTATCAACCTAATATATTAAATCATCAGTACACAAATAAAATTTACTTTGAATATAATTCAGATTTTGTGTATGAAACTTTAAAGCATTTGCATGAATAAACGCAACATTTTCCCTATCGATCGACAGTCGTGAGAACGATAGACTTTAAATGCTTGTGCACGAACCTCTCGTTTTAATTGGTTCATTATTAATTCCAATACATCTATGAATCAATTTACAATAAAACATTTTCTCCTTGAAAATAAAAACATTTTCTTTCAACCAAAATAATATTAATTTTAATCATACAATTTATGGCATTTATAATAGTATGAATAAGTACTTTAGTGCCCAATAATATTCAATTACAGCCATATTCGTTTTAACCTAATGACCAAGCTAACCTACAGTAATGACCAAGCTAAGCAAATTACAGTAAATTGTTACTTACAGTTATCTCGACAAATGTGGTCTTATGGCAGGAAAATGAGATTTCTGGCATGAAGGATACCGCAGTACCGGTGTTGTCTGGAGAATTTATCTGCTGGCGCCGAATAAAAAAATCAAGGCTCTGGTAGCAATTCCACGGCACACAATCATACACACCCAACTCGAACCTCGGTCTTACATTTAACTGCACTCAGTCAATTTTACACGTACACACCTTCACTTTCACTCGACCGCACACTATCTATTATGTAATCTACACAAACACGCTTAATATTTTCTAAGACGCCCTCTCTCGTGTATAGGACCCGAAAGAAAGAAAAAAATAAAAAATAAATTTCCCATTTTGTTCTGACAAACATACATGTACTAAAACACCAAAAGAAACAAAATTTCCCCTCAAAGTATTCATTTACATGTACTTTTAAGTACTTTTTAAAATTTAAAATTAGTGTTTTGATATGCGTACAGGTATAATGTCTCAGAATATACTAGTATATATATAATTTGTTTACTTTCTTTCTTTCTTTACCAACAGAAAGCAAGCCGACATCAGCGCAAAGTAAGTAATCATCTGCTGTGACCTACATGTACATTTAGAATGACTTTATCTTGTTTGACGGGCGATCCGACCTTTGTAAAAAGCTGATTTTGTGAAGGGAGAAAAATAAGAGAAACGGGATGGTGAAAGTTTGAAAGAAATCAGACAAAGAATAAGAAAGTTATGGATGTTTTAAAAGTGATGTCACTACATCTAGATGTGAATCTCAAATTAACAATTTGATGAATCGATTGTGACGTATTCATGGTCAACTCTCCCATTTGTCTGTCGTAAACAAAATATCATTAAATTCCGTTTTTGTCCTGAGGGCCTTTTCCCTGTAGGTACATGTAGTAAATTGTTATAGGTCCTCAACAAAGAAAAGATCCTACTGAGTTTTACATTTTGAAAAATTGACATTTTAGTCATTTTGTGTGTTGGAGCGAATGGGAAAGTTGACCGCCACTACATCACAGTAACCGCAACGATACGGCCAATTTGAAATTCCCATATATATATAGTGATTACAACTTTTTAAAATTTATAACTTTTGTATTGCTTGTCCAATTTCGTTCAAACTTTCGTTCAAATGTATTATACTTTATTAGAACCATGTAGCACTAAAAGAAAAAATATTATTGTTGCCAATTTGAAGAACAAAGTGTAATCAGTTTTGCCCTTAAATAATTCCTGTCCTGAAAGGGTTAAAAATGAGCTTCAAATGCAGTGACTGAAAAAAAAAAAATGGCATGATTTCAGAGAGTTATGTTGAGGAAACAATAACTCGGCATAGTGAAGGGTGCTTGCATATACATGTACAGTACATGTAGTTTAACAACATTCGATTCTATTCACTTGTGTGTACATGTATGAGTCCTAATATTTGAATGTACAATGTATATGTATCTCCTGCTGGAATTTTGTGGGGGATATTTATACTGTACTGCAAATTGATTAAAATAAATCACTATCATTGCACATATGATTTTCCTTTTATTTGTATTGTTCCTCCCCAGCTGTATTTTTAAAGGAGAACATGTCATTTTGAGGTACAGTCGTCATATTTTTGAAGTGAAAAATGAAAGTGCTCAGATTTGATTATCTCTAAGAATGCTTGAAAGGTTAAGGGCATTTTACTTATCAGTCAAAGATTTTACTGTCCATGTGTTTAACTCTTACTGTGCTAAGGTGTTTAGCTCTCTTCAAAATTTTACCAAAATGTGATCAATGCTTGCTTTTCAAATGTCTGCACTTCATTAACCATCTATATTTCACAAAGTATTGTGTACAAAACTTATAGGAAATTTATTACCACTTCTTATGGCTTTCAAGCGATCCTACTTTTCCTACTTTTTCATACTTTTTTGACCATCCTCCTACTTCTCCTACTTTTTTTCCAATTCTCCTAATATATCCTACCTTTTTTCAATTTCTCCTACTTTAAAAAAAAACATATTTGAGATATTTATGCAAGGCTATCATGCACAAGAATCTCATTGTACTTCAATTATTGCAGGTCCTACTAAGCAGTGTGCATATTTAAGTCTATGTAAGTGATGTGAATATTACCAATAAGACCCCTGTTACGCTGACAAATTGAGTTTCGGCCCATAAAGTGTTAATTGGCAACAGGTCAACCAACTGCGTGCAAACTCCTTTATGTACATTGTATTTCTATGTTTTACCCTTCTTATCTTCTCTTTTTATCCATTCTTTTTTTTTTTTTTCCTTTTTTCCTATCTGCTTCTCTTCCTCTTTTCCTATCTGCTTCTCTTCCTCTATTTCATTATGTATTTCTTTGTATTTCTCTTTCCTTATATGTATGTAATTGTCAGTTTTCTCTTTTCTTGTTTCCTATCTTTCCTTATGTATTTTTTGTTTTTCCTTCTTTATTTTTCTATCTTACCTTGTGGATTTCTTTGTTTTTCCAGTCCTTTATCTTCCATTTCTATTCCTCCTTATGTAGTTTTCTTTTCCTGTTTGTTATCTTCTCATTCTATATTCCTCATGCATTATTTTGTGTTTTTTATCTTTATGTATTCTTTTTTTTAATCTATCTGTATTTCTTTCTGTATATCTGTTTTTCCTTCTCTTGTTTCTATTGTTTCTTATGTAATACTGTGTTTCCATGTTATTTAATCTTAATTCTCTTTCTAATCATATGTATTATTTTTTCTGCCTTTCTATCATCTTTTTTCATCTTTTATCTCTATCTTTGCCTATGTTTTTCTTTAATTCACTTCTTTCCTTATGTATTCTTCCCCCCCCCCCTCGTGTTCTATACTTCTTTTTGTAGTTCTGTGGGGTTTTTTTTCTTCTCTCGTTTTCTATCTTTCTTTATTTAGTTCTTTATTTCCCCCTTATATGATGTTCACATTCTATTCATCCTCCTGTATTTTTCTTTTTTGTTGTTGTTGTTTATATGTCTTCTCTTTCTTTTAATATGTATTTTCTTTGTTTCCTCTCATTTTTTGTCTTGTGTATTTCTGTTCTTGTTTACTATTTTTATCTACTTGTATTTCCTTATGTATTGTTTTTTTTATGCCTCTGCCCACCGAAGGTGGTGGCGGAGGCATCATGTTTTCAGGTTGTCCGTCCGTCCGTCCTGCTTTCTTGTTCGATCGATAACTCAAGAACCATTTGGGGTATGAACTTCAAACTTGGTGTTAGTGTGTATCACCATAGGAAGATAGGAAGATTTTGGGGTACAAAGTTCAAAGGTCAAGGTCACAGAGGCCAATTTTTCTGAAATTTCAGGTGTTAGGCTCTTTCTAGCGATAACTCATGAACCATTTGAGGTATGAACTTCAAACTTAGTGCTAGTATGTATCACCATAGGAATACGATCTGATTAGATTTTGGGGTATGTACATTGTAGGTCAAAGGTCAAGGTCACAGAGGCCAATTTCTGAAATTTCAAGTGTTAGCTTCGTTCTAGTGATAACTCAAGAACCATTTGAGGTATGAACTTCAAACTTAGTGCTAGTATGTATCACCATAGGAAGATGATTCGATTAGATTTGGGGTACGTAGGTCAAAGGTCAAGGTCACAGAGGCCAATTTCTGAAATTTCAGGTGTTAGCCTCGTTCTCGCAAGAACTCAAGAACCATTTGAGGTATGAATCTTGAACATGGTAGAGGATCTGATTAGATTTTGGGGTATGTAGGTCAAAGGTCAAAGGTTAATTTCTGAAATTTCATGTGTTAGCCTTGTTAACGTGATATCTCAAGAACCATTTGAGGTATGAACTTCACACTTGGTACTAGTATGTATCAGCATAGAAAGACGAACTGATTAGATTTTTGGATGCATAGGTCAAAGGTCAAAGGTCGCAGAGGTCAATTCTGAAATTGCAGGTTTTAGCCTTAACGTGATACATGTATCTCAAGAACCATTTGGTCCATAACTTCAAACTTGGAACTAGTATGCGTCACCATAATGAGACGAACTGATTAGATTTCTGTTCACGTAGGTCAAAGGTGACAGGTCATACATGTAGAGGCCATTATACAGGTGTATGTGAAATTAATGTTTTTTTACCTTTGTTATCACCATATCTCAACTATTTTGTATTCATGACTAGGAAGAGATAAAGTGATTAGACTTATGGGTTATGCATGTAAGGTGTAAGGTCAAATGTCAAAGAGGTCAATTAACATGTAATTAGAGGCTTTTTATTCTGGTTATCACAAGATTTCAAGAACAGTTTGAGCCATCAACTGAATTTAGCTGGAGGCATATAGGAGACGCAGTCACATTCATCTTGTTCTCTTTTCTCTTGTTTTCTATCTTTTCTTATGAAATTCATTGTTTTCCTCCAGTTCTTTAACCTTATCTTTCTATTCTTTTTTTTTTTTTGTATTTTATTTTCATTTTTCTATTGTCTTCTTACTATAATTACTTATCTATTTGTTTTTATTTCTATCTTTCATTTTGTAGTTCTTTTTTCTTCTTCTTTAATAATCTTTTTCTATTCTTCCTTCTGTATTTCATGGTCTTTTATTTTGTCTACATTTCTCTTTCTATTCATCCATATGTATTTTCTTTTTTTTTTTTTTTGGTCTTATTGCAGTTTTTAAAAATTTTCTTCTGACTGTAATTCCTTACCTATTTGTTTGTTTTTCATTTTTATCTTTGATTATGTAGTTATTTTTTCACTATGCATTTCTTTTTCTATTCATCCATATGTATTGCCTGTGTATTTCTTTGTATTTATTTTTTTTTTCTATTGTTTTCTGGCTGTAATTTTTTATTTATTGGTTTTTTATTGCTATCTTTTATTTTGTAGTTCTTTTCCCCCTTTTTTGACAGTCTATTTCTATTCTTCTGTATTTCATGTTTTAAAAATTTTTCTATTGTCTTTTCTTTCTATTTTTCATTGTGTATTTTTTGGTTTTTTTTCTCTCTCTCATTTTCTATCTTTCCTTGCCTATGTAAGCCAACCCCTGAATTGTGTCAGGGCCACCTTTTCATACTGAAGTGTAAGGGGGGAGGGGGGGGGGCAAAATTAAGGCCCTTCTTTTGTCCAGTTTACAACCCAGCCCCCAAAGGGGGCCGGCCTCAGACACCATTTTAGAGTCTTAGACTACCAGGTCTTTGGTAGATAGTAGTGCAGCCATACCTATCGGCCCATTGCTCCCTTGCATCCCTAATAATAGGAACCTGGCAGTGTAGTCATTCCATCTAGCTTGATTTCTCAAAGCTATTTAAAGTATCCTTTTGAGCTTGTCCATGAAATAGGTATAATCTATGACTGCAGTAAATACAAATTGTGAGATCTAGTCAGAACAGTGGGCAGTCAAGTATTGACATGGAAAAAAGTTCCAATCCTGAGGACATGCAAATTTCCTACTTTTATCCTACTTTTTCTCTCCTGAATCCTACTTTTCTCCCTACTTTTTCTGAAATTTTGAACCTACTTTTCTCCTACTTTTTTTCTTCAGGTGTGCTTGAAAGCCTGGATACCAAACATTATTCTTTTACCCAACTTTATGCGTAAGAATTATTGAAAATTGCATTTTAAAGTTTGTATTTGGTCCAGTATCTTTTGTTTTCTCATTTGTTTACTATAATTGTTTAATGTTGAAATAAGGTAATATCTTTTTAAAAATCTGCAATTTTCTCTGAAAATGTTCTATGGTAGCATATGATTATAATCATACATGTACATGTACATATATTTAGAATGCTTGATTTATGCTCAAAATTTTGATATACATTGACCCCCATGTACCTTTCCTGTGGTCGAGCAATTGGTGAATGAAAATGACAAGTCTACCTGTCACATACATACATGAACGTGACATCGGCACTGAAAGAATTACAAGAAATTATTTGCCTCACATCTTTTGTGGATGTCTGAGAAATATATTTTTGAAAGAAATATTTCGTTTTTCGTGCTTGTTTTTCCTACAGTGTAGTTATCTTGATGATCCAAATAAAACACTTTCAAAAAAAAGAGTCTCAATGTGCTTAGCAAAAAGGGGATTAAAGCAGGCAAAAGAGCAGTTCTGACTTTCCCAAACTTCTGTGCTAGCATGTCTCATAATGCACTGAGCGGAAGTCCACCGTTACAAGAAGCCGGAAATTAGAGAAACAGATCAGTGAAAGTTTGAGTTGAAATCCAATGAAAAAGAAAGTTGTGAATTTTTGAAGATGTAATTGTTCAAAAACAAATTGGTGACACTGTTAACATATATATTTTGAGGTCCTCTCTCATTAGCTCTGTACTAAAACTTTCATAAACTTTAATTTTCTTAGTTGAAGAAATAGATTTTTTTCCTACAGGGGTTGTGTAAAATTCATACATGTAATTTCATAGCCTGCATACAGTGTATGTTTCAATATTCTCTTTAGGACTTTAAAACTGTGATCATCGTTAAATGTACTTTATCATGTCAACGGTACAGAGTTAATGTAAAGTTATACTGCATTATTTGTATTTATTTATGCACCTGCAATTTTTAAATGTCTGAAAGCAAATTTTATGTGTTTTTTTATATGACAATAAATTATCTTGAATCTTGAATCCCTGTAATTCTGGGGCAGCGTGTCAAAGTCAAAACAGGAAGTTTTTCACATGAATCCCAAATCAGAAAGAACGCTTGCCACCAATATTTTTCCTGTTACCAGAACTCGCCCTTCTCTGTATACATACATGTACACATTGTAAAGTAGTTTGAATTAATCAAAGTATATTCTAGAAGCTATAGATTTTGGTAATGCTGCCTCCAGTGTTTCGTCTTTTCTAGGGTCAAAGGTCATATTTTGATAGATGTCTTGTTTGCACTCTTGTATGCGGTCTAACTGCCACATTTCTTGACAGATTTCTTTCAAATTTTGTATGAAAGGGTATCTTGATAAGATCTACGCAGCTATAGTTTTTGGTGATGCTGCCCCCAGTATCCCGTCTTTTATAGGGTCAAAGATATTATTATAGAGGATGACGTGAGTGCACTCTGCAGGACACATTTCTTGACAGATTTGTTTCAAATTTTGTATGGAGATGTATCTTGGTACAATCTACACATCTTTACTTTTTGGTGATGCTGCCCTCATTGTTCTGTCCTTTGTAGGGTCAAAGGTCATTTGTCCCTTTTGGACTCTTACTGCCACATTTGATGGATTTCTTTCAAATTTTGTATGGAGGTGTATCTTGGTCAAATCTACACATCTTTTGTTTTTGGTGATGCTGCCACCAGTGTTCCGTCTTTATAAGGTCAAAGGTCATATTTTGGTTACTGTCGCCTGTCGTGATTGCACTATGGTGGTCACATTTTTCGATTGATTTCTTTCAGATTTGTATCACAGTATGGAAGTCCATCATAGTTTACTCTAGACCTCTACAGTTTTTGGTGATGCTGCCCCAGTGTTCTGTCTTTTATAGGGTCAATGGTCATATTTTAGTGGATATCTTGTGTGCACTCTGCAGGCCATATTTCTTGACGGATTCTTTTGAAATTTTTTATGGAGATTTATCTTGGTACACTCTACAAATTTCTACTTTTTGATAATGCTGCCCTCATTGTTTCATCCTTTATAGTGTCAAACGTCATATGTCTTTTGTGCGCTCTAACTGCCACATTTCTTCACAGATTTCTTTCAAATTTTGTATATACATGTAGGAGTGTCTTAGTGAAATCTACACATCTTTAGTGTTCGGTGATGCTGCCCCCAGTGTTCCGCTTTTTATAGGGTCAAATGTCTTATTTTGGTTGCAGTCGCCTGTCGTGCATGCACTCTGGTGGTCACATTTTTCGATTGATTTCTTTCAGATTTGTATGGAAGTCCATTATAGTTTACTCTAGACCTCTACAGTTTTTGGTGATGCTGCCCCAGTGTTCTGTCTTTTATAGGGTCAAAGGTCATATTTTAGTGGATATCTTGTGTGCGCTCTGCAGGTCGCATTTCTTGACAGATTTCTTTCAAACTTTTATATAGAGATGCATTACACTGTACACACATGTATGTATTGTTTTGGTGATGCTGCTCCTAGTGTTGACAATAGTCCGTGCCACTGATGGCGATCTGTACGTTATCCTTTTGTTTGAGGGAGGGGAGGGGGGAGGTTCTTTGTTCATTGCCAGTACCGGGGGATACATTCACATTGCGTGGCAATGGACATTTCTAGTTATTTTGGGTTGGGCTATTCTGAGCGACTCCTGACAACTGCAAATCATTTCTGGCATTAGTCCAATGACATTCTACAATATGTACAAGTTAGTACATGCCTACAGGCCCAATGTCAAATCATTTCTGGAATTCAAGGGAATCGGTCACTTTGTGGAGGCTTGATTTAATAAATCGTTGAATTTTGATATCTGCCTTGTATAATGATGTTCAGAAGGATGAATAAAAAGCCAGGCATGAAAAGATTTTGAAATATACAATGTTTTTATTAAGATATCTATGACTAAATACTGCCATTTACAAAACCATACAGGGTTACGCTTTAGTCTATTAACACTGCAGTCTATCAGGGGAAATGAATATGGCATTTCCGGTAACTTGTATTATGTTTACTTTTGTGAAGCACATGATGATTTTGAAATGAATTTTTTTTTTCCTGGGCTTCATTTTTACACCATATTACATACACTGATAGCATGAAGGGCCAGGCAACTCAGATTTTATCAAGCCTCTTCAAAGTTACTGATTCACTTTAACCTGTTGACTACTGAACATGCTAAATAAAAAAATAAAAAAAGCTGCCAAATTAAATGAAGGCTTTTAAGCATTTTGGGGGTGTATTTACTCAAAAATTCTCTGACAAGCAAAAACAAAAGGATATCAGCATTTTGGGGTGTATTTTTCGGGTCCACTCGCTATTCATAAGAACCGCTATTCATAGAAAACCGCTATTCATTTACCACGCGCTATGAATAGCGGTCCTTATGAACTTTACATGTATGAATAGTGGTCCTTATGGATGTCCTTATGTATAGCGAGGAAATTTGTCTATGGTTTGCTCACTATTCAGAAGGACAAAACATTTAGTCACGCGTTATAGATAGCAGTCCTTATGAATAAGTGGTCCTTATGAATAGCAGTCCTTATGACTAGCGAGGTTACCCTGTATTTTTAATCAAAAATTCTTTGACAAGCAAAAAAAAAAGAAAAAAGGTTATCAGCATTTTGTGGTGTATATTTTACTCAAAAATTCTCTGACAAGCAAAAAAAACAAAAACACCAGGATTATGCTAAAATTGTGCTAAATTTTGTCAAATGATGCCCAACTTAAATGCTAGATGTTAAAGTGGTCAAAATTCTGCTCAAGAAAGCAGACTTCTGCTAACCCTGGCAACGTTGGTTCCAGTACGTGGGCAACAGGTTAACATTTTGGACATACATGTATCATACAGCAGTCTTCAATACATGTACACGCAGGCATCATTAGGACTTTATAGAAAAGCATTTTGTTGCTGGGGCATCCATTATAGAACCTGATGTTGACCATGGATCCTTTGTTGCCCAAAATCATGTCGTCAGAAGGCTCATTAATACATGATGCAGTAAACTGCTGCCGCAAAAAACATTTTTAAGTGAATGACTGGTATGAAAATGAGAATAACTTACATAGGCTGCATGTTATCTGCTCGTAACTAATGCCCCGCAGTGTACTCACTTCTGTGTGATGTACATGTACACTGTAGATACCGAAATTTACATGCGTGCCATTTTATTTTGCCACCGTGGTTTGTTTAACCCATAGCAGTTCAAAGTTCTTTCCGGTCGAAATGAATCATCTTTTCAGCCTCAAATTGGCACCAATTAATTCTTATATTCCTCTCCTGCATAGTTTTTTTTTGTGTGTAAATGTATGTGAATGAAACTGTCTACATTCAAGAAAAAAGTGCCAATATTTAATTGGAAATAGTGATAGTGAACTTGACACCACATTGCTGATATGGGGACTTACATGTAAATGAGTCTTTTAAATCTTTCTTATTCAAGAATGGCACTGGGTACTGCATTAAAAAATGGACTTTTAATTTTCTGTGCTTTTTGTTCTTTCTGCTCATGTATAATATGTAATTTCTTAGCATTCTGGATAAAAAAATAATAATAAAAAAAACATCTTTAATTAACCCTTTCATGACAGGAATCATTTAATAGCTAAAGTTATCACATTTTGTTTTTCAAATTGGCAATTAATATTTTTCTTTTAGTGCTAAATGCTTCTGATAAGGTGTAATGTCTTTGAAAACAACATACATGGTTTTGTCGAAAAGTTGAAAAAATTGCCAATTTTGAACAAAAACAATGATTTCGAACCTCTCAATGTCTCGCCAATTTAAGGATTTTTAAGCTTGTTCTCGTTTTTCAAATTCCCTGCATCAAACACATTGTGGTTGGTCATACAGCAAAAATGGACATACATGTAATGTGTACAGAAAGTTTCGCTCTTTCTACTCACCATGCATCTGGTATATTTTTTAGAGCTCTGAATCATAAGTTATTGAGCCAAACCTCAAAATGTGGTTTATTGGCTCAAAAGGGTTAAACAGGAGACTCTAATTGCTTTATGGGTTAATCGGTTACAGAGTCATAAGGGGAAAGATCACTTGAGGCTTACTTGTAATTGTTCTATTTTCTCTTTGTAGTATGGGGCTATGGTTTTCTGTTTGTAACAGTCATCAACATGAGTGCCTTTGCTGGTGTCTGGGTGATACCACTGATGGACAAGAAGCTTTACAAGAACGTCTTGATGTACCTGGTGTCCCTTGCTGTCGGAACCCTTGCAGGCAATGCTCTGCTCTGCCTTATACCAGAGGTACAGTACCGCCCTAATGAAAAGCTCAACACTTTACCTTCAAAACAATGAAACATGTAAATTTGAGCCATGAGAGTGAAAAATTGAGTGTTGCCCTACCGTTTACACAGTCAAAACTTCCTGTCACAGATTGGAGAAGTGTTGTGTCTACATGTTACACTTTTCTATTGTATTCCAATTTGTGGCATCCTGAAGGACCCTTTTCCCTTCACTAATCCTATGTTGGGATTAGTCTATTGTTCTTCAAGGAGTATATGTTATCTATGAGAGTGTGTGTATGAAGTTGTGTGTATGAAGTTGTGTGTATGCTTTATAAGGTCAAAGGATTATTAACTGTTCCTTAACATGTTACCTACAACTGCTTTACACTCTACCTTACAAAAGTGTCAGCCTACCTTTTACACTATCTGAATTTCAAGGTAAAGCTTGGAATTTTGAGTGTTGAAGGTAAGACTTTCTTTTGGGCTTAACTGTAAGCACCCCTGTTTTACAGAATAGTACAGTTCAGATAGACCCTCTTTTTTTTTTGTCTATTGGCACTGTTTGAAAGAATGGGGGTCATACCATTCTATGGGCAAGATGCTTTACAAGAAGGTTATCATTTACCTGGGCCCACATTCATAAAACCTTAATAGGCCCACCTGTAGTTGGCAACTGGCCATGTAGTTTATCCTTTGCAATTAGTTGACAACTACAGCTTAGTAATGAAAAGTTTTATGAATATGGGCTAACCTGGTCTTCCTTGCAGTAGGCCCCTTGCAGGCAATCTTCTGCTCCATCTTATACCTGAGGTACGGTATATAAGAGCCTGATCGGTTAGTCACTAATGGACATAAATTTGACAAAATTTGAAAGTTTGAAGGCCTGTAGAAAATTAGTATTTAATTGCAGAGAGCTCTTTCATGTTTCATTGTGCAGGGTATCACTAAAGGAGTTGAAATTTGATAAAATTTAGTTGCCATGGTTACCTTACTAAAATTATAACCCATAAGATATTCAGCGTCATGGACGGACAAAATGCCTACTCCTAGTCAGGCTCATAACTTGATATAAGTACCCATATTTTTGCCAAATTTACAATGTACATGAAGATATTAACACCCCTTTTTCAAAGGATGATGCAGTGTTGATTAAAATATTTATATTTTGGAAAATGGTGCTCTATGTCTAATTTAGAATGTGATGGCATTTCAGGAGAAATCATTTTCACATGTAAGAACAAAAAGAATGGGAAAGTTCACAAATGATTTTTCACCTTTACCAGACCTTACCCTTCTCTTAAAAAGTTATCACTACATTTGGCACAATTTCAGGTATTTTTTTATGCATGTACAGAGTGTGTTTTACAGGCTGTTCATATCCGTGAGTCATGCGTTTATAACGAAAAACATGAGTAATGAGGTCCCATAACCTTCAAGGTGTGGGTTTTGTGGTTCATTGCCAGAAAGAGTCAACTTTAAAGTAACTCGGTTTATACATTTATGAATGATCAATATTTGTTTGTGTATCATTTAAAGAAGTGGATTTGAATGAGTGTGGATTATTGACATACATGTACATGTATGCATCTATTGCAGTTTTTCACCTTTTATGTGTGTCTGTGTCCCACCCACCCCAGCTCCCTCTTTTTTCTCTTTTTCTCTCTCTCTCTCTCTTCTAGTCTCTCTTCTCTCTCCTCTATCTGTGTCCTCTCCTCTCACGACATTTCCCCCCTTTGTTCTACCTAGATGTCTCTTCTTCCTATTCTCTATATCAATCTCCATCCCCATTGTCTCCCCCCTCCCCCTCTCCCCCCCCCCCCTGCCTGTCTCTCTCCCTGACTCTCTCATGTTCCATATCTCATTTCACTTCTGACTCTGTATTTCCCTCCCCAGATTTCTTTTTTTGGGGGGGTTGTTTTTTAAATCTCTATGGCCTGTATTCTCGAAAGTGGCCTAAGTTAAGCCTGGCTTAAAGCTCACAGACAGTCTCGGTAGCAAAAACAAGGCTGGCAAGAAACTTATCTAACATAGTCACATACTATTCTCCTTTTATCATAAGACACATGTACGAGATTATTTAACATTCCATTCACGATTTCGAACAAATTTTAGTGTAAATATCTGTAAGAAACGCTTGGTAACGGCTTTTCACTGCCTCACGCTAAGACCATATCCACCCAAAGGTTCCCCGCACAATAAACCCAGCGCTTCGCACTGTGTGCAGCGTATTCTATAACACGCAGCAATCCCTATGTGCGTAATGTGTGTGGCCGTTGTTTGAATTTACATCCCCTCTTTTTTGGGCCAGGGATTTTTATTACTTTTCACCTCTCATTCGATAAATATTTCACTTGAGGAGGAAAAAACTTCACAGCATCTTAGTTATGTTAGTACCGTGCTGTTTATTAAGTAAAATCAAAGAAATCTCACGAAAAGTTTTTGAGAGCTTCCCAAAACTATCTTCTACCTTTAACTTGGGCCGCTGCTTTATGGAAGGCCATTCGTCAACCTCTAATTCCTGTATAAAAAACTATATTTATGTAACAAAATAAAGAAACAAATTAGTTTCTGGTGTGAAATGAGCATTAGAAATCAATTCTGTAGTGTCGGTTTTATTGTCTCGCCTGCATAAGCAAAAAGCGGGACATAGGCGCCGCTTTTCCGACAACGGCGACAGCGTCAACAATTTTGGAAATGCTCTCATTTCAAAATGGGGTCAAAAGCCCCCCCCCCCCGAGCCTGTGACACCAATTTGACATTTTTCTTTCTTCTGTAAAAAAAACGTATTGCCACATGTACATGTAGTTTGCCAGCAAACTAGGTAGGAATCATTGGTAGGGAAAGGAGACTTCAAGTTGTTCAAGTATTGTAGACCATTATCTTCAAGGGGTCTGATGGAGGGGCACCACCGGCACCCCAAAAGTGTCCCACTGGCAATTATTTCATGTACACATATTCTGCTGCTTTAAAACACACAGCTTGATTTCAAATGAACTTCACCATCCAGTAAATCTTACTTGAAAGGATTTAGTTATACAGATGGGGTACCTGGCCCACAAGGGGGGGGGGGGGGAGGCTCAGGGTCAGCACCCCTTAAGTGTTCCAACCTTTGATTTTTCACCAAGCGAAGATTTTGCCCCGAAAATTGTGTGATGCAGGCGAGACTGCCCTGGGCATTTCCCTTGTATTTGCATTTAATCCTAGAACTATGGCGGTTTTGTAGGAGTAAAAGAGGGTGACATTTGGCTCTCCATAATTTGGTGGCCTAAATCTACACACTTAGGTGGGGGCTTAAAGGGCAATCCAACCTTGGTAATGAGATGATTTGTGTGAAAGCAGATAAATAAGATAAACAGGATGGTAAAAGTTTGAAAGAAATCGGACAAGGAATAAGAAAGTTATGGATGTTTGAAAAATGAGATCACTACATCTATGCGAATCTCAATTGGCAATTTGGTAATTCGATTGTGACATTTTTGTGGACAACTCTCCCATTTGTCGTACACAAAAATATCATTAATTTTCGGTTTTCTTCGAGGCGCTTTTACCCTCGGGGCAGTACTCAAAATATATTGGATATAACATATTGTTATAGGTCCTCATGAAAGAAAGAGATCCTATCGAGTAATACATTTTGAAAAAAGTGACATTTTAGTCATTTTGTGTGTTGGAGCGAATGGGGGAGTTGTCACAGCTACATCACAGTGACATTACCTATTCGGCCAATTTGAAATTCCATATGTATAGTGATTACAACTTTCAAAAATTCATAACTTTCTTATTGCTTGTCCGATTTCGTTCAAACTTTCACCAATCTGCTTCTCTGATTTTTCCTCTTTCTTTCAAAGCAACTTGCTATTAAGGTTGGATTTCCCTTTAACCCTTTCAAGACAAATGACCACATTTTGTGGTTTGGCTCAATAACTTTTGATCCAGAGCTCTAAAAAATATACCAGATGCACGAATAGAAAGAGCAAAATTTTCTGCACACACTATGTCCATTTTTATTGCATGACAATATTGCGTTTGATGCCAGGAATTTTTAAAACAAGAATAAGCTTTGAGATCCTTAAATTGGCAACACATTGAGAGGTTTAAAATCATTGTTTTTCATAAAAATTGGCAATTTCTTTCAACTATTAAACAAATTTCTAACCATGTATATTGTTTTCAAAGACATTACACCTTATTTGAACCATGTAGCACTAAAAGAAAAATATTACTGTTGCCAATTTGAAGAACAAAATGTGATCAATTTAGCCCTTAAATAATCCCTGTCCTGAAAGGGTTAAAGTTAGGCGCCTTTCGAGAATACGGGCCTATCTCTGTATCCCATCCTCTACAATCTACATTATACCCTCTCTATTCCCCCTGTTCTCTCTCTCTCTCCCTCTCTCTCTTTCTCTAGAGCTCTCACCTTCTCTTTATACCGTCTCTTACGGTCTTGCTCTCCCCTTGTGTCTTTTTCTTCATCTCCGTCTCCCACTCTCCATCCCTTTCCTTACAATATATATTCCCCTTTCCTCTCTCTCTCTCTCTATCTCTTTCTTTCCCTCTCTTAATCTCCAACCCTACATGTATATGTATTTCTGCTATATAGTCCCAGGTATCTTCTTAGGTGACATTTGTCTGATTTTATCTGGAAGGACATGGTTGTCTTGTTCAGTATATCTACATTTTCTGCTCTCTCTCTCTCTCTCTCTCTCTCTCTCTCTCTCTCTTTCTCACTCTTTCTCTCATATCATCCTTCATCTCCATCTCTCCTTCCTTTCTTCCTTCCCTCCTCCTTCCCCTCTCTCCCTCTCTTTCATCTTCCTACCTCTCCCATCTCCTCACTCATCTATGGCTCTCTCCCTTTCTCTCCCCCCTTTCCTTCCCCTTTCCTTCCATTCTCTCTCTCTCTCTCTCTCTCTCTCTCTCTTTCTATATATATATATATCTCTCTCTCATTATACTAATAATAAGAAAATGCTTTAATAAATACAGCACAAAATACATCTTTATGCCCTTTTACAACTAGCATAATTAAAGATGTACATGTATACATGTATTCATTAATGCTTTCTCAATCTCTCTTTCTCCTACATGTATGTAGTCCCAGGGAATATTCTTAGATGAGGCCGGTGCCGATTTTATCTGGAAGAACATGGTTGTAATGTTTGGTATCTATCTGTTCTTCAACACGGAGCGCTTACTCAAGATCCTCGCCAGCCGAAGAAGGGTAAGAAAACTAATGTACATTGTAGCCTCTTGTGTTGTCCATTACATTGAATTTTCGTGATTTAACTCAGTGATACATGTACATGTACTCTCTGGCAGAGTTTGTTTGGAACCAGCAACCTTGACAACTTGGTCGGTATGACGTCGCACTTATCCTGTTTTGAAATTCAATGGATTTTAAAGTTTGTTACTACATTTGTATATTTATCATGTGTATTTCCACAACTGGGCGATGTGGCGTGCGCCTGTTATGCAGCTAACAGTGGAAGTTATGTACTGATTCAGCGGACCCAGGTTCGAGACTGAGTCACGTCTTTCGGATAGTGATGTTAAAGGTCGGTCCCCAGACCTAAATAATTATATCTGATTGATACACGTTCATAAAAACCCAATTACGCACACACACTCACATTTCTCTTTGAAATATCTATTGTAGGAGAGAGAAAGAAAAAATAAATTGAACAAATCTGGCAATGGTCAGCAACCCAGCATCCAGGTGACTGCTATGCACAATCTGGATTCCAACCCAGACGGGATTGCTTATAAAATCACCTCGCCCACGGAAGCAATGGCCATTTCCGAAGCTATAAAAAACAGTCAAGAACACCTGGAAGCAAGGAGAGAGAAAGTAGATGAGGTAAGGTTGAGGCTTTGGGATTGACAGAACTTCATAACCGACGGTTCGTAATTCCGAAAATGAAATAGGGTTCATAATTCTGAAAAAGAAAAAGGGTTCATAATTCCAAAAGTTGTGCAAGGCTTCGGAATTATGAACCCTTCTTCATTTTTGGAATTACAAACCCTGTTTCTTTCGCAGAATTATGAGCCTTAGGTATAACGAACCTTCAAAAAACCTTCAACAAAAAAAAAACCTTCAAAAAACTTACACGCAGGGGCGGATCCAGGATTTTGTCCAAAAAGGGGGCACAGTGCCAAAAAATATGCAACGAAAAGGGCAATTTTCTTGGTTCTTGGTATGCCATTTAAGTTTCAAAGGGGGGGGGGGGGGGGGTTTCCACCCTATGTACTGTAAGTCTGCCACTGCTTACATGTGGGACGTGTGGGTATTACCTGTATTTGACATTTAAGCTGCAATCCACAAAGGATGTTTACTAAAAATAAAGCCATTTTCTTTCAGAATACATTCCCATCAGCCAAATTTAACAATATCTTTTAATATAACAGTCTAATGGAAAATTTCAGATATTGAATTTCCTATCCAGTGCTATGACTGTGTTGCAATTTATTCCCGATTAGATTTCAGTCGCATTTGTTGAATGTGGTGTTTGATGTACACCTCAAGAGCAGTTATATTATTAGCTGTTCTCGACTTTGTTTAATAGGATTACATTTCAAGAGAACTCACTTTTTAATAAAAAGTAAATGTCCCGTGTGAATTTTGCTCATTCTGCTCATGCGTTATGTGCTATTGATATCATTCTGGATCAAAATAAAATGGAAACACGTCACTGAATGTGGCACTTGTAATTGTAGTGGAATACCGGTAATAGATGTGATACGGAGGAGCCTACTCACATTACCTTTCCCAGAAATGATTATTTATTAGATATTCTTGCCTTGGCTGATGGGATTGCATTTCAAGATAAACTCGCTTTCTTGTCAGTAATTGTCCTTTGTGGATTGTGGCTTAACTGTCAAAATACAACATGTGACTTAATGAACACGTGTAAGCTTCCAAAGATGGCTAGAAAATAGATTTAATTTTTGAAATTCTCGCAACTTGTTACTTTTATTATTTATATAAATTGTATTCAGGCTATGGAGGAAGGCAGAAGACTACTGTATTCTACACCGTCTACCCCCTCAGGAGATGATGATGACAAGGTAAATGGATTTTTAAAAATGTGTATTTAACTCTTTAGTAGCTTCGGTTGACCAATGGAACACACAGGCGACTGCCACAGTCGACTTTTAGCACCCGTACAGTGGACATGTATTATAGACTCCAAACAATATGGCAGTCCAAGGTTTCGATCCCTGGCAAATAAAGAGTTAATATACAGTGTACAGTAAATCTATATCAAATTCATTGTGAATGTACAGTGAATATCTGTAATGTATATCTATAGTAATAGCATTAAATACAATAAATCTGTGTACTGCAAAACTGCATACCGTAAAGGTGTACCGTATTATGTTTTTAGCAGAGTAAATTTGCCAAGAATTTGAAAGGAAAACAGAACAAACGATGAGGTTAATAGATATTTCAGATATTCAACATATTTCCATTGTTGTTCTCATGTTAATACATGTAGGTTTTAAAGATAAAGTCGAGTCATGAGATTGAATTTGGAAAGAAACTGTCTCAAAGCAATTGGGAAAGGTTGATTATATTATGTATTACAAAACACATAAGAATTGGTGTATGCTGTAAGGTCTTGGAAGCACCAAAATGATCAGAAATCGACTCAATCCTGCTGAGAGTCACATGCACTGCACACAAAAATGTGCATATAGGACTACACACAAATGTTCGGCCTGAACATTTCAGCTGTTTCTTGTCCTATTTTGAATGTGAGGGCATTTGAAAAGCAATCCTTTTCAGGGGACAGTTCTACTATGATGTTCTTCCAAACTAACACAAAAAGAATGATAAAGCTCACAAATTATTTTTTACCTTTCCCAGAACTGACGGGACTGTCAGGGCTAGCTATACATGTAGATTTGGTCATAGTATGCAGTTAAAGTGTACCAATTACCTGAAAAAATAATTTGTGTACATCTAGAAAGTATAAAATCAAGCTCAAAGAACTTTATCTGGCATTCTATAGGTCAACAGTTAGGGAGTATGAATGAAATAAAGGATAACATGAAGTTGCCTGCGGGGAACTGTTAGTACGGTTTGTCAGGTAGTCAACTCAAGAGTTGATTTATGCTTACAGAGAGGTTGTGATTACACAAATCTTGCAATATCTCTGTATAGAAGTAACATTTGAAGCCCATATTTTGAATATAGTATAACGATATGGAACCTCTAACATACAGAGTAAAATATTTCTGGGTGATTGGTACACTTGTATAATTTGGATAGTTTAGGAGAGTTTCGGCAAAGCAGTTTTGGCTGGAGTATGTGTCGTACGTGTAGGTAACCTTAATCCCTCTCCCCCACTTTGTGTTTTCTATCACCCAGACATCATCTCCAAGCGAGGTCTACCTCAAAAACGCCGAGAACGAAGACCCTACTGCCAATTCCAACCTCACAAATCACCGTGGCAACCACAACCACAATGGCAACTCCCACGGCAAAGGCAACCACCACGGCCACTCCCACGCCGAGATTTACGACGGTAGCAACATGATCGCCACGGTTGCCTACATGATCATCTTCGGGGACGGGCTTCATAATTTTATCGACGGTCTAGCGATAGGGGCGTCGTTTACAAACTCCATCTACCAGGGGATCAGCACGTCGGTGGCCGTCATTTGTGAAGAGTTCCCTCATGAGCTAGGTGAGTGAGAAGGAATAATGTATTGTTCTTTGTAATGTATTGAAAAATGAGAGAAACAGGTCAGTGAAAACTTGAGCAAAATCCGACAAAAAACAAGAAGGTTATGAAATTTTTGAAGTTACAATCAATCAAACAGAAATTGGAAACTCGGTGACGTATCTTGCGAGCTCCTCTCCCATTTGGTTTCAGAAAATTTCTTAGTTGTTGATGAAGGAAAACCTCTGTTTCATACAGGTTTTGTGTAAAAACATATGTGCAATGATGATATGTAGGTTACATGTTATTTAGAAAAAAAGTGGAAATTTGTGATATTTTTTAGTACAGGGCAATTGGGAGAGGACCTCGCAAGCTACATGTACATGTACGTCATGGAGTTGCCAATTTGTGTTTGATTGATTACAACTTTAAAAATGCATATTAAGTTTTTCATTTGGATTTCGCTCAAGCTTTCATTGATCTGATTCGTTAATTTTTCTCCTTCTTTTAGAACCAACTTGGCATCAGAGTGGATTTCTCCTTTAACCCTTTCGAGACATTTGACCACATTTGGGGGTTTGGCTCAATAACTTTTGATTCAGAGCTCTAAAGAATATACCAGATGCATGAGTAGAATATCTGCACACACCATGTCCGTTTTTGTTGCATGACCATAGTGCGGTTGATGCCAGGAAGTTTAAAAACGTTAATAAGCTTTAAAATCCTTTATTTGACAACACATTGAGAGGTTCAAAATCATTTTTTTTTTTAATCAAAACTGGCAATTTTTTCAACTTTTCACCAAAATCCCCAACCATTTATATTGTTTTCAAAGACATTACACCTTATTAGAACCATGTACATGTAGCACTAAAGGAAAAAATAATATTGTTGCCAATTTGAAGGACAAAATGTGATCAATTTAGCCCTTAAATAATTCCTGCCTTTTTTTTAACACACAAATGTAGAGAAGCAAATTATGTAGATTAAATGCCTTGCTAAAGGAAATGGATGCTATGCCAGGGATTGAGCCCACACCACCTTGGATTCTCCAGTCAAGTGTTGTTTTTTTTTTTAAACCATTGGAATACGAAGATATTTCTACAGTTTTACAATTTATTCCCTTCCCAGGTGATTTTGCCATCCTGTTGAATTCCGGGATGACCGTCAAGCAAGCCGTCCTTGCCAACTTCCTGTCCGCGCTTACCTGCTACCTGGGCCTTATCGTTGGGATCATCCTCGGAGAAAACTTCCACGCCAGTGAGTGGATCTTTGCTCTTGCAGGAGGCATGTTTCTCTACATTTCGCTGGTTGATATGGTGAGTATGGTTGGCTGCCAGACAATTACCCTTTAGTGAAGGGGCGTGGAGGATGGGGTGAGAGGGGCAGTTAATGAAAGTTGAGGATTTTCTTCATCATCATCACCACTATCATCAGCAGCAGCAGCAGCAGCAGCACCACCACCACAATTATTACCATCTTTATCATCATAATCATCAAAACCACTACCACTACCACCACCATAACCATCATCATCATCATCACCACCACCACCATCATCATTATCATCACTTGTATCGCCACTACCACCACCATCATTACCATCATCATAATCAACATCATCTTCACCATCATCATCATCATCATCACCATGGTCATCGTCTTCACCATCATTATCATCATCATTACCATCATGAACATGATGATAACGAAGAGATGAACCATGTTCTGCTGTATTCCTATGATTATGCAAGTACAGTGAAAACTCACTATAACGAGGACCTTGGGACCATGAAAATTACCTTGTTGTATCAGGAATCTCCTTAAATTGGGTTTTAAAAAAAGAACATAAAGACCTTGGACAACTAAGATTACTTTGTTATATTGGGAATCTTGTTATATCGGAGCTCTTTATAGCGAGTTTCCACTGTAAAGTACATTTATCCTTATCTTCTCTCCTTTTATTCCCCCTCGCCTCCCAGCTGCCTGAGATCAACAACGTAGGAGGAGGCGACCCGTATCATGAAGACCAAAGGAGCCTCAAGATCTTTCTCATCCAGAATCTCGGACTCCTTACCGGCTTTGGTATAATGCTGATCCTGGCCATGTTTTCTGGTAGGATCCAGGTCTAACTTCAAAGTCCGGTCTTGGCCACTTTCTGATTGTGGCGCTCGTGCAGATCAGGACCCCGTTTCATAAAACTTATTATCAGTATATTTATTTTGTTATAAGCTACTGAAATTCTTGAATCTGATAGGCTGAGAGTGAATTTGCCATAGAAATGAGGGCAGTTGTTAGTGATAACAAGTTTTGTGAAACAGGGGCCAGATCCAAGTCAACTGTCTTGTCTTTCTGTTGATACATACATTCAACGAGTTGATTATTATCGCACTGAGGATGTAGACCTTTGTGCGAGGCCATTCCTGTCCCTTAGAGTAAGTCAGCATTATTATTTTGGGTCATTACACTTACTGTTTATCCTGTGTCTAGCAAATGTGAGAGCCACGTCGTTGGCTTCTGTAAGGTCCCTCTCCGTACAAGTGTCATGTAGCATGTCACAGTGTAGAAGATGGTCCATGGTCTGGAGGCCCTGCACTCAGGATCTAGGCCACACAAGTCCTGTCTCGCATTGTCCTATCATACTGATGATAGGACAAGGTGTTCTTATTTTTTTATTAAAAGGATTCTTGACTATATTTCCTTTAATACTGGCTCTTGACACAAATGTGCAGAGAGTCGTAGCCCCTGCCGCATCCTTGAGGGGTCGCACGACAGACGCGCTGGCGACAATTTCTCCGCGGACAATGTCCTTCACTCAAAGAAACTCTTTACTTCACCTGTCGACCAAACCCTATACCTAAACCTACCCCTAAACCTAACCTAAAACCTGATTGCCGCCCTTATCCGACATCTTTGACGAAATAAAAGCCTGGAGCAATTGTAGCCAGAGCATATGTCAGAGCGCCCTCTCTGGGAGGTCCTTCCAATCCTCTAACCCCTTCCATGCCACCAGATTTTTGAGCAATTGTCAAAAATGAACTTTCAAGAGTTGAATATTAACTTTCAGTGAGATTTTTTTCTTGAGCAAACTCGGCAAAGATATATTGCATGGGAATACAATTTACATTGAAGGCACAGGTTTCTGTATGAAATTTATGAAAATTATGAAGTTTCTGTAGGAGACTTTCAGTTGACCTCTCATCTTTGCAATTGGATTACACAAATTTTAGACAGTTGTTCACATGGGAAGGAATAAAAAAGTGCGGCATTATAAACGAAGTGAGCAAACAACAAGCTAGAGCTGAAAACAAGGCGATAACAGGCTTTGGAAGTACGAGTGTGCTGCATGCAATTTTTTTTTTTTATTTGTTATTTTTTTTAATGCTGAAGATATATGCTGCAGGGAGAATCATAGTCGCTTAGCAGAATATAGAGGCTTTTGCAAAGAGTTGGTGACCAAACATTTGCTCCGATGACATTTTGCTCTAAATCTTATTTTGTCAAAGATGTCCACTTAGGGTTCGATATGGTTTTAGGGCCAGTGTTGATGTTAGGAATACGCCAGTTCATAATACATGTAAGTTCATGGTACAAATGACCCTGAAATGACCCCCAATTTCCCGCGCATGTGTTTTGGTGGATGCGCTATTTGTTTAACAACTGAAATCATATTGGCATACGCATCATGGTGCGTACCAGACGACAGCTTATAAAGGTCAATTGTACTCGGTACAAATGACCTTTATCTGCACATGTGCAGATTGTAAATACAAACTGACTTATTTTTCCAGTGTACATTGTAGATAGTGGACTTTGGAGGTACTGTCAACGGAGCAGATATCATAGAACCACAGACAAAGCAGAATCTGAAAGGCATATATTGTTGAAAAATATAATTTCATTTCGCAAAGGCAGAACCATGATATTAGAAGCTAGAGCTAGTATATACTCCTGGTAATTCGATAAGGCTAAATAAGTTCATAACATTCATTTTGATGAGTCAAAGTCATATCTTAGCCGTGCTGTAAAACTAGAACATTTTCGCGATTGCAAAAATTCACCATTGTGTCCGTTATGATCCAATGACTTTGCTAATGTTGCCAATCTGGACTGCTCCCGGAATTAGTGGATGTTTCATGCGTGCAAATATTTCTGCTTTTACAGTAACAAAATCTTCACTGAATTGCATTTTTGTGATCTGGTTGTGTACATATGTGCCATTACATTTTTCTGAGCTGCTATATCTGAAGTGAGCTGACTTTGGGATGCTTCTAGACAAAGTGTAAAATATGCTGATACAAGAGAAAGGTTAAATTTGTGAATCCAAAGGCTGAAATAATTTACCAGCAAATTCATTTTTGTATATTGTTTATCTGTTTTCTTGTACATATTTTGTCATATATTCATGATAGATAATGAAGGTGTACTTCTGTGGCAATACTGTGACAATCTTTCAATGAGGTTTCCTGACAAAATTTGTTTCCTCCGAAAAATCACATCAACCCTATTTTGTATGAGAATATAATGTACTTGTACAATGTCATCTGTTGGAGCCAGAAAGGCATCGACTCACATACTTTCACAGCGTTAACGCCCTTTAATGTGGCTTTAGACAATTTTTGTGTAAAGTACATGTATATAAATGAAATGACTTGCTGTGTTAGTGTTTATCATGATAATTTTGTCTTGTTTGGCAAGTCAAACTTTTGTATCCCATGATAACTGTGTACAAATCGGCATAAAGATATTCATTATTAAAGTAATGTTATACCTACCCCATAGGCAGTACAAACAGAGGGGACATTGATTTGTTGAACCCAACATTTCTTATTGCAATGATCTTCATGGTAATGCCTGCATCAATTTATATTCCCTCTCAGGGATTTCATACGTGAAGGTGCATCCTTATAGAACTGGTGAATCAAATCCATTTCCAACGGGCATTTCAGAAGAAACATCCATTCATCCTGAGACAATTTGTCTTAGGTACATGTAGCTTAGTGAAACACAGTGGCACATAAAGACGCAGGAAAGACGCAAAGAGGAAAATTGCTGGTTTTGTCTGTGTTTTTAAAATTAGAATCGGACATATCTGAATAAAAGTTTTCATATTATTTTGCTTTAAAGTGTGCAAAGAGATAAATACTAATTCTGCATCCTGATATTTTGGTTCTGCCTCCATAAAATAAAATTTTGATTTTGAATAGTTTTTTTTTGCATGCGTCTTCTCTGCGGTTTTACGTGCCACGACGATTCGCTAAGCTACCTTAATATGCTGATCATTTCATACCTTTTAAGAGATTGTGAAATGAAATGAATTGAATTGAATTTTGTGACTTATTTTCAAATTAGACCCATTCAGCTATGAGGGGGTAATGTGTTGATATGTATCAGAGCCATCTGTATGCGGAGTTTGGCCAACTTGGTTCCATTAGGTAACAATATGGCGCATGTTGCTTTGTTAGGCAAGAAAGGAATAAATGCCATGTTGTGCCCATCTTGATCCAAGTTGGCCAAACTCTGTGTATAGGTGGCTCTGATATATACACATGTACATGTATATATATATATATATAATCGGGTCCACTCGCTATTCATAAGGACCGCTATTCATAGAAAACCGCTATTCATTTAACACGCGTTATGAATATTGGTCCTTATGAATAGTTATGAATAGTGGTCCTTATGAATGGAGGTCATTATGAATAGCGAGGTAATTTGTCTATGGTTTGCTCGCTATTTGGAAGGACCGCTATTCATACAAAACGGCTATTCATTTAGTCACGCGTTATGGATAGCGGTCCTTATGAATAAGTGGTCCGTATGAATAGCGGTCCTTATGACTAGCGAGGTTACCCCTATATAATGTCATCGCTTTTGTATGTTATCGATATATCAAGGAAAACACTCAATCAAAAAAAAAAAAATTGCAATGTTATTTTTTGAGCCACACTATACTTAAAATCTCGAACCGGTGCTACATATGAATGTAGTATGAATAATTTGTTACTTTGATTGTATTTATTTGATGTTAGGGGCTTTCAACGTGCACATCATTCACTTACTCACGTGTCTTAACCCATAGCGTCCGTTAAATGGTCGTCCCTGTATATATTAAGCCTATGGGAATGAGAATTCAGTAGTCAATGAGTTAATGGAGCATTGTGTGTATGAATGTACCAGAGTGGCTTTTATTGACATTTATTATAGCTAGAGATTTAAGAGTTGTGTACTTACATTATAAAAATGCAGTTTTATTACAAGAACATGTGTGTGTTTATATTCAAGTGCGAGATCTGTAGAATAGCATTTTGTTAGTTTGTACTGTACAGCCTTTTACTTCATATTTTTCAGTAGCTCTGTTTGCATAGCTGTATGTTCATTTTTTTTTAATGTTTTGTATTATTTAGTATGTTTGAGCTGAAAATAATATAGAATGGGACATCCCAGGAAACCGACAGCCCAGGAGACGGACAGTGTTGGCCTCCTGAACCCCCAGAAAAATTGTCAGAAGGCCTGTGAGACAGATGTGTTAATAGCCTTGTTGGCTGTCAGTCTAGTGGACGCTTCTCAAACTTTTCAGAAGGCCAACCAGACCAACATTATTGGTCGCATGGATTGTAGCCGATGTAAAAAAAAATCAGTGACAGATTTTAACCTGCACATTGCCATAAGCGATTATAAATGCGCAAACTATTGTGCTGTATCTATCATTCTTTGACTATGAAAAGCTTGCTTTTCTGGGTAACCTGTAGAATGGACTTGTAAATTGTGAAGGGTGATGTACAGGTGTACATGTGATGGGACATTATAAAGATGAACAACAAAAAAGCATAATCATGAATAGAGTTTAACTCGGAAATCTTTATTGTGATGTATTTTTGTAAACGTTTTGGCGCTGTATGGGTTAGACAAATTTTTGAAACAGAGATGTAGTACATGTATACTGCAATAGAATTATTCAGAAACTGGTAGTAGCCAAAAAAATCTTATTTCCCATGTTGCAATTTTTTTCGCAAATTCCAATTATTTTATGCCGTTTCAGTTGTGAATTTATTATTTCTCAGCATGAAACTTTCGTGAATCTCGACCACTTGCGAAATTCACGAAAGTTTCATGCACGCAAAAAACTTCTGATTATGAAACTGCTCTGTGTATGAAATAGTACATTATTATATCATCTGGTTGGAGCCAGAAGGGCATTAACTTGTATGCTTTAATAAAGAGTTAACGACCTTATGGCTCTCAACATACAATAGGGGCTTTGTGTTTTAGAATTTCAAAGGGAGTAGTTTAGCATTCCTATTCTAGGGACGAATGTAAAGGTGATCATTACATAACCATGTATGTTATAGAATTGAATTGTGCAATTTGATAGTTGTGTATTCTGATGAACAAACCTTCTAAAATGTGAGTTTTTATCTTGAAATTCTACCTTGAGCATGATGTAATCCTGCAAATATACATTCCCATGTGTGTGAGATGTTGATATCCACTACTAGTACAATATATACAGTAAGTAGTACAATTATATATGTGGGAAACTGAGTTTTCGTACTGTTACCACCTATGCAAAACTGTGTAATAATCTCTGATTCGCTACAGTAATTCACACTTTGGCTGATACAGTTTGGTTAAAAGACGGATCCTGTAAAATCAGAAACTTTCGTGACAAAAATATTTTGAATTGTTAACAGCAACCGTTTTCACGAAACTTTCAAAAATTGCTCAAATTAGGTGATAGGTTATATGTGATTAATTTATTTCACAGCTTGAGACTTGGGCCAGTGCAAATCTAGACCATTCACTAAATTGAGGAGTTTTTGCATGCACACAAAGCTTTCTGATTTAAATCCAGCAGTGAATAGACCATGCTTTGTGCACAATCAGATCTGTCTATCAAGGCCAACCAAGGGAGAGAAAGATGTTGCCACTGTTGACAGATTCCCTATCTACACAGGTTCTATATTGCACATGATTCTCTTTTTTTACTGCTTGTATTTCATGAACAAACAAAAAAAAGGAAAAAGATAAAAAAAGATACAGTAGGATTTTTGCTGGACAAATAACAGCTGCAAACATGTAACCTTTTATAACCCAGCAACAAACAGTTGTTTGGATTTGTCAAGAAAGATATATTTTAACTTTTTGTAGCTAGAATAGATGTTAAACTGTTTTGTTTTTCTCCATATCAGTTGTTTCCATAATGATGTCATTATTTTTTTTAGAACAAGATGTGCTTCAAATTACTCTATTTTTTTCAAATTCCATTCAAGGCCTTCGTAGTTTGTTTACATTGTTTAGTCTCGACTGTATTAACCCACAGCAGTTAAGAGTTGTCTTATGGTCTAGATTAATCAGTTTTCGCTCTTCAATTTGGCAACAATTATTCTTATCTTCCAGTCCATCATAGTTTGAAAAAAAAAATGTTTATTGAATGAACCAATGTGAATGAAAATTACCAAATTTAAACTGAAAAATCATCAATTTTTACACAAAAATATGATTTTTTTAAAACTCTGCGTTGCTAATTCAGAGAATTTAATGATTAATACAGTAGACCAGTTCATGGTTAGCACATGTCCCAAATGACCCCGAATATCCACAGATCTCAGTAAAACATGGAGAAGTCCCACTGTGTACATTTTGAAATAATCACTCCTACAGCGATGGAGGTGCTACATAAAATAGCACTTGTTTCCCCCTTTCAAAGAATACTTCAACCTGGGTATCATGGAGTGCAATACTTGTGCATAAATGAATAATGATTACATAACTTTCATGAGCACGTATCCAGTATTTTGTCTCCGTGTATTTCACAATTCGGTCTGCAGTGAACTTTATCTGCTCATGCGCAGACTGTATCCGTGAACTGGCTTATTAAATTGCTCTTATTCATGATTGGCACCACGTATTACATGGGAAGTAAATACACTTAATTTTTTTGGTGATTTTTCTGCTCATGTATAATATATAATTCCTACTATTCTGGATCAGAAGATAATGTAAAAACATCACAAAAATGAAACACTTTACTGCTGTGGGTTAAAGTGAGGTACTGGTAATTTTGTTTCCCCTTAATTTTATGAATGAAAATAGGTTCAGAAGAGTCCAGAGTACACAGACTATTACCTCTGTCTCTCTTGATTTTTGGCGAGTCGAATACAATACTGTAGTGACTATTTGATTTGAATGTGTATATAAACTGGGAAATGTTCTGGCTTGTACAGAAATTGAATAGGAAAGATTCTTTAATGATTTTATATAATACAAGAAGCAAAAACATCATTGGCTGTTAACAAAAACTTATAGGGAGATACAGACTGTCTCATTTTATTCATATGTTTCTCTTTAATGGGCAATTGAGAATTATTGTGCATTAATAGGCATAGCATAATCATTTGTATGCATTAATACAGTTGCGGATACATACATGTAAATGTACATACATATATGTAAGTTTGATGCATGAAATTTCGTACTCGACTCAGGAAAAAAAAAAAAAAAATTTAGTACATGTAGAGGGGAAATAATTATTCCTGCCTAGAACCAAGTTGTTTTATTCTTTAGTTTTAGTAAATGATTTTTTTTTTAATTTACAATTTTGTATTTCTGCTACTTGTGTGTTTAAAAAAGTCTATTTTTAATTTTATGGATGAGAAATTGAGCAATTGTCATTTCATGTAGAGTATCTTATTTTGCGGGTCAAAAGGGTGCGCGTAGGTGTATGAAGGAGGTTGGTTTTTAACCATGGTTTAAACTTTATACCTCTGTAAACGTAGTTCATGTATATTCATGTCCTTTTGTCCAATGGAATATACTTATTTTAGTCCATGGTGGGAGCTTCATTGATAGCATGTTTTAGACCATATGGTTTAAAGATAAAGTTGAGTTCTAATCATGGGATTACATGGCGCTTGAAACTGTCTCAAAACAATTGCGAAAAGTTGATTTATATAGTACACTGTACATAAGAATACTGTAGATGTATGCTGTAAAGTTTTGGAATTATCAAAAATAAGAAATTGACTTAATCCTGCCGAGTCACATGCACTGCACACAGAAATGTGTATATTGGACTACACACAAATGTTCGGCCCGAACATTTCAGCTGTCTCTTGTCATATTTTGAATGTGAGGGCATTTGAAGAGCAATCCTTTTTCAGGGGACATATCTCCTATGAAAATCTTTCAAACTGACATCAAGAGAATGAGAAAGCTCACAAATTATTTTTTGACCTTTCCCAGAACTCAACCTTCCCTTTAAATCTAAACATCCTTTGTGAATTCGGACCATTGAATTTGAGAGAAAAACAAGTTTGTAAAGATGGGAAAACAAACAATAGATTGTGTATTAGAGAAGATGAACTAATTGCACTAACATTTGGTTGGCACCCTTTTGACTCTCAAGAGATCAAGATGATATTGTATATATTAGGTGAGAGGATTGTAGAAATGTATTTGAATGTCATAATTCATGTAGATGACAGCTCATTCAATTCATTTATTTAGCAATCACTGGTGTGGAAGGCTATTAGATATTCATTTACTGAACAATTATGAAACTGCATTTGAAATAGTAATTTGTCGGTCAGTTATACAGACGGAGATTTGCAATTGCTATACTCAGTACATGAAGGGAGTTTGATTGGCAATAAAAATGCACAAAAGTGGAAATTGTACAAATACGATAAGGTAAAAAAAATTAAAATTCACAGAACTGTGATGTGTCTTACCTTGGCTCTTTATTTGTAGTACAGTGGAAACTAGACAGAAAAATCCGTCTGTTTGGAGTTTTATAACATTTTCTGACTTTTGAGGTCAAGGAATTCCGTGAAGCCAGACGTAGTCTCAGCGGAGCATATTCCCGAACGAAATAGTTTTCGGTCTAAGTGGAAACTCACAATACCATTAAAATGACCTTGTTATGTATGTATATCAGGAATTTCCTTATATCAAGGTAAAAAAAAAGAACATAGACCTGGGACCAGCAAAATTACCTTGTTATGTCAGAAATCTTGTTATATCGGAGCTCTTTTTAACAAGTTTCCACTGTATTTGGTACAAAGTGAGAAAGATAGAGTGGGATCGGGAGAGATATACAGAAGAGATGAGACAGGGATATACACATAAAAACAAAGAGACAAAGGTTGTAAAGAGTGTGAGAGAGGGAGAGAAGCGGAGCAACAGAGAAAGACCAAAAAATAGAGAGATACAAAGAGAAATACTTAGAGGCTGACAGAGAGAGAGAGAGAAAAAAAAAGAGAGGAAGATTGAGAAATACAGAAAATTGAGAATGTGGGGAAAATTCAGTTAGAGAAATACAGAGAGAAAAAAAAAAAAGAGGAAGAGAGCTATTGTTTCAGATGGCAGGGGCAAACCAAGATTGTCTGGGCAAGAAAGTACAGTTAACCTTGCTTGCATAGCTCAAACTTTCCCTAAGTCAAATCAATTTTTGTGACCAAACTATGCAAAATATGTGTTATTTTTCTCAGTCAATTTTTTTCGTTTGTTTTTTGGGTTTACTTATATGTTTGATTGTTTCATAATCAAACAGAATAACAAAATTTACGTAAGTCGAACTGTTTTGGTGGTCCCAACAAATTCGACTTGCAAAGTTAACTTCATGTCATAAATCAGATACAACAGTACAGATCTACATGTAAAATGGTGACTTCTCATGAAGATTTTGCAGAAATATACCATCACTGGTGAAAAGGTGATAAAAGTTCATGGGCATCTCATTGAAACGTGTTAAAACTTTACAACACATGCTTCAGTGGGACGTCGGCGAACCTAGACTTTCGATTTTGTGGGATGGGGTCCAGGTGACTGAACGTAAAACAGAGGAATAGGGATGAAAAAAAAAGAATAGCAAGATGTATATTAGGAGATACTGTAGATACTTACTGTACCTGTACATGTTGTGTACTTGTATAGCCTACTGTAGTGATGTAGCTCGGAACCAGAACAGCATACTTGCCAACATTTGGAATTCAGAAAACTGAACGCACATATTGATATTGGCAGGGGGTCCAGGGAGCGTCACCGCCGCCGGCGGTGGGGGTGGAGCTCCCTGGAGTAAGGGGTCCAGCAGCCTGCCTCAGGGCCCCTGGCTGACACTGTTCTGCTCATGGTTGCTTTTATTTGGAAAGATTTTCACCCGAAATCGAACCAAATCACAAATCACGTACGATTACTTACTGTCCCAGATTCAATTAATTGGTATTAGACCCTAATACTATTTTCCCCAAAATCTGTACGTTCAGTTTTTTATGGTTCTAAAAACTTCAAAAACTGAACGATTCAGTTAAAATCTGTATGGTTGGCAAGTATGGAACAGGACTCAAACTTGCCAGACTGAAGGTTTTGAGCCGAGCCAGGCACGAAGCAGACTCAAACTCAAATTGGGTCAACTCGATAACAGAGGTCCTGTAGAAGACCTGAAAAAGCTCATTTTGTGGCATCTTTTATCACTTACATGTAGAATGTGTAAAATATATTGGTGTGTGTATCTACATCTTTGCCTAGAGTGTAGTGTAATACCGGTATGTGTTACAAAGCCCTTCAAGGAAAGGGACAGACATTTATATGTGTAAAAATTTTGATGATAGATTTAGCCGTGTCCCTTAACGAGTTACCAGAACCAGAGCCAGACGAGGACTTTGGGTTGTGAGCTACAGCACTAGCCTACTGTATAGCGATGCACATGTACAAATTCATTCTAAATGAATCAACAGAAAATGACATATGCTTGAAAATTTATACATACATGTACTTCACAGAAGCATTTTATTCACACATCTAGTTAAATTCTTCTAATGATTTCACACATATTATGAATATTGATCATGAAAACACATGACCCGGATGAGCAGTATACATGTATTTACATATCCAGGAAAACATTTAGGTAGCTTAGCAAATTGTAGTGGCACGAAATGATGCATCTGTAACACAAAGTTATTTGACAATTTACACGTCTGAATGAAAATACAATTTTAACCCTTTCGAGACAATTGACCACATTTTGTGGTTTGGCTCAATAAGTTTTGATTCAGAGCTCTAAAAACATACCAGATGCACGAGTAGAAAGAGGAATTTTTTTTGCATGCACTATGTCCTTTTTTGTTGCATGACAATATTTCATTTGATGCTAGGAAATTTTAAAAATGAGAATAAGCTTCAAAATCCTTAAATTGGCAACACATTGAGAGGTTCAAAATCATTGTTTTTTAACAAAATTGACGATTTTTTTTCAACTTTTTGACAAATTTCTAACCATGTATTATTGTTTTCAAAGACATTACACCTTATTAGAACCATGTAGCACTAAAAGAAAAATATTATTACTGCCAATTTGAAAAACAAAATGTGATCAATTTAGCCCTTAAAAAATTCCTGTCCTGAAAAGGTTAAGCCTAATCAAGGTACATGTAGTACAATGGAACATCGTCATAAAGAACACTGTTATAACAAACTCGTTATAACAAGGTAATTTTCTTGGTCCCACTCCTTTGTATTTTATTGGGTTTCTTAGCCCTGATACAACAAGGTTTCAATAACAAGGGAATTTCCTTGGTCCCAACAAGTTTGTTTTAACGAGGTTCCATCTTAAATGTCTTTACCAGCTCCATATCCTAACAATGTGGTATTACACTTACATCTTTGAGTTTAAATTATGTGCCACTACATACCTGTAAGCTACCTTATTAGTTGTATGACAGTAAGCCAGGATGGATAAAATCACAGTACATGTACATATTATCTTCTGTAAATTGTGAATTGCCAATTCAAGTGAGGCATTTTAGCAAAGCCTGTCTATCTCCTGTAGTCTTTTGACGATTTCACCTAAAAAGACTGGGGCACCATAATACCCCCCCCCCCCCTTTAGGAAATTCTGTGATCAATTCACAACATGAAAATGTTTACCTCCTCGTGTGTAACAAGGCGCAAGTTGCTCTAAATAAATTTCCCCCTCTGTACATAATGTTAAAAAATGATGCAATTCCCCTTCTTAAGAAGTTAATTAAAAATTTCATTTTAAAAACTTGGTGAACTGTTTATATTTCTTGGCCTCAGGCATAATTTCAATGAAAAATCTGTACTACATGTACATGTAGATGTACATGTATTTCACATTCAACTAGACATTCTTTTATTTTTTTTCCAGAGACAAAATACATTGTTCATGGAGAATATCCTCGAGAAGGCATAAGATTTTTAACATAAGATTTTACTTGCGTTGCAGCGTATCCTCGTCACATGTAGACTTTGTTTGCTAGTTTTAAAATGATATCTTTTGGATATAATCTTGTCACAAATATTTCCAGAAAAATGTTTTTGGAAAGTCACAAACAAAATGCAAATTGTTGTGCTAATTTTCTTTCCCTCTCATTTCTCTTTGCTCCGAAGTACACTTCATTGAAGCTTCT
Organism: Heliocidaris tuberculata; assembly: GCA_025618425.1. Lineage (NCBI taxonomy): Eukaryota > Metazoa > Echinodermata > Echinoidea > Camarodonta > Echinometridae > Heliocidaris > Heliocidaris tuberculata. The sequence continues at coordinate 15,935,491 of CM046842.1, read as the reverse complement.
AGAAATACCATCATCTTTGCAACAAATTATTTTCATAGGAAATTCAGTCTTCTTCTTCTGCTTCTGTCTTCCTCCCCCGAATGTGTTTTTTTCCTTTTCCTGCTTTCCTTTGGAAAACAGGCATCACATTTTTGTTTCCCCTGTCACCAGCAGATTTCTCGGCAATATTACTCTCCTGATCCTCACCATCTTCAGGTTTGTCAGCAACAGTCTTGTCATGTGAATCCGATTGGACGGTTTTAAGCCTATTGTTACACGATTGGTCAGTTTGTCTAGCCACGGTTTCTGATTGGCTGCCTTCCTCCTCCTCTTCACCCAAATGATCTAAATTGATGGAGTCCGACGTTATCGTGTGGCTCCCGCTACCGGACTCTTCAGACGTCTTCAGCTTCCGTACTTTTGGTTTTGACTGTCCAAATTGGAATTCTGGCATTTTGTGAACATCGCTGTAGCTCTGTCTCTTACGATCTGAAGTACTCTCTTCGTCGGTAGTATTCAGGACTGGCCTTTTGTACTGCACTTTACCACAATGCAAGCTGGCATCCCAAGCCTCCGTGGGCTGCTCTTCAGATTTTCTTTTACGGAGATCCCTGAGGAAGTCTACAGCGGCTCTCTTGTTCGCGGACTCCCCCGAGATGTCAGTGTCCTCCAGGCTGTATTCGGTCCATCGTTCAGGATGCAGCTTGTAGTCGGGAGTTCTCTGCTGTCTCCCCCGTCCCCCTCTGTAGGATGACCTGCCACCCCTCCCCCTCCAACGTGGACGGTCCCATCCCTGTCTGCTCCCATGTTCTCTATGGCCTCCACCACGATCATCCCGGGGAGGGGCAGGTCTCTTGAAGTCCCTCTCTGGGCTTTCTCTATCCTCTGCCTCCAAGAATTCATCTGGTCCTCTCTGCTTCACGTTTTCATCGTAGTTTTTCTCAAGACCACCCAGAGACGCGAAGACATCGCTGGATCTATTCTCGAAGCCTCTGAGGGATCTCCCTTGTCCTGTGTTCAGGGTGAAGGATGACATTGTGGTGTTTTTGCCAGCTCCGAATGACTTTGGTGAGACTGTTAAAAAGAACAAAACACACACCAAGTTATTGTCTATTCAAAGGCAGGTGTACAAAATATCATTGAGGAAAGAAAGATCAGTGAACATGTGCAGTAGTCAAAATAAATTTTACTTTGTAATGAAGACCCCTTTTTTAATATTCTACATGTAATAAAGTTTGACCTAAATTGACTCCAGGGAGTTCTCCATGTACAAATATACCAAGTCAAAATCTTCCCCAGTTTGGTTCACTTTGTCAAATAAAAATTTTTACTTTAAATGTTAAGAAAAATCTATTACCTGATGAGTATTACTGTGGGTCCGATATCCATGATTTACCAATTCATTTGATGAAAAAAGTGCATTTTGCTGGCATCGCCGATATTCTCCCCGTGGTGCAGAGCGTCAATTTAAACGACTCGAAATCACCAGTGCGCAATCACTGGAACCGTAACGCCAACAGTTTCCCAGCTTTACACACAAGTGGAAACTATCGGCGGTCCCAGCAATGGCGCACTAGTGATTTTGAGTCGCTAAAATCGGCATGATACAAACACGGGAGAACAGTGGCAATACCAGCAAAATGCCCTTTTTTCATCCAAATACATGTTAAATATTGGATATTGGACCCATAGTCATACTTGTCAGGTAAAAGATTTTACTTCAAATTTAAGTACAAATTCTCATCTTGTCTTGTACCTGGAGTGTCATTACCCCTCAAAAGTTAGGCCTATTTTTGCCAAAAAAAAAGAGAATATTATGCTTATTCATTTCCACATAATGTTTTTCAAGGCAGCAGTGTATACAGCCACACGCGTGTGTCTCTACCATACGGCCACACGCATGTGGCTTTATCCACCACCCGGCCGGAGGATACAGCCACACGCAACACTTAGACTCTGCGCAGCGTGCCGGCACATAGCAAGTGCATAGCACGAGCGATGTGTATATTTATGCAAAGGTACATGTTGCAAAACTTCACCATGAAGGTTTTATCTCTTGAAATTCACTGACATACAAACAATAATAATATTTTTACTTCATTGTCATCAGATGACAATTAAGTAAAAATATTGTTTGTATATTTTTCTGTCAGTGAATTTCAAGCCGATAAAACCTTCATGATGAAGTTTTGCAAGGACCGTTGCATAAATATACACATCGCTCATGCTACATGTATGCATGCACGCTGCACAGAGTCTGAGTGTCGCAGAGAATTTTAGACGCGTGTGGCTGTATACTCAGGCCGGGCGGTGGATATAGCCACAGACTGGGCGGTGGATATAGGCACAAGTGTGTGGCTGTATCAGATGTATCCACTGCCTTTCAAGAAACTTGACGGTATACATGTAGCCAACAGGTATTAAAAAGCTTGTAAAGATGTTCAATTCCATTCCACTGCTTCATTTTCATTTGGAGAAAAAGGGTGAATAATTAACGAACAGAAAAAGAAATATTTTCTCAGAATCTCATGCATACAAATACATGATCTACAGCATCAGTTTATGCAATGAGAACAAACCACTTGCATGACTTGGCTTGATATGAAACATGTGAAAGGACAAACATGACAAATGAAATTGAACCCCTCGGTCATTTATCTTTCAATTTTCATTTTGTTTTATTTTTACTTCTTTATATTTCTATTTCCCCATTCCAGATTGATTTTGGTTCTGCAGCACTGATCACGATTATGATCATTTTGAATATGAATGTCAAAATATCGCCTTTGTAAATGTAAGTTTGGCTTTGCCTCACTCATGGGCCCTTGCCTATGTGGGACTGTGTCCAACATTCACTGTTGCAGCAGTCAAAAACAGACAACAAAATTGCTCTAAGCAAGATTTAATTTTCTTAAATTTGCTAGATTACCTGATTCATGGACTCTTCCACTCTTACCGTGCCACAAATTAGGGGATTCAGAATTGAAAGTGAAATTTTAAATAATTATTTTCCTCTCCTGTATGAATGTTCTAGCCTGGAAAAGGGCCTGCTGATACACACAATAGCTACTGAAGCCTATTCACCCATAAAAGAGCTAGTCTGAGTACATTACAAGGTTATCCTCAGATAAGCTTGTACATGTATAAGTGGATTTGCCTTTGACTTGAGATTGAGGATCTTCAAAAACAACAATCATACTCAGCTATTGCTGGCAAATACTATACAGTACTTATTCCCCCGTGTCACCACGATCTTATTATCTCCTAGCTACTAGCTCCGTGATTGGATGAAAGTTTGTAAAAGCAGAATACATGTAAAATTCTAGCACCCAATGCAATACACTTTTTGTTACGCGCGGGACTACTGTGTAGATCTATAGATCTAGCCTAAGTAGGCGCATGTTGTGGTTCCAAACTTGTGCTTGGCTTTCCTTGTATGTTGAGTATGGCCTAATCTCACTATCCAGCATTTTCCTTCATAACGCGCCTGTCAAATTCCACAAACACAAATTATTCCATCTTTCATTAATCATTATCAATATAAATATATTTATACTCACATTCGTGGGCATGCAATCGTTGGATGGGCGCCCTATTACGTAATAAATCCAATCAAAGCAAATTTATGCGTATGTCGTGCGTGCGTGCGCGTGCCTGGAAGTCATTTGCATAATTGATTGACCAGCTGGTGCTAGACTTTACACTCCAGTCATTTTCGGGAGTAAAATTTGAAGACAAAAAAATGTACATCATACTGTATTTGTCTTAAGCTTTCAGGGCAGGGGGTTATTTGGTGAATTTTATTTCGCTGCTAATTAAGACATTGAAGCATTTTGCTTCCATACTTTAGGCCTGTCCCGGGCCTGTCAAATATAAATGAGAAAAAACACAATTCGTCTGGTATTTATTTATTTATTAGTTTTATTTACCCTCAACAAGATATTCCAAGTGATTCATAAACAGAACAATATAATGTGCAAAGCCGACCTCATCACAGAGTGAGTGATGGGGGGGGGGGGGATCCGCCCCTCTCGCAAAAAATGTGCCCGTATTGGATTGCAGTCGCTTATTAGGAAGAAGAAGAAGAAGAAGAAGAAGAAGAAGAAGAAGAAGAAGAAGAAGAAGAAGAAGAAGAAGAAGAAGAAGAAGAAGAAGAAGAAGAAGAAGAAGAAGAAGAAGAAGAAGAAGAAGAAGAAGAAGAAGAAGAAGAAGAAGAAGAAGAAGAAGAAGAAGAAGAAGAAGAAGAAGAAGAAGAAGAAGAAGAAGAAGAAGAAGAAGAAGAAGAAGAAGAAGAAGAAGAAGAAGAAGAAGAAGAAGAAGAAGAAGAAGAAGAAGAAGAAGAAGAAGAAGAAGAAGAAGAAGAAGAAGAAGAAGAAGAAGAAGAAGAAGAAGAAGAAGAAGAAGAAGAAGAAGAAGAAGAAGAAGAAGAAGAAGAAGAAGAAGAAGAAGAAGAAGAAGAAGAAGAAGAAGAAGAAGAAGAAGAAGAAGAAGAAGAAGAAGAAGAAGAAGAAGAAGCCTGTTTCATGCCGAAAAGACAAATTGAGACAAGCTGACAAGCTGAGAGGCCAGAGCAGCGGTTAGAGACCGTGGCTAAAAAACCATATTCATTTGATGTACACTTGTCAGAAAAAAGCACCTTAGAAAACACAAACAAACAAACAAAACAAAACTCCAGTTGAAAATTTAACTTATGTTACTGTGCCCTATTAACTGAGCGACCCCCCCCCCCCCCCCCTCCATCGCCTAATGATCACTAATAGATAAAACACCGGCTCGAAATTAATTTTCTTTTTCAATTGAAGAAGAAAATTAAGTAAACACAATAAAAGGGGGGGGGGGGATAGAAACTTGTAAGCCATGATAGCCATAAAAAAAGAATTAATACGTTTATTTCATCATAAAGCTCTTTCTTGTTTATTTGATAGATCTACACAACGAATGAAGGAGTAGTCTATAGCGATGACATTACTTATCACGACAGAATTGCCTTTAATAGGGCCAGTTGCAGTACGGGGGGGGGGGGGGGGGGGGAGGACTCTCAGTTATTATCAGCAAAACTAATTATGCGGGTTCAAGGATGATTATATTCCTTTGAATAACAGACAAACAAGAGAGATTTCATTAAGAAATAAAGGGGAAATAAATTTTTTTAAAACTTGATAAGAAGTAAAATATAAGATGATATATTATATACAGAAAAGTAAAATGAACAAATAAACTTTTAATGGAGAGGACATTTCTTTTAAAGCGTATATTTTCTTTTATGATTTTTTTTGTACGTTCCTCTCTTAAAAAAACACAAATGTTTGGTGTTCTTAAATAAATATTGGGGAACGTTCCCCATTTCGCCCATCGATATATCTTCACTTAAAAATTCTAGTACATCCTGTACATGCAACCACTGAACTACACTACGTGTAGTCAGAGTTCAGTGCATGGCTAAAACTGGTGTTGAGTTACGTTGTCTCATCCGAGAGAGGGCGACAAATATCAATGGACTTAGGGTTCTTCTGGTCAAGTAATGATGATTTTTCCAGTATTACGTTGGGTAAGATGGTTTCATTGGTTAAAGTACTTGGGGTATACTTTTCTTTGGATGTTAATGTTAAAAAAAGAAATGAATTATAAAGAAATACTGAGCAAAATAAAAAGATTGTTAGGGTGGTGGAAGCAAAGAGATCTAACACTTTTTGGGAAAATTCGATTAGTAAAAGTTTTTGCAATTTCTAAATTATTATATGTGTCTTCTATAATGACAGTATACCACCATGGGTTTTTAAGGAAATGGAGGTAATCTGTTTAAATTTTATATGGAATGGCCACGATAAGATAAAAAGGAATATTTTATATATGAACTATGACACCGGGGGTTTAGAAATGTTGAACCTTAAGTATAATATACTTAAAGTTCAACATTTTAAAACCATATTGGTTTGCGCTCAACGTGTAATGTGGATTATGAGACTTCTTTCTGGCAATAATGAGATGAAATGGAAACAATTTTTTGATTATATATTTAAAACGGTAGGGGGGAAGGTTAATATTTCTTTACAATTACAATTGCAATTCCATTAATACCCGATCTCTACTTCGAATTTTTGAATATCTGGAATTATTTACAAGAGAAACAATTTATTGTTAAAGAAACACATGATGAAAATCAAATTATCTTTAACAATACTCTTATTAAAGGTAAGATTTTTCATTTTAACGAAAAACTACTTGATGCTAACATATTTCAAGTAAACATCTGATTGACGCAGAAGGTAATATCAGATCAGGGGATTATTTTATAAGGAAAGGTCTAAATATAGACGATATATTTTTCCTTGATGATGTATACACTAAGTTACCAGTTTCTTGGAAGGTGAAAAGAAGAAAAGATGATACTTTGAATGACACTCTTGACTTTTCCAACATTTATTTTAATATTAACAAAAGAGTGTACTCCTTTGAGTCTCTGTCTTCCAAAATGCTCAACAACATTTTTATTAGTACATTACAGGATTCCTTTGTTTTTAAACATCCAGAGGTATTAGCTTTAAATATGGATAAGTCAGCAGAGGCAACATGCTTTTCATTTCCCAGATTTTGCACTCTAGATTAGAAGTCAAGGGAATTTCAGTACAAACTTTTTCATTGCGTCGTATTTTGTAATGATAAACTATACACATTTGGACTAACCCAATCAAATTTATGCTCATTTTGTAAAAAAGATATAGAAACATATTGCCATGTCTTCTTTAAATGTAAAGAAGTGTCCAGTATATGGAAGGAGGTGGGAAATGAATTAAAAATGTTTCAGCTACTTAATCTGCAATGGATTGATGTGTTATTGGGCTTTAGAGCTGATATGAAGGACAATATATTAGTTAATCATGTACTGATTATGGTCAAATATATGATTTACAATAGTCGTAAAAATGGAAGGGTTCCTACTAGTAAAGATATATGTAAGGCTGTAGAGAACTCCGAAAAAAAATTGAATATGAAAAAGCAAGAATAAAGGACAAAATAACACTAAATTGTAAAAAATGGGGAAATTTCACTCCTTAAAAGGAGTGAGGCGTATAATATCAGACATATACATAGAAATATTTATATATTTTAGTATCTATATATTTACTTATATTATTTCTATATTTGAAAAAATACTTATTGGAATTGTTACTACTACTACTACTAAAATTATTATTATTATTATTATTATTATTATTATTATTATTATTATTATTATTATTATTATTATTATCATTGTTATTATTATTATTATTATTATTATTATTATTATTATTATTATTATTATTATCATTATTATTAATAATAATAAATGTATTTATTTATGCCTTCTCCTCCTCACTCCCTCACTTTCTCATTGATCAACCACTTAATTGTTAGCATTGTGTTTTTATTATTGCAACAGTATGGTTACAGAACTCCACTGATACGAAATACTATAATAATAATGTAAAATAAAATCGAAGAATTGAAAATGCACTGCATTTAGTTTATCTTATATATGTAAAGATGACAGTTTGACTTATCATGTATGGGTTATAAAGCAGCACACTCACCTTTTTTATTATCTATCTTTGAAAATATTTATTCAGATTGCAGATTTTGCATTGTATTATTTGTTTTGGATTGAATTATGTATTTTGTTTACAATGTATGAAAAATAATGTCTCTCTGTACAATTTTCTTGTCTGAATATCTGGATAAAGGCAAAAAAGCATTTTTAAAAATGCCATTTTGTTGAGCTGCGCTATCGCAGAATGTTAGGGAAGGCACCTCCGACGGGGTCAAGTAATTTTCACACCCCATTCCCCCAACCCCTCTTTTTTCTCTCCCGAGCTAGCTCCCTCTTTTTCGCCGAATGGAGGTCGGGGGAGGGGGAGGGGAGGTGTCCCCTGTGCGGGGTGTCGATCTATGCTTTATGATTGGGGGGGGGGGGGTGTATCCCCCTCCCACACAGAGACTTTTTCAAAAAAACAGGCTGTCTATAAAACCTTTTTTTAACTACACCAATGGACGGAACGCCTTGATTGCGAGCCTGACAATGCGAGCGAACAAATTTTCTTCGTTATTCTCGCATTGAAATTATATGGCATATCCTTATACTTCTATCATTAAAGAATGTGATGGTATTTAAAGATCAAACATAATGAGTTTGGATAATAATCATTTTTAAGTTAATGTGTCATAATTCTTATTTATTTTATAAAAAATATGGGGGGGGGGGTGATAATACAGGCCATCTCTCCCACCTCAAATTTTGGAGGGGATATATACCCCCCATCCCTCCGGGATCGACACCCATTCCTGTGCCTACCCGTGACAATTAACACCACTGAAAATGACTTTTACTTGAAACTTGATAACGATCTTTAAAATGAAAGCCTTCATATTACTCCTGGAAATTTTCCAAGTTTTTCCAATGACCCCCGCCCCCAAAGAAACAAATCGAAAAAGGATTTTGAAGAGGTAACATTATAGTTGGCAGTTTTGAAGGCCCGGGAACTCCACCCCCGCGTGTTTGAGTGATTTTGATAAAAGCGGGAAAATGAGAGAAATGGATTGGTGAAAGTTTGAGGAAAATCCGATGAGAAATAATCCAGGGGAAATTATAAAGTCATTAATATTTGAAGGTGTAATCAATCAAACACTAAGTGGCAACTCCGAGACCTATCTGGCGAGCTCGGAGCTCCTCTCTCATTTTTCTCATACCGGTATATCTCTTCGTGTGAAACACTTTGTGCAATGTTTAAATATAGGATGCATATATGAATAAATATTTTCTTTAGAAAAAAATGAAAATTTATGATTTTTTTTTTTACTGCAGGGCATTTGGGAGTGGACCACGGATTTGCAAATCATTATGTTTGATTGATTACAACTTCAGAAATTCAGAAATTTCTCATTTCTCACACCACGAAACTAGTATCATCAAAGGCGCAATATTTCTTTCATTTACAAGAAAGGCGGAGAAGTTTCATTGTTCACACGATAAAAACTACTTTCGAAAAATAAACTCATGGGCAATTTCAAAGGCCTATTGTACTGCTCATAGAAATCAGGTTCGGATTACGTAATACGCCATTGTAATGTTCGCACATTTCTAAATGTGACAGACAGGGCTATTGAAATTGCCTTGAGTTGATTTTTCGAAAATAGTTTTTATCGTGTTTGTTATTGGTATTGTTATCATCATCTTCATCATTACTGTGAGTATTAGGCCCAATCAATGTCATTATCATCATTACTACTACTGCTACTAATACTACTACTACTACTATTATTAGTAGTAGTAGTAGTAGTAGGAGGAGGAAGAGGAGGAGTAGTAGTAGTAGTAGTAGTAGTAGTAGTAGTAGTATAGTAGTAGTAGTAGTAGTAGTAGTATAGTGGCAGTAGCAGTAGTAGCAGCAGTAGTAGTAGTAGTATTCGTAATCGTATTCGTATTTAATTTTTATTATCACTATTATTTTTAGTAATCGTATCACCACAGTCATATAATCATTTTGAATCAGGTCCATATCGACTTTTTTAAATCATACAGTGTGATTGTGTTTGTTTTTTGATCATGGCTATGACAATGACTAAGTATATGTATCATGTTTCTAATATTCTATTCATTGAAAAAAAAAAAAAAAAAAAAAAAATATATATATATATATATAACCAGAATCGCTAATAACAGGATGTTAACAAAACAGACTGGGGCAAGAGACTAGACTCAATCACTGCTACGTCAACAACTTTCTCCTCTGATTTCGTGGTTACGTGCGGGAAAAGCGCTTTACCACTAACTCGCTTTGCTAAGCCAGCGGAGCCGGGCCGGGGAAGTAAACCAGACCGCTCCGTTCACGATCGAGGAAGCCAGTCAGAGTATCATTTCTGCTCACGAAGTCCAGCCCACTTGAGCTATGGTGTAAGCTCATCATTTTGCGTTGACAGCTTTTTGCCTTGTCTCTTGCCAGTATTTTCTCAAGGAACCGATGCACGTGTGTTACATCATGGCGCAAATCATATCAATCACATCACTATTTGCTTTTATATTCATAAACTACCAATTATGGCGATCAGTGGATTCGCAGTTGTATGCCCATCTCGGGGACTCGTTTCTGGACCAAGAAGTTACATATGACGAACTCTACCAAAGTGGCATGCAGTCGTACACAAATGAGGACTGGGCGGGAACGATATTCTTTTTTGAAAGAGCACTGCAAGAATTTGACTATTATCGAGCAAGTTTAACAGAATGTAGACTCAAGTGTCAAAATGTTTCGCATATTTCGTCTTCAGGCAACGACGTGCTTTCGGAATTAAAAGTATTTGAAGCAGTTTTTAAAAAGGCAGACTGCACGCGGAGGTGCAAACTCAAGAAATTGGGAGGTCGGAGTGAGAGGATAGATGATGCAGTAACAGACAAGTTTTTGAGTATGACGCCCTACAGCTACCTCCAATTTGCATATTACAAAGTGAGTATATTTAGTTGATTTTGTGTTTGATTGTAATGGTGTTGATGATCATGCGGAGTTGCTATGGTGATGGTGATGATGATGAGAGTGATGATGATATGGTGATGAAGATGACGGTGATGCAGGATGGTGATGATTGATGGTGATAATGGGGAATTGGGGATGATGGTCATGGTGTGGTGCTGGTCATGCTGGTTATGGTGGTGATGATGGTGGTGATGGTGATGATGGTAGTGATGATGATGGTGATGGTGATGATGCTGATGACAGGGATGACGGTGATGGCGATGATGGGGATGATGGTGCATGTGATGGTGATGGTGATGATGCATGGTGGTGATGATGATGGGGATGATGATGATGGTAATGATGGTGCTGGTGTTGTGATGATGGTGATGGTGTTGGTGATATGGGTGATGATAATGATGCAGATATTGATGGTGGTGATGATGGTGATGGTGATGCATGATGGTGATGATGGTGATGGTGATGATGGTGGTGATGGTGATGATGGTGGTCATGATGGTGATGGTGCATGGTGATGATGGTGATGATGGTGTTTATGATGATGGTGATGATCATCATGGCGATGATGATGGTGATGGTGATTATGGTGATGATGATGGTAATGATGGTAATGATGGTGGTCAGGTGGTGGTGATGATGATGATGGTAATAAATGGGGTGACCATGAGGATATTGATGGTGGTGATGGTGATGATGGGGTGATCATGAGGATATTGATGGTGGTGATGGTGATGATAGTGGTGATGGTGATGATGATAGTGATGGTGGTGGTGGTGATGATGATGCTGATGATGGTGATGATGGTGTTAATGGTGATCATGGTGATGATGCCTGAACTTGATGGTGGTCGTGTTGATGATGATTACAAAGGTATAATGTAAATGATGATGATAAATGATGTTGCATAGGTGATGATGATAGTGATGCGAGTGATGGTGGTGGCAGGTGATGGTAAACTGGTAGTGGTATTTTGGTGATGATGGTGATGATAAAGATGATGATGGTGAAGGCGACTGTGATGATGGTAATGATAATTACATGATGATGAAGACTGATGATAAAATTTTGTAAATAGTAATGATGATAATGTTGATGAATTGGTGATGATGGTGGTGGTGCTTTTGATGATAATGATGGTGATGATGGGGATCATATGATGGTAGTGGTGACGATTAGAACAATGCGATGATGATGATTATGATGGTGATGACGATGATGATGATGATGATGATGGTGGTGTTGGTGGCAGTGGTGGTAATTATGGTGATGATGATAAATAGGAGTGATGATAATGTTGATGGTGATGAAAAATTGATGATGAATGCAAAGTTGATGATCCAGTCATGAAAATTCCCCATTAAATTTTGCCATAATCTCAATTTCTCTGACAACATCAATGTACATGTACATGTATAGCTGTAGCTTACATTGGTAAGCTATGTTTTGAGCTCAGTAAATATAATAATAATGTAGCGTTCTCTGTCTGAAACTGTTTCAGTTTCCTACATATGTGGAAGCGGATGTTAGTGACAGGATTTTAGATCTTGTTTGTAATCCCTGAGAGTGCGGTAACAGACTTGCTCTGGAAATGGATAGAAAGCCAGACAGCTTGTGAAACAAAAAGTGTGTCTACTCCCAAAACACACCCAGTGACCTTTCAGGTCAAAGGTCATTGGATGATCCATTAGCAGGTGTCAGGTGCCTAGTCTTCTTTCTAGATGTTAGGAGTGAAAAAAAAGAGATTTGGGGAATATTGCTTCAGATACTGTTGTTCTCCTTGTGTGTACAATGAATTCATCATGACTTTTCAAAATTTCTAATCATCTAATGTTCTCGCCCCTGTCAACGTTTCTCAATGTCCTAAATCAAAATGTGATTTGCACTCTTTGAATGAACTGACAGATTATCATGTACTGTCTGAGATGCAAAGTCCTTTGCCTTTAGTATATCTTAAACGTATTTTTTGTTAGTTTTCGTTGATAAAGTAATTATGACATTTTCAATTACCCAAACAGGCCTTGCCCTTTAAAACTTTTTTCTAAGGTGGCCAGCAGGGCCACTTGAGCATGAGATCCAGACAGCCAAATGGATTCTCTGGTGTCTCACATACATTTTTTTTATTTGCATCTAACACCATATTTTTTGGTGGCCACCATTAAAATCAGGCCCTGCAAATAATAAAAGTAATGGGCTTAAATGTATGGAAAGTGCTTTAGTTTATTGTTCGTGGATTCTCCCAACTTGCATTTTATTATTTGGTATTTATTACAAAATACAAAATACAAATACAAAAATGCCGTGAAAATTATATGGCATTGTATAAAGTAGTGATCAGATAATTTCAGTCTAAACCGATATTCCATTTCCACCAATAAAGAATGTATGAAAGATTTCTGACATATGGCTGGAGACGATGACTGATGAGAGACTGGGCCACATGTGTAGAGTACAGGTGGTTTATGACCTTTCATCTTTGACCTTAGATCTGCTTAGCTGAAGCCAGTGAAGGCGACATCAAAGAATAATTTGTATTACACGTTATATAGGCCTAATATGGGTCAATGCAAACATATTGCCAATGACTCTGCATGGTCATCATTATTCAGTCACTATACATATATAGATGTAGTTATTGGTAATTTTGTGGGGTTTCAAGTGATAACTTTATTAGAGAAAACAGAAGAGCAGTGACCTGACAGAGTTTTCTAATGTATATCAATTCATGAATGTTTCTCTCCAGAATCCTTAGTTACCAACTATTTAGTGCACCTGCTATGCATAATGGCATCTCTACGGCATGGAATCCATTTCACATTAAATTAGTTGTTGCTATGTTGGGCAAGCCTCTGGCAAATTTTTGAGTCATGAAGAGAAACTTTTGTTCAAGAAGTATGCATAAAATTAGTAAACAGGTTTGTTTCTACAATGTAGCTCTGAAAGCTGTGAAACTGCTCTGGGAAACTGATGAAGAGCTTTGGTTTACAAAAGAAAAAAAATCTTTTGCGAATGTCAGTGCATGTAGTAGTTTTTACACTTTATTTTTTACTCAAAATTGCAAATTGATGAGGTACATGTAGTCCAACTGAAAAAAGGAAACTGTTAATGGTGATATCTCTCTATTCTGCATCAAACTTGTTTGTAACACAGGCTTTTCAAGGGCTGTCAATGGTAGGAATTGCATTCTCTGTGACTGCTAAGTCTGCTATGAATTTGCAGTCAGTGTCAGGAAGTTGCATTCAGTGGTAATAAGTTTGCATCCAATGGTCTTAAATGTGTATTGAATGGTAGGAAGTTTGCATTCAGCAGTAGGAAGTTACATTCAGTGGTAGGAAGTTACATTCAGTGGTAGGAAGTTACATTCAATGGTATTAAGTTTGCATTCAATCACTTAAGTTTGTATTGAATGGTATAGGAAGTTTGCATTCAATGTGTATACATGTACATGTATAGGAAATTACCAGGGCAAAAAAGTTACATTCAAAGGTAGGAAGTTGCACTCAATGATAGGAATTTGCATTCAATCTGTATTCAAGGGTGTTAACAAGAAAGTTTTATCGAATGATAGGAAGTTGTTTTCAGTGGTAGGAAGTTTCATTTGGTGTTATGAAGTCACAAGATATGGTAGGAAATTGCATTTGGTACGAATAAGTTACAGTCAATGGTAGGAAGTGACACTCAGTGTTAGAAGAAAGTTACATTCAGGTGTAAGAAGTGGCATTTAATTGTTGTTTTTTTCCATTTCAAAAGAAACATTACCTATATGTAAGTTTGTAGGCATGTACATTCATTTAAATGCATGGAATTTTATGTACATGTATTTGTATATTTTATTTTGTATGTTCCATTCATTTCCATAAAATTGCATTCATTGTGAAGACTGACAATGTCATTTGGAGTAAGTTAATGGGATGCAAGATTGAGCATTTTCAAAGCGAATTCTGCATGGCAATCAGACTTCGAGAGAGTTTTTATCACATTGTTCCCCATCTTCCTTTGTTATTTTCTATGCGTAATTTTAAAAAGCAAGTAATCGACTGGCTACTATTAATTTTTTCTTTATTTTTGAGGCAGAGGGTGATCACTGACATTTTCTCCTGGATTTTTGTCATCAAAGATATACATGTATAGGGTTAGGGTTAGGGTTTACATCTAGTGCTTGGTCCAGGATTGACTGTTGATCTATTTTTACTGGCAGATGTGTCATATAGAATCTTTTTCTAGTCTTGGAAACTTTATTTTTTCTTCCTTTTCAGAGTGGTCTCTATGAGCAGGCAGTAGCAGCAGCTTATACTTATCTACAGTGGCATTCAGATGATGAAGTTATGCAGAACAATCTGGATTATTACAGGAATGTGCATGGTATAGATGATAGCCAACTATTCAATTTAGAAGAGAAACCTCATCATGTAAGTATCACCAGTGGCAGATTTACATAGGGAGAAAACCTGCCCATCCCCCCATCCCTTTTTGAAACCTAAGGTAGCTTAGCAAAACGCAATGGCGCATAAAGACGCGGGAAAGACGCATAGAGGAAAACTGCAAGTTTTGTATGTGCTTCTAAAATTAGAATCAGACATATATCTGAAATATTTTACTGAATATTTTTTTTTTCATATATTTTGCTTGAAATTATTGAAATATTTGAATACTAATTCTAAATTGTAATATTTTGAGTCTGCCTCAAAAGAATAGAATTTTGATTTTGAACAAGTTTGTCATATAAAATGCGTTCTTCCCGCGTTCTTACGCGCCATGACGTTTTGCTAAGTAGTATATATGTTAAGTACACAATCCCCCCAAATTACGGCACTGTGCCCCCTCTTTTACAAAATACTGGATCCTTCCCTGAGTATCACTATTACTATATGGAGTTTGCTTTTGTAAAGGCAGAAAAAAAGCTAGAATCTGAAGCATAAAAGTGAAATATTTAGAAGAATTCAAAATTGAAGGACAGGAAAGTTGGGAAGCTTGACAATTGTAAAAAAAAAAAAAAGTTGTAATGTGAAACTGCAGCTCCAGTTATCTCAGGCTTTTTTTTTAAATCATGGGATGGTAGGTTTATCCTGGAACAAAAGTATATATAACAAACATATATACATGACTTTTGTATAAATTCCAATTTCAACTTTTGTCATCATACATGTACATACTGTGTAGATTAAAGAATACAAATTCAAAAATATTTGTCAATGGAACAAAAGTGTACAATTTATTTTAATCCTTTGTTGTCCAATGAAAGTTGAATAACCATTGAAGTTATGGCCACTATGGATCATTTACCCCTTTCATGACATGAATTATTTAAGGGCTAAATTGGTCATATATTTTCTACTTCGAATTGGCAAGAAGAATATTTTTCTTTTAGTGCTACATGGTTCTAGTAGAGTGTGATGTCTTTGAAAACAATACATGTACATGTATACCTGGTAGGAACATTGTCGAAAAGTTGAAAAAAATGCCAGTTTTGATTTAAAAAACCCAGTCATTTTGAACCTCTTATATGCTGCCAATTTAAGGATTTTGAATCTTTTTCTCCTTTTTAAAATTCCTGGCATCTGTTGCAGTATGTCATGCAAAAGAAATGTACACCTTGTGTGCAGAAATGTTTGTTCTTTCTACTCGTGCGTCTGGTATATCTTTTAGAGCTCTGAATCAAAAGTTATTGAGCCAAACCACAAAATGTGGAATGATACGGTAGCGAAGTGGTTAATACTAGCATACCTATCTCTGGTTTTGCAATCTTTTTCTCTGTAATCAATATACCTACGTGAATCATTTATTAATTCTGTTGTTTATTTTACAGAAATACTTTTTAGAGGGTTACCAAGCCCACCATGATGAGAAGTGGAATGAAGTAATCAAAAGCATGGAACAAGCACTTTCGGAATATTGGAAGGCAGATACTCAATGTCGAGCTCTATGTGAAGGAAAATATGATAATAGAGAATTCATGGATCTATACGAAGCCATTGCTTGTAAGTAGAAATATTTCTGAAGTTATTGTTTACGAACATATTGCTGTATTCGCCATGAATTTCGGGGCCATAAATTTTCGCAAATAAGACTAGCCAGACAATTTGACGAGTGGTTGAATTCGCGACCGGGAAATTCTCAGATCTACAAACAGCAATGATGATGTACTTTCACAAAGCTAAGTGGTGAATTTCTGTCAGGGAGACAAAAAATTCAACTGACTACTTATGTTGGCTATATGCGATTCCCAAAATTCGCGAAATATATGGCATATCCTTCAGTTTGCTGCAAGTAATTTGGCATATTTGAACATACATGCACGGTGTCCTGAAAAAATATATTTTCCTCAATTTCTGGCTTCTCTCTTAAAGTCTTTCTCATCTCTTGCTCTCTCTTTCTTTCTTTCTTTCTCTCCTTCTCTCTTCCTTCTTTTTCTTTCTTTATAATTTTTTTTCTCTCTCTCTCTTTTGTCCCTCTATAAGCCAAGTCATCTTTCTTTCTCCTTTTCTCCCACTCATTAGGCCAAGTGGAATTGATTCTTTTATTTCTTTGTCTCTCATTCAGATATTTTATCCGACAAATTTGCTCTCAGCCAATCAGATGCAAGGATTTCAGTAGCTTATAACAGTTGTCGGATAAAATATCCGATAACTTCCTTTCATGAAACGCTCCCGAGGAGGAAAGGGAGGAGTTCTGTGTTGCTGTTTTTTCTGCCCACACATAACCTGTGGGGGTCAATATCAACATAGGTCTTCTTTTCTCAAATTGAATTTGTCTGAAGAAGATCAAACCAAGATAAAATTGCCCCATAATGACTTTTATTATTCCATTTTCTCCAGATTTCCTCAATTTCTTCTTTGTTTCATGTCAGTTGATAATTGATATCAAGTATGGAATCACAAAAAGAAACAAAAGGGGTAGGCTTCAAAACAAAAGAAGGAAGCATGCAAGGACAGTTAAGAAATGTGGAATCAATTATTACTCAGCTTCATCAGGGTACGTTGATGTTTCTCAGTGCGTTCATGGACCTTTCTCTTTTGGGCCCTTCCCAGTTTAAAGTGATTGATTAACTTTGTGGAAAATTGTAAAATCAGCTCAAATGCCAGTGAATTGTGTGCAGTCCTCTAAGTACATATATATATAATTAAGGATATGTGAAAGTATGAGAGAAAATGGAACCCGTTTACTATCCTAAAAAAGAGAAAATCGCGATCAATCGCTAGCGCAAGTCGCTCGGCTTCTTCGCTGCGCTGCAGTCACAAAAACCAAGCAACAGCGCTTGGCGATTTCAGAGCGGGTTTCCAGCCCGTACGGTATTCTGTGATAGAGCGCGGTATGCCAACCGTAAGAGTTCTTTAGGGTTCGGTGGTACTCTATCCCGAGATCAGTGTTCAATCGTAAATATCTTGATATATAAACGACCGATCAGCTATAAAACTCAGGCGATTCCTGTCTGAGCTAAAGGTTTGCAATTATGATTACAGCATTAGCTGGAACAGTGATTTTTTTTTTCAATCCTGGGCAAAGTTAATCAATGCCTTTAATGTTCTCTTAGCAACTGTCACATATAACCATATAAGCACAAATGTACTTACTTCAGTCCCACCCATTCATGCACCTGTAACCTTGCAGCCACATGCAGTGCACCAGCTCCCAGCTGTGTTGGTGCTACCTCCTTGAGGGTCAGCCATTGGTCAAACTCGGAGGCATGGCATGGAGACGTAATAGCCACATCTTTCAAATATGTGATGTATGTTGCATATTAACTCTTCAAGGACAAGCATATTTCGAAGGGCTCTGACGAATTAGCCTCTGTAATAGGCCTATACAACTTTGAATTGGCAACTCTGATTTCTTCTCCAGTGCTTGAATTTCATTTATGATTTTATGTTATGATGTAAAAGACCGTTCTGACTCTTAGGCTTATTTCTATTAGTCCAATTTTCCTTCCACCCTACTGGGCCACTATTCTTTATTTCTTTTGTCTGCACCTGTCTATTTGTATATAAGTATTATCCATTTCATTCTATAGTGATTTGATGTGTGTATTTTGTTTCATTTTTTGGAAATAAATTATTTTTGTGCCTGGAAAGTGAAATCTGAGTTTGACCTCTAAAGACTTAAATGTTGAGTTTAAATTGTTCATTAAATCTTCCTGAAGAGAAACCATTACAATGTATATATTTATTCATTTCTTTAGAGAAAGTATTTGCTTTTGGGGGGGGGGGGGTTTAAAAGTCAAAACTTTCAATATTTTTGAGCATTTCAAATCTTTGGCTGAGTTTGCCTCCCATGGCATAGAAAGGGTTAAAGAAATTTCACAGCCTTTACTGGCTTTATACAGGGTGTTATAAAACTGTATTTTCAAACCAAATATCAACTTTTTTATTTTGCCACTATTGTTTGCATACTTTAATAAAGGGAAGCTTGAGTTCTGGGAAAGGTAAAAAATAATTTGTGAGCTTTCTCATTCTTTTTATGTTAGTTTGGCAGATTATCATAGTAGAAATGTCCCCTGAAAAGGATTGCTCTTCAAGTGCCCTCACATTCAAAATATGACAAGAAATAGCTGAAATCTTCTGGCCAAACATTTGTGTGTAGTCCCATATACGCATTTCTGTGTGCAGTGCATGTTACACGCAGCAGAATTGAGTCAGTTTCTTATCATTTTAGTGATTCCAAAACCTTACAGCATACACCAATTCTTATGTGCTATATAATCAACCTTTCCCAATTGCTTTGAGAGAGTTTCTTTCACAATTCAATCTCATGACCAGAACTCAACTTTATCTTTAAAAAAACCCTTCAGTTTTACCTCATTTTGATACTTGTGAAATTGGTGGTAGAAGACCATTTATTTTATTCACCTTTCTAGTCAGATTTGATGTAAACCAGAGTGGAAGGTTTAAGCGCACATTTCTAGGAAGCTAGCCTGTTTTTTCTTATTAGGAGTTCAAGGCTTTTATGAGTTGTAATTTCCAATTGAGTCACTGTCTCCACAAATACCCTGTTCTCACATTTCAGAAGTTACACTAAGACCCCTTTCACACTCCCTGTTAGACCGCTCCAAGTTAGACCGCTCTAGAGGAACGGTTCTTGAAGAACGGTTTGATTGCTTTCACAGTCCGCGCATTTTTTCTGTCTCTAATCGCTCAACGCGTCAAAGTGGTCTTGTTGCTATGGTAGCTCAGGTCAGCGGGTCAACTTTTAGCGCGGAATTCAAACCGTATACTGCCCTGTTTTTCTTTGTTTTTATCATTCTATCCATTCCTCTTTCTATCTTTTCTTATGTTTCTTTCTTTTCATCATTCTATCATGCAGCGATGGCCTGCACTTATAGGAAAATCAGGGAGTTCCACCTCCCTGGGAAAATCAAGGAAAATCACACGAGATTTCCCGCGCAACACACACACTCACTTCCGGATGAAGTACGCTTTAGGATCGCTTTTGCTTTCACACTGCACGTTAGAGCGGTCTAACTAAGAACCGTTCCTCAAGACCACCTCCCGAGGTGGTCTTCTGGAGCGCTCCAGAAGAACGCTTCCTGGACCACTTTAGCATTCACACTCACCTCAGAACCGCTCCTGAGGAACGGGTCTTAGTTAGACCGCTCTAACAAAGTGAGTGCGAAAGGGGTCTCAAACACTGTTTTCAAATATTAATAGTGGGTAATAGCTTCAGAGCAGAGTACTGTAAAGCAGGAGTCTGTGAGACATACATGTATAAACTTTGCATAATGTTAAATGACACCAAATGTGATAACTTCTTGATGACACTATGACGGCCATTCTCATGGCAAAAAAACCTTTGGGAATTGTGAAAATTTGTAGCTATTATTGAATTATTTTGCAACATGGGACATTGATTATTATAAAACGGGTTCAAGAATGTAGCCATCCTGATTGGTCAAATAACACCACGTGACCGTGCAAAAAAAAAGTACTAACGCACGGCGAGGGGACTAACGCACGGCTAATCCGGATCAAACACTAAGATTGTAAGAAAACACTAAGATTGTAGACCCGTTTTATAAAACTTTTAATACATGGTTGTGAGTTCGTGCATTAGTGCGATCCAGCAACACGCAGGTTTTTATCGTGGTGTCTAACACACTCGGCTACGCCTCGTGCGTTAGTACACCACTATAAAAACCTTTGTGTTGCCAGATCGCACTAACGCACTCCCAACCATGTATTAATAGTATAATCTCAACCAGTCACAGATTTTGTGAAAAGTTGATGCATGTATGTGAACTTCTGTGGTTATACAGTAATTAGCTTTGCAGATTTTTAAAAATGCTCTAGAAAGTTCTCGGTAAAAATATTGGGGGAAAATTGAATTCCTCCCTTCCTAATCATACCTCTTTTAAATTAAAAATCCTTTGAAAAGAAATGTAGCCTTAGATTTAATCCAGATTCCATTTTTTTTTTTAGCTACACCTAATTTTCTTTTCTTTAAATTGCATACTAAGATTTGGGGCTGTAATTTTCATGAAAAATGGATGAAAAAAGAGAATATTTCATCCTGATGTGAACGTGCCTGTAGAATGTCTGTATTGATTCATAAAGTAGGGTGATTAGTCTGGTATTGACTTAATCAGTTCCAGATTGCTCTTGTCTAGCCATACAGGACTATCGATTGAGAGGGGGAAAGGCAGGAGGGACAGTCAGAGAGAAACAATGGATATTTAGCATTGATATGTCTGTTAATGTTGTTCTATTTTAAGCAGAAAAACAAGAGAATAATGATTTTAATATATTCTTGGTAAAAAATAAAAAATAAACAGGAAAGGAGACTGATGCCTCTGGGAGAAAAGAGAGAGAGAAAAAATTGAGAATACCTTGGTGGAAATCTGTTGAAATCTGTTGAAAAGAGAAAGATATATATATATATATAGAGAGAGAGAGAGAGAGAGAGAGAGAGAGAGAGAGAGAGAGAGAGGAGAGAGAGAGAGAGAGAGAGAGGGGGGGGGGCTAGGTTGGAGGGGGCAGCAGACAGAAACACTGCATGGATACTTGGGGAAATAAAAAAATGGGGTGGGGTAATAAAAAAATGGGGTAGAGACAAAAAAAGGTATATATTTACTGAAATATCAAAAAAGCTGAAATAAGGTGAAAGGAAAAAAAAAAGAGGAAGAGAGTTGGAAAAATGAATATTGGGAAAGCATGAAAATGGGCAGAGCAGGCGCATTTTAGATATTTTATGCACTTTTGACAGTGTCATAGGCAGGTTTAAAGTCTGCCCAAATTATAATACTTTCTAATACTGTGTGACACAGAAAAGCTGATTTTTATTTGAGAAACTTAATGATGACCTTAAGTTACTGAAGTTTGGTAACTGGCCAGAACAATGTTTTCAATTTTTTTTTCTATTATGGTGAGCGATGAAAAGTAATCTGTGATGATTAAAAACTTGTCTCATTAAAAAAAATCAATTGTGGTACACATTGGTAAATAATGCTAGCTCTGTATTTGGTGCAAGAGGATCTTAATTCAAATGTGGTCTGACTTTTTGTGACTGTTCACCAAATGTTTTTAACCACAGGGCAAGACTTCTTACAATGTACCTCCAGAAGTATGTCAATTAGTGACAAGCACACATTGACTTTGACAAAGGCTGCACTGATTGGAGATGGAATTTCTACCTAACTGTCCCAATTATTAACCGCATGAGAGAAAACAGAACAATGCAAGTTTGGCTGAATTTGTTCTTGGTTAGTGCCCATGGTTACTTTGCTTAAAGGGAAGGAGCGACATCGTTAGTGACTGATTTTTGTGCTCATGTGAACCAGAACTGTCTTTTTGACCCCAACCAATTACAAGCCACATTTATAAGAACTGATTAGAAAAATATAAAATTAATGCTAGGCTGGTAGCTGATTATAAAATGTGGTTCACACATGAACCTAAGGCCCCTTTCACAATTGGTCTGTGACCAGTTTGCGACCGCCTGCAACAGATTTTTCGGGGTGTTGCACGACCGATCGCTTGGTGTCTTGCGACCACTCGCAGTCGTTGCAGGCGGTCGCACGAACCTAAGGCGGTCGTGACTGGTCGCATCTGAACTTTGAACATGCTCAAAATCCAGACACGACCAGATGCGATCGATTCACTCGCATTAGGTCGTACGACCAGTCGTGCGATTCTCGTATGAGTGTTGCACAACGTTGCACGATTAGATGCGAGAGTTCGCACGACTCAATAGTCGCAGTGGGTGGGCTGGAGGTCGTGCAACACTCGCACGTGCGCTAGCGACCTATAGCGACCAGTCTTGCGAATGGGTGCGATTGTGCTAAGACCATGAGACTGTTGCACGACCGATCGCAGCACATCTTACAACGTTGTACTACTGTTGCACGACTGTATGAGACTGTATGCGACTATTCCTCGGGGGTATATATAGGGGGACTATGGAGATGATCCTCTGCAACAGGGCCCTCCTCTAACAACTTTCTCTTCTTTGTAACTTTCTTCTTTGCCATCTTGACTATTAAGAAGGCAAACTTGAAACTGACTACCGGCCAATTGTCGAAGGGGTTTTTATACCCCATGCCACTCGCACGAATACTCTCACGACCACTTGCACCGGTCTCATTCAATCGCACGAGCGATCGCATGGTCTCACATCCACTCGCACGACCATGCAATCGATCGTGCGACTATTGTGATTGGCGTTAAGCCACTCGCAATCACTCGTCCAACACTCGCGTGTGAACGCAAGACCACTCGCACGAGCATATGCGAGCAAATGCGACTTACTCGTGCAACGGTCTCTTCTAGTCGCTTTTGTTTTACGACCGCTGTTGCATTTGTGAATGCCTTTCTGCGACCTGATGAGATCGATGGCGATTGAAGCCTGTTGCAGCCTGTCGTGCGACCAAATGGTCGCAAACGGTCGCAGACCAATTGTGAAAGGGGCTTAAGTGATATGATATCCGTGGTTGCCTTGACAGGGGAAAGGGGGGGGGGGGGTAATTATAATGCATTGTTAGGATTTTTAAATGTCTCTGCATTGCCACTACTTAGTAAATGATTTAAACCTGTCACCAAGGAAAATAAATACAGATTAATTTTTTATTTTTTATTTTTTATTTTTTATTCTATTTCATTTTTTATTTTTATTGTATTTTATTTCTTTCTTTATTTATTATTATTATTATTTATTTTATTTTATTTTTATTATTATTATTATTATTTTTTTTTTTTTTTTTGGGGGGGGGGGGAGGGGGCACTTTACCAAAACTATAGATGGGCTTTTGAAGAGTGTCACATATAAAGTTTATTCTTGTAGTAGACTACAAATCTTGGGCACGAGGACACTCATCATGTGAGGTAAAGTGATTACTGATCTTATGTATTGGTATTTCTCTCATTGATGACATTAGACTTGTCATCTGCCTCTCTCTCACTTTCTCTCTCTCTCTCTCTCTCTCACACTCACACACATCTTTCCACAGACCATCCCCCTCTCTAGTCTCTCTCTCTCTCTCTCTCTCCAGTGATACTTGACATAAATTGCCAGGTGCTAACCCTTGATCAATCAGTACTCTTATTTTGCTTGTCTCTCCCCCTCTTGCTCGATTTCTTCTCCCTATTTTACCAATTTAGCTTCATTTACATGTAGGAATTCACATTACTTTCTGGGTCTCAGCTGACTACTTTTTAAAAACCTCTTTTCTCTCGCTACCTTTTTTATTTGTCTGCCTGCCTATTTATTTCTCAATCTCTGTCATTTTTGTCATACTGTTTGTCAAGCCTATTGCCCAATCTACGATCTGACTGCAATCCATTTTGTAAAGAATTGCAATATCTTCAGATATGTGATAAGGGGTTTCTATTTTCGAGAAGTCCTGCATACTAAAAATTGTAATTTTTGGAGTCGGTGTTTTCAGCTCTCCCCCTCCCTTTCTCTCTCTCTCTCTCTTTGTCAGTATTCCCTGCATCCATCTCCTGCCTCCATCTCCCATTCCCTCCCCTGCATCCCAGCCTCCTACCAGTGACCAAGGCCAAGACCCATCAACCCCCCTGATCCCTCACTCACTTCTTCCATCTTTCTTCCATCTTCCATTCCTCCCCCATCCCCCTACCAATAGCCAAGGCCAATTCCTAACAACATTTCTTCCTTATTAAAGGTAACAGATAGTTTTGGGAGGCCCTCAAAACTTTTCGTGAGATTTCTTTGATTTTACTTAATAAAAAGCAGGGTACTAACATAACTAAGATTCTGTGAAGTTTCTTCCTCCTCAAGTGAAATATTTACTGAATGAGAGGTGAAAAGTAATAAAAATCCCTGGCCCAAAAAAGAGGGGATGTAAATTCAAACAACGGCCACACACACTACTCACATTAGGATTGCTGTGTGTATAGAATACGCTACACATAGTGCGAAGCGCTAGGTTTATTGTGCGGGGAACCTTCGGGTGGATATGGTCTTAGCGTGAGGCAGTGAAAAGCCGTTACCAAGCGTTTCTTACAGATATTTACACTAAAATTTGTTCGAAATCGTGAATGGAATGTTAAATAATCTCGTACATGTGTCTTATGATAAAAGGAGAGTAGTATGTGATTATGTTAGATAAGTTTCTTGCAAGTATGATTTTTGCTACCGAGACTGTCTATGAGCTTTAATTCCTACTCCATCTCCCACTCCAACCCCATCCGCCATCCTCACCCCCCATCCCAACATCCCAATGCCCTACCAGTGACCAAGGCCAAGTCCCAACCCTGGATAACTTAATAATTCTTTATCTTTCTTCATCATCCTCCATTCCATTCCATTTTATTTCCACCCATCCTCCCTGTATCCCCCATCTCCGCATCCCAGTCCCCTACCAGTGACCAAGGCCAAGCCCCAACATATCCCCTTCATAACTCTCTATTGCAATATTTGGTAATGGTATTTGGGTCTATATTATTAGTTACCCATCTGGTCAATCAATGAACATCTGTGTCTAGTTTGCAGGCGCATACTCTTGTCAGTTGTTACAATTATTAAAAAAAAGGGGGGGGGGCTCTGAAAGGTGAGACTGTGGATCTCTCTAGGCCCTACATTGTAGCTAGAGACTGACAGAGTTAGGCTAGGCTTAAGACTTAATGCAAATGTGTGAAAGTGTCAAAACTATGAAGTCTGTGCCTGCAAACTAAGCAGCTTCAGTCGTAGGATGGTGCTAGTCTGTAAGCATTTAGACTCTAACTTTTATTCTAATAAAACAAAATGTGTCCAGAGTGAAGCCAGCTAAAAAACCAACAACTTTCGTCTCCTGTAAATCCAACATGTGTAACAGGTTGATTTGTTTGGCCCTTTTCAACTGATTTGATTTAAAAGTGTTACTTTCCATTTCCTCTAGATGATAAAGCAAGCGAGAAAAGATGTCACTGGCCTTCCCTACGGCAGATTTTGGCAGAGTGACAATATTTCCTCATATTTTTAGATCAGCCTGTAGGACTGTGTAAAAATCATCTTCTATGGTTCATTCATTGGGCCCTGTTTAATCTTGAACTCTCTGAAGAACATTGCCAAGTTTTTAGTAGGAGCGTAGTACATGTAGTATAATAATAACCATTTAGTAATTTGGTGTTTTTAAAGATGATTTCACTTCTAACCTGTATGTTGTTCCTTTCTATTTAGTGTCTTATAGATCATCAAAACTTGAATCCATTGGATTGTACCATCTCTGAGATAACTTTTATTTTAACATATTTGAAAGAAATGTTTAAATAAAAAAATGTAGTCACATTTTTGAACATGTTGTTGAAAACTTAGTGGAATGACAGAAAGCGTTAAAAGACATTGGATTCTTGAGTAATAATTTCAAAGTGCTTCTAACCAGAGGAAGGGTATTAATGAGATTCATCTTTGTCACTAACATTCATTATCAGGTATGAAACTGTATAAAATTTCGTGAAAAAACGAGTACAGAATCTGCCAAATCGATGACCCCACTTGAAAATCACGTACCATGCCATGCACAGCAGGAGTGAGAAATGACAATAAGTCTGGGGTAAAAAAGGTTACTATCACAAAGATTGTCATTATTTGTTTCTTTCTGATGATGCTGTGAACTCAGCTGGATACTACTGTGTGCTGTGGTCAAAGGTCAAAGGTCAAAACGTGATTTCAGAGTCAGATGTACATGGATGTCTACACCTGTTGCCTTGCTTATAAAAAAAGTGATTTATTACGTTGTGACAGGGTTTCATGTTTATGCACAGTAGTATTTTAAAGGAACAATTCTTTTTTATTTGAAAGGCTAGTCCACCAAGGGATTACATGTATGTATGTTGGTCATAATAAAAGCAGAAATAAGACGTAAACTAATCTGTGACAGTTTTGGGGAAAATCTGATTAAAAATTGGAAATGAAGTATTGAAGTTGGTTGATCTCATTTGCTTTGTTCTTTAAATTCTAAGAATTTTTTTTCTCTGAATTTATGTTTTTAAACATAAAATAGATCTTTCCCTTCATCAACAACCTAGAAAATGGAAAATTAAGAAATTTCCTGCTCTTATTAAAACAAACTTAATATCAGGGTTGACTTCCCATTCAACAGGTAATATCCCTGTGCCATTTTGTGTTTCTCAGTGGGTTATATGTAACCAAAGTCTCTTTATATGACACTTTTACACTGGTGGCAGGAGTGGGATAAACATCTTGTTTTTCTTAATTAATGTTTCTCGTTCAAGATCATTGTGCATCACCTTTGTATTGTTAAAGCCAATGCAAGAGCTGGTTATTAAAAATATTTTATAATCTATATTTTCTCATACAATATTTGCTATTTACTTTCCATTTGATAGTTTTACACTGGTGGCAGGAGTGGGATAAACTTCTTGTTTTCTTGATGTTTCTCATTCTAGATCATTATGCATCAACGATGTACTTTAAAAGCAAATTTTAGAACTAGTCACCGAACTTATGTTATAAAGAGCTTGTTTTCTTTTCTTTCTGATTCTCATTCTAGATCATTACGCATCAACATTGTATTGTAAAAGCCAATGTGAGAGCTGGTTATCTCGAATCAACAGCAAGCTAGTGGATAACTATCTTTCCAGCCACTTTCACTTCTTACAATTTGCAT
Source organism: Heliocidaris tuberculata (assembly GCA_025618425.1). Classification (NCBI taxonomy): domain Eukaryota; kingdom Metazoa; phylum Echinodermata; class Echinoidea; order Camarodonta; family Echinometridae; genus Heliocidaris; species Heliocidaris tuberculata. Next base: position 15,907,957 of record CM046842.1, on the reverse strand, counting down.
ATTACAAAGGTAAGAGAAGCTAAGATATCCTATGGTAAACTGTAGCAAAAAAAAATCCCTTGTGCATATGCTGGAGTTAGCCTCTGAGGGATAGAAATGAATTTCATGTACTTGTATGTTTAACGACATTACCCCCCCTCCCCCCCCCCCCCTCGCACTGTGGGTTGCAAATTCTGATTATGTTCTTCTAAATGTTGGGATGAAAAGGTACTATTTGTTCATCATGAGGTGTTGTGGTCCAGTGGATAAGTCACCGGACTGTGAACCACAAGGTCCAGGGTTCGAATCCCAGCCACAGCACTAACGGCCTTTGGCAAGACATTGATTTATATTTGCCACACTCGACCCAGGTGAGGTAAATTGGTACCTGGCAAGAATTATTCCTAAAAGTGCTAGAGCACTGTAATAGGACTGTAACAGCAGCCATGCCAAAGCCGGGGTAATGATTGCGGGGCGCCAGGAGGGTCAAGTCTGACAGATGTGCGCTATACAAGAACCCACTATTATCATTATAATGATTATGAAGTAGAACTTGGTACATATACATTGTGAAGTTTCATAGAAGATATTTGAAGCTAAGTTTGACAATGAAACAAATATTTCAGCCCTTAAAGTGACTCTTTTAAAGTCTTCAGTCTGCATGATGCTAGATGAAAAGGTAAACTTCATTGAATATAGTAAGAACAAAAAAAAATTGTAAGAGCATTTTTATATAATTTATCATGAGGAATAATGCAGACCCTTTCCATATTTTATATCCATTATGTTTATATTATATTTATCCCGACAATATTTATGTTTTGTTGTAAAAGATAAGGACTATTAGGTTTACATTTTGGAAGGATTATCTTTGAAGGATGATACAGTGGTTAATTCTCAGGGACCTTTAAATTTTGTTCTCTTTCTCTCAGTCGATGATGTCCAGAATGCAGTAAAGAGTGCCCTCTCCTATCTCCTACTCCTACCCGAGGATGAGGTGATGCTTCAGAACCTGGCCTTCTACAAGAGCATGAACGACCCTTCCCTAGAATTCGTCCCCAGAACCGATGTGGAGAAGTACCACCGTCTCATCGCCATGGAAACCAAGATGCTGGAGTACGCCAAGAAGAACTTCTGGGAGGAGGACGCTGAAGAGGTAATTAAACGTTTGGACGGGATGTTGAATAAGTTTGATGTGGATGAGGGATACGAGGGTGATGAGGATGAGGAAGAGTTTGTGGAACCGGAGGAGGAGGAGTTCGTAGAGGGGGATGAGGTGGATGGGAGGGAGGAGTTTCTACGGAAGCACGGGTACAAAAGCAAGAACGATCTCGGGAGAAAGGACATCTTCCTCAAGGCGGAGCACGTTTTGAACGATGCGAAGAAGTACGCGGAGGAGGCGAGGCGTTACCGGCAGATCATCCAAGACGTGGACAGACCCAAAGCACAGCTCTTGAAGAACGTGCTCGGGAACGGGATCGGGGCGGGGCCAGTGAAGGAGGCGAATGAGACCAAAGAAACCATTGAAGATGAAGAAAGGGGTGCAGAAGTGCTCCCCCGGCCATCAGAGAGGAGTGAGTTGCCCCTTGATGGGGGTGCTGGGACCGTACAGGACCGCTAGTACAAGCTCATTCCTTTCCCCCTCACATTTCAATTTTAAACAAAATGGTAACTCTTAAGACATTTGATTGCAAACTCAAGCTTTATATTGTCCATTACTTTTGACTGAGCTAACCCCCTTTTTTTAATAGTAGCTACAAGAATACTTTAAGTAAAATTTTCTTAGTTTTAATATTTTCTCGCAAATTTACATCCGAAAAGAATTACAACCAGTCAATCTTCATTTTCCATGTCCATCAACAACATAACATATTTTTGGTGCTACTGTGTGGTGCTTGTTGTTTTGGTGCTTTATGTATTGAACAAAGAATGTATCATTGCTTCATGTGTGAGTGCATTTTCAGGTTCTGTGATTTTCTTGATATCATTTTGTATTTTTTACAAACTTGTGATTTAGTTTTTCACCTTAAATCACATTGGCCAAATGAATTTACTTTAAGTAATTTAATTGTATATTAATGATCTTAATGATTTTAATGAGCGATTTTATCTGTACAGCTTTCCAGCATGGTAGTAGGGCCTATTGATAATATGTGATTTCCAAGACAAACTATCATGCGTGGCCTAAGATTTGCGGGCTAAAACTGTATGTACATGTAATCTTTTATTCATTTAATAATCCATGTAAGAGTGAAGTGAATGTATATGACATTATTCAAATTAGAAGTGGCATGTTAACATGTAAGAAATGTGTAATGTTTCATGTCAACTAATGTCATGATACAATTCCTTCAAACTGTCACAAAAACAGGCACACCAGGCTACATTTTTGCCAGGAAATCCTCTATTGCTCTTTCCCAAAATGGACCTCCCCATATGACAGGGAGCACATCCTTCCTACATATATGTACATGTAAATAGATAAATACAGTATTAGTATACAGTTATACGCATCCCTCTACCTTAAAGCTGAAATATCAAGGTCAATGAAAGAGTGCATTAACCATAGGTTAGAATAGAAGTGATATATATGAAATAAACTGTTGAAATGGAATATTTTATGTCAACTTATATCATACACATCCTTCCGAGCCATTACCAAAACAGACAGATACCATCTCTGCAAGGAAATCTTCTATTGCTGTACCACTCAGTACCAGTATCCCAAAATGTCCCCCACCCACTTGACAGGGACCTCATCCTGCCTGAATAAAGTGCAAATTTTAGTAAGCCCTTGCTTTTCTCCACTATAAAGCTGAAATATCAATACCATTGGCTCTATGACATTTCTTCATGGTTTTGGGAGGGTACTATTAAACATTTCCACATGTGTTGAATTTTTCATACATGTAGATGTCAGAATATCAAATGTTAGAAAATCATCCTCGAAAGTTGAAGAAAAAAAATCATCAACATTTTGTAAGGAAAAATGTTACATATTTTTTTCCAAGGGCAAATCTACATGTACTCATACTGCTGAACTGGAAGTGCCTCAAAAGTCATGTTTGGCAAACTGGAGAAGTACTTCAGAATCTCATGATCTTGTCATCTTTATACATGTATACCACCAATTCTGGAACACACACATACATGTACACACACACACAAAAAAAAATTCATTCTCAGAGACATTGGGTACATGAAAATGAAACTATTTTTTCACAAATTCTTTTCTTTACGATTTTTTTTGGGCTATATATCTTTCTTTATCATAATATGATTTAACATCTTACATAACTTTTTGTCACAGTGGTTTTTCCACTTAGCGAAAAAAATCTTTTCTTGTAATAATTAAAATACAGTACAATAAAAAGCATTGTTATGACATCCATGAAAGCCTAACAATTTATATAATGGTATGTGAGTTTGACATTTATATTTTTCTTGCTGAACAATATTTTCTTACTCTCCATAACCCTAATTTTCATCGTACACTTTAGAGAGTACTTGAAAATGTATGTTTTCAAAGAGTTCTATACCATAGGAAGCCTACTCTGTTGAAGTTGCGCAGTCCGTCTTTGGAAAATCAAGTGTAAAGGACCTGCAAATTAGCTACTGAAGTAAGATGAGCAATGTCCAGTCACCTGATTGGTCACATGACTTTTCGCTAGCCTTGTTGGTTTGGTTTGATGGCTCGCTGCATTTGGCCAAATATCGAGCAAGAATCGGTCAGATACGCATCAACCTGCTGTTAGTGATCAGCCTTTAACTCATAGCCCGCTATTGTCGACCACTGTCACTTCCGGGTTCTCGCTTTTGTCGACGATCGTCGACAGAAATCACGTACAAAAGATATAGCCTTTGAAATAATCCAGCAGCCATGGGTTTCATAATGCACAGGGCAAAGAGTTAATACATGTAGGTTTCCTGAAATCTGGTGCTTTTACGCTACAATCACAAAAATAATCGTCTGTTTTATACCAATAGACTCAATCACTGCTGCAGAGTATTTTAAGGAATAGGTACTTGCCCATTCCAGAGAGTCCAGACATGGGAAACTGTATGCTCTACATGAAAACTGAACACACATAGTTCTTTTGCCTATAAAATAATTACTTTATGTAAAGTCACAACAGAATTTTTTTTAGTAACCCTTTGACTACTGAATTCTCTCACTCCCATAGGCTTAATACAGGAATTGCCAGGTTCCAGTAGGCAGTGGGTTAACCCTTTCAGGACAGGAATTATTTAAGGGCTAAATTGATCACATTTTGTTCTTCAAATTGGCAACAATAATATTTTTCTTTTAATGCTACATGGTTCTAATAAGGTGTAATGTTTTTTAAAACAATATTCATAGTTAAAAATTTTGTTGAATAGTTGAAAGAAATGGCCAATTTTGATGAAAAACAATGATTTTAAACCTCTCAATGTGTTGCCAATTTAAGGATCTCAAAGCTTATTCTTGTTTTTAAAATTCCTGGCATCAAACGCAATATGGTCATGCAATAAAAATGGACATAGTGTGTGCAGAAAATTTTGCTCTTTCTACTCATGCATCTGGTATAGTTTTTAGAGCTCTGGATCAAAAGTTATTGAGCCAAACCACAAAATGTGGTCAATTGTCTTGAAAGGGTTAACTAAAAATTAATGTTATATACAGCGCAACTTTGTTATAACAAACTCCTTGGGACCAAGGAAATTACCTCTTTATACCGAAACCATGTTATATCAGGGCTAAAAAACAAGAGACCAGCAGAATTACCTTTTAAGTTTGTAATGAGAGTTTGTTATAACAGTGTTCTTTATAGTCGAGGTTCCACTTTAGCTACACAGAAGTTTTGAAAATCATGTCAAACTAAAACTTGATAAAAAAACAAATTAATGTCCCCCTGCGTCCATCCCGAGCAAGTTTCTTTATACATGTACTGTACGTCCATTCCCCTAATATGTAAAGGTTCGGTGATGGTTTGAGGTCAGTGCTTGTCTGTTTCATTGAACAATTTCAAGGTCATTAAATCACACCTGTCATAGTACAGGATATATGCCTCTAATAAACCAAGGACTATATACGCTACACTAAAGGGTAGTGCCTGGAATTGGCTCAAACCCTGGTACTGGTCAGATGAGACACAGTTTTTGCTAATCTTTTTCCTTTCAAATTGGTGCTAATACATTCTAATTTCTTCCAGATACAACCTAGAGGAGAGCAGGTCATCCAGTCCGTTTTGCTAAGAAATGGAACCAAGATTTACATGTAGCCTGTACACTGTACCCCAAACTAGACTTCTGAAATATTTTTGAGTGATTGATTGATTGTCAAATTTATTTCATTCATCATAAAAATTTTTTCCATGAAATAACATACAATATAGCATACATATAAAGTCAAAATAACATATATTACAAAGATAATCATAAAATGTAATATACATCACAAAGGTAATCTGGAGAAAATATTGGGGAAAGAGAGTATTTATGAGAATGAGGAGACAGCTAGAAAGGTAATGCCTTATTAGTGCTGCCACCTTATTAAACAAAAAACTGAAACTGAAAATCTGAAATTAGGATAAGATGAGAGTTAAACAAGACCAGATTGAAAAAAATTACAGTATAAGCAAACAAAAGGAAAGAAAAAAAAACTTACATTAATAAAGACAAAGACAAAAAACAAACAAAACAAATCAAGACCTGATCAAACATTGTTAACATATCTACTGAGTAATAGGGTTTTATATCTCCCTTAAAAAACATTAAACATTTATTTGTAATAAAGGAAAAGAGAAACAAATAATTCTTTGTTCTGTTTCAAAAATAATTCTTCTTTTACCTTTCCAAGGGCCCTATCACAGAAAACGATTTTTCGGTTTTCTTGTGAGTAATATTTGGCAGAGATGTTCATGTAGTTAGTCTCGTTCCGAAATATTCACTGAATCTGATTTGAATTTCCTAGGTGTTCATATGTCAACAACACGGATTATGATGGGTAATGTGGCCTTTCATCACAGCATTAATGCTGTTAAAGTCAGTCAACTGAAGAAGTTGTGTCCTGTACATGTTGATAGATTGTATCTTTTGTGAACTGAAAGATTTTGAACGGACGGGTCGAAGCGTAAAATTCAGGCCTGTGAAATCTCCGCTTTTTAGCGGAAATCCGCTTTTTTATTATTCTGCCCGATTTCAATTTCCGCTTTTTTCCTGTGTGCTATATCCGCTATTTTATCGGTTGTTCATCGCGGGCGTTGCGCGCGGCGCATTCGGTCGAATGAAGGCAAGTCGGGACTTGCATTCAACTTTGTATATGAAGTCAATGCATCGGCAGGTACAGGGGTTTTGGATTTTCATTTGTTTTTTGCCGACACCATCATACTCGTAGTTTACGATAAGCAAAAAAACTCGCCACAAAACCGCTGATTTCTTGATTTTTAACACTTTTTCGGCGAACCTGTTTCTTAGCATTGGACTTTAAAAGCCCCACGTGCTTTGGAAATATGGCGCCGATTCTGCATTTTTGACGGTGGAATTAGGCTTTTTAGATGGATTTTTGGAGGTGACTATGGGACTTTCTTGTGGTAAGTGACAATGTCTGTGTGTACGATGATGCGATTTGTGTGTGTTGTGGCAATAGAATTTGCTGGCTTGTGGTCATATTGTATGATAATAGGTAGAATCATGGCGGCAGAAACTTTCAGCTTTTTTCCGCTCTTTTTTTGAAACCCCATTCACAGGCCTGAAAATTGTACTCGCACTGTTTCACCGTGTCAGTGTCAAATTTAAGTCAGATTAAATGTCTGACTCGGTACATTATGCAAAGTTCACCTGTTAGACTAAAAAAATCTAAACATTTCCTGGTATTTTTTGTTTGCATCAACACTGTTGTCTCGCCTGCGTAAGCAGAAAGCGGGACATAGGCGATGAAATCATTCCTAACAATATGCATAAGTCCAGTACCTCATTCCGTCATGCCGTATTCGATTCAATCTGTCACTTGCGGTCACTACACTGGACCAGTTGCATCAGAATTTCTGTCATTGACTAGGAGATTTGACCTTCACACTGCTTCCTGTTTGGTGACCAACACCATCAAAAGTCAATTTCCCACTTGCTGTTACCATGGCAACGTATAGGAAGCCTGGGCGTCACCGTTGCACCAAAATTGTCAGTGGGCGTAGTCTGGTCACCAGACTCAATTTTGTCCAAGGTTTCAGACCGTTTCATTTTGTTAGAGAGTTTAAGATAAAGATTGTTATTTGTATGGGAAATAGCTGCATCAATTGCTTCATTACATAGGAGAAATTTGAAGTGCTATTTAAACTTTAAAAAAAACCAACACATTTTGAAAGATCAGTTTATTGTGATGACATTGGTTTGGAATTTTTGGAAATTAGTTATTCTCTGGCATTTTAAGAGGATGTTATTAGGTATAGTATCCATGGGCACCAGACATGGTTATGTCAGTTTTGAGAAAATTTGAGCTTGTCCGTGGTCTTAAAAGGAAATAAATGAACAAAAAATGGTAAATTGGTAACTTTATCAAAATGCATACCTGAAAATGAGGTAGTAATCAATTATCAAAATTAAACATCTACCGGTGATTGTTCTGGATATGCAGCTGTGTATTTCTGAATTTAAAAACTAGGTTATCTAATAGTAGTGGATGATGATTAGGGCTGATATCTAGGCATACACCCTAAATTTACTTCCTCATAGCAGGGAAATCTTACTGTAACATCTCTCTTCTCTCAGCATGCTATAAGGAAGTGCCTATGGGGGGCTATTAACTATTTCATTATCGTAGTTTGCCCCAAGCATTAAATAGAAACAAGTCACTTTTGAAATAAAGTAAATAAAAGTCAATTTTGAAATAAATTATATATTGATCTAGACAAATTCACCTTCACATATATCCTTGACATCATAGTCAGTACTAAATGCCAGGATAAAGATGTATCAATCTGCCTCTATTTCTGCTCAGACTGTAAAAATGGAATTAGTAAAGGTCCTCGCTCGTTAGAAAAAGTGTTGTAATAGGCCAATTAAGGCATGCGGAAAGTTACTTGTGCAGCAAGTTATTTTAAATCGTAAATGGCAACAATTCTCTGAAATTACAGGTGAAGGCATGCAGACATTCATGCTCTTTTAGTTAATTCGACTTCATGTTTTTAGGGTTCACAGTCATTTCTTTCATGCGACACCCCCCCCCCCCCCTCCAAACACAGACACACAAATACGTTTAGTATTATGAGTCTGTCTACGTTCGTAACATTAACCTATTTTTCTGTTGATCAAACAATTTGGCTAATGATACAGATGAAAAAAAATACAGCACTCAGTCATCTTTTGAATTGTCAACCCTCAAAAACTCTCTACAGTAAATTTGTCCAATTCAATTACATAACCTATTTTTTCTGTTGATCAAACAGACCAACTGGTGTAGATGATATTAAAAATCTTACAATTGAAGTCCTTCTTTTTAATTGTCAACCCGCAAAAACCCTCCCTACTGTACATTTGTTTAATTCAATTACATGCCTATTTTTCTGTTGATCAAACAGACCAGCTGGTAGGTGATATAAAAATCTCGCACTCGATCCTTTGTTTTAATTGTCAACCTTCAAAAACTCTCTACAGTACATCTGTACAATTCAATTACATAACCTATTTTTTTCTGTTGATCAAACAGACCAGCTGGTAGATCTAGATGGATCCCACCCAAAATGGGTCAAATCCAACTTCCCGTCAGGAAACAAGGTTGGAAGACCATGAGATATTTCAATATCAACCACCCTCTATTGGATATGCATCCATAATAAAAGGAAAGCATTATTTAGAAACCTGAAATCATTGCTCTTTTTAGGTATTGCAGGTGTTGCAAATTATCTGCAGATAATTAGGTGATAGTATTTGTTGTTTTATGCAGTGAGTTTCTTACCCTTTTTGAGGCCAATGCAGCTGAATTCTCAGCTATAATTAAAAAAACGTTTTTACGAAAAGGATTAAAAAGTGTGTTTTAACCTTTTTTTTTCTTCTTTTGAGTTGTGAAGGTTGAAAGCAAGGATTTTGTCATTTGTGAAGGCAATAAAGTGAAAATATGAAATATAAACTATAATTGGAAATTCATTTCATAAAATCTCATTTGTCAGAGAATTTCTACATTTTGGAGCTCAAGGAAGGTTGAATTTTGCTGTTTCAATTATTGCTATTTGAATTTAATGAAATGTTGCCTGTTGCCTCTTACTAGCTGTAGTTAAGAGTTGGCTCATCTGGGTCCTGTTTCATAAAAAATGTTATGAATGACAAGTTGCAATAGTTGTTATAAGCTACTGAAATCATTGAGTTTGATTGGCTAAGAGCAAATTTGTCAGAGATCTGCAGCATTTCTTTTGATATGAAATGGGGGCCCGGGGGGGGGGGGGGGGGGTGATTCACTAATAGCTAAAATCAATTTTAAGTGAGATAAAATCTATTTTCTAATGATTTGATTGGTCTACAGCTTTCAAAAATTGATTTTAGCTGTTAGTGAATCACCCCCCTGGTTTAATACTGATACAATTAACCCTTTCTGTGACAGATGACCACATTTTGTGATTTTAATTCAGAGGATTTCAGAGCTCTAAAAAAACAAACAAAAAAAACAAAACAGATGCGTAAGTTGAAAGAGCAAAACTTACTGCACACACTACTGACTATGTCCATTTGGTCACATGACCATATTGCGTTTGATACCAGGAATTTTTAAAACGAGAATAAGCTTTAAAATTCTTAAATTGGCAACACATTGAGAGGTTCAAAATCAATGTGTTTTATTAAAATTGGCAGTCATTTCAATTTTTGGACAACATTCCTAACCAAGTATATTTTTTTCAAAGATATTACACCTATTTAGAACCATGTAGCACTAAAAGAAAAATATTATTGTTGCCAGTTTGAAGAACAAAGTGTGATCAATTTAGCCCTTAAATAATTCCTGTCCTGAAAGGGTTAATAAAGGAGATCTTGGGAAGCAATCATAGATTGAGTCACCATCTTTCTGGTTTTCATTTCCTATAGTTGTTTCTTTTTTGTCTGGGACCTTTAGCCAGAAACTGGATTAATGAGAATCACACTGTATTGTATATCCAAAACTAGTTTATACTAATATTTAACGTAGAATGGAGAAGTGACAAGTGAGATTCCTCTTCACATAATTTCAAAGCGCTGATCTTGACTGGTTTCCTCTTCTGATTTCCCCCCAATTACCCAATTACTAGAATTGAAATTCTTTAAGTAAATCATTGTTGAAATCATGCATCTAATATATGGCAAAGTTTGAATGAAATGGCCCATAGGATAAATATAACTGCTTCGCAATAAAAAAAAAAGATAAAAGGAGAGGCATTTTCTATAATGATAATAAATTAATGCACATCAGATATTTATTTTTCTAAAACTAATACCCAACCTTGAAAGAAGAACAGTTGAACCTTGTTATAAAGAACACTGTTATAGCAAACTCTGATTATAATAAGGTAATCTTGTGGGTCCTGCTTCTTTATATTGTCTTGTTTTCTAGAACTGATATAACAAGGTTTTAATGTAAAGAGGTAATTTCAATGGTCCCAAGGAGTTTGTTATTACGAGGTTCAACTGTAATATTATTAATGATGGTGATGGCGATTATGATGGTGATGAAGATGATAAGAATGTTTTTTTTCTGATAATTAAGATGGAAACAGTTCTCTGTTGGTGTTGGGGGGGGGGGGGTGGGATGGTGGCACAAGCTTAGTCAGAATGTAGTTTCTATTTCTACATGGTCCACATTTTATAAGTGAAAATTGCATGCCACCGAAATGGTCCAATTAAATTTTGTTTTTTTGCAGGGGGTTTGCAAAAGTTTGTGTAATGGGTAAGTTGTTGTTTGCAATAATTTCCTGTAAGTTTATTTTTACTGTAGTTGTTTAATACTTTCCAAGTTTTTTTTTTTTTTTTTTTTTTTTTTTTTTTTTTTTTTTTTTTTCCCCTCAAATATGAATATTAATTCAATTTGATTGAATAATAATTCAGGTTACTCTATTAATAGCAAGAATACTGTGCGCTTAGAAACACCAGTATAAAGCGCTATATAAATGTTATAATTATTATTATTACTGTAGTTGTTTATTATTAAGTCATCCAGATTTAACATCAGTTTAGTAGGCCCTATGCATTTTACAATTCTTTGACCATTCATGAGATTGAGAGTAATGGCTAATGCATGTGAAATGAAGGAGCATTTAATTCAGGCTTTTTGAGTTTCGAGATCTCTCTGCTATACAATTACCAGGGGATCTGTCATGCTCTCATTTGTTGTTTTGGCCTGATTTTGATCCCGAAGCCAGATGGCGAGAGGGTTGGACCTTTTCGTACCCTACCAGTCTCTGGAGAGGGGGGTAAAACTCTGCCTACTCAACAAAATATGGCAATTGTGTTCATACTGGGGCTCGTAGGAACATGGAGGGAGGGAGATGGCATGATAAAAAGGGGGGAAAATGGTATGTTGATATGGTAAATTTGAGTTAGTGTGACTACTGTAAATTCAACCTGTAAACATTAAAGGAAAACAAAACCCAAGGAGAGAATCAATGTTATTGGAAAGTGAAAATTCGGAGAAGCACTTTACAAAAAGTTTCATTAAAATTGGTTAAAAAATGAGAGAGTTATGGAAGTTTGAAAAGTCTCGTTTTACTTTCTATGGGGATCCTCAAATTGGCAAAATTGCTTCAAAATGGCTGATTTTGTGAACAACTCTCCATTTGTTTTGTACACAGATTTTCAGATTTTCCCCATTATCTTTCAAGGTGCAGTTAATCTCCTTCTGAGCTCAACATATATAATGGGAAAATGTATTTTACACCACATATGTCGAGTTCAGGAGGAGACAAGGAGCACCCTGAGAGAAAATGGGGAAAATCTGAAAATCTGTGTACAAAACAAATGGAGAGTTGTTCACAAAATCAGCCATTTTGAAGCAATTTTGCCAATTTGAGGATCCCCATAGAAAGTAAAACGAGACTTTTCAAACTTCCATAACTCTCTCATTTTTTAACCAATTTTAACGAAACTTTTTGTAAAGTGCTTCTGAATTTTCACTTTCCAATAACATTGATTCTCTCCTTGGGTTTTGGTTTCCTTTAATGTAGCATCTACTGAGAACTTGATGTAAAATGCCATTTTTCATTGACCCTCTGGTTCTCAATTTGCAAATTTTGCGAGTGGTTCAGATTCGTGAAATCATTGAATGATAATCGAGGTAACACTAATAATTTTGCAAATCGCGAACGTTTCTTGCTGTGAAAATGGTCGTCGTGTACAATTCTTAAAGGCATTGATTAACTTTGCCCAGGATTGAAAAAAAAAATCACTGTTCCAGCTAATGCTGTAATCATAATTGCAAACCTTTGGCTCAGACAGGAATCGCCTGAGTTTTATAAGCTGATCGGTCGTTTATATATCAAGATATTTACGATTGAACATTGATGTCGGGATAGAGTACCACCGAACCCTAAAGAACTCTTACGGTTGGCATACCTCGCTCTATCACAGACACAGAATACCGTACGGGCTGGTAACCCGCTCTGAAATCGCCAAGCGCTGTTGCTTGGTTTTTGTGACTGCAGCGCAGCGAAGAAGCCGAGCGACTTGCGCTAGCAATTGATCGCGATTTTCTCTTTTTTAGGATAGTAAACGGGTTCCATTTTCTCTCATACTTTCACATATCCTTAATTATGTATGTACATGTAGTTAGAGGACTGCACACAATTCACTGGCATTTGAGCTGATTTTACAATTTTTCACAAAGTTAATCAATCACTTTAAAAGTTTCATGACACGAATGTCTCTGCTTTTACAGTTTGCATTCTGTGATGTACATAAGTTTTGAGCACTGTTGCCTTTATCATGTTCAACAACATTACTCCTGATATATTCCTTGAGCAGTGTACAAGTACAATGTAAGTGGGTGAATCTTACGATTAGAATTTTCAAGTTCCTCTGATTGCATTATATCATTAGGGCCTATATTTATCAAACCCTACTACGTGGAGGCCTAGTTCTCAACTAATTACCAGGCCCCTGATTCATTAAAACTTGTTACCAATAACAACTGCCCCATTTCTATGACAAATTTGCTCTCAGCCAATCAGATTCAAGGATTTCAGTATCTTATAATAAGTATTGTAACTTGTTATTGATAACAAGTTTTATGAAAGGGGGCCCTGATCTGATTTTTTTTTTTTTTTTGTGGTGGGTGAGGGGGACCTTTCTGACAAATCTCTAATAAGCCCTCCTCAACCTAAGCGAAATCAAAAAGGTCATCGCATGTTTTAGGGTTTGTTTGTTTTTTAATTCACATTTCTGAGTAGCTAAAAAAATGGATATGGATTCCTGAGTTTCAAAGTTCCCATGCATGTTATCAATGATCATACCATATATCTGTTTTTATCGAGATTTCAGAGGAGTCTCCACCAGGCTCTGCAACTTTCAGGTTTCAATCTCCCGATTCCAGAAGTCTCTTTTCATGTCAATTCAATCGAAATGAAAGATGGAAAAACCATATTGGCCCCTCCCAGTCGATTTTGGTGTCACTTTTTTGCGACAAAATGTCATCAGCTGGGCGCCTCTGTAGCCTTGAACCTAGTTAGAGGACGAAATTTAGAGGTTGACGTATGATGTCTGTTATTGGACCAAAAATTGATGGTTTTCCACTTTGATTTTTTTAAAGGAAGAAATGTTTTACCCCGATTATGCATGATTTTCTTTGTGGTAAACACATTTTGTATGTTTGTTTGTAAGCTAAGTCTTGATGGCAGACTGTTTCATATTTTACCATATTCTCTATGAACAGGGTAAGCAATTTACTTCAATCTCTGTTAGTGATATTGTAACTCTAGGAATATTGATGGGGGCTGTTTTCATCTATTGCAAATGCCTTGTTAATTGTACTTAGAGTAGGCAGTTTGTTCTTATGTGCTGTATGCTGAAAAAACATTGAAGCAAAACAGTTTTTTTTTCACTTAACAAAGGGAAAATAAAGAACTTAAGAGGTTTAGTTCTGGCAAAGATTATTTGTAGATTCTTTCACCATGCCATCTCATGATCAAAACTCAACTGGACGTTTAAGATTTTATAACTTTCTTATCCGTTATTAGTTTGAATGCTTTTTCACTGACCTGGGTTAAATTCTTGTGTTAACCTTGCATCAGATTTGGTCTGCAAATATGACTGCAGTATTAGTCCCAAAAGCTAGTTCCAGAGGATAAACTTGAGGAAGGAAGTTAGGATGAACAGATGGACCAACTTAGTCCAGAAAGGAGAGGGATCCCCGGGGATGTCAACTCTTGACAAAGCCTTTGACCCAAAAGTATATATGTTACCCTCCTCAGTCCCTCCTTTTCAATTTCGATAGCCAAATGGAAGAAAAATAGTTGCTTTTAAAGCTCCATAAAATACCTGCATTTCACTTGAATATGTTCAAGTATAATTTAAAAAGGTATTTTGGTTGAAATTATAGAAAATATTGCTGATAGTTAGAATGGGGCTTACTATATGTGAAAGGCACTTCTGGCTGTCATTTTGTGCCAGCAGATAATATTTGCAATACCTTGGTTCTTTTCTCTCGTAAATATTTTTCTTTCCTTTATCGTCGATGGGGTGATAAAAGCTCCTAAATCATTTTTTGGCAATGTTTTTTTTTTTCCTTCTTAATATTGAAGCTAAGGACTAATTTAATGTTCTGATAAAACCCTTGAAGTGCATATACATGTATCTGAAAAAATGCCACAAACGATCTGTAAAAGATGGCCATCCATGAACTTACTTAAATTGTGAAAGTATTTTTGCTTTCCTGAAAACCTAACATTTTCCGAGTTACAAGGTTTTATCATGTCACATTATTCTGCTTGTCTGAGAAGATCTGATATTTTGTCTAAAGCGGTCCTTATATCCACTCTGTACTAGTTTCACTGTTTTACACTGTACATGTGCATTGTAGTTTTCCTTGGACAGCTAATATAGTTCATTTGCCTTGACTGGTGAGATCATTCTGGAGCTTAGTGATACGTGGCTTTCTGTGAGCTTGAGATGAGATTGACATGATTTGTATCAGCATTATTGGTCCACCCACAGACTTTATCCTCTTTCCCTTTCATTGTAAACTTGTCTCTCTCTCTCTCTCTCTCTCTCTCATTCTGGATTTTTCTCTTTATCTCTGTCTCTTTGTCATTCTTGATTTTCTCTTCTTCCCCTCTTTCCCTCTCTATTTTAAATTACTTCCTGACCCTGTATGTAACTTAGTATCATCCCTTTTGTCCTTACTCTTATTGTACTTTTGTACTTCCTCTTCCAGATCTTCTCTTGTCTGTTTCTTTCTAAAATTCCCCCACCTCCTTACATCTAACTACTACCAACACAAAGAATTTTTGTTCTTATAAAGAATTTTTATGACATTCAACTTGATGCAACTTAACTTTTGATATTTTTTAATCATATATTTAGGACTTGCGATTGATTTTCAGACTTGCCTTTTCCCCCCATCGAATACCAAGCCAGAGAGTACTCATGCTGGAGTCTGTGGAAATTGTGTGTTTTGCTGAAATCAAATTGTACTGGTATCTATTAGGTTAATAGCATCCGTGTGTGGAGGTAGCCTCTGGTACTCTGACCCTCTTAAAAATATATAATGCACTTTTCAGATTTAAAATATTTGGGGCACTTGACTTCTACAATCTTCAGTGGTAATCGGAATAGACATTTCTAGTTTTTGCCCTGGCATATAATCTTCTCCTCCAATTGATCTATCTCTAAAAGTGAGATTAAAGTCAGGGAAGTTTTTTGAATAATGATGTTTTGGAAGAGGGCAATAACCTGAAACAACACTTTAGACTTTAGGCCCTCGGTACATGTATTCCATGAAAAGTCAGGCTGTCAGATTAATCATAAACATACAATTTCTCCTATAATGATTGTGACATCTTTAATTTTCAGGGCTTTTCTTCCCACATTGTGAATATGATTCTTTTTCTTATTTAAAATGTATTTAGCTATTTACTAAACACTGATCCTTTTCAAACACTTTCAGGGATTTTTGTTGTTGTTGTTGTTCATGTGTTGTTGTATGGCCAAACTGATAAAGTATTCCACTCTTTTTATGACCATGTCAAAATTTTGTACACATCCTTTCAATCCATTTTGAATTTCATAGGAGTGATGCATCCGACAACATGTGTGACTTATACTTAGATGGTTAGATGTCGCCAGTATACCTACTCCACATTTTGACCCACTGTGTACTTGTACAGTGTCAGGACAGCCATTTTCATCGATAGATAGTGAATGAATGTTTAGATCCTGCTGGTATACAGACTCTCTAAAAGTATATTGATACACTATACCTGCTCAAGTGCTCATAGTACTAAAGCAGCCCTCTTTGTCAAAACTCAAAAGATACCCAGGGAATCTTCTGTGGTTAATTGGTGTCTGTATCTGCAGGCTAGAAAACAGAAGATTTTGTGAATTTCAACCACTCAAGAAACATGTGAAAGTTTCTCGTTAACTGTACTGTAGTTGCTGCCAGTATCGCAACCCCTGATTTTGATACACTGTGTACATGCATAGAGTGTCAGAACTGCCTTCTTCCCGTAAAGATACCAAGTAAATCTTCTTCGTATCATTGGTGTCTGTGCCTTCAGGCGAGAAAACAGAAAGACTCTTTTTTCCTCATCATGTTACCTTAGCAACCCACTCCCTGGAGAATTGATACCTCCTCTGATTAAGGTCAAAGGTCAGGGTCATGTACTTGAGTGTATCTAGTGGCTTAGGTTTTGATACCAGCCACTTATGGTAGGAAGGATTCTGGATTTGTGTAGCTCATCAGGCTGAAGAATTTAAAAAGGTGAACTGAGAGGAATGGCAAACCAGAGAGATGCGAGTTGGTCAATATTAATTTTTCTAGATAATGACATAGACTGATTCATGTCTTTCCTTTAGTGTTGAAGGTTGTCCTCATCATCATTGATCATCTTCAGTAATGATCTGTGCAAAGATGAGATTGGTACGGTGACCCTGCCATGTTCTTTAGCAAATGTCTCTCCAAGTGTTTGTGATCTGGGAAAAATTGATATAGGCCTACATCCGTAAAGAAATCCAACTTCTAGCGTGGTTCTTTGTAGAATGAGCCTGTTTAACTATTTATATGTTTCATTTTTTTTTCTCAGAGTTATTTCAATTCCCAGCTTTTTAGCCTTCATTAACAGGATGCGCACTTATATTTTTGGCATTGAAAATAAGATTGGCATTGACCATAGCACCCCCCCCCCCCCTCACTCCTTAGAAAGATGAAGATCTTATAAGAATCATGTAGCTTGGAACCGTTGATGCTCTACGGTGGATAATTTTAGACCTACACTTTGTAAACATTACTCGTGCATATATACAGAAATTCAGAATTAAAGCTTTTACTCCTAGACTAGTGAGGCAGTGTCCAGTTGTAATGTATGGAGTCCCTCATTGCCAGCCTATCAGACGGTCGCCAGTTTATTTTGGATCTCAAATTCCATCTGATTATCTCATCAACCATTGGAAAGTTCAAGTCATTCTGTCCATCTGCCTTGCAATTTACATCATATGCCCTGTTCACACAAAGGAAAGAAAGTGAGATTTGTATCGCGATTCAATTCTGTCACTTTATTGGCTCTTGTCTACACTTGGCATTTATAAAATCAGTTTTCTAGAGAGTGAGATTTGTATAGAGTTTCAAGTAATTTGTGAATTTTTTAATGTTCTCACACACCACAAACTTCTGAACGAATTTCAAGAGTCAATTTTGAATTCTTACTTACTGCTCTGTTTGCGAAGTGCTGGCCATTTGCAAAGCGATTGGGGTACTACATGTAGATGTATACATCAACAAATAATATACATTGTAGTGGAGTGCACTTCGGCCCAGGAAAGCTATCCAAATTATCATTAAAAAGATGGATATAGGTGGATCCCCTTTCCCTTTCCCTGGTTTGGAGCTTGAGTGACTAGACTAATTCGAGACAAGGAGAGACAGATTGTTGAGTCTAGAGGCTTTTATTGTATCCCCTCAGGGGGGAAACATTTCATGATCAATATTTGGAAAGTTGTCAAAATTTATGGGGTTTTATTTCAATTT
Organism: Heliocidaris tuberculata; assembly: GCA_025618425.1. Taxonomy (NCBI): domain Eukaryota; kingdom Metazoa; phylum Echinodermata; class Echinoidea; order Camarodonta; family Echinometridae; genus Heliocidaris; species Heliocidaris tuberculata. The sequence continues at coordinate 15,889,809 of CM046842.1, read as the reverse complement.
CATTTTCATTTAGATCATAGAAGGAGGAAAATAGGGTTTGCAGAAGGAGTGCAATGTCAAGATACGCTTCAATTGATTTATCAGACAGCTGTGATATCTTTGTCTGATTGGATTTACACAATTTTATTGCAGCTCAGCAAAATGACAGTCAGTTTTGCAGAAATGACCCAGAAAATGTTACCCTTATAATTGTCCCCCTCCCCCAACTCCCTCCACAGAATCCTGGGGGGTGATTCACTAACAGCTAAAATTAATCCCAAATAAGAAAAAATCAATTTTAGGAACAATATCCATCCTAAGAGCGATATCGCTTTTAGTGACTGATTCACTAAGGTATTTGGGATTGATTCCAGCCTCTGAATTGATTTTAAGGTTGGGAGTGATCCGGATCGCTCCTAAACAATCACAAACGGCCACTCCACTGCATGCCCGCCCACCCCAACCCGGGCGCGGCTACGCCGTTCCTGCCTGCGCTGCACGCCCATGGCCCCTAGCCATAGCCCCTAGCCCTGTGTTTTGTGCAATCGATGCGTGCGCGCAATTAATGCAGTAGCTAGGTAACGCGCACTAGCTACGCGCTAAGTAGAGAATTAGGTCGGGTGACTGAGGGGCGGTGACTGAAATTTGAGTACGTTGATTGGTTGGAATGAGTGCGCTCGTAAATATTCATTTGCGCTCATATATATTCATGATAAAATTGATTCCATCCTAAAAGCGATTTAGTGAATCAGTAATGTGGAATTAATTTTAAGCTGGGAATGAAATCAATCCCGAAAATTGATTTTAGGAATGATATCGATCCCAGTTAGTGAATCACCCCCCTGGATACACCACGGGCATTCTCTTGGTGTTCTTTTTTTAATCCAAGGATCATATCCTGTAATATCAAATTGGCAATTCTTTTACATGAAATCGTTCTTGGGCCATTTTTTTTTTTTGGGGGGGGGGGAGGCAAGATAGTGTTCCACTTCCATACTGCTAGCAAATTTAACCAGATATTGGGAATAAAATCAAACAGCTATAAAGAGGCAGTCAGATTTGTCTTGGAAATCACATTGATTGAATTGCTATTAACCCATTGTCTACTCGAACCAAGTGGCTCCTGTATTAAGCCTATGGGAATTCAGTAGTCAGCGGGTTAACAGAAAGTAATGATCATCATGAATAGGAGTTTTTGTCAAGATATCGGTTATAATTGTTCCTAAAATGTAATATTTCTCTGAATATTTTGGAAATATGGAAATATATGTGACCCTCCACCACAAAACGACCAATAAGTCAGAAATTTGGGTTCAACAAAGTTTGAAAGCTTAGATTCTAAGCTTTAGAATGATATATAACTTGTCTTGTATGGACCAAGCAAACCCTTGTAAATTACAATGAGAATGTCAACGTGTCAGACAGGCTAATGACCAAAACAATAGAGAAAACAGGCTCTAAAGAAGAGTGACCGTTTAAGAGTGCTTAATCTTTGTCCTATTGTTTGTCGCACAAAAGGTTGAGTAAAAGCTCCCAAGCATAACACTGTGAAGTACTAATTGGATTGGGTTGAAACTCTGCATACCTTCAAAGTAGATATGTTTCTTTGTTTCTTTAGATTTTGAATATCAGGCAGTGCATATTTACACTATACCAGAAAAGAGATGTAGCCCAGTCCCATCAAGTTGACACAAAAATGTTTGAATGTCCAGGAAAACATGGTCATTTTGAATGAGAGTAAAAACATATTTCAACATGGTATTTTACCCTGAAATTTTGCCAGGTGATAGATTAATAAATGAACTTTCAGAAAATACCCAAAAAAATTAAAACCAAAATTTCCACCCCAAACCACCTTTTTCAGCTGTTTACTCTAAAGGTTCTGGAGGGTCACATATTGTAATGTATTGAAAAGAAGATAAGTTTTTAATTAAATCATTATCATGTAGTAATAGGATAGGCCTGTTAATGTTCATTTTTTTTTTGGTGAGTTTATTTGTAAGCTCAAGTTCGTTTTAATTCCTACTTAGTTGTCTGTTAAATTTGTTTTGAATGGTTCAGTTTTTTATTTTGAATGGCTCTATTGTTAATTAAAAGTTTTGGAGTTGCTTTGATATTTCATACTGTATGGACATTTTTTTTTTCTTTTTAGTTCTGATACTGAAGTTTTGTTTTGCTAGAACTTGCTTGAAAACAAACTTTTCTTTTCAGAAACAATTATATCAAACCATGCTCAAGACCAGAATGAATTTTTTTTTTCGTTCAGATATTTAGATGCATTGCTATTAAAGTGTCAACAGAAATTGCTTCTACAAGAGACCTTCTTTTAGAATTCAAAGATGAGATTTCTTTAATTTTTTGGTTCTTTCACATTTGGCTAGCTATATTTTGATTTTTTCATAGTTAAAAGTTAAAGAAAGTAAAATGTTTTACTCATGTTTTTTTTCTTTACAAATTCTTTAATTTTGATGCAATATTTTAGCTGTAAATAAGTTGCGACAAAGAAAGTTGAAAAAATAATTGCACATTTTCAGTGGAAATGCTTTGATTTGTATTTTTTGTATTTGCTTCTGTTTTATCACTTTTTTTCAGTTTATTGAGTGTGTGTGATATAAGGTTGTAAATAACTTTCAGAGTTTTTTAAAACTATAATTGTAGGTTGTAACTGTACAGCATCGTGAAAAATGAAAATATTCTTGCCAATGACTTTCTGTCACAACATTGTTTAGTGTGATTTTGATTTGTCTGTGTTTTGGTTATTCTGCCATTTATTGTCAAAATTGATATTTAGGAGTGTTTTTCACCGTAGCTTGTTCTTGTTTTTGTTTTTATTTTTCATTTAGCCTCTATGTTTTGTTGTTTTCTTTCTGAAGAATGTAACCCATGATGTGTAGAATGATTTTTTTTCCAGTCTAAATTAGATCTAACAAATTGCTATGATTTCAGTATAAAGATTAAGTTGTAATTTGCTTTAATGTTGTTGTTTAAACAATAATGGTATGTTCAGTGTTTTCTATGGAACTGTGATTAATTTTGCAATTTGCATTGCCTTCTATAAGTTCTTAAAGGGATTGGGCAACTTTGTGGAGGCCTGATCTAATAAATTGTCGAATTTTGATATCTGTCTTGTAATGATGTTCAGAAGGATAAATAAATAGCCAGGCATAGAAAGGTTTTCAAATATATAATGCTATTAATATTAAGAAATCTATGACTGAATACTCCCATTTACGAAAGAATATGGCCGTACGCTTTAGTCTAACACTGAGTCCATGGGGGAAAATGAGTCTGGCATTTCTGGTCACTTGCATATGTTTACTTTTGTGAAGCACATGATGATTTTGAAGTGCTTTTTTCCCTAGGCTTCATTTTTACACCGTATTACATACACTGATGGCATGTAAGGCCAGGCAGCTCAGATTTTATCAAGCCTTTACAAAGTTACCAAATCACTTTAATGTTTGTACATGTACATGATAACACATGTATCATGTACAAATGAGTTGTAAGTTTTGTGTTCTTCTTGTTTTGTTAATGCTTTGTAAAATGTGTTCAGGACTTGTAAAAAATGAAACTTTTTTTTATATCCTTGGCAATGAAATAAAAAAGGAGAATATATTTCAGAAAGGATTCTGTCGTTTGCGATTTGATATTCTTTCAATTCAGTTCAGTTTATTTGGCATAATGAAAAAACCGGAAAGTACAAGGCATAAATGGTACAGAATACATGAAAGGCCAGGTTCCCTAAGAAACAACTTGTGCTTGAATGTAAATGGAGCCCCTCACAAGTTAATACAATCACTGTATGCTTTCTGCTTCGCAAAGAATATCACATTGGGCTTCTTTTTTTAGTAAAGAGTTGACAAATTTTGCTAAAGAATGATGAGAGATAGGGTCGGAGGTGGGGTCGGAGGTGGGGTTGGTGTAGAAATGAGAAGAGGAGTGAAGATGGAGTAAAACGCAGGAGACTGGGGGGGGGGGGGGAAGAGAGAGAGAGAGTGGGGAGAAAGACGGAGGGAAAAAATAAAGACGGAGAGAGAGTGACAGAGAAAGAGACCAAAATATGGAAAAGGAGAGAGAGTGAGGAAGAGAGACTGATAAAGAAAGATGGAAGAGAGATAGATAAAAAGAGAAAGATAAAGAGAGATATCGACAGAAAGAGATAGAGAGAGTGATAAATACAGAACAAAGATGATTAGTAAGGAACTTGTATGATAGTTCATATCATTTTAAGTATCCTGACATAGCACCAATAAGTGGAGGGACTGAATATTAAATATGCATGGATCTGTGGAGGGAAATATGAGGAAAGAGTTGAATAAAAGTCGATAAATCTTATAAGATCACTGAATAACCTGCCTGTAAGTCTTTTTCCGAGTCTCTCTTTTACATCAGTGCCAATTAGTGGAGGGAGCCCTCTCTAGACCAAGGAGGAAAGGCCGGGCCATATAAAAGAAAAGCCGTAAGTCCTTTCTCTCCTTATTCTTTCTGCATATTTATTTATCTAAATCTTTATATCTTCCAAAGACTGACAAGTTTGATAGAGTTTCTCTGAAATTTATTACGAAGATGACCAGATAACCTGCTAAAACCTTAGGGAAGGTGTGCCAAACTTTACTGAATGCCTTTTGAATGCTGAAGTGAAAGAAACAGAGAGTTGGAAAAAGACTTCAGGACTTTTTAAATTTTAAAATTTATATAAATGTATATATTTGTTATGTTTTTATTTTTTTTTTTTCGGCTGAGCACTCCGAATCACTATAATTGAGTTGGGAAAAAGAAGAGAAAAAAAATATGTATAAATAGGACATTAATGATTTTCCAAATTCTCTTTAATCAGTATGTGAAATGTTATGTATTCATTATTCATCACATATAGTTTCCAATCTTATCCCAACTTTAAAAAAATAAATAATGTCAATGTACACCATTCTTTATATGTGGAATGTGCTTGAAACCAAAATTACAAATGATATTTGTTTAATATGGTAAAAGTGCTGTATAAATTTTCTCACATCTTAATTTAACGGTGCATTAAGATAACCATTATCTGTTACGCTTTCCTCGTTATTATTTTGCATTTTATTCTTTCAATACTCAGATATTGTGAAACCAAAAACTTTCACAAAATCTGTCTTTGGTTCGAATTTGTGAAAGTTTAACGCTGTGAAATGATTGCATCACAAATGATCGAAATTGAAATTTTGCAATTTGTTGTTTCTCCATGTTTTTATATAACAATTAAAGAATGATACACTACATAAAAGTCATTATATTCTTCTGTCTGTGATATTTCAAAGTAATTTATTGTTTTCTGATTCATCTTCTCTCTTTCTGTAGTTCCTGAACCCAGATAAAGACATCGAAGAAGAGGAGGGGTCCGAGCCAGATTATCTTGGAGCCGAGCCGATTGACCCAAAGGAAGTAAACCTCAAGAACAGCTTAGAAGACGATGGGACTGAGGAGGAGGATGGAGAGATGCTCCTCAAGAAAGCTCAGGAAGCGATAGCTCACGATACAGAGGAAAGCTCTGCAAAGTACTCGCGGGATCTCAACCACAATGGAGAGGCATCTGCGGGGCATCCTCGTCTCCAAGGCAACGGGGATGCAGATTTTCCTCAGAGTGAGGGCGGAGGAGGAAGAGGAGGAGGAGGAGGGGGAGGGGGCGGGGACATGAGGAGCAAGATTCTGACGGGGATGAAGAAGATCATGCAGAGCTTGATGGGATCCTCGGAGGAGGAGAGCGAGCGGCTCCTTATCGATCTCGCCAAGGATCCAAAGTCGAGTGAAGCCAAGGAGAAGATCAAAGTCGCCATCGAAAAGATGATGTCCAGCAGCGACGGAGACAAAGCCCTCCCACGGGAGCAGCTGAAGAAAATGATGCAAGGTTTAACCCAAGGAACGTTGATGGATGATGTTCAGGGGGTGAATGGGAAGAAGGAGAATTTTGACCCAGAGGCGGTGGGAAAGAATGGGAAAGGGATGCGGTTCCCTAACAACAGGGAGGGGAGGATGCTGGATGATAAGGATTATGACCCAATGAAAGGCTTGGATAGGAAGGAGTATTTTGATTGGGTGAATCCCCCGGGGTTTGAGGCTGGTGCTCCTGGGTCACCGGAAGAGGAGGAGGAGGAGGAGGATGATGTTGAGCAGCCCGGTTACCATGACGATGATGAAGATGATGATACCATGGGTGATATAGAGTATTACCCCTCAGATGAAGACACTACTGATGATGTTGAATCGTCTGAAGATGGTAACCCAGGGGTGGATGAGGGGGATGGAACAAACTCAGATGACAGTAACCATGACAACGAGATGAAAGATGAGTTTTGCCTACCAGGGGAGGAGTGCAGAGATACTTCTACCCATCCCACAAAGTACTCTGAGGATCAGCAAATTGATTCTGATCAGTCCCAAACAGAACAAGGACAAGAGGAACAGGAGACAGAGAAAGAAAACGGCCATGAAGATGGGAAGGATACTCAAGATGAAAAAGATTATGGAACTGTGATGAAAGAAAATGATCAAGAAGAAGATGAAGAAGATGAAGATGAGGAGAGAGAAGATGACGAACATCACCACGAGGAGGAAGGGGAATGTGCTTGGACTTGCGAGGATGATGACGATCAATGCAGCGAAGAGGAGGATGAGGAGTGGGTGTATGAGCCACGTGAACTGACACCGGAAGAGTTGAAGGTCCAGAAGCTCTTGGATGCGGAGGTAACCAATGAGACCAAGACGTGGATGAAGGAGATGATGAGAATTGATAAGAATGCCTATTTCCTCTTAAACGATTTACCGGTAAGAAATTAGCTGGATTTTTTAAAGGTTCCATACAGTTTTAGTAAGAGTTTTTTTTTTTCTTAATTAAGAAGAAAAAAGCGGTGTGTCCCCCCTAATTGAGTTATTATATCCCCCTTTCAAATTTGCAACCCCAAAGGCACATAGCAATCTGATATCCTTATGATTTTTTCTTGTCAAGAGATTTGATAGTAAATTCATCATCATTGATTAATTATCCAAATACAGGTCTAGTGAGTTCCTTAAGAAATTAATTCCTGCAAAATGTGATACAGTTAAACTTACATAAAAAGTCGCATAAGTCGAAATTTCCCTAAGTCAAATCAATTTTTTGGACTAAACTGTGCAATACCTGGGCTGTGTGTTATTTACATTTCTTAAGTGGAATTTTGCATAAGTCGAACTATTGTTTGTGGTCCCAACAGATTCGACTTATGCAGAGTTAATTGTAATATATTTTCGGTTGCCATAAATTTTTTTGCAGGATTGCGCCCTCTGCTTTTACAAAATGCTGATTTGGACCCTCCGTGAAGCTGTTATCTGAACAAGTGAATGATGAAGAATGGACGAATTCAAACAAAAAAGAAAAAAAAGGATTTGAGAGGGAAAGAAAATCAGGGAATTCTGTTTTCCACCATTTTGCGAACAAAAAAAATTTGTTTTTGGGGTGATATGAGGTCTCCAAAGCTCTCATGACTTTACAACATGAAATGTGTGTCCAATCTTTATAAAGCTTATGAACAGAAGATACACAAGACTTCGTCAATTTATCTACCATGCTGTCACTTTTATTTACTGATCGGTTCTTTCTATTTAACAGGAATTAGAGACGGTGATGACAGACGACCAGCTGAATGGATCGAACCGTGTGGTGGCTGATGGGATAGCTGCGGAGCAGGAGTGTGGAACGCTTCTCCAGCTTTTAGATGTTAGTTTCCTTTTATGACCTTTGACCTTAAGTTTGTAAATTACATATAATGTAGATATATTGAGAAATTGGTCTGTATTAATCTTGATACAGTATGATTGATGAAAGAAGGATGCCTGATTAGAAACTTGTCTCAAAAATCTTATTTTTCTATGTTTTGTTAACTTGGTGGCTTGTTAAATGTCAAGGACATTCTCTGATAGAAGTATCTGTATTACAGCGATAGAATGTATAATTTGACTGTTTTGAAGAGAAGAGCAAGATAATTCCTCTCTGTCCATTTCATGCATTCCTCTACTTAGTTCGAAATTCTCATACCGGAACATACTAGTTGCATGTACTGTGTAGGTAGTATTCCAAAACCAAAGATGTGAGAAAAATCAGAAAAGAAATACAAATGATTGTTTCTTCTATTTCATCAAAGATCTCAATAAATGCAGAGAACCAATGCAAGTTATTCCTTCCGAGACAATTGACCACATTTTGTGGTTTGGCTCAATGACTTTTGATTCAGAGCTCTAAAAAATGTACCAGATGCAATAGTAGCAAGAGCAAACATTTCTGCACACACTGTGTCCATTTTTGTTGCATGACCATATTGCATTAAAGGCCAGGAATTTTAAAAACGAGATTAAGCTTTAAAATCCTGAAATTGGCAACACATTGAGAGGTTCAAAATAATCCTTTTTTTGTCAAAATTGGCAGTTTTTTCAACTTTTCGACAAAGTTTGTAACTTCAAAGTTTCAAAGACATAACACTTTATTGGAACCATGTAGAATTAAAAGAAAACTAATTTTGTTCCCAATTTGGAAAACAAAATGCCATTAATTTAGCCCTTAGATAATTCCTGTCATGAAAGGGTTAATATCTCTTTATGTTAATAACCTATGACCTCTCAACTTTGACCTCTTTGAACAGGGTGAGGCCAAGCAAGGAAATGGATACAAGGGGAAGACCAGCCCCCATACCAAGTACGAGAACTTTGAAGGACTCACTGTTAAAGATGCAGTAGATGTAAGTATTACATGTATAGTGGAAACTCGCTATAAAGAGCTCCACTATAACAAGATTCCTGATGTAACAAGGTAACTTTGCTGGGCTCAGGTCTTGTATTCTTCTGTTTCTTTACCCTAATAAGGAAATTCCTGATAAAACAAGGTAACTTTCATGGTCCCAATGTACTCATTATAGTGAGTTTCCACTGTACAGTTTTTTTCACCAGTACATAACACCCTTGGTGTTGATACCAAGGGTGAGGAATTGCAGAAAATAAAAACCATGTGTAGATTCTATCAACAAGGGTACTGACAAGGGTAATAAATCCATCAACGCCTACTTTCAATCACCACACTTGTTTTGGTCCTCCCAAACCACTTCCTCCCTGGGACGTCATAAGTTTTCATGCAACTTTAGGTTGTTTTTTTTTCACATATATCCTTCTCTGGCATGAATATCAGTTCTGTATCTCATAAATCTCTTACCAATTATAGGCTGCCAGTGATGGTCGGATCCCTCTCCTGTATCCAACAGTCTACATGCATCTTGCTGAGAGATCTCGACAGTTCCTGCAGCGTCACTTCAAACTCAAGTCACACCTCTTCTTCTCCTTCACCCATCTTGTTTGCCGGTCCGCTGGGCCAGGTATCATGTCGGCATGTAAGACTCACGCATTCCTAGCCTTTCTCTCCGTCCGTCTGTCTGTTAGTCGGTGTGTCTGTCTGTCCAATTGTTTGTGAATCTGTTAAACATCCTGGTTTATAGTCGGTGCAGGGGCCTGGAGGAGGTACTGATTTGCTAATAGGAACAATAAATCTTACTTCTGTATAATAGACTCTTGTTTGTTAGGAGGTTGTAACAATGCTCATTTTAACTCCCTAAGTACTGAGTCCGAGGTAACTTCATCTCGAGTCTTTGGAAAATTTGTGTTATATCAAAATCAAGTCATATTGAAAAAAATTAGATGAACATTATGATTTGATTATCAGCGAATGGGGAGGGTAAAGGTTGTGCATTTATTTCCCCTTTCCTAGGGCTCTATAGAGCCTGACAAAATTGTTTATGAATGTTTATATTGAAAGATGCCTAGTTCTATGTCTTTATATATATCTTTTTTATGTCTGTTGGAGTAGTATATGTTTCGTATTCAAATGTATGATGTATGATTGTTGTTTTTTTCCGCTAGAAAACTACATTTTTTTAATTGTTTAAGTTAAGGAATAAATTTTGAAAATACATTTCAAAGTATCAGCTGACGGAAAGGAAGATGATGTAGCTTTTTGACAGGGTTATACACTTAGATACCTTTGTCATTTTTTTTCTACATGTCATCATAGTAAGGCTTTTCTAGGATTTTAGGTTCATACATCTGTGAATTTTGTTTCTAGTGATATGAACAGGGTATAATTTGGTAAAGTCCATGCCCCTTCAAGGCTGTTCGGCAGATATTGTTCACTCACAGTAAGCACTGATTGAAATAATGTTTGGTCTTTCACAATCACAGGGGTGTGTTTGGACGTTCCATGCAATTTTTGGTGAAAGAAACTTGTAGGCAGCTTTGTCGGGGAGAATCTGCCCTCTGTATTTATACCCCCACCAAACGATGTTTGAAGGGGGTACATTGTACATATATAGGAATCAGTGTGTGGGCGGGCGGGCGGTCGAGCGGTCGGTCCGTTGCAAATCTTGCTCATCGAACTACTTCCTCATTTTTCGAGCAATGCTCATGAAATTTGGCACACACATTGGTCTTGGGATGGAGATGTGCAAGATATATTTTATGAATGTGTCAGAAACTCTGTTGCCATGGTAACAGCATATTATGGCAATAAATCAGGTTGAAATCTTGCGCATTGAACCACTTCCTCATTTTTTTAGCAATGCTCATGAAATTTGGCACACACATTGGTCTTTGAATTGAGATGTGCAAGACATATTTTTTTAATGTGTTGGAAATTCGTTGCCATGGTATTGGCATATTATGGTGATAAATCTGGTTGAAATCTTGCGCATCAAACTACTTCCTCATTTTTCGAGCAATGCTCATGAAATTTGGCACACACATTTGTCTTGGGACGGAGATGTGCAAGACATATTTTTTGAATGTATCGGAAACTCTGTTGCCATGGTAACGGCATATTGTGATAAATCAGATTTAAATCTTGCGCATCAAACCACTTCCTCATTTTTCGAGCAAAGCTCATGAAATTTGGCACACACATTTGTCTTGGGATGGAGATGTGCAAGACATATTGTTTCAATGTGTGGCAAACTGTGTTACCATGGTAACGACATATGGCAATAAAACAGGAAAATATTGCACATCAAACCACTTCCTCATTTTTCAAGCAATGCTCAGGAAATTTGGCACAAACATTGGGGCGGGGGTATTAATCACCTTCAGTGATATTCTAGTTTTCTTTTGAAATCCCCTCCCCCCCCCCCCCCCCCAAAAAAAATACTTATGGTATTAAGCACCAAAGGTGTTACATGTACAATGTATATACAGGCAAAATCCTGGTGTCAGCTTGCTATTCATAAGGTAAAGGACCGCTATTCATTTAACACGCATTATGAATAGCGGTCCTTATGAATAGTTGTGAATACTGGTCCTTATGAATGGAGGTCCTTATGAATAGTGAGGTAATTTGGCTATGGTTTGCTCGCTATTTAGAAGGATCGCTATTCATACAAAACCGCTAGTCATTTAGTCAGGCATTATGGATAGCAGTCCTTATGAATAAGTGGTCCTTATGAATAGCGGTCCTTATGACTAGCGAGGTTACCCCAAAATCCCTGCTTCCTCATACACACATACACACACTAGGGTTAGGTCAGTTCTCGTAATAGATGTACAGGTCGTGTATTTCGTACTATTTGTAAGTTTTGACATTGAATCGTATGGTGCCTTCAACCCGGCAGAAACGGAAGGAATAGCAAAGGTCAGTTAAAAGAAGAGAAAAATCTCCACAAACCAGACAGACAATTGTGAGAGAAAGGCTGCATGCTCCACCCTCTGGTTGCTAGGAGACAGCATGAATTATAGATAGCCACACCCACCCACCCTCATTGGCCAATCAGATGCTTTATTTCATCCAACTCATGAATCATTCATGAATGAGTAATATTTGTTAGACTCATCGCCTTATACTAGTCTTTCTTCTTTTCTTTTTTTTTTCTCTTTGCATCACATACCCCTCTCTCTCTATTTTGAGAAGTGTGTTCCATTGACGTATTGGTGCTAAATTCAAATGGTGCCCTAGTCTAGATTAGTCAGAAAAGGATAGAAAGTTTTTTGTAGTATACAAATTATACATGAAATATGGCAAGATTTGCCATTTAGAAACAGAATTACGAATTATGTTCTGGCTTATAGTTAACCCTTGTGAAAAATACATAGAATGCTTTAGGCATTGCAAACAGACAAAGGCAATCAACATTTCTTGATTGTAGAGTTGTAGAAAACCAGTTTCTTTAGCTTTTAGAACCCCCTATGAGTTTGCACACAACCAAATAGTCTTTGAATGTAGATTTTCCAGCTTGGAGTAAAAAAAAATGTTATGAAGTATGTAGACAGAATGAAAGAACCAAATCTGCATGGTAGATACTAAGGGTGAGATTGCTGATATAGACTAGTTAAAAGGTGTGGTGCCGTGGTGTTAGAATCTTTTATATTCATCTTTCATTTCATGCTTCTGCATGTTGTGATTTTCTAAAGTAAGAATTCAAGTGCATGCAATACAGGTAGCCTATTCTTTAATGTGAGATGAATGCGTGATCATGGTCATGATTCTGCCGAGGATGGTGATGATGGTGATCGTAGTGATGATGATGACGATAGCAGTGGTGGTGATGATTATGATGGTGGAGGTTTGATGATGATAATGATCATGATTATGATAACAATGAAAATGATGGTGATGATGATGATAGTGGTGATGATGATACTGATGGTGGTGGTGGTGATGATGATGTCGTTGATAATGATGATGAGGATAGTGGTGTTGGTGATGATGATGTTGATGATGATGTTGATGATGATGTTGGTGATGATGATGTTGGTGATGATGATGATGATGTTGGTGATGATGATGATGATGATGATGTTGGTGATAATGATGATGATGATGTTGGTGATGATGATGATGTTGTTTGTGATGATGATGATGATGATGATGTTGGTGATGATGTTGGTGATGATGATGATGTTGGTGATGATGATGATGATGTTGGTGATGATGATGCTGTTGGTGATGATGATGATGATGTTGGTGATGATGATGTTGGTGATGATGATGATGTTGGTGATGATGATGATGTTGTTGGTGATGATGATGATGATGATGAGGCTGGTGGTGAGGTTGGTGGTGGTGGTGATTATGATAATAGTCTCAAGATTAATCCTTCATCTCTTACAATCTTCCTCCTTTCCAACTCCCAACCCATAGACTCCTCCCTCAAACGCAAAGACCTCAGCCATCCCATCCACGCAGACAACTGCCAGCTGGACCACAAGGGGAATTGTCACAAGCGACTTCCGGCGTTCGTCTGGCGTGACTGGAGTGCCATTCTCTACCTCAACCAAGAGTTCGAAGGCGGGGAGTTCATCTTCGCTCATTTCAACAACACGGCACAGGTGGAGTATAAGAGTCTAGGTTTAATTAATAACTGCCTTCTGGACACTAACTATAATGCCTGTGCCTTTGACAAAAGTACCAAGTACAATTCCTGTCAGGAAAACTATCATCAGGAGAAATGCTGTGCTTTCAATTACAAATAATTCCCCTATTGTCTGAAAGATCCAAGGAATTTAAGGGTTGGTTAGTTCAGATTGCTATTCAGGGGCACATCCAGGATTTTGTTAAAAGAGGGGAGGGGGACAGGGGGCTAATGTAGTTAAGAAAATGTTAAACAAGCAGAAAATAGCATGAAAAAGGGGGTTCAAATTAAGAGAATATCTAACAGGCAAAATAAAGGGAGGGGTTGTGACCACCACCACCCCTGACCCCAGTGTGCCTGAAATTTCCTAAAGACTATTTCCCTATATAGGCCTACACTGTTCTGCTTTTACTTGTGATTTTTTTATCATTATTATGTTAGTTTGATGTGGTGTTTGATTTCAGAAACAACCAAAGAATTATTTGTATGCCAAATGTATTCTTATTTTTGTGCATTTCCAATTAATTTTAATTTGAATTGAATTGTATTTCTCTTTCGCTCTTTTCCAGGCTGTGGTGAGTCCCAAATGCGGACGACTCGTTGGCTTCTCGGCCGGTGAAGAGAACTTGCACGGTGTGAAGGGGGTGATCCATGGGCGCCGTTGTGCTCTGGCCATGTGGTACACCCTGGACCCCCGATTCAGAGAAATTGAGTTTTTCCAAGCAGCTGATCACCTTAACATGCTCTACGAAGAAGAATACAAACAGCAACAACACTGAAGTACATGTATTTGATTCATTACTGCACTTTAGAACTGTCTGTGAACTGTAACTATTGGATATACTTATGTGCAAAGATTTTAGGTTGCATAGAGAAACGCGGTGGCGCGAAAAGTCGTGTCTGGAATGCAAATTGTTGGTGATTAAAAAAATGCCTAATCAAGGTTCATATTGTAACCCACTTCATGGCTTAATGATGTGTTTCTAAATAAAATTATGATTTTCAACAATATGTATTTTGCGTTCTGTACGCATCTTTTCGTGCCACTAAGTTTTGCTAAGCTATACCTTAGTTTATGTTCCTTATAAGTAACTTGGCCAAACATAATATTATACATCTAAGCTGTTTCTAACGGAGATGCCATTTCTTAGGCAAAAGCTCAAATTCAGGCCCTAGTAATTTATTTTCAAGCCACATTTCAGGTTTTTTTGTGTGCGAACTAGATCATGGTAAATGATTTTCAGGCCTGCTTGTAAATTCTAACGTTCAACAAATTTTTGTCAGGTGATTTTTGTAAACTTTCGGTTACAAATACGAAATAAAAACAAACAGGGACATTGAGTTATTTTAAGGTATTATAAACATAATTAATGTAAATAGCCGGGGGGTGGGGGGGGGGGGGTCCATGGAACTCTTCTGTTAAAAGGATACAGTCCATGTATGGCTGCCCCTACATTTAGTAGCACTCACTATATTAGGTTTTCAAGTTTCTCAAAGACCTTTTTATTATTGACTACTGAGTTTACTGTGAGTTGCCTCTGAATATTTTTTATTCATTTTGTTGGGGGAAATCAAGCACTTCAAGATATTTTAGGTTTGTAAATCCTTTTTGGCCCTCTTCATCTTCATTTTAAGTCATTTTTTTTATTGTCTGTTTTCTCTATCTTCTTCTTCTTCCTCTTCTTTTTCTTTTTCTTTTACTTCTTCTTCTTCTTCCTCTTCCTCTTCCTCTTCCTCTTCCTCTTCTTCTTTTTCCTCTTCTTCTTTTTCCTCTTCTTCCTCTTCTTTTTCTCCTCCTCCTCCTCCTCCTCCTCCTCCTCCTCCTCCTCCTAACTGGTTGGCTACTGAATTTAAATTCATTTAATATTTATTACATGGACCATTAGGTCCTCGTGGGCAGTGGGTTAAATGCTTAGTATGCTCTATCCTTCCACTATGCTATTCTTTCTCTGTCATCATCATCACTTCTAGCTCAGAATCTTACAACATAATTCTAGATGGAGGCTCCCACATGGTGTTACTGAAAGCCTTCATTTGTGAATACTCACTCACCATGGAAACCTACAGAGAACATATTACAGATGTTCTCTTTACATTTTGATTTGGTGTTAAGTTTTCATTGTCTCAGTGTGTATGTGGCTATGGATTATATGAATTATAAATGCAAGATTGAACAATGTGATTTAGATATTGTTTAGGTGTAGGAGAAAGATTGATTTTTTTTGAGTCAGTAAGAGTGTTAGAATCCTCGTTAGTCCTATGGACTCTTGGAAGTTTAGATTTACGAGAAGGGCGCAATACTTTGGATTGAGAAAAGTGAATATTATGTACATAGAAAACCGGCAAATGAAACATTCCATGAAGTAGTATTTACCATGGAACCTTTTTGGAATATAGTACTGGGTATCTTCATTTATTTTGGTGGCTGAAGATGCCATTATTTTGTAAGCTACCTAAATAGGTAAATTGAACATGAATGATGTTCTATGGCTAAAATGTCTTATTTTTTTTCGAATTTCAGTGGAGAAAGGTTGGATAGTAAAGGGATAGTAAAGACTACAATGTAGCATTAGGCCTATACGTAGGAAAAGTTGGTTTTTTATGTAAGAGTATAGTTAACCTTATATAAGTCGAAGTCGCACGAGTCAAACTTTGCCGAAGCCGAATCAATTTTTTTTTACCTAATTATTCAAAAAGCGTGTTATTCACATTTCCTAAGTCGAATTTTGCATAAGTCGCACTATTTTTTGTGGTTCCAACAGATTTGACTAATGCAAAGTTAACTGTATTTTCGAGTCCAAGGTACAGTGTACATGTATGTCCTGTATGTTAGCAAATATTATGGAATTGTAGTATGGCATTGCGAAACATAAATTGACATGAAAATATCATTTGACTTCATATTTTGTCTGATCCCAGCTCTACGAGAGCTATCAGCATGATACAGTCATCAGATATACTCAAATATTAGCTGACTGTGTAATTGGTAACGTATTGGACAAAATTGCGTGGACTTGCCCATATTCTGAATAGAATTATTAAGGTAAAAAACAGTGGAACCTCGTTATAGGGCAATTCCATGGTAACGGAATTACAAATGAGAGATATTTTGCTCAGATTTTGGAAGGCTATGCACTAATTTTGGACTTCCGTCCCCTTCTCACCAATCTGCAGATGTACTCATTCTGTCACCTGAACTCGTTCATACCCAAAATTGTCCACTTACATTAATAGGGCTAAAAAAAAATTAAAAATAGAGTACAAGAAAGTGGGACTGGCAAAATCACCTTGTTATAACAAGAGTTTGTTATAAAAGTGTTCTTTATAACAGAGTTCCTCTGTATTTAAATATCCTACTACATGAATATAGTTCAAATATGGCTTTTTGATGATTAGTAAGATCTATTTTGTATGATATTACATGTATCATACATTTTATTTTGTACGTGTTTTCTGAACAGTATTAATTTGCTGCATTGAACAGGCAAGTAATTCTTCGTAAGCAAAAAGATACATACATGAGTGATTTCATCGTTTTATGGAAGGAATTTTATGAAGTTGCCAATTTCTTGCTGTTTTATGTTGTGTTCAATAATGACTTGGCTGGGATACTTCTTTATCATATGTCTTCATTTTAGTGTTGTTCTTACCATTTATATAATATTTAATATATCGTGATGATATTGTACATGTGCTATTTTGTGAAAATGCAACAAGCATAGTGCCTTTTAACTATCTTGCCTTTTTTTGCTGATATGAAAGAAAGTGAAGCAAAAATCATCGAAACCATCCACTTTGTTTCATAAAAATGATGAGATGAAAAGATTCCAAACTCAAGTCATATTTCATCATGTTGATATATTTCAAAACAAGTCATTTTATCATTTGTGATTAAAATGCTGCAAGTGCATTAGTTTGCCATTAGCAGATGCCTTCTTTTTTATAAAATTTAAACAATTGCCTTTACAAAGTATATATGTCAGGTTCAAATGTTCATTAACCCTTCAAGACAACTGACCACATTTTGTGGTTTGGCTCAATCATTTTTGATTCAGAGCTCTAAAAATTATTATACCAGATGCATAAGTAGAAAGAGCAAAAATTTCTGCACATACATGTACTGTGTCCACTTTTGTTGCATGACCATAATTGCGTTTTGATGCCAGGAATTTTAAAAACGAGAACAAGCTTTAAAATCCTTATACTGGGAGAGGTCAGGCTGGCGTGTTATACATAGCAAAATCAAGTTGTATCTAATGGGTTAAACACCGTTGAAGTGTGTTGGTATTGTAGCAAAATGAATTTCAAGTAGTAATATTATAGTAATCTCTTTTATAATTTGTAGATGTGATGTACATGAGAATAACAAGAATATAATTTTATAATGTATTGTATTTAGAAGTCTATATTTGAAGAAGAATAGTATACTATTAGTTGTAGCATGCTAGCAGATATACTTTTCGGAATAGGTACAGTGAAGTATACGGCATTAGCGAGTAGAGTGTACTTCATAGGAAGGCTATAGTTTGTGCTTTAATGGTTGTTTGAATGTTTAAAGTAAATGACATAATAGTAGATGCTACTCTGGGGTGGTATCCTTATTAATGCAAATACATGTAGTCTCTCTCTTTTATTTTGTTATAAGTATTCTAATTGTCACAACAAATTTGATTTGTAGTCTGTTCATTGGCTAATGACTCTGCATAGGTGGCTGTATAGGCAGATACTTTCATGAAGAAATGTACAATGTAGGCCTGTATGTATGTATGCAAAAGAATGAATAAAAAGTGGGTATTACATGTACATACAATCTGAAATTGTTATTGACAATAAAATCTCTTTGCTGAGATGGAATTGCAAGAATAACGTCCCTGCAAAATTTAGAACATGAATCTAAAACAAAGCTATGATGTGAAAATTGTCATGTGGTATTTGTTCCTTATTGATAGATTTCATTGACAATCACAGAAATCTACTCCATCATAATACTCTTCAGTTATACAAACAAAATGATTTTGACTGAGGTTTATACCCTGTCAGAAATTTGCCTTAGTGATAAAAAGTGACCTTATTTAGAAATGTGCACTGTAACAATTTGGACAGTATTTGCCTTTAGGTAAGAACATTGTTGACATTTTATATTTTTAGTAAAATGCATTTCTAGAAGAGAAAAAAAAGATAGATGTTCATGTAGATGTAGATCTGATGGTGATTGTCTATGTATTGAACAAATGTTTATTATGTTTGTAAATAAACTATTTGTACTGTTTCGGAATTTTACAAATGTGTCTATATTTTGTGTTGCTTTGCGTATTGTCTTGTTTTCTTTGATTTCAATAGAGGGAGAGGGGGGGGGGGGGAGGGATGATGCTATAGAGTGCTAATCCTTGAGTGAGCTATTTCTGTATACTGTATTATGATGCTTTTATGTAGAAGTCCAAAATTAAAATCGGAAATCCAGCCTCAGTGGCAAGTTGTTCTGAAAGAAAGCAGATAGATCAGAGAAGTAGATTGCTGAAAGTGAAGGAAATTGGACAAGCTACAGTATAAGAAAATTATGAAATTATGAATCGATAATACATATGGGAATTTTAAATTTTATACCGAATCGGTAATGTCACTGTGATGCAGTGGTAGACAACTCCCCCATTTACTCCAATTCACAAAATGACTAACATGCCACTTCAAAATATATTACTCTGTGATTTTTTGTTGGAGGACTAACAAAAATATGCTATCTGCAATGTACATGTACTTTGAATACTGCCCCGAAGGAAAAAGGTGCTTAGGTTAAGGAAAAACCGGAAATTAATTATACATGTAGTATAGTGTTGAACGAATGGGAGAGTTTACCGTGAATACGTCACAATCGTGCAAACTGCCAATTTGAGATTCACATAGATTTAGTCGTCCAATTTGTCAAAAATTCAACTTTGCCCCATTTCTTTTCCAAATTTCACCATCCCGTTTCTCATTTTTTCTCTGCTTTCACACGAAGCAAATTATTACAAAGTTGGATTGCCCTGTAAAGCCTCCTTCATCCATGATACGATCGTTTTCAGTTTCAGTTTAGTTTTATTTCCATAAATCAATCAAAATACAAATCATACATTCTGGAATAACAGAAATCGATGGCATAATGCAAAAACAGATATATCACAATAATGAAGGAATTAGACAATAAAGAGAGTACAGTGTAATTAAAAGGTAAACATTCATGTATAGTGGAGGGGCCTAAAGTAAAGCTAGGCTTGTTGTGGATAGGCCCCGGTTAATAAATAACTTACAGATAGGCAGGAGAAAACAATAGAAGGGGAAAGGAAGCTATAGGAAAGGAGGAATTGAACGGGAAAAGGAAAACGGTACAGAACGAAGACAAAGATTGTCACTAGAACGGGGACGCGCAGGTCCTTGTGAGCTCTCATAATTTGAAACTCCTTTATCCTGTCCTCTCTTTTCTTTCTCTTTTTCTTTCTCTCTCTCTCTCTCTGCATTGTACAATGCATGCAGATACTCCAGCAATGATTGCCCTGCATCAATATCCTAAACTAACCATGTTCTAAACCTCAACCTACGCCAATTACTACACTGTATACCTAAGCCTTATCCTAAGCCTATACCTAAAACCCAATTGCAAACGTAAACCTAACCCTACATCTGTGACAAACTAAAGCCCGGAGCAATGGTCGCCCGAGTATGTGTCGCTATCTTTCTCCTTCATCATCTTGCTCTTTCAATTCCTCTCTTTTCTCATTCTCTTTAAATACACATTGTTCCTCCCCATCTTGCTCTTTAACTCTTCTCTCATCTTTCCCCTTTTTCTAGTAAACAACACTTCATTTTTTTTTTTTTTCACAGTTCAGGAAGACACTTTAGGATTGACAAAATTGAAAAATAAAACATCCATATTTTGTACATTTCAACATGTTCAGTTTATATTATTTATTACATACATTAAAAAAAATTCTTACATATACATTGGAACCCCGCTATAACAAACTCCTTGGGACCAAGGAAATTACCTCTTTATATTGAAACCTTGTTGTATCAGGGCTAAAAAACAATAGAATACAAAAAATTGGACCGGCAAAATCACCTTGTTATGAGAGTTTGTTATAAAAGTGTTCTTTATAACGAAGTTCCACTGTTTGCTAGTGGCAATAACATTTTGTGCTACATGAACATTATACAATGTACATCCTAAAATTAATTCCTCAACTTTATTTTCTGACTATATATCTTCCATGAGATTGCTGAAACTTTCCAATATTCGATACAAGAGGAACAAAATGCAGCATTTAAAGTTATTTTCATGATATCAACATAGTGTGTACATGTTTATACATGTACATAATCACACACACACACATGCCTTTGTAAATGATACACTAGTTAAAAATTGCTACTTCTGTACGGTACACTGTCTCGAATGTCATACCCATAGTGTGTTTAGTCAGAGACCGACTTGAGGAACAGCATCAATATCAAATGAATAATTTTACATGATTGTACCACCAACGCAAGAAATGTCGATAGAAATCCAACAGTTTTCCTGAGGCTTGTGGCATAGCAACAACTACTCTATTCTACCTGCAATATCATTATTGAAAAGGAAACACGTACACATGCAAGTTGAATCAGGTTAACCCTTTCAGGACAGGAATTATTTCAGGGCAAAATTGATCACATTTTGTTCTTCAAATTGGCAACAATAATATTTTTCTGTTGGTGCTACATGGTTCTAAAAAGTGTAATATCTTTGAAAACAATATACATGGTCACAAGCTTTGTCGAAAAGTTGGAAAAATGCCAATTTTGATACAAACCAATGATTTTGAACCTCTCAATATGTTGCCAATTTCAGGATTTTAAATCTTATTCTTTTTTCTACAATTCCTCGCATCAAACGCAATATGGTCATGCAACAAAAATGGACAAAGTATGTGCATAAATTTTTGCTCTTTCTACTCATGCATCTGGTATATTTTTTAGTGCTCTGAAGTAAAAGTTATTAAGCCAAACCACAAAATGTGGTCAATTGTCTTGAAAGGGTTAATGTAATACATGTATAACGTACATGTAGTTCTCCACAGGGGTCGGGTAGAAACTTTCACTTAATTGAACTTATTTGTGAAGTGCTCTAATAAATTTCATCTTATTTTCCAGTTATGAATATACATACTCTAAATATAACAAACTTTTATACATGTACTGTTTGCACATCATAAAATGACCCTCATTATTACAAAGACCTTCACATACAAAAATAGCATTCTTTCAGTTATCACATAGATATCTATTTTAGCACTTAGCTACCTGGCAAAATTAATGTTTGCAAAGTATGATGATAAGAATCTGCAACAAACTATTTTTAATACACTTATCAGTGAAGGGCAGTATAAATAGCCTTACATGATTTGATCAGATAACTTTGTCACAGTTCTCAAAGTTTTAATAAGAGCGAGTTTTATCTCGAGCAATTAGTTTTTAATTTCATGCTTGTTTTCAGAATCCAATGTAAAGTGTCCTTTGAATTTTGAATAAGCATGAATACTGAACCCTTCCTTTGTACATGTACCTTTTATCAATTAATTTGTTTTGTTGAATAGGCATCAATTCTAAACCATTTCTTCATACCTTGTATCGACTCAATTCCTTTTATTGAATGAGCATAAATTCTAAATCCTTTTCTTCATACTTTCTATCTACTTGTTCCTTTTATATATCCTCTTGGCAAAAGCGACAAATATTTCCTTGGGCAATGTCTCACTGTGACTATTGATGGTGTCCATTAAGTCATTGTAGCTGGATTCCTCATACGACCTGTACACGCTCTCGAGGTCAAGGGTCGCATAAAGTTTCTTGACCTTTGCTACCTTCTCTGGGTCATCGATGGCGTAGTTCTCCTGTTGATGAAGGGGGAAAATAAAACAAAGTAATGCTTAAGTATGCTGTTAAGCTCTGACACACTGACATGTTTATAAGCTACAGATAAAATAATGGATTTGTATTATTCACTGAATTTCATTGACATATCAATATTTGATAATGAAATATAAACTCATTAAATAAAGAGTAAGAAAACACACAATAAGGTCGATTAGCGACATGTAGTGGCACAAAAAGACCCTTTTGGGTGGCAAAAAGAAAATACCGGTAGTTATATCATTTCACAGAGGCAAAACATTAACAATAAATCTAGAGTTGACAATAATTTTAGATGCACTGACTGAACTTGACAATTATGCTTATGTTCTCCATGTGTCTTTTTGTGCTACTACATTTCGCAAAGCTACGAATGGTGTATATTGCTTGAACACATACTGTACAGTGAAAACTCGTTATGAAGAGGTCTGATATAACAATATTCCTGATATAACAAGGTAATATTCCTGGGGGTGTTTCATAAAGCTGTTTGTAAAGTTACGCATGACTCTACGAATGACTTAAATATGACAAGCCAAATGGAATGCTCAATCATTTTTAACTGCATCAACTAAAGTTAAACTGCGCAGATGTAGATTAACATTCTTATCATGACAAACGTTTTTAATGCAAAAGTATATTGTATTTGCAATAATTTAATTGAGGTTATTGAAATACAGTCACAAACACCAGGAAAATCTTTGGGCATCCTATCTGGCACTTCATATTCAAGTTGTTCGTAAAGTCATGCGTAACTTTACGAACAGCTTTATGAAACACCCCAATGGTCCCAGCTCTTTATATTTTACTTTTTTTTTTTTTAACCATAACGAGATTCCTGGGGGGCGTTTCATCAAGTGTCTTGTCAGTAATTTTTACTGACAAATTTGCTCTCAGCCAATCAGATGCAAGGATTTCAGTAGCTTATAACAGTTATTGCAACTTGTCATTGATGACAAGTTTTATGAAACGGGGCCCTGCTATAACAAGGTAATTTTGATGGTCCCAAGGACCTCGCTATACTGAGTTTCCACTGTATTTATACATGCATGCATCAAAATGCTTTATAAAGAAGAAATAAAGCAAAAATGTATTTGGTCGTACCTCAAGTATTTTCCTCTGATCTGGAGTGACCCGTTGTAAAGCTTGGACCACCAACCAGCCACATTTGTTCTCTTCAATGTCAGTACCGATCTTACCAATAACCTCAGGCTCTCCATAGCAATCTAGATAGTCATCCTGGGATACAGAGAGAGAGAGAGAGAGATAAACAACGGCCTAAAGTCCTACAAGAGATGTGAATTTAAATCAATGCCAAAAACATGGTTTAAATCTTTATAGTGGACTCAGAAACTTGCACGTATTATAAACTTACGTATTGCCAATTCATTGAATGTGATGCCACATGCATACCATGCTTACCGAGTTTTAATCCATGGTTTGAGATGAACCTTCTTTTCGAATTAACAGCCTAAGATTTCAATGAGACAAAGAGAGACACCTACAAGTACATGTAGATCTACATGTATTCACAAATACATTTTAAGAAAGAGAAAGACAACAGATGAGAATGACAGCAAATAATCTTTGAAGGTAGAGGTTTACATGGTGGTACTGATAACATTGAGAAGGCTTACGGTTCACCATGTGGATAGTCCTGAGAAGGACTGTTGAGTGAGAAGAAGAAAGTGGAGAAAGTTAAGAAGCGAAGAAATGGAAAGGCGAGATAGAAAGTAAGAGAATGTAGAAGACTCGACGTTTAATCCGTCATCAGGAGTTTGGAGATGATGTCTACGAAGTGCTGGGAGTTGGTGATCTGGTGTTCGGATGACGTCCTGATGACGGACAGTCAACCTGTCCGAAACGTCGAGTCTTCTCCACTCTCAGCCTTCTCATCTGGTTTACAGACCTTGTCAGGACTTCACACTTTCAAGAAAGATTACTTCCACATTCTCTTACTTTCTATCTCGCCTTTCCATTTCTTCTCTTCTTAACCCGTTGCCTACGGGAACCGGGTGGCTCCTGTATTAAGCCTATGGGAATGAGAGAATTCAGTAGTCAACGAGTTAACTTTCTCCACTTTCTTCTTCTCACTCAACAGTCCTTCTCAGGACTATCCACATGGTGAACCGTAAGCCTTCTCAACAACAACAACAACTGAGTTGACAGAGGAAGAAGCAAAAAAAAAAATAAGAAGAAATAAACAGAGATAAAATGAAGGATAGATCAAGGGGGATAGAGAGAGGGAGAGAATGAGGGAGAGAGAGGGAGGGAGAGAGAGGGAGAGGAAGAATGCAAGAGGATGAGAGGAGAGGGAGAGGAGAGGGAAGAAAGAGAGAGAGAGAGAGAGAGAAGGGAGAGAGATGGGTGGATACAGATGGTGAGAGGAATGACCATTGGTTCTGACCTGAACTTGGAAGAAATGTCCCATCTGTAATAAGATAGTCTTTGCATTGGCATGAGACTTGGCATCAGAGATACCAACCTATTTCACAAAGAAAACAAAAAGCAAAAGTAAATCAACATCACAATATTATTAGTGAAAACCAACCCCACACTCTGGATACAGGATTCACATTTACAACTAAAATGATCTTTGCATCCTATTTACATTTCCATCGGCAATAAGATATAGCATTTATAGGTAGCATCAGAGATACCAACCTATTTCATAGTAAACAAATAATACCATGCACTGAGAGGCTCTAGTTGAAATTATGGATTCCGAGGTGGTAGGAACAGCATTATTTTGGGGGCCTAGCCCCGAAGAAAATAGTGCTATTTCTGTCACTGAGGAATCCGTAATTTCACTACGGGCTCGAAACAGTGCATGATATATTTGTTTTACATCCCTCCAACGAATCTTGAAAAAATAATGATAAAATGTACCGCGGTTTACACAGTGGTCTATGAGGCCATTACCGATAGCACTTTTCACACGTTATCCATTAAAAATGACTGATCGTCACAGATATGGTATAGTGCACTATACCATGAATGACGTCAAGGTATAGCACATTTTTCTTCATATGCATCGGCAAATTCATTAAACCCTTTCAAGACAATTGACCACATTTTGTGGTTTGGCTCAATAACTTTTGATCCAGAGCTCTAAAAAATATACCAGATGCACGAGTCGAAAGAGCAAAATTTTCTGCACACACTATGTCCATTTTTATTGCATGTTCATATTGCATTTGATGCCAGGAATTTTCAAAACTAGATTAAGCTTTGAGATCCTTAAATGAGCAACACATTGAGAGGTTTAAAATCATTGTTTTTCATCAAAATTGGTAATTTCTTTCAACTATTCAACAAATTTCTAACCATGTATATTGTTTTCAAGACATTACACCTTATTTGAACCATGTAGCACTAAAAGAAAAATATTATTGTTGCCAATTTGAAGAACAAAATGTGATCAATTTAGCCCTGAAATAATTCCTGTCCTGAAAGGGTTAATGAGGGATATAAAAGAAAATAGACTCCTTTCAAGACAACGTTGAGTTCAGGTAAAAGTGAAAAATAATGTGTGAGTTTTCTCATTTTGTCGTCAGTTTGGAAGAATATCATAAAAGAAATGTCCCCTCAAAAGGACTGCTTTTCAAACACCCTCATCTTCAAAATGGGGTCAGGCTAACTCGGCACTAGGGTGAACTCGGCACTGCGCGGTGACTATGTTTCAAGAGTTGAAGTCCACGCTACACACCAAGTCTATTTATAGCCTTAAATTTCATGTTTTGTACAATTTTACCTCTTGAAATTTTCAATATTACTTCTTTGCTTATCATTTCACACACTGATATCAAATAATTTTGAATTTAAGTGTTCTGAAATGTGTAACTAATGTAAAATTCAACACAAGTATTTGCGATCCATTCCATTCTCTGGGCTAACTCGCCACGATTTTCCGCCAAGGCTGAGTTCGCCCTAGTGCCGAGTTAGCCCTAGTGCCGAGTTAGCCCAGATCGCTTCAAAATACATGTACATGTACATGTATGACGAGAAATAGATGAAAAAAAGTTTGGACCAAGTTTCCACACTACATGTGTGCCACTCTCAGTCACTTGTGACAAAATGACTTTGTGAATTGACGTTTACTTGTCAAAGAAAGGGAATCTTTTTTATGTAAGAAACTGGTGATATTAAAAAAAAAAATCAATAAAATGTAATCTGATTTTTTGGAATGAGCCAAAATTAGAAAGTCACGTGTGTGACCGTTAGTTTCACTTTACAAAGAATGGCCCATGTGCGTTTTATGTGTGTGTGTAGTCCAACATACCCATTTTCGTGTGTAGTGCACATGACATTCAGCAAGACTGAACCTCTTTTCTTATCATTTGGATGATTCCAAGAAGACAGTATACACCAATTCTCATGTATTACATAATCAAACTTTGCAAATTGCTTCAATACAATTTCTTAAACTAATACAAAATGCATGACCGGAACTAATCATCATCATTAAGTGCCAATATCTTGAGAGTAAATAGAGGTATTTCACATTCATATACATATGCCAATTTAGGTATTTACATGTACATGTACATGTACACAGGACCTAAGAAATGTATTTTTGCCTACTAGCCAAATGTTTTTATCACATCGATCAGTCAATATCATTCAAAGATATGACCAACCAACAATGTAAACATATAAATCTTAATTTGGGAATACTTAATCACTTGGATAACTGCAAATTAACAAACAATGGAGTTATTTTTATGCACCTATCAAAATATAAAGGTCATGTACAGGTCATGTGCACCATATTTTGGCTACATTTTTTTTTCTTCTTAATATGAAATGTCTTACACAGACAATGAGAAATATGTGTTGATGCAAGGTTCAATCAATCATATATGTATGCAAATATGTACAGCTTAAAGGGAATCTTGAGTTCTGGGAAAGGTGAAAAATAATTTGTGAGCTTTCTCATTCCTTTTACGTCAGTTTGGAAGAACATCATAGTAGAAACATCCCCCGAAAAGGACTGCTCTTCAAATGCTCATACAATGTATATTCGAAATATGACTAGAAATAGCTGAAATGTTTGAGCCGAACATTCATGCCACTTGTGTGTGTAGTCCCATATACCCATTTCTGTGTGCAGTACATGTGCTTTTCAGCGAGATTGTGTCGATTTCTTATCTATTTTGATGATTCCAAAACAGCACAGTATAAAACAATAGATGTAAAGTTAACATAGTCAACCTTTCTCAATTGCTTTGAGACAGTTTCTTTTACAGTACAACTTAATGAGCAGAACTCAACTTTATCTTTAAACATGGAAAAACTTAAAATGAATGTTGGATATCCCAAATTTACTGATTTATTTTTACATATTTTACATTCTGTAACGTTTCCCCTTGAATGGCCATCCATAATAAAAATGGCATAAGATTTTTAATCTGATACATTTTATCCTACTTTCCCTTCACCCTACAGACATTATTTATTTCTGAATGAAATGTATTCTCTCATACAAATTGTTCTAATGAAATCATCAAATGTATGTCATTTTTCCACCGTAAATATACATAATAAATGAGTATAAAAGAAAACTTTCTTTTTGAGGTGAAAACTTTTTGGGCCGTAAATGCTGCCCGGCCATGGCCAGCTGAAAGGATAACACCTGGGCCCCTTTGCATAAAACTTACCATTAATGGTAACTCTGCTATCAATGGTAACTACTATGGTAACATCACTCAACAGCCAATCAAAATCAAGGTTTCCATGGGAGTTACCATTGATGGCAAAGTTACCGTTAATGGTAGGTTTTATGCAACGGGGCCCTGGGCGGGAATATCTACCCACGGCAGGGTAGGGGGTTAATAAGATCAAGGGAAAACAAAAAAAATGTGGTCTTTGTACACAGGTTACAGTTTTCAATGAGAAATAGTTTTCAAGGGAAATAAAATACAGTGAAACCTGTCTATAAAGACCACTCGAGAGAGACAAGAAAAGCAATCTTTATGAGCAGGTGGTCTAAGTGTACAGGTTTCTTTAATACATGTTTCAATGAGAAGCACTTCTCAGGGGAAACAAAAATGGTGGTCCTTATAGACAGGTGGTCTTTCTATACAGGTGGTCGCTAAAGCCAGTTGGAATGTAATATGGCCTTAATAAACAAGGTGACTTCGGTACAGAGTTCAATGAGAAATAGTTTCCAAGGGAAACATAAAATGTAGTCTTTCTATACAGGTGGTCGCTAAAGCAGGTTTGACTGTACTCACCATATGCATGGCCAGAGCTACAGGTAGATAGAAAGAATAGAATGCAGTTTTCCATTTCACTATAGCGGCATATCTGAAATGACAAAGGAAAAGAAGAGATTCATTATTAGTATCATTGCATCTTTACAAAAAAGAATTTGGAATCCTACATGTAATTGGATTTGGAAATACAGCATTGCTTAGGGGCAGCCAATAAACAAAATAATTATTTGTATGAAGGGTTTTTAGGCAACCAGAAAAATTGGCATGGTTTGCGCAAAAGTTCCCAGATGACCGTGCAATTTCAAAACAATATCTTTTTGTACCCGGATGACCGTGCAATATATCTCCATATCTCATGCATGGTTTGGGGTGCGCGTGACGCGTAAAAAAGTGAATACGCGCTTAAATACGCAAAGGTTAAGACAATAGATGTATGCGCGCAGCTCTTGCAAAATGCTTGGGTAAGGACAAAAATGTTTTTCTACCTGTTTTTTATGTCGAAGTAAATACAAAAACATAAGGACATGTAATGGTGAAAATTGAGGAACTAGGTATCATACAATTAATAATAATAATATCGAATGACTTTTCTTTCGTGGGACACAAGGATATATCGTACTCGCTTTGAAAATATTTCACTCGTCGTGCCGACTCGTGAAATATGCTCATAGCTCGTGCGATATATCCTTGTATCCCACTCAAGGCCTTCAATATTATATAAATATCACATAGATTTAGTTTACTATGGAGCATATTTGTAAATCTATAGAGTAGATGCTCTGGTGTGCAGACTTAGAACTCTTTTTTCCAGAATTATTTTCACTTTTTACCCAAATAATGGAAGTTCATATTGTTACTGTTTGAGCAGAAATATAATCCCCCCCCCCAAAAAAAAGAGTTGCCATGGTAATTTAATTTTTCATATTCCTTGTTTTGGAGCCAGTTTGCGGCATACCTGCACCAATTTGCGGCCCTGTGTACAGACTCAATGGAGAGTCTGCACGTGCATCATGTGTGCGCGAGCTGAGCAAAATCCCATCAGCCAGAGCTCCCCTTGTGCAATTCGGCCGCAAACCGGTGCAGCAGTATCTGACATTGACATCGCCATTCGCACGAAGCTTTCGCCGCGGCGTGCCGGTGTTTCACACACACTGAATATCGACAACTGCAACTAGCGATCGCACACTTTTGAGCTTGCGACACATGAAAAATCCTGATCTAAAATTGAAAATTTGTTAAAATTCAGCTTATTTTTCAAAACACTATTTCCTTAAAGGAGAATTAACCCCAAAATATAAATGAACTTATGTTCAAAGGTGTAATATATTCTTAATCATTGGCCTGTATCACTTTACATGATGAATTTCCTTCGTTGGAGCATTGACTCATTGCCTTTCAGATTGGGGGCCCTAGCCCCCTGGAGATGGTTATCTTTAAGTTAATCCTTCAGTCAATACAAGGCCTTGGGCCAGTAATCTGAGCATCAGCACAGGCCAGGGTGGGCTTGTTCGTCTGGAGCTAGCTCGCGCACATCATCGTACAGTTTAGCTAGTCTCTACTCAATGCAATGTCCATTGATGACATTTCTGTTAAGAGCAGGGAACAAGAAATGTATTGTACTCATTGATCTCTACCAGTGGATAAAGCAACGCCCTCTACGTTTGATGCGACCTGTCGCCACGTTAAGGCTCGCAGAAGAACACTGGCGCTGTACTGCTTCAATACAATTTCATGCATTTTTAGAATCAAATTATTCAGCACTGTGAAGTCTCTTCCACGAATGAACTGCACAAACAGGCAAAACAAGTGTATCCTTATGAATTCTACAGGCGATTTAATGCGACAATCAGTATAATATTCTTTTTAAATATATCAAATTATGTATCTTTCGAATAAGAGTACATTGGAATCGTACACTGCAGACGATGTCCCATGTACTGTGTTTGAGTGTAGGGCTCCTAATTTTGGTTGTGTGGCCACATTAACTGTTCGCATAGAGCCGTGTGTACGAAACTATATCCACGTGGTAGAGATCGATGATTGTTCTACACTGGATTAGTACTCAGTGAAACCTGTACATAAAGACCACTCAAGGGAGACCCAAAAAAAAGTGGTCTTTGTAGCCAAGCGGTCTTTATGCACAGGTGTCTTCAATATTACATATTTCAATGTAAATCACTATTTCATGGTAAACAAGAAGTAATCTGTTTAGGCCTACACAGGTGGTTGCTATAATAGCATGTTCCACTGTACTTACCTTTCTTCTGTAAATCTGTTAAGATCTCTGTTGTTTTCTGGCGATGTAAGCAGATCTAGAGCTTGACCCATTATCGTCTGGTAGGTTGTCTGGGAGAGAAAATGCAATTGCAGAAAAATTGAATTAAAAAAATCTAAATTCCACGTCATCTATAAAAGCATGCAAACACAGAAGTTCTATTTGGAGCAAGGTGTAACATTATTTTCGAAGTTGCTACTTTTGACAGACAATGTGTATTTTCATGTTTGATAGAATATAACCTGAATGCTGTATTGAGAGAAAAAAAAAAGTTTGTAAACTAATATCCCTTTTTTAACGCTAATCAGGCTGGGATATTTTGGCCATGCCACAGCCGGGTGGGAGGCGGACTGATAGAATATAACGTGAATGCTGTATTGAGGGGGAAAAAAAAAGTTTGTAAACTAATATCCCTTTTTTGACCCTAATCAGGCTGGGATATTTCGGCCACTTGCCACAGCCCGGTGGGAGGCGGACTCTGTCCCCCCCCCCCCTCAAGATCTCGTCCGTTGACCGCGTGATCATGCTGAAAATCGGCATGCACACCGTCCACAACGTAATCTCCAAATCTGTATAATTAATTGCTCTGAAATAATTTTACATTAATTATGCTAATTTATGCGTGAATTTTGAATTTTGTGTGAATTTTGAATTTTGTGTGAATTTTGAATTTTGCGTGAATTTTGAATTTTGCTCTAAATCATTAAATAAAGCTCCAAAAATGCTAATTTTTGGTCTAGACACTCTTTGCAGTATTCTTAGCAAAAGTACCTGAAAAAAAATCTGGTATCAAAACTGATTTCTTAAAAAAGTCACGGAACGCTGCAGCAACTGCTCTGCGCATTGCAGACATATCACGCAAAATGAAGTAAATTGTTGGTCTACAGCACAGACCATTCAAATGCTACGTGCACTAGCACAAATTGGGTTTAAAGCAGTTAGTGTCTGGTGCCTGGAGAATACCGAAAAATGAAAATGAAAAGTATTTGACTTACCTCATGAAATAATTCCATGACCTGGACATAGTAGGGTTGATGACTGATAAATCTCTTGAGGAGTTTGTATATGCAGGCTTCAACATAGAACGAATCATTGATTGCAACACTCCCTACACCTTCCTGTACAAAGAAATTGAAATGAAATCGTGCTGGTTGGGATGTGGAATGAAACTCTGTCCCTGTGAATTGTAGGATGTGAAGAGGAGGTTGTTTAATATAGCTTTCATTTTGTAAGCACACTTATCATTCAATAGATAGATAGAAATACTTAGTAGATTTCCTGATGTCTTTTCTCTGTTACAAGCATAATTACTGTCATCACCATAATCATCCACAAAATTTTCCTGGTCTTCATTCTGATCATCAACAACATCATCATCACAATCAAGCTCACCATGATCATATCATCACCATCATCATCATCATCATCACCATCACTAACACCATCATCACCATCATCATCACCATTACCATCACCATCACCACCATCATCATCACCATCACCACCACCATCATCATCATCACCATCATCACCATCATCATCATCACCATCATCATCATCATCATCATCACCATCATCATTATCATCACCATCATCATCACCATCATCATCACCATCATCATCACCACCATCATCACCACCCTCACCATTACCAAGATCACATTATTATTATTATTATAATCACCATCACCATCACACAATCACCATCCTCATCACCATCATCACCACCACCAACCCCACTCCTAACACTGCACCACCATCACCAATCACCACCATCATCACCATCATCACCATCACCACCATCATCATACTATCACCATCACCATCACCACCACCAACCCCACTCCTAACACTGCACCACCATCACCACCATCACCACCATCATTTCCTCTCACCTTCCGATACCAACATGGTTGTCCTCTCCTTGTCTTAGACTGGTCCATCATATCATCAGCTATCAAGAAGTAAGCTTGCAGCTGTACATGAAAATCAGAAAAAAATGCAATCATGAAATCAAATAATCAAACATAAATGTCGAACTAGGAAAGTATTAATGCTTTTTAAGGCCACTCAAGACCATGTCTACCACATTCACATACAAATAGAAATATATACCTCATCAGTGCCAGTGGCGAAACGTGAGTCCAGCCATTAAGGGGGCGCTGGCACCATGGGGGGGAGGCACCGGTCTTACTCGGAGAATTCAATGCAAATTTACAAGCCCACTGATTACGGGGAGGGTGCGGGAAGGGGTCCTATCGTCTTCTTTTCTTGTCTTTCTCCCCTTCTCCATTTCTCTCTCTTTTTAAAATTTTTCTGCGATTCGATTGGGAGGCACGTGCGCCCCTTTAGTTACGCCAATGTACCACACTACCAATCTGTTGACTCAACAATATTCATTGTATCCTGACGCTAAAATTGGCTATGAATTTAAGAACGCTTGGACCAGAAAATGCCACCCCTTTACAGGTCTAAGGTGAAAAATTATTTGTGAGCTTTCTCATTCTTTACATGTCAGTTTGGAAGAATACATGTATCACCTGAGTAGAAATGTCCCATGAAAAGGATTATACTCTTGAAATGTCCCCATTTTTGAAAAATATGACGAGAAATAGCTAAAACGTTTGGACCAAACATTCATGCCCCATCAGTATGTAGTCCAGTATGCCCATTTACAGCAAGATTAAGTCAATTACTTCTCATTTGGTCAATTTAGTGAATCCAAAAAAGGAGTATTGCACTAATTCTTAAGAACTACTGCGCGCGCTTGTAAACAGGCGACTGGCTGGAATGCTCCCCAGAGGAGTGGAGAATGTGCACTGTAATGTGCAGAATTTCAACTGAATCCAGTGACTGGGGTAATAATGCTGTAATCGCTTTGGTCGGTCACGTTGTAATTGGTAAGGCGCTATGTAAGAAACAGCTATTATTATCATTATTACTCTGGTTTCTTTCACAATTTGATTGCATCACAAGAACTCAACTTTATTTTTAGATGGATCACCAACAACTTTGGAGTTCTCATCCACTCTACCACACCATCCCAGTACCATGGCAATATGAATGTTACGAACCCCTGATTTTAAATGAAGTGCCCCCACAATTTGGAATTGACACCCATTTCAGTCTACACATTATCCAAATAAACCGTGGCAGTGTGAATGTTCTCATCTGTGCTACGAACCCCTGATTTTAAATGAATTACCCCCAAAACCTGGTGTACTCACCCATTCTACACACCATCCAAGTACCATGGCAGTGTGAATGTTCTCATCCGTGTTTTGAACGCTGTTAGCTAGCTGTCTGAACGCATTCACTACCGTCAGCCCCCTGTTTCTCTTCCCTCCTGGCACAGTGTAAACCAGCATCTGAAATAAAATGTTGACAAACGGAACACTGATAAATCTCAATTCCTCTGTGCCACCAAGTTTCCAAAGAAGCACATGCATACATGTATGTACAGTGGAAACTCGTTATAAAGAGCTCTGATATATAACAAGATTCCTTTTATGACAAGGTAATTTTCATGGTCCCAAGCCATGGTCCTCGTTATAATGAGTTTGTACTGTATAAAAAATATATCAATTTCTTGAGACAACTTTTTAATCATAGTTCCACTATTCGGTGTTCACATGATTTAATAAAACTCATTCAATTAATAAAAGTACACTGTCCTAGATACATGTATTTGGTTTGAGGAGCTTTTACGTGAATGCATTCAATATTTGAGTAATTCATGCTGTGTGAAGTAAACCTTACAAGCAGAACAGAGAAATAGAGGCAGGGATTTAATACCTCTTTAAACCAAGCTGCGGCATCTGCTATCTCTGAATTAGCAGCATCATCGTCTGTGAGTTCGTCCACCAGTTCATGGAAGACCTTCTCAAATGTCTGAGGATCCTGGCTGCTATTGGCGGAAGACATGTCTGATGAATACCTAAGGGGGAAACAGAGTTAAATCAATTTATGCAAATTTATGCAAAATCTGGATTAAAAGACTATCCCCTTTGTTTTCACTCTCTTCCCCCCCCCCCCTTTTCATTTCAATGGAATTCACTTTGTGGAGCCATTAAAAAGATGCAAAGCAGTCTAAAGCCAAAGCTTGACAATATAAGACGATTGTTTATTATTATTATTTCCATTTCTCTTTTTCAATGGAGTCTTTGGACATGGTTATACATGTACCATCAAAATGACAGAAAGCAATCTACAGCAAAATCTAGAGAAGAAAAGATGACTTTGGAAAACTGACCCACGTCAGATATTACCATGGGCCACTTACATGTACTCCTGGGGCTAAAACAGCATCCTCCCAACCACCATCCCCAGTCCCCACCCTAACAGCCCGTGGGTAAGTGCCTTACTATCTGGAGATCTTAACTGCTCAAGTTGCTCGCCCTGAACAATATGAGAAAATTTCATGTCTCAATTTTTTTTTTAAAACCTGGATGTCCTCTCCTGAAGAAACCTGATTCCCATTTTTCTTCTATTTTCTTTTTTTTTTTTTTGGGGGGGGGGGTGGGGGGGGGTATTTATATGGACTTGACTTAAGAAGCCTGTTGAAATCCACAAACATAATTTATGTCATACGTTTCAGTACAAAAAAAGTATTAGGCTACTACATACATGTACACCAGAAATTTTGTCAGGCAATAAACATTAACAAATACTACCAACGGTTAAAATTTGTTGTGAAATACTGAATCAATGCAAAAATTGCCTTACTATCTGGAAATCTTACTTGCTGGTCCTAAATAATTTGAGAAAATTTCATGTCTCAAAAAATTATTGTATTACACTAGTTAGTGGGTTACATGTATAGTTACCAGGGTTGTTCTGTAGCGTCGTGTCTGAATTTAGAGACAGGTGCTTGGCCAAGGTGGAGTGCTTGGAGAGCCGTTAATCGGACACTTGTCCCAAGAAACAAGCTATAATATTTGCAAAGGTTTGAGAGTTGACAGGACAAGGTGGAGCGATGTGAGTGATGACCTTGTGTGACCTTTGCCTGACCTGTGACCTGTGTGGAGTGGTTTAGGACAGCTCGTTTGTAGAGTAGGGGAAGCCTACGTTGCATGGCCGTGGGATCAGCTTATCAGAAAAGTACTTCTGCCAACTGTGCCATGCCTGCAGAAGGAGTTAACAGAGTTTTAAACAGTTTTCAAATCAGTTACATGCAGAGTTTTACTTAAATTAAGTAGGATCTCCAAGATGAAAAATTGTGCTAATATCTCAAATGTGTACATATACTGCCGTCTATGTGTGCAACAGTGTGAGATAAAATTAATTTAGCATGCCGCATCGGAATGGCTCAACATTGTACTGCCTTGTACTCCGTTCATCTAACAGTTAGACCCCACATTCCATTCCGATCTCGCCGTCTTTGTAATCGCACAGCACAGGACGCGAATTTTCAGATAAGGGTAGCGGGAACGCCGATTTCATCGCTAAAATGTGATAGTTATGGATTATGTCACTACTATGGCTAGGCGGCAGTCATTCACGCTATAAACTCACAATATATATTTGCGGTCTGGCTCTGAGGAGTGAGAAAGAGGTTGCCGTGCATGTAAGCGTGAGAGAGAGCCCTGATGCTGTCACGCCTAATGCGTTAATAGACTTGGTAGGTCTGCATACACCTCAACACTTTCAAACACGTGCTGCACAAAAGTCACCAACATTCACTCAAAATCGGCATTTAATTTACAAATACCGACACCAATATATCCATGAAATACAATAAATTCAACTCACTTATGACTTATTACGTTGGAAAAGAAAATACCAAAAATGAAATCCGTAATTTACTGTCAGTTCTGGCGAAACAGGGTATCGCCAGTCATTGTGTACATTTCCTGATCACTGTGAGCGCTGACATCTCCCCCAAAAAAATTTGGTCGGCAAAAATTAGGTCCCTATCGTGCACACGTAAAGTCCCGATTTTCCATGTGTGCGATCGTAGAGATCGATGTGTGCGCGCGATACCGAGTTTCTTTGAGGACAAAATTTTATTGGCCGAGTTTAGTCTAAAACATTGGCAGAATGAAAATAACATGCGATGGCAGAATGAAAATAACATGCGATGGCAAAAAAAAAACAGCTGGGATTTCTTCGGTTTTGGACAAGATTTTGACTTTGGACATGTTGGATTTTGCTGGAAATATCATCAGTTCTTCATAACTGGCATTTTAGGTAAGAGTGAGCATGATGATATTTTTAAGACCTGACTTTGAAAGGACATGAAGGAAGTATTTAAAATATTTAATCATACATTTAGTAGACTCTCAGCTACATGTACATGCAATAGAAAATATGTCATATTTTTGCCATGTATGTAAGTCGGTATGAGTGGGAAAAGGAAGAGATAGCAAACTCCAAAGGCATGAAAGGTGGTTTGTAGGGTTCACCGTTCGTGGAAATGGATGAATCTTGCCCACTGATTTTTTTGTTTACTTGTCCTCTCTGTAAAAGTTAGTGTACGCACTCGCGGTTCGAAATCCTAACCTACATGTAGACTTCTAACAAGTTACATTGGATGAGTGAGTATGCGGCAGACTGCTTCTTGTGTGTGGCTTGATGTTCACTGTCATATTTTATAAAACATCAAGCCCACTCATAGGCCAATGACTCTTCAACTCTTACTGTGCCACAAATTTGGGGATCGATTCAGAGTTGAACTTGAAAGTGAAATTTTAAATAAATATTTTCCTCTCATGTAGAATGATCTAGACTGGAAAAAGGCCCGCTGATACACACAAAAGCTATTGAAGCCTATTCACCCGTAAAAGCTACTGTGGAGTACAAGTTTATTGTATCATCATGAGAAAAGCTTGTACATGTGTGGCTAGCATTGCACGCAATAAACCGATGTAGTGTGGGAAGTGAATGAGGGGGGAAATATTTCACGATATCGCCAAAAAGAAGATCGACACAAATTTCAATTTGATAGTAAGACTGAGAACTCTGCATTGTGCACTGCGATAACAATTAGACCCTATGCCAATATTTTAGTAGTGGTTTGGAAAAATCCCTCCAGCCGAAACAGGTGCAGAGCCACTCACAGAACCATCACTATCATGACTACAATAATAATGGAGCTGTGTCAATTTTGGCCTGTCAGTGTCACGACCTCAAAGTTGAAGAGGTAAAAACACCAATATAATCAGCAAAGTTTTGAGAAAATACTTCCTTCTACATTTTAGAATGATAGAATATCTAATTTCATGCCAGATCCTTTGATCAGTGGATAGGATCTTTATCATCAAGTCTCAAGACTTGAGTCGAGACTTGATGTCTGAATCTGATGATTGATCAACACCTGATCAAGTGAAATTTTCAGGCTGTTTTTGGTCGGTGATCTTGCTCCTCTGCCGCACACATACATGCAAGATATCACACACTTGCTATGGGAGGCAACTGCAGAATTGCTCACGGTATGAAGGTACAGAGTGCGAGGTTATCTCCAATAATGAAAAACCTCGCATAACTCCATAAGTGTGAGTGGTACAGAGCGGCAGCAGTACTGCGAGAGCCGAGCTATCGAGGCATGCATGAACGTAGGCCTACACGGGTTCATACGGGGACGACACAAAGCAGTGCCTCGATGCATGTACTTCAACAAAGGCAAGCCAATTTGAGCTTTATAATTCATGAAAATCTTGTTCTATTGTGATCATTATACAACGGATATAATCTAGAATTCAAAGGAAATACAAATGGTATACTTACAACTACTATTCTCGTGAATACTGATGAATTTTACACAAATTTATGGTCGAAAGCTGTGTGTACACTGTACTAGCTCATGACAGCAGCAGCCGACGTACGAGTTTGCAGGCCTATGATTGGTCAATTCACCTATCGTACCATTGCATTGCGAACTGTCAGAATTGCGGAAGTTAGCCTCATTAAAAAAAAAAAGTTTTTCATAATTATCATGACATTGCAAGTTTTGTCTATAAAATCTAGTCATTTTTAATTTCAATGTAATTTTATTCATTATTATTGGTGTAAAACAGCTGTTTTATCTATACTTATTCGTTAAAATTTCCATTTCTCTCGAATTATTATTATTACAGTCTGAACTTTTTACGAGATGCATGCAGCTCACGTGTAAAAAATAATGGGCGTGGACCATGGGTTTGGCCATGGGTGCAGTTACCGACGACGGCATACACCCGGGGGGGCCGGGGGAGGGTGAAGGAGCTATTTTTAGCACTTTTGAAGTGCTCGTACAATGAATGCACAATTGTTGCTCTAATTTTAGCACTTAGGGTGCTGATGAAACATACCATTTTCTTGACTGCATTTCCCTTCGCCGCAAAGCCCCCCCCCCCCTTGTGTGTGTGTGTGTGTGTGTGTGTCTCTCTCTCTCTCTCTCCAGCTCTCTCTCCCCCCGGCCCCCCCCCCCCGCCCTCTACAGGCCTTATCTGAGACTTTTCTCCTCTTTCATTCATTTTGAATGCTCTCTCAAACTATTTTGATCTTTTAATTCTCTCTTTGTTTCTATCTCGTGTCCATCTCTCGTTATCCTACTCTCTCCCATGGAGAGTATTCTTTATTTTATTAGCTCAGATAAATTTTCTCTGAGGCCCGTTTCCCCGTTTTCTCTCAGATTTTCTTCACGACCCCATCCCCTTCTCTCTCTCTCTCTCCAGAATTTTCTCTTTTTTCCCCTTCCTCTCCATTCCTGATCTGGGGGACGTTTCATAAGTGTCTTGTCAGTGATTTTTACCTACAAATTTGCTCTCAGCCAGTCAGATGCAAGGATTTCAGTAGCTTATAACAGTTATTGTAAACTGTCAGTGAAAGCAAGTTATATGGTATCACGAAGGTACTTTTATAAACACAAAAAAATATTGTTGATGTACAAAAAATATTACAAAGCTTGATTGATACTGTCTGTTCATAGAATTCATAGACTAACTTGAAAGAGAAAATTTCGCCAGGCCTATTTTAAAATAATGATTTGGATAAACAAATTATTGCCCAACTCCATATATATCTAAATACCATTCGTTCAACAGGGAAAAATATAATAGCACACACAACTTGAGAAAAAACTTTAAAAATAAACACAATCATGGAAATTAATTACAGTGGTATTTTCGTTGTTTTAATTTCCGAAATTCCAAGTACACAGTTACAGGCACTCATAACAAAATCCACCGGCTGTCAAAATGGTTGCTCAATTTGAACTCACACACATTAGTATCATTTCTTCAAATAACATGCACGACGGAGGTTTTTGCCACATGGTACTGTGAAAGAAATATATGAAAAATCTCTGTATAATAAGCACGTTTCTATTTTTCTTTCTCAAAGATCTATTATAGTTTTGCAATGATTAAAAAAAAAAGAACGCTAAATGTACGCTAATATAAGTGTATATTGAAAGTACAATTATCATTATTGTATGAAATTTCATTGGAACAAAACCGGGAATGATAACATGCAGCCTTCAAAATTGAATGGAAAGACTTGAATTCTATTTACAAACAATTCAAATAAAACAAAGTCATTTTTGAAATAAATACATAAAATTGCAAATTTGATAAAACATTTACTTATCTGCATTGCATAAACTTATCAATTTATACCATAGAAACAACAACAACAAATTATCACTTCGGAGTATTATGACTATGTTATGTGGGAATTACATTGTATTACTCAATGTTTTTTCGTGATATTTCCGTGTACATCTTAATAATAGTTTTCATAAAGTTGCTTTTGATAACCTTCAAAATGTGTGTCGTAAGTAGATGATTGTGAAATTGCAGCAACTGAAAACAAAACTTGACTTGACCCCCCCCCCCCCCCAAAAAAAAAAGATTCCTGATTACGTCAGTAGGAGAGCTAATTTGCCACCAGTGTTGGGTACCTCGAGATCGATCGTGATCTCGAGACCAGTCTCAACTCTCGGCATCAGTAACCTCGATCTTGATCTTGCATGATCTCGGACATATCTGATCTTGATCTCAGATGTTCTAATCTCGATCTTGAGCTGCAGATCTTGATCTTGATCTTGATCTCGGACCCTCTGGTCTTGGACCCAACACTGTTTGCCACTCTCTCTGAAAGCCACCCCTTATCAATGGAAAATCTTAAATGGTGTTATATTCCATTTAAAAAAAGAAAGAAAAAAGTTAGAACTGAAATACATTTCTAATCTCTAAATGAAAAATCGATTACTAACGTGACCCCCTGAGGGAGTGAAAATAGAGGGAAATTCACTCTTCTTTTTAGAGAGCACTCGAAAGGCACTCGAAAATAAATCGATATTCACTCCTAAACAAGTTATCACTGAAAGGAGTCCTGGGGGAGTGAAAATAGAGGTAGAGTGAACATTTTTCCCCGCCTTTATTATTTCCCGCCTTTTTATTATTTGTTTTCATTGGGAGAGTAAAGTGTGCAATTGGAAAAATGAAAAGTTTCATCATTGATACAGGTAGGTATAATGACAATAATTATTTACAAGAGTTGTAAGATAACGGCTCATTCATCAACGCATGAACCCCCCCCCCCCCAAAAAAAAAAAAAAAAAAAAAAAAAAAAAAAAAAAAAAAAAAAAAAAAACATTGGCAAAATCCACTGTGGTGTTGAAACTTAAATGGTAATATACAATACTATGTTGCAATAGCAATGATCAAAAAGATGATTAGTACTGCAAAATAGCAACAGAATAGATTTAATTGTCAAAACACAGACTAGAAGCATTTCGTCTTGCATTCATCAGAATTAATGCGCTTTTAGGGCTGGTCAGACCTCAGTGATACCGATATAAACGATAACGATATTTTCAGTGAAAGGTACCGGTACATCTTATAATGTTGTGTGTACGTATGTAGGGTTTACCTTTGGGGCACTCATAGGCCCTAGCTTGCCTATGTGGGACTTTGTCAAACATTCACTGTTGCAGTAGTCAAAAACAGACAACAAAATTGCTCCAGCAAGATTTAATTCTCTTAAATTTGCTAGATTCAGGCACTCTTCAACTCTTACTATGCTACAAATTTGAGGTTTCAGAGTTGAAAGTAACATTTTAAATAATTATTTTCCTCTCATGTGAATGATCTAGAATGGACCATAGCCTGCTAATACACACAAAACCCTTTGAAGCATATTCACCCAGAAAAGCTATTGTGGAGTATAAGGTTATCTTCAGCTTGTACATGCATAAGTGCCTTTAGGGTTTACCTTGAAGTGTACCAATTACCTGAAAAAATAATTTGTGTACAGCTAGAAAGTACAAAATCAACCTCAAAGAACTTTGTCTGGTATTCTGTAGGTCAACAGTTAATGAGTATGAAGGAAATAAAGGATAACATGAAAATGCTCGCGCGGAACCGAACTCCGAGTTTGGTTCCGCGCGAGCCTTTTTCTAGGCGAGCGCGTACGGGTGCGTCGAGTAGTCTACTCACGAGTCGCTTTTTACGCTTACAGAGAGTGTAATTAAAAGTCCAATATCTCTTTAAAGAATTAATATTTGAAGCCCATATTTTGAATATAATATAATGACATGAAACCTCTAACATACAGAGCAAAATTATTTTTGGTGATTGGTACCCTTTAAAGGCCTAATGAAAAATCTCGTTATCTCGTTATCGGTTCAGTCTGACCAGCACTTTCCTCGATGAGTGCAGGATGAAAAACTTGCATTTAAAGATATTGTTTAATGGTTATTTCAGAAATAAAATATATACCCCACAAAAAAAATTAGCTTTAATTTTCAACGAAACAGAAGAACGACGGCTGCCACAAGAGTCGCCAGGAGCGTCACTGCGTTGAAGTGAACGTTGGTGGCGCTATTGCAGAAATCTGATCTGCAGCAGTAACCGCACAACTTTGAGCCGAAGAAATCGATGCACCCGGTCGAGCACTCGGGCTCACACGTACGTGAAAGTGCGGTGATAGTGCCGCCATTACTAACGGTGCCTTTCTGCAGAGCAAAAAAACAAAAAAACAAAAAAAAAAAGAAACAAAAAAACATTATTATTATTATTATTATTACTATTATTATTATTATTATTAATAATAATATCGAATCCTTTGTGAAACTAAGTCCGCGGATGCTTCCCGCGCGCACGTACTCTATGGAAATATCACTGGAAATATTACATTTTGTAAACAATTTTGTAATTTTTTGAAAAAGGTTCCCACTTTCATCCGTAGTTCCACTGATATGATGCGGATGATATCATGATATTTACATTTTACATATTTGAAATTAATGCAAAGATGTCAATTGCATCCGCGTTTTGTTGTCAAACAGAGCCCTTTTTGATCACAAAAAAGAATGAAACTGTACGTACATTCCCAGTTTTTTGTACACACGGACGACTTCAACTCGATATAATTTCTCTCTCTCTCTGATATCGAACAGCTTAGTTCCAATGAGTCATTTCTAAGTTTCTTCTTAGCTTTCCCATGATAAGAATGATGTTTATTGGTCAAATATTGCGTTCGCGTTTTAGCTTCACATAATATCTTTCATACCACAAGCCAATGGCAAAACCTGGCTTATATATTTGTTCACTCTGCATGCGATATGTACAGTATTATCATCATCATTATCATCATCATCATCATCATTATTATTATTATTATCCTTTGGTAGGACATTGATCCACTTTTGCCACTCTCCACCCAGAGGTAAATGGGTACCCGATATGCTAGAGCGCTACATATTTGGCCGCTCGGCTATGACCGGGGTACATGTAATAATGTTGGAGCGCCATGAGCGTCACAGCGTGACGAACCTGAGCGCTATACAAGAAGGCACCATTATTATTATTATTATTATTATTATTATTATTATTATTATTATTATTATTATTATTATCATTATTATTATATCATTATTATTACTACTAAACAGAAAAATAGAGCGAATGCACAATGATCAAACTGGACTGAAAGTAAACTTG
Organism: Heliocidaris tuberculata; assembly: GCA_025618425.1. NCBI lineage: Eukaryota > Metazoa > Echinodermata > Echinoidea > Camarodonta > Echinometridae > Heliocidaris > Heliocidaris tuberculata. Next base: position 15,846,098 of record CM046842.1, on the reverse strand, counting down.
TTTGCTAGTGTATTTTAACTTATGCCCGTTTCTCTCCAGAACCTTTTGGCAACTCTTCAATATACCCATTGCGTAATGAACATGTTTTCAAATTCATACACGTTTGCCTAGTGACAAGCTATTTACGTTCCGCTGTAAAGAGCTATTCTTTTTTCAATAGTCAGAATTTGACTAGCAGTGTGAGAGTAAACTGAAGCTCCCAATGGCGCCATCTTTTAACCCTTTCAGGACAGGAATCATTCAAGGGCTAAATTGATCACACTTCATTCTTCAAATTGGCAACAATAATATTTCTCTTTTAGTGCTTAATGGTTCTAATAAATGTAATGTCTTTGAAAACAACAAACATGATCAGTAACTTTGTCGAAGAATTGACAAAATTGCCAATTTGGACAAAAAACAATGATTTTTGACCTCTCCATGTGTTGCCAATTTAAGGATTTTAAAGCTTATACCACTTTTTGAAATTCCTAGCATCAAACGCAATTTAATCATGCAACAAAAATGGACACAGTGTGTGCAGAAATATTTGCTCTTTCTACTCATGCATCTGGTATATTTTTTAGAGCTCCGAATCAAAAGTTATTGAGCCAAACCACAAAATGTGGTCAATTGTCTTGAAAGGGTTAACAGGATTTGAAATGTGTCTGTGCCTCTCATTTCCCCATCATGTCCCATTCTAGTTTGTAGTAGAGTCCCTTTATAGAAAGAGTTACGACATGAACATGAGTTTTTTGGAAACAAAATGACGTTCGATTTTTTCCTCAAAAAACAATCAGGTTCTCATCGCAATTGAATAGAAATGTCACGTAATGGTGGAAACAAAATGGCGTTCAAATCATTGGTTGTCATAACTCTTCTGTAATTATAAAGGGACCCTATAGGCTTAGAATGTACCTGTAGGCAATTTTCCACATCTGCAAAGTCTAAAATAATAGTTTGAATATAAAATGTGCATATTATCCAAACAAGCTGTTTTGTCAAAACTCAAAATAAAATGCAATTAATTTTCACATTATAATCTTAATTTAGCATTCAGAGTAAGATGGCGCTGTTCAAGTTTTACCAGTTTAATGCCACTTTAAGCGACAGTGTTAGGCTGGACAAACATTTTGGCTTGCCTAACCTTACAACACTTTTTGTATGTTATCTTCATTCTGGCTATTGAAATACAATGACTTGTAAAAGGTGGATGTAATAGTTCATTGCTAGGAGTTTGACAACGAAGTAAGCATTAAATTTGAATGCCTTACGAAAATGGCATATTCAACTGCTATGCATAACACTAACAGCACGTGGATAGAATCAGCTTTGCATATATTACAGGTTGCTTTATCCGGCAAGTCTCCGGCAAGCTTTTGAATCTTACCAGTTCAAGAAGTATATAGTCATAAAATTAGTAAATAAGTCTATTAAAACAGAACAGTCTCATGATAAAAAGCTGCTACTCCCATACTTTATTGCTGGCATCACCCAATTGGGGAATTCAACTTAGATATGTCATGGTTTCATGATAACTATGCTATTTGAATATTTATTGTTTACAAATATATGCAAAATAAACCGCCGTACGTGAGTTTAAAAAAAGAAAGAAAGAAAGCATAATCTAAGGCAGTTCATCACATACAAGCAAGGAGTATGCATGTCATTTCTGCTATCTGATAGTCTGGGCCACCACCGCCTTATTGGCTCCCGTATACAGACCGCCATACAATAGCTTACTATCTAGGGCTATTATAGTGAATACCAACTCCCTATTTGATCTCACCAAGGGAGGTTCGATTCATAAAAACACGAAAGGACGCACGACCATGAATAGAGTACACGGGACTGAAGCCTGTTTTGGGTCAGTACCTACGTATGGATCAGGAAACAAAAATACATTGTACATGCAGTAGTAGGCCGCTATATCGTCATAGTTATTGTTAGGTATGATGGTATAGTCTATTATTCATTCTATTTGTTGGTTATAGTGCAAAGTCATTCCAGCGTTAACTCTTGTGTGACAGACTATTTTCAGGCACATATTGCTCCATCGGGGCCCCGTTTCATAAAACTTATTAAATAGCGAGGGGCGGCGGAGCGTCTTTCAAGTGATTGGGGGGGGGGGGGGGGGGGGGGGGGGGGGGGAGGTACCAACAAAAAAGGGCACTTTTTGGAAATAAGGGGCACCTACCTACAAATGGTGAAAACAAGGCGGAAAATACCACTTTGAGACATTAGTATACCGTTACAATATGATTGATACACTATCGATGATCATTTTCGACACATTACTGTTTCTATCTTAACATGGTTCGAGATAAAAAAAAACAAAAAAAAAAACTACTTTTGCATTTTGTGTGATGGTCTGATTATTCATTTGCGAGCGAGCGAAGCGAGCGAGTAAAATTTTTTAGGTTGTTTTCTAACGCTGAAGGCTATGGAATTTAAAGTGTACCAATCACCTGAAAAAATAATTTTGTGTACTACTAAAAGTACAAAATCAACCTCAAAGAACTTTGTCTGGTATTCTATAGGTCAGCAGTTAATGATAGAAGGAAATGAAGGATAACATGAAAACGCTCGCCGCGGAACCGAACTCCGAGTTTGGTTCTGCGGGAGCCTTTATCTTGGCGAGCGCGTACGGTGCGTCGAGTATTCTACTCACGAGTCGCTTTTACGTTTATCGAGAGTGCAATTAAAA